>OZ024746.1:93563747-93593747 GCA_964016885.1 Eledone cirrhosa | reverse complement strand
AATATCGTCTTTTTTTAATGTATCATGGATTACGTTACTGATTACATAAGACAGTGTAACGCAGTTTCTCTTCAATTTCTGTGTATATTGTCAATTACGATTTCATTTGATGCATCATATATATATACATGTATATATATTTGCGTATAATATCAATATACACACTACACATGCTACAGAAAACCACCAGAAGGGTGTTTTTTCTGCTGCTAGTCATATATGAATTATTAGGCCCATCGGTAAAAATACAGTTCTGGGCTTGAGCCCAATTTTACTGCTTGCCATAGGCACTATTTTCCCTAGTTATGTCACTGCTATATATTTAAAACAGGGATACAGAAACATTTGAGACGAAGGGCGTATTACAAGTAAATAGGAAATTGTGGTATTTCAAAAAATATAATTTGACCAATATATCTGGTCGGTAAATATATACCTTTTATAGGTTGTATATAGTTGGTTTTGGTGATTTCTCTACAAAGGTATTGAAAATAACATTCTTTGGAGAATGAAAGAATTATTGAACCTTGGTGATCTATTACGTTTATATAAATATATGTTAATTTTTAAAAACTATTCTGTTGAGAGATTAATTCGTTTTGTGATATTTTACAATTTTGCAATAACCACACATACTGAATTCATCCGCCAAGACTAGGGGTTGTCTCCCTTCTAAACCCCACGTGGGTTTAGATAACGGTCAGTTCCTTAGCTTTGCATAGAACTAAATGCCTGTTGAAAAAGTGACTTCCTTGTTCGATCATCATACCAAAAGCTTAACATTATTTGTTTGGTGGATTGGCAGTATTGGTAGAGGGTTGGACGCCATGCTTTGACGTATAGAGTTACGGCCCTTGCCATTCTGAGTTCAAATCCCGCCGAGGTAAACTTTGCCTTTCATCCTTACGGGGTCGATAAAATAAAGTAGCAGTAATACACTGGGTAATTGCTGGCCTTGTGCCTAACGTAGAAACAATTATTTGTTTAAGCAGACAGTACTTGATTTAGGAGTTACAGGAAACCCATATTGGATTTTACCACCGTTTCCAGGGGTCCGGGTATAATTTTCAATCATATTTTATTATTTGTTTGACCCGAATTGCTTGGTCGTTTCTATGGCTGTGCGGATAATGGTTTAACCATCGTCTCATTGTGTTTGGCCTTTTAACGTACGTTGTTGCTATAGTTCACTAGCTTCTATGAAGCGCTTGCCACACATCTCGGAAGTTGTTTTCCGCTAATTTCCAATAGCCGAAATGCGATTCTCGCTAATATATATTTGTATATATATATATATATGTGTGTGTGTGTGTGTGTGTGTGTGTGTGTGTGTGTGTGTGTGTGTGTGTGTGTGTGTGTGTGTGTGTGTGTGTGTGTGTGTGTGTGTGTGTGTGTGTGTGTGTGTGTGTGTGTGTAAAAGGTAAACAAATATAACAAAACAAAAGGCACAGTACATGTAAGAAATATATTAGTTTAACGCTTGAAATAGCAAGAAAGAGAGTCTTAACGTTTCGGACGTTAATCCTTCATCAGAAGAATGAAAGAGAAATTAAAGAAGAAATAGAAAGATTGAGAATACTGGAAGGGTGGAAACGGAATATATATATATATAATTACATCAGTGACATAAACAGGTACTCAAGTTTCGTTGGGTTCTGGGCCCCAATTCATTGCCATGAGAAAAATAAAAACAAAGATGTCCCTTTTATTTTTATTTTATTTTTATTTTTTATTTTCCTCATGACAGGCCGAATAAATTGGGGCCAAGAACCCAACGAAATTTAAGTTCCTGTTTATGTCACTGTTGTAATTATTTATACTAAACTCGTCCTATGGATATTTCCACTTAACTTTTACTTCAGTATATATATATATATATATATATATGTAGATAAATCTACCAAAATATACGGTAGTGTCCAATCCGTATGAAGAACTCAATGTAATCCGAATAATTTCCGATTATTTCTGAAGACAGCATATATATGTGTAGGTATGTATATTCCCTCTGATAGCTTGTAAAACTTTTACATAGATCTATATGATATACATACCAACACAAACATATATATCCTAGAAACGATCGTAAAATGATGAATTTTTTAATATAAGGAACTGTTTCTTTGTTTTTATTCATTATTTTTATTAATTTATATATATATATATATATATATATATATATATATATATATATATATATATATATGTGTGTGTGTGTGTGTGTGTGTGTGTGTGTGTGTGTGTGTGTGTGTGTGTGTGTGTGTTAAGTATTTCCGTAGAAAAGGTAAAGGAAAGAAGATGTGCGCATGTATTTTTATGTCTATGTGCATGTATGTAATTCTGAATGTGTGTGTACATGTATATATATATATATATATATTTTTTTTTTCCATTATTTTAACTCACCCTCACTTTCATTTTTAATAGATATTAATTTCAAATATTATATCCAAAACATAACTATTTCATCTGATGAGCGAACTGGACGTTTCTGTTAGGATCGTCTAGTTTCCTGAAACCTTTGGTAATCGAATAATTATATCGTGTTGTTTATTATGTAATTAATTATATATATATATATATATATATATATATATATATATATAATTGGTATGGGATGCTTAAGGCGTCCGTATGCGGTAGGCCGTTTGATTACTCGATGCTCTCACAGAGCAGAGTAAAATATCACATAAGAAACGGAGAATCGGTGGTGCGACGAATTAAAATTTATTAGACATATTACAATCGTTTCTCTGGCGACCAGCTCAATCTTACGATTTCAGAGTCATACTGATCATTGCATCGATCGTGCCTCGAGCTGGTCGCCAGAGAAACGATTGTAATATGTCTAATAAATTTTAATTCGTCGCACCACCGATTCTCCGTTTCTTATGTGATATATATATATATATATATATATATATATATATATATATATATACTGGCACGAAAGCTGATGTGCTTATTCAGGTGACTGCATCAACCAACCAAACTTCACTCATATAAGAAAAAACAACCTGAGCCCGCCCCCCTTTTTAAGGCAAACATAATAAGAACTTTCTAACGCGAATTGGCGCGAAATTTATTATACTTATTCACCAACCAACCAAATTACTTCTCTAAAAACCTAGCATTTCGAGCCACTTTTTTCCATATGAAACAGAAGTAACATTCAAACACAAACCAGATGTGAGAAAAACCATAGACCCTCCCTCTCAATTCTACTTTTGAAAAGCACAAGAACTGCGAAACCGGTAAAGGAACCAAATAAATATATATTTAAAAAAAAAAGATTCCAGTTGCATTTTCGATTTCATCTTTTTTCCTTATACTTTCACTCGTGTAGGACACCTCGTTTTTTTTTCATTTTGTAAAAAAAACCTCACTTTCTAATATATATATATAAATATTTACTCGTTGTAACCCAACAATTTAAATAAAACTTTGCATATATATATATATATATATATATATATATATATATATATATATATATATATATATATATATATATATATATATATATATATATATATATATATATATATATATATATATATATATATATATATATATATATATATATATATATATATATATATATATATATATATATATATATATATATATATATATATATATATATATATATATATATATATATATATATATATATATATATATATATATATATATATATGTATGTATGTGTGTGTGTATATATATATATTTTAGAAAGTGAGGTTTTTATATGGATTTTTTGAACTACTTTAATACATCGGTGGATTGGCAGTATCGGTTGATGGTCGGACGCCATGCTTTGTAGCATAGAGTTACGGCCCTTTATGGTCTGAGTTCAAATCCCGCTGAGGTTAACTTTGCCTTTCATCCTTACGGGGTCGATAAAATAAAGTATTTTAATCGACTTTCCCCTCTCCCAAAATTGCTGGCCTTGTGTTTATATAAGAAGCCATTATAATATACATGTGTGTGTGTGTGTATCTGTTTGTGAGCGTGTATGTGTGTTTGTGAGCGGGTATGTGTGTGTGTGTGTTTATGAGCGTGTATGTGTGTGTGTGTGTTTATGAGCGTGTATGTGTGTGTGTGTTTGTGTGTACACGTGCACTGGTTAATCACAAACGTCTTATAGCAGCAGTAAGTAGATGGAATTCCCCTGAGGCCAGAGAGAGAGAGAGGGGGAGAGAGAGGAGTTGAGTAAGAGTGAGAGAGAGAGAGCGGGGATGAGTGAGAGAGACATAGAGAGGGGGTGAGTGTGAGTGAGAGAGAGAGAGAGAAATGATGTAACTTCTTTAAACGTGGTTATATGTAGACCGCTACAAGGTACTTTACACAGGTTTTCCGATGGGAATGAAAGACATGCAGCCAAGACACGGTCTCAGCTGTTCCCACAGTATTTATCTTTTACTGTAATACAGGTTACCTCCTCACTCCATCTAACACATGTATACAGGTAGGTCTTTATATATATATATATATATAATACAGAAGACCCGCCTTGCCTAAGTACAAAGCGAAACCTACAGGCAGTAGGCACCTCTTAACCAAAATACACCCTCGTCCCACTACCCCCACCCCATCCACACCAACCCCTCTCGATGTAAAGTTATGTTGGTACCACAACATCCAGTCCTGAATAAATGAGGTCGTGTAGGTGTCACGACAAAAAACACAGTCCACGCTGTAATGTGGCCGTGTAAGTAACACGGTAAAAACCTCTCAGTCCACACTGTAAACGTGGTTGGTGTTAGGAAGGGCATCCAGCCGTAGAAAACCCGCCAGACAGCCCTATACGAGCAAGACAACCAATCTTGCCTGTAGTGGGAATATTCCCGTCCAAACCCATGCTAGCGTGGAAGATGGACGTTAAACGATGATGATGTTGATGATGATGATATATATATATATATATGTATCTATATATATATGTATATATATATATGTATGTATATATATATTATATATATATATATATATGTATCTATATATATATATATATATATGTATCTATCTCTCTCTCTCTCTCTATATATATATATATATATATATATATATATGCAGAGCTTATATTTAATTTGTTGGGATTCAACAAGCTTAAACATTTTTATAACTGATATAAAGCACTCAACAAATTAGTGGAGTAAATATATTTTATCTGATGGAGTAAATGTATTTTATCTGATGAAAGTGCACCATAATTTATCTTGGTCGCCCTTGAAATATCTATAATAAAATAATTAGGATTTTATAAATATAGTTTCTATTTATTAATATATTGTGTGTATATATATATATATATATAAATAATTCTGTTTAATTTCTTTAGTCAAAATACGGCGATAGCTTACATTTATAATTTATATATATATATATTATACATATATATATAGAGATATATATATATATTATATATATATATATATATATATATATATATATATATATATATATATATATATATATATATATATATATATATATATATATATATATATATATATATATATATATAATTTATATATATTTATAATTTATATATATATATATATATATATATATATATATATATATATATATATAAATTATAAATGTAAGCTATCGCCGTATTTTGACTAAAGAAATTAAACTGAATTATTTACCCTGATAGTGGGGTTAAGAACCCAGTGATGTGTTGGTGTAATGGTAGCACAGTGGTGTGGATAACCAAAGATGTGGGTTCGACTCCCATGTACGTCAATACTCATCTTTTTTTCCATTTCTATCAGGCTAAATAATTTTCTTTAATTTCTTTAGTCAAAATACGGCGATAGCTTACATTTATAATTTCAAACTCGCTCGCTGTTTCGAAAATATTCTTACTTGACACATATATATATATGTATGTATCTCTCTCTCTCTCTCTCTATATATATATATATAATTGGTGTTTGATGCTTAAAGCGTCCGTATGCGGTACGCCGTATGAGCACTCGATGCTCTCATAGAGCGGAGTATGATATCACAGAAAAAAAGAGAATCAGTGTTGCGACGAATGGAATGTATTGGACATATTACAATCGTTTCTCTGGCGACCAGCTTTCCTATAGGAAAATCTGCTTCGTAGAATTAAGACGTGTCTGAGGACTTTGCGATTTTCAGAGTCAGGTTTGATCAGCACATCGATCGTGCCTAGAGCCGGTCGCCAGAGAAACGATTGTAATATGTCCAATAAATTGCATTCGTTCGTCGCAACACTGATTCTCTTTTTTGTGTGATATATATATATATATATATATATATATATATATATATATATATATGTATATATATATATATATATAGTATATGTATGTATATATATACGCGCACACTATATATTACTTAATTTAATACCTGTATGTATAACTTCAATTCCATTTACTTGCGCCAAGCTAACTTTGATATGTAAAATTGGGGGGTTTGCTGTGTATTCTAATTTTTTATGTATGAAGGGATCCCCCAAACCTGAAGTGACACGAGACCCCCCAAGGTTTAAATTCAACCCTGGCCACGATAAAATGTGCTTAGTGCATGTTGTAGAGTGCTGGAATATGTGTGAGATGCTGCCCCCAGCCCATCTGAGAAATCTGAAAAACCTTTAGCTCCAAATATATATTGACTTGGTCTATGACAACCCATCCAGCCCTTGATATCAGGGAAAGTGAACGTTAAATGATGGTGGTGGTAGTAGTGGAAGTAGTAATAGTAGTGGTGGTGGGGTAGTAGTAGTAGTAGTAGTAGTAGTAGTAGTAGTAGTAGTAGTAGTAGTAGTAGTAGTAGTAGTAGTAGTAGTGGTGGCGGTGGTAGTAGATCTAGTAGTAGTGATAGTTGTAGTGGTAGTGGTGCTGATAGTTGTAGTGGTGGTGGTGGTGGTAGTAGTAGTGGCGGTGGTGTTGGCAGTAGTAGTAGTAGTAGTAAATGTGCGTGTATTTTGCGAATGAGAATAGTTCCCGCTCAAAATTTCCAGCCCAATATATAAAGCTTACAGTACAAAGGAATGAGTAATTTCAATTTAGTCTCTTTAGTACAAAAGAAAAAAAATGGACTAAATAAAGCATAAACATAAATCTAATGTCTTAAATTACATATACACACGGTTATAATAGAAAAAAAATCAGTCATACATTATATATATATATATGACTGATTTTTTTCTATTATAACCGTGTGTATATATATATATACATCGTCCCACCCTTGCAAGCAGGGAAACGCGGATGTAAAATGATGATGATGATGATGATGATACATATATATATATAATTTTGAAAGTCAACAAACAATAACAAAAGCACTGATTTGTATATATATATACATATATATATATAATATATATATATATATATATATATATACTGTATATATATATATACTGTATATATATATATACTGTATATATATATATATATATATATATATATAAATATATATATATATATATATATATATATATATATATATACATATATATATATAATATATATATATATATATATATATATATATATATATATATATATATATACTGTATATATATATATACTGTATATATATATATATATATATATATATATAAATATATATATATATATATATATATATATATATGTGTGTGCATGCAAGAAGCGCCCAGCTCACACGGTAAAGGGGTTGTGTAGGTGTTGTGGCAAAAAGCATCTTGTCCACACTGTAAAGGGGTTGTGTAGGCATCACGACAAAAAGCTCCCAGTACTCACTGTAAATGAGGTTGACATCAGGAAGAGCATCCAGCTGTAGAAACCAAGCCAAAATTGGTTCTGGATGAGCATGACATGGTCATCTGACCTAGCATTGCTCACAACAGGATAACTCGTCTAACCCATGCGAGCGTAGAAACATGGACATTAAACGGTGATGATGAATTATGATGATGATGATGTATACATATGTATGTATATATATATATATATATATATATATATATATATATATATATATATATATATATATATATATATATAAATATATATATATATATATATATGAATGTATGTATAGTATATTTGGCAATATACAGTATGTTTAAGTAAAAACACTTTGAAGACCTTGCGCTATCCTTTTTAAAGAAGTGACTATGTCACTTACTTCTTTTTTCGGCAAAAGCAGGGAGAGAAGCTGACAGATTCTGTTTCACGCTGTTGGCGATCCTCAGAGCAACGTACTCCCCGACCTCTGCCGAAAATTATAGACGCTTGATTCTTATAGAATTCCAGTAATAATCAGGAACTGATTATACAGAGCAGTTGCAAGTCCAGCAAAAATTAAAAATTAGGATTGGTGCTCTGAAATAGCGATGTATACATGAAAGTATGTATAATATAAAAATGATAGCACAAGGTCTTCAAAATGTTTTTAATTAAACATACGGTATATTGCCAAATATACTATACATACATTCATGTATATATATATATATATATATATATATATATATATCATAAAATATGTCTTTAGAATCACTAGATATAATATATACCATTTCCTCTCCTAATTAGCATAATTAACCATATAAAAAAATCAATTAGACCAAGCTATAAGAATAAGGCTCTTATGAAGAAATATCCAACGTAGCATCATCCAGATACCAAATGTTGAGAGGGGCCGTGATACTCCGGGCGATGTGGTCAATACCAGGGTGAACAGGAGGGATCCCAAAGGGTCGCCCTGTTGGACCCCAGTAGCCGAGGGTATGACCGTATCAGCAGCTAGGAGTATGCTCGGGGCGCCATATGACAGGTAGACCAGCAGGTAGGCAGAGGGGGCTCGGCTGAGGCAGGCCTCGAGCGGATGATCCGGCCGTAAAGAGTTGAAGGCATTCCTCATGTCAAGCTTGACAATGAGGTGCCTGGAGTCCCTGGATGCCGGTTCCGATGGGCAGCTGCTGAAGAACTGCCTGGTTGCATGAGCGGCCCCCTCACAGCCACCGGACTCGCCAACACCCAGTTGCACCGGACTAAACTCCTCACCCAGTTCGTGTGTGATGGACTTGCAGATCACCTTGGCAGCCAGCCTCCGGAAGACATTGCCCACAGCAATGGGGCGTATACCACCTTCTTTCTTCCTGAAAGCGGTGAGGCTGGCCCCAAAAAAAGAGGCCTCGGGCGTAAGGGTCCAGGGCGCCATGGATGAGCCTATTGGTGAGCGCCACAATTGCACTCAGAAGGCTGCGCCCGGCCTCAGCGGAGAGGGGGGATGTCAACTCCTTGAGGTGGCCTGGTCGGAGACCATCAACACCTCCGCAGCTGCTAGCTGGGAAGGACCTGATGGCGGACATGATATCTGCATTAGTAGCCGCAAGGAGCAAGTGGGGGGTCGGGTGGGGGTATGGGTCTGAGACCAGTGGGTGGCTCAGGGTGTTTGAGCTGCAGAGCAGCCAGGACCTCCTCGGTGGGTTGGAGGACAGTGTCGTCTGAGGCAAGAACTCTGACTGCGGCCGAGACATTACCCATGATAAGCTTTGCGTTTACCTAGTCACGCAAACGCTTGGCGCTGGCCTCGGGGGTAGAGGATAGGGGGTACCTGAGGGTCCTCAATTAAATCTATGCATTTTATGAGGTGCATGGTGAAGTTTAGCATAACGTCTTTACAAACTAACCTAGGGATGGCTCTGAGCTCCTCCTTGATGTCCTCCTTTAGTTCCTGGATTTGGTCCTGGTGGTCCTGGATCTGTTGACATATGCCCTATCCTTCAAATAGAGCCAAAGAAAGAAATCTGGGAGCTTAAATCATGGTTGTGTGGGACCCTATGTGAGTGACAAGCAGATGAAATAGAAAAGATTGTCCTTTCTATGTGCCAACACACTTCTCCTTGTACTCTTCCTCTGCCAATCTTTTCTATATTTCATCTGCCTGTCACCCACCCTGTGGATTGTTTCTCTGTGTTGACTACTGGCCGCTGGTCTCTCTCCTCTGAAGCATTTTTGCCCATCGCTGTCGTTGACAACATATGGCTGTTCTAGCGATGAGTTTTCTCATCTTTATATGTACACATCAATATATTTTTCTGCATGCACATACCATGCATGCAAGCACACACACACATGCACACACATACACAGACACACACACACACACACACACATGTATATTCACTCATGAATACCTATACACATCTTAATGCCCAGTTTACACGCCTGCAACAGGAAATGTGCAAATATATAAATAAACAAAGACATGTGAGCAAACAGCTTCACGAGAAACTGACACACATATAAACATTTACAATAAAAACACTGCCATATGTTTTTAATAGAACACATAGACATGTATAAACACAATAGTTTAGTTCATATCTAATGCAGGAAACATTTAAAAGATAACTAGGAATCATTAAGCAATGAGGAAAAAAGTAATATTAGTCAGAGGCTAATATTGTTTTAATTATTGTTGTATGGGAGGTAACTCCGGATATGTTTTCAGTGTTATTCTGACCTCATCAACAATTAATAGATTTCATCATACTTGCTGGTGTAGTGAATCCCTCAGTAATTATTCAGTAAATATCAAGTCTCCCTCAAATCAAATCTATAATGAAGAACGCTGGGAAATCAGTGGTGTACCAATGTATGTATCATCATCATCATTTTATGTCTGTTTTTCTATGCTTGCATGAATTGGACAGATCATTTCCAATAGAGCTTCCCCTCATTTGCTACATTCATCTGTCATCTCTGTAAAGTTCAACTTTATAATATCTATTCTCACTACTTCTGCCAAAGTCTTCCCTGATCACCCTCTTCTGCAACCTCCTTCCACTGGGAACTTCTGGCAGTTCTTCCCCCAACGATCATCATCCATACACATCACATGGCCATACAAGTGTAGTCAGGGTTGGATTTAGACCTTGGGGGACCCTGGGCACTTCAGATTTTGGCGGCCTCTCATACACAAAAAAATAAAATACACAGCAAACCCCCCCAATTTTACATATCAAAGTTAGCTTGGCGCAAGTAATTGGAATTGAAAAGTTATACATACAAGTATTAACTTCAAAAATTCTAACCATCCTAAAACTAAAAAGCCCAGCTGAGGGCACAAATAAATTGCTACGGCCATCACTGGTGGGGCTCAGAGCAATTGCCCCCTTTGCCCCTGTTAAATCAGGCCCTGAACATATATATGTATATATATATATTAGCTTATCGAAGGTGCATGGCTTAGTGGTTAGAGCAGTGGGCTTGCAATCGAAAGGTTGTGAGTTCAATTCTCAGACCAGGTGATGTGTTGTTTCCTTGAGCAAGACACTTTATTTCACATTGCTCCAGTTTACTCAGCTGTAGAAATGAGATGATAGGGACTGGGGTCCCTATCATTCCACTGCAAAGTAGTCGTGGAGGTGCCACGGCAAAAAAAAAAGCACCCAGCCCACACTGTAAGGTGGACGTGTAGGTGCCATGGAAAAAAAAAAAAGCACCTAGCACTCACTGTAAATGAGGTTGGTGTTATGAAGGGCATCCAGCTGTAGAAATCAAGCCAGAATCAGCTCCTGCATTGAGCAAGACGAGTTCGGCCGACCGGACACTGCCACAACAGGACAACCCGTCTAACCCATGCTAGCGTGGAAGAACGGGCATAAAACGGTGATGATGATGATGATGATGATGATATATATTGTTAAACTTGAAAGACCCTCGTAGAAATACATCCAGATAGCAATAGGATTTTATGATGGCATCAGCACTAATGAGTTTGTCTTGCATTACAACAGACTATGGTAACAAGGACCAGAGTGTGAATAGAGAAGAGAGGAATGGTAGAGGAAACAGGCTGAATGGTTGAGGGGGGTGAGGATATGATGGTAGAGATTTATGGTAATGGCTTGGCCATGAGGTGAAAGGAGAGTGTCAGCGGTATCTGTTTGAGTTATGGAATATGTTGAGAGAATCAGAGTATAGAGAGGAGTGTGACTACATAAGCTAATAATTGTTTCTACTTTTGGCACAAGGCCAGCAATTACCCAGTACATTACTGGTACTTTATTTTATCGACCCCATAAGGATGAAAGGCAAAGTTAACCTCGACGGGATTTGAACTTAGACATTAAAGGGACGTAATTATGCTAGAAAGCATGGCGTCCAACCCTCTACCGATACTGCCAATAGAGTCAGACAAGAGCAAGGGAGTGAAGAATGCCATACGTGGAGAGGTGGCCAGGAAGCGGGGGATGAAAGATGAGTAATAGTGTTAGTGGTAGGTGGGGGACTGAATATAGAAACTAATCTAAAGATATCTCTCCTTATACAAACAATATAGAGCAGTGACTAGGTAGCAGGGGGATGAAGGTGTATTAAAGAGGTGGGAAGCAACAGGTGGAATTGCATGGTAAAATTGAAATTACAGCTTAAAGGAAAGAAACAAAAGAAGTCAATTGATAGATCAGATCAAGGAAACAATGATATAATGGTTTTTACTATAGGCACAAGGCCAGCAATTTTGGGGGAAGGGAATGTCGATTATGTCAACCCCCAGTGTGATATTGGTACTTTATTTTATTGACCCTGTAAGGATGAAAAGCAAAGCTAACTTTGGTGGAATTCGAACTCAGAATGTAAAGAGACATAAGTAAAAGCTGCAAAGCATAGTGTCCGGTGCTCTACCAATCCACTGCCTTAAGCCAAGGAAACTATATTTCTATTATACTTTTCATTGCTTAAATGAAGACTGAATTAAACCTTTAACATTTACATTACTCTATATTTACTATTATATTTTCATGGTAAAGGCTTAATTTCACATAATTATCTCACATAATATCGAATCTATGAGATTTTGATATTATTTATTTTGAGAACCATAGCTTAACATCAGTATGAGTGGCCGGATACAGCCAGTTTAAATGCTAAAGGGTTAAACCAAGGAAACTATATTTCCATTATACTTTCATTGCTTAAATGAACACTGAATTAACGAAAAGCTAAAGAGTATGTTTAGATAGCTAAAATTAAAAGCCTATATAGACCCAGGTACAATAAGGGTTTGATTCCTGGACTGGGTGATGCACTGTGTGCTTAAGTAAAACCCTTTATTTCACATTGCTTTTTGTGATAAAACACTCTAGAAACCATTAAAACATTCAAGAAACCTATGAGATACCACCTTGTAGGAGGTCTGCTAAAATGTACAGATGTGAGGTGCAGAGGTTTTAGTTTTAGTGTATATCACATATACAATGTCTATGTATGTTTATGAGTCAATATACACATTGTAACTGTCAAATCATACATAAATATCAATTTGTGATATATTAGATATCCTTTCTGGTGTGTACTTGTTAGACAGTTTGAAATGCATTCATTTCTGATCACAGGAGTCTCAGGTGTTATAATTTATTTCATTGTTCAACATTATATATGTATGTGGTCATGTAGGTGTCACGACAAAAAGCACACAGCCCACACTGTAAAGTGTTCATGTAGGTGTCACGACAAAAAGCACCCAGCACACATTGTAAAGTTGTCATGTAGGTGTCACAACAAAAAGCACCCAGCCCACACTGTAAAGTGGTCATGTAGGTGTCATGACAAAAAGCTCCCAGTCCACACTGTAAAGTGGTCGTGTAGGTGTCATGACAAAAAGCACCCAGCACACACCGTATATGTGGTTGGCGTTAGGAAAGGCATCCAGCCATAGAAACCAAGCCAGAAACAGTTCTGTATTAGCCAAATGCGGTCACCTGACCCAACCTGCCTCAAATAGGACAACACGTCTAACCCATGCTAACGTGGAAGATGGACGTTAAATGGTGATGATGATGATGATATATACACATTTATTCTGAGTCACGCTGGTGTTTTCATCATCATCGTTTAACGTCTATCTTCCACGCTAGCATGGGTTAGACGGGAGTTGTCCTACTTGAGGCAAGATTGGTCGGGTGACCATGTCTTGCTCGTATAGGACTGTCTGGCAGGTTTTCTACAGCTGGATGCCCTTCCTAACACCAGTAATGCTATTACTAATCAATACAGGCCCATCAAAGCTGCACTATACGTAAATAAGTTATCAATAATGGAAATCAGATGTAGAATAAAGACTTATATGGTCTCTCTGTGAGTATTTAAAACTAATCATATCACAACTACCTCAGATTACATGAAAGATCATGTATTACATGTATTTCAGGATTTATTAACCCACCATCAATAGACATTTACTATGAGACACTGAGACTGAGGAAGTGTATACTGTACTAACACAGTGTGACTCAGAATAATATGTTTATGTATTATAAACAGACAAACATATCATATATGCATTAAAACTAAAAGCTCATATTTATGCATGTTTAGCTAGACTCTTATTATGATATAAATTATAGGAGGATTCGTAGAGATTTTAACCCTTTAGCATTTAAATCAGCCATATCCGGCCAGAATTCTCTCACCTCTATCTGTTTAAACTGGCTGTATCCAGCCAGAATTCTCTCACCTCTATCTGTTTAAACAGGCTGTATCCGGCCAGAATTCTCTCACCTCTATCTGTTTAAACCGGCTGTATCTGGCCAGAATTCTCTCACCTCTTTCTGTTTAAACCGGCTGTATCCAGCCAGAATTCTCTCACCTCTATCTGTTTAAACCGGCTGTATCTGGCCAGAATTCTCTCACCTCTTTCTGTTTAAACCGGCTGTATCCAGCCAGAATTCTCTCACCTCTATCTGTTTAAACTGGCTGTATCCAGCCAGAATTCTCTCACCTCTATCTGTTTAAACCAGCTGTATCCGGCCAGAATTCTCTCACCTCTATCTGTTTAAACCAGCTGTATCCAGCCAGAATTCTCTCACCTCTATCTGTTTAAACTGGCTGTATCCGGCCAGAATTCTCTCACCTCTATCTGTTTAAACTGGCTGTATCCGGCTAGAATTCTCTCACCTCTATCTGTTTATACTGGCTGTATCCAGCTAGAATTCTCTCACCTCTATCTGTTTATACTGGCTGTATCCAGCTAGAATTCTCTCACCTCTATCTGTTTAAACTGGCTGTAACTGGCCATTTATGCTGATGTTAAGGTATTGTTCTAAAAAAATCATATCAAAATCTCATAGATTCAATATTATGTGAGATAATTATGTGAGGTAAAGCCTTTACCACAAAAGTACAATAGTAAATATAGATAATGTGAATACTAAAGGGTTAAAGATAGAAGCTGCAGTCTTACCATGAAAATCAATGATAGATGAAACGTTTTGTAGAACACAATACACCACCCAGTCTAGAAATTGAACCAATAATCATGACTCAAACACCCTACCTTCTGTGCCATACCTTTATTTTGAACCACACTGTGTTTGTGCCATTACTAACTAATAAATAAAAATAATTCCAGCATCTTGTGAAATTTCTCAGCATCTTAAGAAAACATTTCAAATTTCAAACTAAAAACCTGAAAAAACAAAAAACCACACCCCTAATTGAAACTTTCAGCCCTTATATATACATGTGTGTGAGAATATATATATATAATCATCATTTAACATCAATTTTCTATGCCGGCATAGGTTAGATGGGTCATACAGACCAAATTTGAATGTTGTTGTCCTTCAAGATGGGGATGAGTGCCCATCTCTCTTACATATGTTAGCTCTCTCTCTCTCTCTCTCTCTAAATATATATATATATATATATATATGGCTACAGATTGGCAGAATTCCTAAAGCATCAGATTTGTAATTTTAATTCATTAAACATTTTTGGTGGGGCTTACTACATTAAGTATGTTAGTTTGCATTTAACTATATATATATATATATATATATATATATATATATATATATATATATATATATATATATATATATATATATATATATATATACATGAATGAGTCAGGACGCCAACAGCTGAGGAGATCTTGTCATTTCAACAGCTAGTTCCAGATTAATATATATATATATAGATGTATATACATATATATACATATATACATACATATATAGATATACATATATATATATACATAAACATGCATATATATATATATATATATTATATATATATATAGCAGAGCACTCAAAGTGGGGAGACCCAGGAAAACTTAGGATGAGGTGATAAAAGTCGACCTTGCCCAATTGTACTTCTCAAAGGCGATGACAGATAACCGGGATCTCTGGCAATACACAGTAATACAGAAGACCCGACTTCCCACGAGCACAAACCAAATCATATATACAGTATGCCCCACCCCAACCCACCCTCTCATTTACCCCCAGGAGGACAGGCCAAACTAAATGCATCCAATGAAGTCCCTCCCCCAACCCCCGCCATAGCCCAAGTTGTAAAGTAACTGTGATGGTGACACAGCAAAAAGTGGCCAGCCCACTTGTGTAAATTGAGGTTGATGGTAGAAAGGGCATCCAGCTACGGAAACTAGGCCAGAACCAGACCGAAATGAGCAAGATATGATCACCTGACCTAGGATTTCCTACAACAGGACAACCCGTCTAACCCATGCTAGTGTGGTAAATGGACATAAGACAGAGGTGTCGATGATATGTGTATATACACACAAATATGTATATGTAGACCATGTTTGTATATATATGTATATATATACACCATATGTTTATGTGTGTGTGTGTGTGTGTGTATATATATATATATATATATATATATATATATAGAGAGAGAGAGAGAGATGTGGAGGCACATGGCTTAGTGGTTAGAACATTGGGCTTGCAATCAAAAGGCTGTGAGTTCAATTCTCAGACTGGGTGATGTGTTTCCTTGAGCAAGACACTTTATTTCACATTGCTCCAGTTTACTCAGCTGTAGAAATGAGATGGTAGGGACTGGGGTCCCTATCATTCCACTGTAGAGTGGTTGTGGAGGTGCCACGGCAATAAAGCACCCAGCACTCACTGTTAATGAGGTTGGTGTTAGGAAGGGCTTCCAGCTGTAGAAATAAAGCCAGAATCAGTTCCCGTATGAGCAAGGCATGGTCAGCCGACCGGACATTGCCCACAACAGGACAACCCGTCTAACCCATGCTAGCATGGAAGAACTGACGTAAAACGGTGATGATGATGATGATGATATACAGATATATACAATATGTAGAAAGGATAACACACTAGAGAGAGAGAGTGAGGGAAACCACCAGTGTATCCATACACAGGTGGTTTCTCTGTTTTATTGATGGCTCAGGATTTGAAGAGCTCAGGATTCCTTTTCCTTTGAGCAGTTTCCTTTAAGTTACCTTAAATAGCAACTACACAGCCATCTCTATTCTCCATATATTTCATTATATATATATATATATATATATATATATATATATATATATATATATATATATATATATATATATATATATATATATATATATATATATATATATATATATATTATTTGTGTTTGTTTAATAACATCTGGTTGAGAACTTTTATTCTGAATGTTAGCGGAAATTATAATATTTCCTTTGTTTAACACTTTGAATCTACCCGCCAAAAACCGGGGGTTGCTTCCCTTGTTGGAAATAATATGTGATAACTAAATGTATGTTTAGCTTGCCCATAGCAGCAGCATTTAGCGTCCATGTCGTTTTTGGACAGAGCGGAACTCCTGTTGATGAAATGAATCCTTTGTTTGATCATGGAATACCACGAGCGTGCCTATTACGTAAGTCAGATATTTGATTTCGGATTCATAGAAACACTTTAAACTAAGTGTATTGGCCAGAGACAGTATAAATTAATACTAGCAATAGATATAAACCCACAAGTTACAAACTGTTATAATAATCTAATACATTGCATTATTATACACTTCATAATCCAATACATTGAATCTAGTTGACTTCGCTATTTGGCCTCTAGGGTCCTATCCCTGATGATATTCAATGTGACTCTGCTGTGTGATCTACCATGAGTAAATTTTGTAAAGAAAGCTGATCAATTGATCTTGTGAGAATATAAATTGAGTGAACAAATAAGTTAATTGATTGTTGGACTATATAAGTAACCAAGGGAAAAATTGGATTACCTACTTAAGCCATGAGAGATTATCCATATAGTAGTTACAGCTAATCCACTTGATGCTGCATCATTGAATCTACGACAAATAAAAGAGATGGAGGGATAGTTAGACAAAGAGATAAATAAACAGACAGACAGACTGACAGACAGGCAGACAGACAGACAGATAGACAGACAGACAGACATATAGATGTATTTCTTTATTTGCCACAGAGGCGTACAAAAATGGAACATTACAAGACGCGATGGCGGGGGTTTACATAAAATATTTAACAATAATAATGGATAACAATAAATATATACAAAATAAAACAATCGAAGTCCCCAATAGGGGGGAACATTACTGCAGGGTTGTTTTACACGCCGTGGATAGAACAACCCTCAACACCAGGAACACGTTTTATAGGTGTTCCTGTCTTCCCTCTGTTTATCTTCCTCAACCTACAGGTTTATATACAGAGAAGGCCCCTTCACTCGGGCCATTTTCGCCACATTCACCCACCTTTCAGCGAATTTACTGGGGTGTAGCACCTCTCTCTCCACTCTCACCTTCCTTCTGAAGTGGTATTTAAAGAAGGGGATGAGTTGTTGTCCAGAGAGAAAGGTGTTTGCCCTCAGTCCTTTTAACCTCGTCTACCATATTACCATATTACTTTCGCCATAGCCACCAGACAAAGGAAGACCACCTCTCCTTCATTCTTCAATGAAGGCGGCGGGGTGATCCTCACGATGGACTCGGCTGACAACTGGATGCGTCCTACACGTGACAGTAGCTAGTCGACATAATTCCACAGGTCGGTCACCCCTGGGCACTGAACAATTGCATGTAGGATGGTTTCGATGTCCTGCTCGTATCTTGGACAGGTCCTTTTGGCAGGATCTCTGCCAGGGCGTCCATACCTGTAGATTTTGTCTCGAACTGGTCGAGCTCCTCGGTAGCACTGCCAGGCCAGAGACCTCTGGAAGTTATCCATAGGCCCTGGACGGAAAGTCCTCCCAAACAGACTAATCAGTTCGTCATCTTCGATGCCTAGAGTTTCCCCAAGAACGTTGTTGCACTTATCCTCTACTAGTCCCCTATAGAATGTTGAAGTGGAGTCTCCGCTAATTACCATTTCCGCTTGGTAGAGGGCTGTGAGCGTCTGTAGATACTCGAGGTGCCAGGCACCCATTTTCGGTCTTCGGTTGACCCAGACTGCAGCTCTATTAGCAAGACGAGTTGTGGAAGAGCTCGTCTCACAAACGACAGCCACACCGGTTCACCGGTCAGGAATAGCTGGAGATGGCGTAGCCTCAGCGCAGGTTTGCGCATCATCAGCTACGGCATTATCAGCCCTCCGTTAGAAGGGCGTTGACAGCAGATGGATCTCCTCACCAATGGAGCCTGTTTCTTCCAGAGGAACTTGAAGAGTAGGCGTTCCATTTTGGTAAGGTATTCGCGGGGGCAAGGCACGACTGTCAAGCGGTAGTAGATGACAGACGCTTTGTAAGTGTTCGCCACCTCCGACGACCTTTCAAGGAGAGTTTGCACTCAGCCCACTTCTGGGTGAATGTAAACACCTTCGCCATGACCTCGTTCCAGCTCTTGTCCACCTGGAGGTCTGGACCAAACCAGACCCCGAGCAATTTCACCGGTCCTTCCGTCCAGCGTCCAACGACACCGTCGGAAGGCATGAGTTTGCCTCTTCATGTGCCGAGTTGCAAACCGACAGACTTGTTTGGGTTTAGTCTTGCTCCTGTCAACGTTTCGTATTCCTGTAATAAGTTGCGATTACTCTGATTGCCGAGGTTTTCTACACCATTACGGTTACGGCAGACAGATAGACAGATAAAGAGATCGATAGATAGATAAAGAAATAGAAAGATAGATAGATATCTTTATTTGCCACAAGGGCGTACAAGAAATGGGACATTACAAGACGATAAGGCGGAGGTTTTACATAAAAATCGTATAAACATTAATAATTAACAATAAACTATATATTAACAAATTAACAATTGTAATCCCCAATAGGGGGAAACGTTACTGCATCGTGGTTTTACACCCCATGGATAGAACAACCCTCAACACCAACAGTACGTTATGTAGGTGTTTCCGTCTTTCCTCTTTTTGTCTTCCTCAACCTACAGGTTTATATGCAGAGAAAACCCATTCACTCGGGCCATTTTCGCCACATTCACCCACCTTTCAGCAAATTTACTGGGGTGTAGCACCTCTCTCTCCACTTCACCTTCCTTCTGAAGTGGTATTTAAAGAAGGGAATGAGTTGTTGTCCACAGACACATGTAGCCTTAACGAAGTTCTCAGGGAGATTCAGCATGAAACAGAATGTGACAAGGCTAGCCATTTCAATTACAGGTACAACCTGATTTTGCAAGCTGAGCGGACTGGAGCAATGTGAAATAAAATGTCTTGCTCAAGGACACAGTACACTGTCAGGTTTCAAACTCCTGAGTTTACAATTGTGGACCGAATACCCTAACCACAAAGCTACGTGCCTTCAAACATAGATAGATAAAGCAGACAAATAGATAAAAACAAAATTAGAATTTGGTTTTTTGCTCTAACATAGCGGATACGTAAATGTCTTTGTGAGTTTTATATTGAATAATATCTGATTCGTTTGCAAGCAAACAGCCTCATTACACCATGGTTTTTAGATGTCCTTCACCATCCTTTTGTTCTAGCGGTGACAGAGAGAAACATCCGACAATATTGCTTCTGGGTTATTGCCCTTTGTCAAGATTGTGCATCTCTCTCTTTTGTAACTCACTTAAACTCTTCAGAACATATAGTATTTTCTAAAGTATACATCGACTGATTTAGATGGATAGATAAAACAGACAAATAGATAGAAAGTGACAATATAAAGTAGCTTACTCTTTTACTCTTTTACTTGTTTCAGCCATCCGGCTTGTATATATCTTGTAAAACCCATCTTTGAAGAATTTCCGTTTCTCTGATTTACTAACAACAAAACTATCTCCTTTACAACCTGCATCAACTAACAATATAGCAACAAGCCAAGATTAATGTCAATGTGGTTGAATGACACGTTAGAATTAAGAGTTAAACACCCTTCAAATAATACTCTGATGGTTCCTAAATTCATTTTGTTAAAGAATTCTTATATAATTTTCAAGGAAAAAAAAAAAATTGCTAAACACGTAACTATCATTATCCTAATATTAAGATATTAAATTATCTTAATATTAAGGGTGGTGGATTGGCAGTATAGGCAGAGGCTCGGACGCCATGCTTTGCAGCACAGTTACGTCCCTTTACAGACTGAGTTCAAATCCCGCCGAGGTTAACTTTGCCTTTCATCCTTACAGGGTCGATAAAATAAAGTACCAGTAATACACTGGGGTAATTGCTGGCCTTGTGCCAAAAAGTAGAAACAATTAAATTATCCTAATATTAAGATATTAAATGAAACAAAAAAAATGATTTTGAAAGATTATTTATTTATATAAAGACAGACAAATATTAAATTATTAATATAGTTGTCTCAATATAAATGATTGTAACAATTCTTCTTCTTCTTCACCCACTTATTCCTGAGAGGGTCATGGAGGACAGAGTTTTCAAACATTCCTTCCAGCTCACCCAGCTGGATCCCCAAGCGAGACCAGCTGAGCTCATGGATGTTATCCAACCATCTTGTTAGGGGTCATAGATGTTATCCAGCCATCTTGCTAGGGGTCTGCTCCTGGGCCCCTTGCCGGTTAGTTTTACCTGTAAAAGCTGTCCAACGATCATTTCCTGTGACATTCTAAACCACATGTCCATAGCATCAGAGCTGTAATTTCTCAATTCGGAGAAGTAGCGGCTCTACCTGGAGTGACTCTCTGATCTCCGAGCTACGCACACTATCAAGTAACGTTACTCCAAAGACCCTTTGAAGGAACCCTATTTTGCCCACTTGTATTCGCGATCATATTCTTTCGGTCATTACGCAAGATTCATGACCCTAGGTAAAGGTTGGTGGCACAAATACCGAATTGAAGATAGTGAGTTTGGCTTTTACACCTACCTCCCTTCTTCTGATAACTGAATACTGAAGCTGGTATATTACTGACTCTCTGATCTCTAAGCTATATAATCTATCGAGTAATGTTACTCCAAAGACCCTTTGGAGGAACCCCATTTCAGTTGATCACTGTAACATTTGATCACTATAAATAATAGATGAGAAAATTGGGTAAAGTACCCCTGGAGTGGAGAGTGGCACTTCTCTGGTTTTGGAGGTATCTTACCTAATTTTCTCAACAATTATTTATTGTAATTACTATTATAGTCATTTACATTGGGAAGACTACATTTATAATATAAAATTTGTCTTTTTTTAATATAAATTAATTATCTCTCAAAAACATTTTACATATATATATATTGGGATGACTACTGCTCAAATTACAAATAGTTTCTTTTGTTTTTGCTTTCATTTTTTCCAAAATATTCATAGTTAACCAACATATGGGACATTTAAGAAATATAAATCAATATTCATCAGTATAAAATCTTCAACTGATATATACATTTCTTCGTGTATTTGTCGAAATATTTTCTATTTCTTGTCTGAATAAAGTTTAAAATAATTGTATTTTAATTTTTAAAAATAAGATATTTGACACATTGTCACTTATATACAATACAAGTAAACAAATGAATAGGGAAATATAGGGAAAAGAGAGAAAAATGGGAAAGGGAGGGGATGGCAAGAGCTCTGGAGTCACAGAAGAGAGGGGAGAGGTGATGGGGGAGGGTGATTGGGCCCTGGGCCTAGGGCATGGGGGAAGAACTGCTGCACCCCGCAGACAAGACCGCAAAAGCATTCCTGCGGATGATGATCAGTGACACCCGCTGCCATAGCCACCCAACCTCGCGGGGCTCCCTCCTCAGATGGGCTGCCAGCATTCCGATCTTGCAGAGGAGCTCGGCTGTACAGGGTCAAATTGTTTCTCAAGTCAACCAGATGTTCATAAATTTTTAATGTTTTATTAAATGATCCCTTATCTCAAAGGTTTCCAAACCTTTTGAACCACTGCCCCCCTCACAGTTATGTCATACCTCAGCTCCCCATAACCCTATTTCCAGAGAGTCCTGCCTACACAAAAATTGTAAATAATATATAATAGATAAAATCATTAATTTATATATAGTAAATAATATAATATATACTATGTATAAATATATATTATATATTTTTTATTTTTCTATATTTATATATAATATGTATCATTTGATATTTAATATACTATTATATCATCTCTACCGACCCCTCCCCCACCACCCCTTAAGTCCCAGCACTCCCCTGGACCTTCTCAACACCCCCTGAACCTTTGCCTTATCTTGTTGTACTCTAGAATGTTTTGTGGAACATTAGGGTTCCTTGGAATGTACTTTGGGGAAAAACTTCCCTACTCAATTAAAAGGAAAAGGTGCAATAGACAATATGGCTTTCGTTACAAACTACCTGAGAAAAATGATCAGATGGCAACATGCTAGAATGCCTTTCAGAATAAGTCTACTTGAACTAAGCTGACCAATGCCTTGTGAGTAAATTTGGTAGACAGAAACTGCATAGAAGCCCATCGTATGTGTGTTTGTATGCACCTAGAAAGTTTTCCTCCAAGGCACAAGCCTGGGCATGGTTTGTTTGTTGAATGACCAGTCTCCCCTCTCCATGTCACCGATGTTGTCCAAGGGAAAGGCAATGGCCAATACAGCTTGTCACCAGTGATGCTGTAACTAATTTCTACAGCTGAGTAAACTGGAGCATTATGAAATAAAATGTCTTGCTCAAGGACACAATGCATCACTCGTCCAAGAATTGATCTCACAACCTCCCAATTGCAAGCCCAACGCTCTAACCACTAAACCATGCACCTTCACACACATTACATGCAAGTAAATATATCATCATATTTATATTAATATATATATAGTGGAGGGACGTTAAAACGACGATGATGATGATGATATATATAATATATATAATATTAATATAATGTAATATATTTAATATTAATATAATGATATGTACACAATCACAAATCTTAAAGTCCCTACACAAACATACACAGACACATTCATACACACACAGTCACACCCACAGACACACATACACAGATACACTCATACACACACAGTCACACCCACAGACACAGATACACATACACAGATACACTCACACACACTCATGTACCTGCTTAAGCTGAAAACAAAAGCCAATTGTCAATTGTTTGCACTTCAGTGAATTCCCGTGAGAAAACTTGACTTTGCACAAACTCACTATTACTACATGTTTCAGTTAAAAGAGTGGAACAGAGAAGAGAGAATAAGAGTGTAAGGTGTAAGATAGAGCTATATATAGAGAGAGGGAGGAGGTACGAGAAATCTGAAGAGCCATTATTACTCACCAGGTAAACAGGGTGGAGCAGGTTGGGTTCCCAGTCACCTAACCACCATCACCACCACTAAATGACTGACTGATTGACTGACCAGTTATTGTTGTTTTGTTGTTTATTCCTAGTTCAACTTCAATAGAGAAGAAGACCTATGAACAATGGTGTTTCAATCATGACCATCTAGTCACTTTATACAACAGGGACTCTCTCTCTTTCTCTCTCTCTGTGGGTGTGTGGGTGTGTGTAGTTATATTTGCTAATAATTAGTCACTTCTTAACTCCTTTGATACCAACCCGCCCAAAACCAAACTTAGTTCTATGAAATAAAACTATCAATTTCAAAAGGTTCCTATCTAAATTAAAATCTACCAACATAATTTTATATACGAAGCATTTAAGTTATTGCTATATTTGGGGAGGGTCATGTCATCCTAATATTGCCAAAAATAGTAAAACACACTCACTGTTTCGTTTGTCTTTTGTTTCAGTATATTTTTATATCTTTATAAATAATTTAGCTGGCAATCAATGTTTATCATTGATTGACCAACAATTAAACATATAAATATAATTTCTCAATTTTCCTTTGTCACACATATCTGTGACATATTCCATGATTTGTTTGGTTACTATCTCAGTAATGAAATGTATGTACAAGGGGGTGCTGAAAAGTTCCTGGCTTTAAGGGTATTGCAAAAGAGTAGAGCTGTTACCTTTATAGGTGAGGTAGGACTGTTGCAATAAGTGTGTGAATCTGAGAGGGGAATATGTTGAATAAAATCATAATTAACTGATCTTCCTATATTTTCTTTTAACTGATCCTCCTGTATTTATTTACCCAGAGTCAGGAACCTTTCAGCAACCCTTGCATCCTGTCTGAGTTGTGCTACTGTATTGAATAAGGTGTAAGCTATACTTAGAAGAGATATTCTTTTTAATTGTATAACATGTGAGCCCTGACCTGGTTCTTAGGCTTTTGTTCATATTTTTTTAATATCTAGTACTTCAATTACTATTAGATAAGAAACAACACATCACCTGCTCAATTCTCGGACTGGGTGATGTGTTGTTTCCTTGAGCAAGACACTTTATTTCACATTGCTCCAGTTTACTCAGCTGTAGAAATGAGATGATAGGGACTCGGGTCCCTATCATTCCACTGCAAAGTGATAGTGGAGGTGCCACGGCAAAAAAGCATCTAGCACACACTGTAAGGTGGATGTGTAGGCGCCAGGCAAAAAGCACCCAGCACTCACTGTAAATGAGGTTGGTGTTAGGAAGGACATCCAGCTGTAGAAATCAAGCCAGAATCAGTTCCCGTCCCACCCTTGCAAGCAGGGAAAAGCAGACGTAAAATGATGATGATGATAGGTTTTATTTTCATACTCCACTTCTGCTAATTTCAATTTTAAGATCCTTGAATTTTGACAGTTTTTCCACCACTTTTCAAGCAATGTTTTGGCCAGAAGGCACTGAAATGCTTATGAATGTGCAGCTTTTTACATTTCAGTCCTTCATTATTATATCTGGTTAGTTTTCCATGATCACTTCCTCAGTCCAGCCAGGCATATCACAGATTATTTACGACAATATTTATTCTCAATATTTATTCTAAAGCCACCGCAATAATAATATTTCCTGATTCAGGCACATGGCTAACATATTTTGGTTATGGTGAAAGTTGATTGACTTAACCCCAGTATCTCACTGGTACCTTATTTTATCAACGCCATATGGATGAAAAGCAAAGCTAACCTTGGTGGGATTTGAACTCATTTTAAAAAGAATAATAATTATATTATATATCTTGAATTGTGGACAGCCTATGCTAGACCTATCTATTTCCATACAAAATACTCTATCGAGATATGATCTGGATGACCCGATGCGGTTTGTCCAAGTCCACATTGGCACATTCGGGAAATCCAATCGGTACCTGTCAGACAGTTCAAAACGCCTGAGTAGGTTGGGGAGGCTCTTGCACCCTCCTCCCCTATCCGCTAATCCCACACAGTCCCAGCGTGCATCTAAGATCTCGTTCCAGTCGCCCACTAACACTAAAGAGCGGGACGTTCCAAGAAAGGTCTCCAGATGCCGGAAGAAATCAGGCCGCCCTGCTCCTGTTGGGGCATAGACGGCCACTAGTCTGAAAGCTTGCCCGTCTCCGCTGGTCACGTCCAGCACCACCAACTTACCTTCTGGGTCCAGGAAGATGGTCCGTATGGCGAGATCCAAACCTCTCCGAAAAAGCACAGCAACTCCTCCCCCCGATCCAGGACGGCTGGGAGATGCGTACACATCATAGCCGCCGAAGATCGGTGCGAAGGCTCGTGCTTCGGAGAATCTGGTCTCGCTGATGATCACTACATCTATGTTTAGTGACCTGAGGTCGTTGAGCAGGTGCCTCTGCTTCCATGACGACCCCAAGCCACGCGCATTTATGCTGCCTATTCTGAGTGAGGTCATGTTGAAATGGAGTGGAAAAGATGGGAAAGACCACTTACCTTACTTCTCGTAGAGGAAGGACGGTTTCTCCATCCTTTTCACTGCTTGTGGCCTCCTCCGGAAGGATGTCCTTATAAATCCCCCTGGAGAGTGCTTGTCGGAAGTCTCCGATGTCTTTGGGGTATTTTTGTTTTAGTGTCGTGTACGTTTTCTGTGTGATGCGAGTGATTTGTATGTGTGGAGGTGGTGTGAATTTTGGGCGTGTTGTGTAGTCTTTTTCTGTGATGCTGGTGTTGTGTTGGACGTAGTGTAATAATTGGTTGTTGTTCAAATTTAATGCTGTGTAGTGTGTATCGTTTTGGTTGTTTTGTTTTGTTTGCTTTTGTTGTGGGTTTGTTTCTGTTTCGCTTTTTGGTCACTTTTGTGGTGTTGGTGATGGTGGTTGTGGGGTTAATGATGGTGATGGTGTTGGTGTTTGTGGTGATGGGGCTGGTGATGCTGGTGTGGATGGTGGCATAGCTGTCCTAATATTTTGTTTGTTAGTTTATTTGTTTCCCCCTGTATTTTGTTTTTGGAGGGGGAAGGAAGCGGATTTTTTCTTTTTTGGGTTCTTTTTCTTTCTTTCTTTTTTCCTGATACAGTTTCTCACTCCTCGTCGTCACAATCTGTCTCCAGTTGCGATAGGTCGGGGAGTGGAAAATCCTCCACAGGCGTTGGTTTTGGCGTGGTGGATGGTGGAGGCGTGGTGCTAGTTCTGGTGCGGTGGGTGGTGGTGGTGTTGGTTTTACTACATTTGCTGGGGTTGTTGCTGCTACAGTTGTTTCTGTTGTTGTTGCTACAGTTGTTGCTGCCATTTCTGCAGCTGGTGGTGTTGATGGTTGATCACTGGGGTGGGTAAGAGAGGTGGCCTCAACTTTTTAGCCTGAGGGCAGAAAGCCTTTAGGTGGGTTCCTTCTTAATGGGGCCATGGAGTGCTCTCTGGCTTCCTGTGGTGTTCCAAAGAACACATCCACGGTTCCATATTTCTGCCCACGTCTGATGTGGGGTTTTTTTGCCTACACATGTCCCAAAGCTTTTTGTATTTGGGACTCGGATGCCCGTTCCACTCGGCGTGATTTTGTGTTTATCGTCCGATAAGACACGGTGCATAGGCGCCGATGCTCCATTTTATTAGGTGGGGTGTGTGTGTATGTGAGGGGGGAGCTGACCCTTTACCCATCTTTTTTTACCATTCTCTTGGCTTCATTTAATTCATCCTGGCTTACCTGGATTATTTCGCTTTTCTTGGCTGCTTTGGCAAACGACACATTTGCGCTGGTGTTGATGTTTTTGGTGTTATTCTCATTGTTGTTATTGCTGTTGTTGTTATTGTTATTTTTGTTATTGTTATTTTTAGTTTCAGTTGTGGTGTTGGTGGCGTCAGTGGTGTTCGGTGTGGATGAGTCATTTCTGGGTGAATCCATTTCGATGTCACGGGATAATAATTTTTTTTTTGTTTCTGTTGTCGCTGTGGTGGTGGGGGTGGCGGCTTTAACAGCTGCAGTTATTTGTAATGGCGGGAAATGAATGTCTGCATGAGACAAATTTAAATTATATCTACTGCTATATTTTTAGTGTTGGCAAACGTAGTAATATTTACAATGGTGGTGTTGGTGTGAGGTGATAGTTTGTGAGGAAGGCTGTCAGCTTCGTGTGGCTGTGAGTCGTCCATGTTTTTTTTCAAAGAAAGTTTTTGTTTGATAATTATAGAAGTTTAAATTTTGGGCTCAAGGCCCCAATCTTTTTGAGTTTCCTTTTCAGAAAGCAATATATGTGAACTTATAAACACTTAACAACAAAAATTTTCCAATTTGAAACAACTGAAAACAACAAACCTTTGCGAAGCTCAGGATAATACGATTTCCTACGTAGGTCGCCAATAATAATAATAATAATAATAATAATAATAATAATAATAATAATAATAATAATAATAATGATAATAATAATGGTTTCATTTATTGGCCACAAGGGCTGACATGTAGGGGACAATACAAAGACAAGGACAGTGGGGGGGGGGGTTACAATAAGGTCGAGTAAAAGTGCACAATGGCAAAACTAATTTAACAGTGAAGATATAAAAATATAGAATAAACTATGTATAAATATGACAAAATAAATTCCCCGATAGGGGGTGGACGACCCTGGGGTGACTCAGGTACCCCACCCATCCTAAACCACCCTGCGCTTCTAGGGCACCCGGGGAGAGCACCCCTCTCCTCCTCAAATTAGCTGGCCTGTAGGTGCATGGACAGAGTAAATAATAATTGTTTCTACTTTTGGCACAAGGTCAGCAATTATCCCAGTGCATTACTGGTACTTTATTTTATCGACCCCGTAAGGATGAAAGGCAAATAATGATGATTTCTGATTTAGGCAAAAAGGATTTACATCAAGAAAAACATTATGGTGGCACAGGACAAAAACATAGAATTTGTGTATGTGTGTGTGTGTGGGAGGGGGGGGGGTTAAACCTAATGAGAAGAAGAAGAAGAAGAAGAAGAAGAAGAAGAAGAAGAAGAAGAAAAAGAAGAAGAAGAAGAAGAAGAATGAAAATAACCAATCAATGGGGGAAATAAAAATCAATATGCCAATCCAGATTTCAACAAACAACAACAATTGCTAGGAAGACAATGAAAACAAACAATGGCTGCTTAATCTGGACATATAAAGATAAAGTCCATATCGATCCTCATACTTTGTTTGACCTGATAATACCACTGGACAGGCAGTCACTTGTGGAGTGGCTTTCAAGAAGTTTCTACAAGGTGTAAAATGTTCTTAGCCAATCAAAGCCATACCACAACCTCATCGACCAATACAAGCACCAGCCTTAACTGCTGCCAACATTGACCTATTTCGCATGTGTGTACATGTATGTATGTGTGTATGTGTGTGTGTGTATCTGTGTGTGCGTGTCTATGTGTGTGTGTGTGTCTATGTGTGTGCATGTGTGTGTGCTAGTGTGTGTGTGTATATATGTGTGTGTGTATATGTGTCTATGTGTGTGTATATGTGGGTATGTGTCTATGTGTGTGTGTCTAACGTTTACATTACTC
>OZ024746.1:93543747-93553747 GCA_964016885.1 Eledone cirrhosa | reverse complement strand
ATAAATGGTGACTAAAAGAGTTAATGCTAGGAAGGCAACTTGGCCATAAAATATTACCTCAAAAAGGACCTCATGTTTTACACCAAAGGTTCTCAAACATTTTGCCAACCCACTCATGGCCACATAATACCCTCAGTACCCCCCAACTCTATTTCCAGAGAGACCTACCAATACACAAATCGGAAATAATATAGGATAAATAAAATCGTTAATTTATATAAAATCTATATATATAAAACTGAGGATGTCTGTCTGTGTGTGTCTGTGTGTTTTAATCCCTAAAACTCGAGAAGTACCCAACTTTACAGGTGTATTACTTATGTTTCAGGGAGTGTTATGCACATAAAAAAATTCAACTTTTTGATCCCCTATTAGGTGAAAAACTGCGTTTTTTCAGCTTTTTAGGGGTTTTTTGAGGCGTTACGTCTAGCCGCTTTTCCAGAAATTTCAAGGCATATTATGCACATTAAAAAATTCATTTTCTTGATCCCCTCGGGCCCGCATTAGGTGAAAACCTGCATTTTTCCTGCTTCATCAAGGAAAATCTTTAAAATTATCCAGCCATCAGAGTATTCGGTTTATTTTCTTTACATATTGTCCAGGCATACAGTTTTTCCACGATTAGGTCTGCTGGCGGCCCGCATTCCAAAATACCTTATCCTGTGCAACGTCGGGTACCACTGCTAGTAAATAATATAATATATACTATGTATAAATAAATATTATATATTTTTTTATTTTACTATATTTATACATAATATGTATCATTTGATATTTAATATATATCATCTCTACCACCACCCCTTCCTCTTAGGCCCCAACGACCCCTGGACCTTCTCAGCACCTCCCCATCCCTCCGGGGGGTAGTACCCAGTTTGAGAAACTCTGTTTTACAAACCAAAAACCGTATTCTCCCAGAAACACACAAGATATATGTGGATGTATAGCAAAATCAGTAGTGTGCTGGTCAAAACCCTTTGTTGAATTTAGTTATACATCTTTACATTCTGAGATCAGGTCCCTCTCAGATGTGCTATGAGCTTTTTATCAATCTGAGATCAATATAACTGCCAGTCAATAAGATATGTTATGGGGAAAAGGTCACTGCAAGTGATTGTATCCTTATAAGCTGGTATCCAGCTTCTCTATAGTTCATTGACTGAAGGCAGTAAAGATAAAATATAAGAATTAAATTTAAATACACACACACACACACACACACACACATATATGTATATATATATATATATGTATATGTGTATGTATTTTTGCTCACGAGTTAGTTCTTTCGTTGCTTCAGACCCCGGCTGAATTACCGGTCGCCGACTTCAATTTGCAAAGCCCTTTAAACTCTACGTTATTACTCTGAGGTCTATACCTTGTCGAGTGCTTGGCTGCACTGCTGAAGGCATTCGTTGGCTTAGCTGCGGCTCAAGCTTCGAATATGCTGTACTTCCATTTGTATATATATATAGCAATAATTGTTTCTACTTTTGGCACAAGGCCAGCAATTACCCAGTGCATTACTGGTACTTTATTTTATCGACCCCGTAAGGATGAAAGGCAAAGTTAACCTCGGCGGGATTTGAACTCAGAATGGCAAGGGCCGTAACTCTATGCGTCAAAGCATGGCGTCCGATCCTCTACCGATACTGCCAATTCATATATATAATGTCGTCAAGTATGAAATTTGTAGAAATTTGTTTTCTTTTTTCAAATTTCTACAAATTTAATACTTGACGACCCAATATTAATATATATATATATATATATATATATATATATATATATATATATATATATATATATATATATGTATATATATATATATATATATATGTATGTATATATATATATATATATATATAAATTTCGTATTTCGAAAGAAATACGATTTTAGGAAGCCGTGGCTATGCGAACACCGGGGGGGGGGGGGGGGGGGGGGGGGGGGGGGCTAACGCCCTCTGGTATTGTCCAGCAGAAGTTAGGGGGACAACTGTCTTTGCATTTCAGGCCTGATTGGCCATCGTCAGGACGATCCCTCCCACACTTGCAACTGCTGGACTTGAAAACAGCCGAGAATATATAGTTTTACGTCTGTGTAAATGAGGTGATTAATCTCATTTGCATATGAAGCTGCATAAGTTGGCTCAACTTATAATAGAAAAGAAATAAGATTTATATATATGTATATATACATATAAACATATATAACAAGAACAAAGTGGAGGTGTTACATAAGAGATTTATTGTTCGATCCTGGTTACAAATGTTTCACAAACAGCCGGCTCATGATCCAGATTGATGCTTCCAGAGCAGATTCCAAAACAGCCTGATCCTCAGACCAGTGTTATCACAACAAAAACCTATATCAGATGTTGAGAAAACACTTATCTGAGGATCAGACCGTTTTGGAATCTGGTCTGGAGCATCATCCAGATCAGAAACCAGCTGTTTGTTGAAACATTTGTAACCAGGATTGAACAATAAATCTATTATGCAACAGCTCCACTTTGTTATTAAATACACTCTACTCCTGTCTGTCTGTTTGTTTGTTTGTTCACAAACTCCTGCTATGGTTTTTGAGATAGACTCCCCCTAACTATATATATTCTGAAACTACATTGCCCAGGGTACTTGGATAAGTATATTTCATTTTAATCAAAGGGTTCTCCGGGGGCACAAACCCCTGCTGAAACTTTTTCCTTTCGATTTATATGATATTTAAACCATAGGTAAATGACCTATTCACAAAATTTCAGCAAATTTCAATAATATTAAGACATCCTAATGGGGTTAAACCCCCTATAGTGAAAATATTGGAAGCCCAAATAAAATAATGATCAAGTTTTGAATTGATATTTTGAAAAAAATTAATTACAAGAAACAAAATAAGAATAAGATTTAATAATGTAATTTCGATTTGATATATTACAAAAAATAATGTTTTCCAATTTTTCATGCATAACATTTTACATTGAGTAATATTGAAATGCAGAGTTTTTCTCCATAAATTATATCACTGATTTAAAATCAATCATCATTTTCTTACAAAAAAATGTGTGAAACGCAGCAAGGCGCGGGTAATTCGGCTAGTATATATATATATATATATATATATATATATATATATATATATATATATATATATATATATATATATACACACACAGTTCAAGAGTAACCAATCTTAAAGAGAGAGATTGAGATAGTAGAGGAGATATGAGAGGAAAGATTGGTGAGTTAGTTAGAAGCCAAAGCGTAAAGGCATGTGCTCAATGTGCAATATGCAGTAGAAAGCAGCTAGGTGGCTGGGTTCATGCAGAAGTTAGGTGCGCAGAGCTGGAAATATTCATTAGTTAAGCAAAACAAGACCACAAATTTCACAAGGAAGACATTATTAAAAGATTGTCAACATATTTAGTTTGATGTAAGGAATGTAGAGAATAATAATAATAATAATATTAATAATAATAATGCCCGTTTACAATTGTTTCGCTACTCCTTATAATATTTCAAGATCAGATGACTATGTATCATAATTGATCTGGTTCAGTTGAAAATAATTAACATATTTAAAAAAAACAGAGTGGCTCATCGGAACTTAAAGGAATATAAATTAAAATAATGTTACATAATATAATGTTCCATATATTAGTTTTTACTATGGTGCCTTCGTTTCATCAGCTGTCAGCCATAATCAAGCAGTACTCATCTGTCGAGGCTGCATTGTGTGAGATCTGAGTACTGAGGCAGATGAGTACTGCTTTATTATGGCTGACAGCTGATGAAACAAAGGCACCATAGTAAAAACTAATATATGGAACATTATATTATGTAACATTATTTTAATTTATATTCCTTTGAGTTCCGATGAGCCACTCTGTTTTTTTTAAATATGTTAATTATTTTCAACTGAACCAGATCAATTATGATACATAGTCATCTGATCTTGAAATATTATAAGGAGTAGCGAAAGAATTGTAAACGGGCATTATTATTATTAATATTATTATTATTATTATTCTCTACATTCTTTGCATCAAACTAAATATGTTGACAATCTTTTAATAATGTCTTCCTTGTGAAATTTGTGGTCTTGTTTTGCTTAACTAATGTATATATATATATATATATATATATATATATATATATATATATATATATATATATATATATATATATATATACACACACACACATATATACATATATATGTACATATACAAATATACATATACAACGAGTGTTCCAGTTGATCCAGTCAGTGGAGCAGCCTGCTCATGAAATTAACGTGCAAGTGGATGAGCATTCCACAGACATGTGTACCCTTAATGTAGTTCTCAGGGAGATTCAGAGTGAAATGAAGCAACATGAAATATAGTGTCTTGCCACAGGGAATCAAACTCATGATTGGGATTCGAATACCCTAAGCACAAAGTATATATACATGATGGCTGCAAACTCTGCTAAGAGTATTGTAATTGCTTGTCAGATTATAGAGTTTGGTGCACTTTTAGGCTACGGCCAGTCACACGAACCTGTAACATATCCTGAACAAGCAATGCCTTGCACTCGACCAATCCCACTCTCTGAGCATCAAAAACACTACCCGGAAAGGAGAACTGGTCAACATCATCGGATACTTCCAAAGGCGCAGGTTTTTTTTCAGAGTTTCCCTCTCTTAGAAAGGTGTTGTGAGAAAAACTGGGGGCCTTCCACTCCCAGGTAAAAAAAAAAACATTTTTTAATATACTATTTGGATGGCCATTGACTCTGCTGAGTTCCTCCGCCTTTTGCCGGGTGTTGTATTTCATCCCGCAGGGTGTCCAAATATCACCCTCTTCACCAAGCTAGCTTGGTAGGGTTGCCGGTTTACTCGCCGACAACCCACACATGAGACAGGTTGTACTGGGTTACATGTTATCAGTTGCACTTGAGAGCGACCTGACATTATATATATATATATATATACACACATGCATACACACTGGACACCTAGAGACACCTGTGCATTTAATAAGAATTAGTGGGAGATGGGCAGCAACTGCAGAGGATATGCGACGGCTGGAGAGAAATGAAGCAACCATGCTCCGTTGGATGTGCAATTTCAATGTGCATTAACGACCAAGCATAGATGAGTTGAGAGAAAAACTGGGTATAAGAGGGATAAGTTGTGGTGTGCAGGAGAGAAGACTAAGATGGTATGAACATGTGATGCGCATGGAGGATGACTGTTGGGTAAAGAAGTGCCATGAAATCCCAGTAGAAGGAAGACGCAGTAGAGGTAGACCATGAAAAACATGGGCAGAGGTGGTGAAAGCAGACCTCAGATCGCTGAAGCTCACAGAGGAGATGACGAAGGACCGTGACAAGTGGAGAGATGCTGTGCTGAATAGGACCTGTCCCACCCTGGCAAGCAGGGAAAAGCGGACATAAAATGATGATGATGATGTGCCACAGTGTGATACTGCTGGCCTTTTTGAATCTCAAGAATAGTTCAGGCTTCCACATCGTTTCTGTCTAGCAAATTTCATAGCTAATGCTTGGATCACCAAGGCTGTGGTAGGAGACACTTCTATGAAGTGTTACTTAACAAAACTTAACTGAGGAACTTCTTAATCATTTCGCCATACCTAAGACTAATGATTTAAACACTCACTTATGATCAATAACACACACACACACACACACACACACACACACATAGTTAGTGGGTAGGGAGTGTAGAGCGAGAAGGGAAGTGAGAGAAAGAGAGAGAGAGAGATGAAGAGAGCCGAGGGAAAGGGGGGTGGGGGTGAGAAAACCCCACCAAAGTAAAATAATGAAAAATTGATTACAAATCCTACTTGATTCCTAAGTTGGATTGTTGTTGTTGGTGTTGTTGTTGTTGTTGGTGGTGGTGGAAATGGTTGTAGTGGGGTGGTGGTGGTGGTGATGTTGGTAGTGGTGGTGGTGGTGGTGGTGGTGGTGGTAATGTTAGTAGTGGTGATGGTAGTGGTGGTGGTTTTTGGTGGCAGTGGTGGTGGTGGTGTTGGTGATGGTACTGTGGTGGTGGTCGTGGTGGTGATGTTGGTAGTGGTGGTGGTAGTGATGGTAGTGGTGGTAGTTTTTGGTGGCAGTGGTGGTGGTGGTGGTGGTGGTGGTGGTGGTGGTGGTGGTGGTGTTGGTAGTGGTGGTGGTAGTGATGGTAGTGGTGGTGGCGGTGGTAGTGGTGGTGGTGTTGGTGGTGGTGGTGGTGGTGGAAGTGGTGGTGGTAATTGTGGTGGTGGTGGTGGTGGTGGTGGTGGTGGTGGCGGTGGTAGTGGTGGTGGTGTTGGTGGTGGTGGTGGTGGTGGTGGAAGTGGTGGTGGTGGTGTTTTGTCGTCATTGTTATTGCTGATGGAGGGATGGTGGGGTATTGGTGTTATTAATGGTGGCTGATGTTGTTGGTGTTGTTGTGTAATATTAGGCCAACCATGATCAAGCAGACGTAGGATCAAATCCACTCCAATTACGACAACCCCACCTTTTTCCAACATCAAGAAAACCCAAAACAATATTACCCAACATGTCCCCCGTTTTGAAGATAGCAAGGTGGGATTTAAGGGAGACTTAACTGCTATTTTTAGCAGATAAAGGGACCACATAGAGGTTCCCAATACCTCATCATCTTGTGGAAATAACTGTTTCAGATTTAAGCACAAGGTCAGCAATTTGAAGGGGAGGGGAAAGTCGATTAAATTGACCCCAGTACATTACTGGTACTTTATTTTACCAACCCCATAAGGATGAAAGGCAAAGCTAACCTCAGTGCGATGTGAACTCAGAACGTAAAGGGCCGTAACTCTATGCTGCAAAGCATGGGGTCCGACGCTCTACCGATTCTGCCAATCCACCAACATTTGTGGTAATAATACAATGCTGGTAGTGGTGGGAGTAATCAGAGCTGTAGATCAGGTAGTGTTAATTATGTTGGTGGTGCTAATAGTTACAGTACTGGTTCTAGGACAGTAGAGGTGCTGATATGAAGGGCTGAAATGGTTGTACGATCTTGTGTATTTTTAGAGGAGCTAGAGAATAAATTCTGGCTATGGAAACAGCAGTTGGAAGCAAGAGGACTGAGAGTGAACCTAGCTAAGACAAAAGTGTTGATGAGTAGAAAAGAGGACAAAACTCTGATTCCGTCAGGGAAATGGCCATGTTTGATATGCAGAAAAGGAACTGGCATAAATTCTATAAAATGCACACAATGCAGATCCTGGGTACACAAGAGATGTAGCGGGATAGCAGGCAAACTAACAGGTAGGGAGAAATATGTATGCAGTAGGTGTACAGGGAAATTAGACAGTAGAAGTCGCATTGATAGACACATTTTTCAAATGCAGGAGGGCGCTATAGAAGTGGTGGATAGCTTCCGGTACCTAGGAGATCAGATTAGCATGGGAGGAGGGTGTTCCGAGGCCATAGTATCTAGAATAAGGATGGGTTGGAAGAAGTTTAGGGAGCTGCTTCCTCTGCTGACGAAGAAGGGTTTCTCCCTGCGTACGAAAGGCCGGTTATATGATGCCTGTGTGAGGAGCACGATGCTGCATGGTAGTGAGACATGGACAGCAACTGCAGAGGATATGCGACAGTTGGAGAGAAATGAGGCAAGCATGCTCCGTTGGATGTGCAATGTCAATGTGCATGAACGACCAAGCATAAATGTGTTGAGAGAGAAACTGTGTCTGAGAGGGATAGAATGTAGTGTACGGGAGAGGAGACTGAGGTGGTATGGACATGTGATGCGCATGGAGGATGACCGATGGGTGAAGAAGTGTCAGGAAATGCCAGTTGAAGGAAGACGTGGTAGAGGTAGACCATGAAAAACATGGGCGGAGGTGGTGAGAACAGACCTCAGATCATTGAAGTTCACGGTGGAGATGACGAAGGACCGTGACGAGTGGAGAGATGCTGTGCTGAATAAGACCCGTCCCACCCTTGCAAGCAGGGAAAAGTGGACGTATGATAATGATGATGATGATACATTGATATATATATATACATTGAAATATATATACATTGATATATATATACTAAGTGAGAAATTACGAATAAGAGGGATCAGATGCTGTTTACTCGAGAGAAGATTACGTTGGTATGGTCACGTGATACGCATGAAAGACGACAGCTGTATAAAAAAGTGCAGGGCGATCAAAATAGACGGTAGCCACGGAGTAGGCAGACTCAGAAAAACCTGGGATGACTTGACAAATTCCGACCTCACACACTTACACCTCTCCAAGACAATGTCACTGGACCGAGATCTTTGGTGCTACACAGTAATACAGAAGACCCGCCTTGTCTAAGTACAAAGTGAAACCTACAGTCAGTAGGCACCTCTTACCAAAATACACGCCCGTCCCACTACCCCCACCCCATCTACACCACCCCTTTTGATGTAAAGCTATGTTGGTACCACAACATCCAGTCCTAAATAAATGAGGTTGTGTAGGTGTCACGACAAAAAAACACACAGTCTACACTGTAATGTGGCCGTGTAGGTAACACGGTAAAAAGCTCCCAGTCCACACTGTAAACGTGGTTGGTGTTAGGAAGGGCATCCAGCTGTAGAAAACCTGCCAGACAGTCCTGAGCAAGACAACCAATCTTGCCTCAAGTGGGACAATTCCCGTCCAGACCCATGCTAGCGTGGATGATGATGATGATGATGATAGATTGACATATATATACAAACAGACACATGAATATATACACATATATATAAACACATATAAATATACATACATACATACATATAAACACACACATGAATACACAGACAGATATACATATAAACACATACACATGAATATATACACATATATAAACACACATGAATACACACACATATAGATAAACACACACACATTTAAACACACACGGGTACACACATATATATAAACATGCACGCGACTACACACACACATACATATAAAGACACAAATGAATATACACATACATATAAAGACACATAAATATAAACACACACATAAATACACACACATATATGTATATAAAGAGACACATACATATACACGCATACATATAAAGACACACATGAATGCACACACACACACACATACACTATATTTATTCATTATAGTCATTAATTTACACATTTATATCTTCTTCAGGTCATTAATTAAATAGAATTGTTCCAATCACATCTGTCATATTCCACACAGTCTGACTATAACAACAACAACAACAGGACCAACAGGAACACTAATAACAACAACAACAACAACAGGAACACTAATAACAACAACAACAACAACAGGAACACTAATAACAACAACAACAACAGGACCAACAGGAACACTAATAACAACAACAACAACAACAGGAACAACAGGAACACTAATAACAACAACAACAACAACAGGAACACTAATAACAACAACAACAACAACAGGAACACTAATAACAACAACAACAACAGGACCAACAGGAACACTAATAACAACAACAACAACAACAACAGGAACACTAATAACAACAACAACAACAGGACCAACAGGAACACTAATAACAACAACAACAACAGGAACACTAATAACAACAACAACAACAGGACCAACAGGAACACTAATAACAACAACAACAACAGGAACACTAATAACAACAACAACAACAGGACCAACAGGAACACTAATAACAACAACAACAGGAACACTAATAACAACAACAACAACAACAGGAACACTAATAACAACAACAACAACAGGACCAACAGGAACACTAATAACAACAACAACAACAACAGGAACACTAATAACAACAACAACAACAACAGGAACACTAATAACAACAACAACAACAACAGGAACACTAATAACAACACTAACAATAACACTAATAACAACAACAACACTAATAACAATACTAACAACAATACTAAAAATAACACTAACAACAACACTAACAATAACAGTAACACTAACAATAACACTAATAACAAAACTAACAATAACAC
>OZ024746.1:93536247-93538747 GCA_964016885.1 Eledone cirrhosa | reverse complement strand
ATGAAGAATTTTGAAGGATTTACTAAAATTATTAATTATTTCATTACTAAGATAGTAACTTAATGTAAGGTTCTTATATAAAATTATGTTGGAAGATTTTACTTTAAATTGGAAACCTTTAACCCTTTAGCATTCAAACCGGCCATATCCGGCCAGAAATGTCTCGCCTCTTTCTGTTTAAATCGGCTGTAACTGGCCACTCATACTGATGTTAAGGTATTGTTCTCAAAATAAATAACATCATAGATTCGATATTATATGAGATAATTATGTAAGATAAAGTGTTTACTACCAAAATACAATAGTATATATAGAGTAAAGTGAATTCTAAAGGGTTAAAATGGGTGGTTATATTTCAGAGAACCAGAGCCAGTTTTATCCGGATTGGTAACTAAAGGATTAAAAGCTTCACAAGTTATTACTACTAGTTTCATATTCTCAATCCTGTTTCCTAAAAGACAACAAGAACAACAAGTATCTTAGGCCATATCTCATACTAAGGCAAAAGGTTAGTCTTGTGGGCTCTATAACAGACTTAATCATTTGAGGTAATGTTTTATTGTTGATTGCCCGAACTTGTTCCAACCCTTTTATTTACATGTTACAACAACAGTGATATGATGTAACTAGTCTAAACCAGATATTCACAATATAAAAGTGATGGTACATTAGATGACATAATATAAGTCCACTCCCTAGGACTCAGTCAGGGGTTAAAGGTACATTAGATGACATAATATAAGTCCACTCCCTAGGACTCAGTCAGGGGTTAAAGGTACATTACATGACATATTATGAGTCCACTCCCTAGGACTCAGTCAGGGGTTAAAGGTACATTAGATGGCATATTATGAGTCCCTCCCTAGGACTCAGTCAGGGGTTAAAGGTACATTAGATGACATATTATGAGTCCACTCCCTAGGACTCAGTCAGGGGTTAAAGGTACATTAGATGGCATATTATGAGTCCCCTCCCTAGGACTCAGTCAGGGGTTAAAGGTACATTACATGACATATTATGAGTCCACTCCCTAGGACTCAGTCAGGGGTTAAAGGTACATTAGATGGCATATTATGAGTCCCTCCCTAGGACTCAGTCAGGGGTTAAAGGTACATTAGATGGCATATTATGAGTCCCCTCCCTAGGACTCAGTCAGGGGTTAAAGGTACATTAGATGGCATATTATGAGTCCCCTCCCTAGGACTCAGTCAGGGGTTAAAGGTACATTACATGACATATTATGAGTCCACTCCCTAGGACTCAGTCAGGGGTTAAAGGTACATTAGATGGCATATTATGAGTCCCTCCCTAGGACTCAGTCAGGGGTTAAAGGTACATTAGATGACATATTATGAGTCCACTCCCTAGGACTCAGTCAGGGGTTAAAGGTACATTAGATGACATATTATGAGCCCACTCCCTAGGACTCAGTCAGGGGTTAAAGGTACATTAGATGACATATTATGAGCCCACTTCTCTTCTCTCCACCCACTCTCACCCCACCACTCCTCACCCTACCCACACATTTCTAATTATAAATGATTATAAAAAATGCATTAAATGACTGACGTAAGTCATTTATGATACATATTAATTACGAAAGTACTGACAATATTTTAAAAAATAAATATACATGCATGCATTAAAATAATAGACATTTCTGCCAAGGTTAACTTTGCCTTTCTCCTTACGAGGTCAATAAAATAAAGTACCAGTAATGCACTGGGTAATTGCTGGCCTGGTGCCAAATGTAGAAACAATAAAAATAATTGACATTTAGTCTTACTGCGTAAATAGATTAAACCAGGGAACTTTCTCTTTAGAGTTAATTGAAGAACAGCTGGACTAAATTTGCATGGTCATTACTAATTTTACTGATATGCAAATGAGTAAAATCATTATAAATATTTATAAACTATGGTCTCTCTGACTCTCCTAATGAGTTGATAGTGACCAGATGAAGCTAGTTGGGGTTGGTCTTCAATTAATTCTTCAGAGAAAATCTCTGAACTAATAATTGTTTCTACTTTTGGCACAAGACCAGCAATTATCCCAGTGTATTACTGGTACTTTATTTTATCGACCCCATAAGAATGAAAGGCAAAGTTAACCTCGGCGGGATTTGAACTCAGACAATAAAGGGCTGTAACTCTTTGCTTGCAAAGCATGGCGTCTGACCCTCTCCCGATACTGCCAATCCACCGAATGAGCTGGTATGCCTAGGTGACTACTGGTCTTCCACAAACAACCTTGCCCAGGCTTGTGCCTCAGAAGGAAGCTTTCTAGGTACAAATCCCATGAACATTCATGACCAAAGGGGGTCTTTACTCTTTAACCCTTTAGCATTCACATTACTCTATATTTACTATTGTATTTTTGTGGTACAGGCTTTATCTTACATAGTTATCTCAAATAATATCGAATCTACGAGATTTTCATGTTATTTATTTTGAGAACAATACCTTAACATAAGTATGAGCGGCTAGTTATGGCCAGTCTG
>OZ024746.1:93528747-93533747 GCA_964016885.1 Eledone cirrhosa | reverse complement strand
ACTGTAAGGGCAGTTATGTTTATTTTCACAATAGAACTGATATATCTCACAAATGAGGAACCATCCTTATTACACATTATTATGTCAGTTAATTCTTAACATTTTGGCCTGATTTAACAGAAAATATATAAAAAATAAAAACGAAATTAGTTTTGCTCTAACATAGCAGATACGTAAATGCATTTGTGAGTTTTATATCGAATAATGTTAATATTCAATTTGATAACAAGCAAATGTTAGAACAAAAAGATGATTGTCGTTTAAAACACATAGTGTAATGAGGCTGTTTGATTAATCAAATATTAATATCATTCGATATAAAGCTCATGAATGGATCTAAAAAATACTGGTTTCTTAATTCATATATTTACAATAAAAAGGGCCCAGTCCATACTGTAAAGGGGTTGTGTAGGTGTCACAACAAAAAGCACCCAGTCCACACTGTAAAGGGGTTGTGTAGGTGTCACAACAAAAGGGCTCAACCGACACTGCAAAGTGGTTGTGTAGGTGTCACAACAAAAAGCGCCCAGTCCACACTGTAAAGTGGTTGTGTAGGTGTCACAACAAAAATGGCCCAACCCACACTGTGAAGTGGTTGTGTAGGTGTCACAACAAAAAGCGCCCAATCCACACTGTAAAGTGGTTGTGTAGGTGTCACAACAAAAATGGACCAACCCACACTGTAAAGTGGTTGTGTAGGTGTCACAACAAAAAGGGCCCAATCCACACTGTAAAGTGGTTGTGTAGGTGTCACAACAAAAAGCACACAGTCCACACTGTAAAGTGGTTGTGTAGGTGTCACAACAAAAAGGGCCCAATCCACACTGTAAAGTGGTTGTGTAGGTGTCACAACAAAAAGCACACAGTCCACACTGTAAAGTGGTTGTGTAGGTGTCACAACAAAAAGCACCCAGTCCACACTGTAAAGTGGTCATGAAGGTGTCACAACAAAAAGGGCCCAAAACACACTGTAAAGTGGTTGTGTAGATGTCACAGCAAAAAGGGCCCAACCCACACTGTAAAGTTGTTTTGTGTAGGTGTCACAACAAAAAGGGCTCAGTCCACAATGCAGAGTGGCTGAGTAGGTCTTTTGATGAAAAGCACCCAGTTCATACTGTAAAGTGGTTGGCATTAGGAAGGGCATCCAACCATAGAAACCAAGCCAGAAACAGTTCTGTATGAGTAAGACACGGTCATCTGATCTGGCTTGTTTCACAGCAAGACAACTCATCTAACCCATGCTAGCATGAAAAAATGGACGTTAAACAGTGATGATGATGATGATTAAATACATTAATTTCTAATGTGTTGCAGTCATAGTATTGATTTATAGTATTCAAGAATGTCTTGCTAATGTGGTTTCATTAGATACAGGACATTAAATGTTAATAAGCTTAAGTAACAGATTTGAGATGACACTGAGTAAATATCTATCTATCATCTTCCATGCTTGCATGGGTTAGACAGGTTGTCAAATTCTGAGATTAGGCAGACAAGTCAGATGATTGTGTCTTGCTCATACATTCCATTTTGGCATGATTTCTACAACTGGATGCCCTTCCTAACCCCAGCCACTTCACAGAGTGTACAGGGTTTGTTTTCTTGTGGCTCTGCCACTACAAATTTATAGAGTGGGGTGGTTGCATTTTATGATAGTTCCATCACTTTCCCTTTCCAGTGTGGGCAGAACATTGAGCACATTTTATTGTGGAACCTGTACTACCACATTTTAATACCAGGGCTCTAGTATCCTTAGCCAAGCTAGAAGAGTGACAGGGAGTGAGGGAGGATGAAAGCCGGGTTTTAAACAGCCTGTGAGTAGGACATGGTGGAGTAGGCTAGCCTTAGGGTAAGTGAGATCTGGCAGTGTTGTGGGATGGATCAGCCTTTAGGTTTAGATCAGTGATTCTCAACCAGGGTCCATGTGGACCCTGGGGCTCCATGTAGTATTCCTGGGGGTCCACAGGCAAAAAATATTCTTTTGTCGAATAGCTGTGAGGGGGTCCACCCTCCAAAAAAATAAGCGAAAAGGGGTCCATGAGTAAAAAAAGGTTGAGAACCACTGGTTTAGAGAAGTCAAGTATGTGAATGATTGAAGGTAAGGTGGGTGGGAGGGAAAGACTATGGTGGGGGAGGGAAATATAAAGTGTGCAGGGGAGAGGGACTAGGTGAGGAGAATAGATAGTGAGGAAGGGGTGATGGAAGAGGGCAGCTTAAGTGTTGTTGCATCTTTATGTCTTTTACAGTCATCTTCCCCAAGCTTGTTTCATCCCACTTGTGTAGAGTTGTGAGTCTTCTGTAGTATGATGTATATCACCAGCTGACTTAATCCTGTGTCATTTCCTCTGTGAGGCTCAACTTATTTAGATGAGTCGTTACCACTTCATCCCATGCTTTTCTAGTGTTTCCTCTTCCACAGGTTCCATTGGCTTTGAGTGACCTGCATGTATATATTTTATATGTATATATGTGGATGTGTATGGTCTAGTGGTAAGTGTGTTGGACTTATGACCATTACGTCCTGGGTTTGATTCCTGGACTGGGTTGTGCATTGTGATCTTGAGCAAAACACTTCATTTCATGTTGCTCCAGTATACTCAACTGAAAATGAGTACCAGCAATAGCTGGGAGTTTAATCCCATGATGGAATGGCGTCCTGTCCAGAGGCGAATATTGTAATCTCAGCTGCTTAACACCATGGAAACCAGGATAAGCACTGGCTTGATGAGCTTCCGGGCTTGTAACAGACTTTAGACTTAGATATATGTATATAGGGAAGGCACGTGACTTAGGGGTTAGGATGTTCAGTCACAATCATAAGGATTTGAATTCAATTCCTGGCTACGTGTTATGTCATTGAACAGAACACTTAAATCACATTGATCCAGCAAAAGTGTGTTGTACCATTGATTGTTGATGAGAACTACATGAAGAATACATGGATATGTGGAATGTGCAGCCACCTGCCACTAATTTCATTAGCAAGATATTCTATTGTTTAAACACTGGGACCAATGAAGGTCCAACACACACACGTACAAACACACACAAACACTTGTGACACATGAGTGAGTTCCTAATTGTTTGATCAATGGCTCATTAAATTAGCATGTAAAGTGCAATTGTGGTTGCAGACATGTCTATGAAGTCTTGGGTTTGAGTTTAACCCTTTAGTAATTACATTACAATGGAGGCACATGGCTTAGTGGTTAGAGCATTGGCTTTACAATCGAAAGGTTGTGAGTTCAATTCCTTGAGCAAGACACTTTATTTCACATTGTTCCAGTTTACTCAGCTGTAGAAATGAGATGATAGGACTGGGGTCCCTATCATTCCACTGTAAAGTGGTCGTGGAGGTGCCACGACAAAAACACACCCAGCCTACACTATAAAGTGGACGTGGAGGTGCCACGGAAAAAAAGCACCCAGCACTCACTGTAAATGAGGTTGGTGTTAGGAAGGGCATCCAGCTGTAGAAATCAAGCCAGAATCAATTCCCGTCCCACCCTTGCAAGCAGGGAAAAGCGGACATAAAATGATGATGATGATGATGGTGTTTACCCTATATTTACTGTTATATTTTCACAGTAAAGGCTTTACCTTACATAATACCAAATCTATGAGATTTTGATATTTATTTTGGGAACAATACCTTAACATCAATATGAATGGCTGGTTACAGCCGGTTTGAACAGAAAGAGGTGACAGAATTGTGGCCGGATACGGTTGGTTTAAATGCTAAAGGGTTAATGAATGTCATTCTGAGCAAGTGTCTTTATCATAGCCCCAAGTTATCCAAAGTAGTGTGAGTAAAATTGGGTAGAACGAAACTGTATAGAAGGCTGTCAAATAACCCTAGTCTTAGGAAACTGACCCTCATCACTCACTCCATGGTGGTGAACCAATGACAATGAGGCTCAAGTCAAGACACAGCTTTCTACACTCAGTTGAACCACTGAACAACAGAGTTGCTAGTGAACGCCTGTCCCTGTGTTACAGCCACTTTAACAATATGGAACACAAGCTCTCTCTCTCTCAGCCCTACAGAATCCCTCCCCTCTGGTTCCAGTGATGCCTGGCCCTTCTGGTCCTGCTTGAATCACCACGGAACAGCCGTTGGTCACTTTAGAGCCAACCTTCAGAAAAGGGATATACCACCAATGATGATTCCAACTGCCAATGTGGGGAATTACAAACTATGGAGCACCTTCTAGTTTACCCCATCCTTGAAGACTCATGCACACTTAACGACCTTGAAACCTTAACACTCTAGGCAAGGCTCTGTGTGCAACACTGGATGAGTGTGATGTAGTGACTCAATAATAATAATAAGATCCTCCTGTGCTGAGTAACATGCATCCTCCATTGCACACGGTCCACTGCTAGTCTGATGCATCAATTCTAGATGATGTTGATGACCTTTAGATCTTTGTGAAACATTCACTACCAGGTGAGGTTCATCTACCTCCAGGAAAAGTCTACTAAAGGGTCAGATGGTGGTGCTAAACCAGGTGATGGATTAAGTTGACTACCCATGTAGGCAACAGTAATGGGTAGTCAACTTAATCCATCTGCCTCTCTCTCTCTATATATATATATACATCTCTCTCTCTCTATATATATATATATATATATACATCTCTCTCTCTCTCTCTCTCTCTATATATATATATATATATATATATATATATATATATATATATATATATATATATATATATATATATAATACTTTGGATTATATGAAGTGGTGTATGATAGATACTGATATTAGATTTCAGCTGTGTAGACGTGTAAATTTGTTGAAATATTTATACTACTAATTCCATAATATTAAGATTATACTATTAAGACAATACTAAGACAATTGATATAATAGGATTAAGACTGTTCTATTAACTGCTTCACTTGGATCTCTTCCATGATGCTAGTTTTTTAAAAGGCAAAATATATATATCATCATCATCATCATTTTACGTCCGCCTTTCCCTGCTTGAAAG
>OZ024746.1:93521247-93526247 GCA_964016885.1 Eledone cirrhosa | reverse complement strand
ATATAATTGGGAATTTAGTAAAATCGAATCTCTGACGGTTTGCAAGTAAATTCTGCCTACTTATATGAAATGATGAGTTAGCAAAGCACTCGATAAGTTAGGTCCTTATATATATATATCTTCACACATATATATATATATATATATTCACACATATATATATATACATATGCACACACACACACATGCACACACACACACATATATATATATATATCTTCACACATATATATATATATATATATTCACACATATATATATATATATATGCACACACACATACACACACACACATATATATATATATATTCGGGGTAGGTATGTGTGTGTGTGTATGTTCGTTCACATGTGATCAATAAAATTGATGACTTTGCTGATGCTATCTAGGATTGCAGGATGTATGGTGTATCAGTTTGGTTCACATTTTAATGGTTAGTTGACAAGTATTCTCTCTATGACTGTAAGATGTAGGTTGTGTTAGTCAGGCTTACATATTAATTGTTAGTTGTGATCATGATGTCTATGTTTCAAAACAGGCAGTCCTATAATTATTAGATTTTCCCCTCAACAATTCTGGTTCTATGATACAAAACCTCCTGCTTTAAAACTGTTCATATCTAAATTAAAACCTTCCAAGGTGAATTTTATGTAAGAACTTTTTGTTAAATTATGTTCCAAACACCAGCTTTATAATGAAAACAACATTAGTTTTCATTATAATATTAGTTTTCATTATAAATCCCCACAAATACTTCATTATTTTCAAATTTAATATAAACACAGGCAGCCTATTCTTATCAGAAATATGGTCACAAAAGGGTTAAACATATGGTTCTCGTTTTACAGATTATCTACCATGTAATTAAAAATCTCTGGAGAATTTATCCACTTATATATTGTTTTTTTTTTGTGTTTATTTTCTTTTCTTTTCTCTTACTGTATGTTTTAATAAGTTCATTTTCAGATGATATTAAGATACCATATACCTCCTACATAAAGTTTGTCTCTCTCTCTCTCTCTGTCACAAGCCAGGAAGCTCGTCAGGCTGGTACTTATCCCAGTTTGATGGTATGAAAGCAACTGGGAGTACAAGAAACATCCCCCCCCCCTCTTCACCTGGACAGGACACCAGTCCATCACAGGGTTAAACCCCCACCTATTGCTGGTACTCATTTTCAGCTGAATATACTGGAGAAGTGTTTTGCTCAAGAACAAAACACACAACCCAATCCAGGAATCAAACCCTTACCACTAGGCCACATGCCTCCACTCCTACATATAGAAGAAGTTCTAACTTAAGACCTTTATTTCTAACACAGAGACTTAAATGGAACTTTGGTTATTCTTGTTGTTGTTGTTGTTTAGGCACAAATCAAACTTGATTGAACCTATGTTCAAAGATCATCAACCATCCCATATTTTTAGGAGTATCTACGACTACAGTATCTCATGTCTCCTTAACTTTCTATAACCCATTAGCATTTAAACCGGCCATATCCGGCCAGATTTTTCTCACCTCTTTCTGTTCAAACTAGCCATAACCAGCCACTCATACTTATGTTAAGATGTTGTTCTCAAAATAAATAATATCAAAATCTCATAGATTTGATATTACGTGAGATAAAACCTTTATCACGAAAATACAATAATATATATAAATGCTAAAGACAATGATAGTTGGTGAAAGGAAGAGTATCCAATCACAGAAAACCTGCCAAGGATTTCTATGACTGGTTTATTCAGCTGTGTCAAAAACATGACAACTACTATAGTGTTGGTGCCATGATAAAATGCAGTTGATAGAGCTCAGGATCATATGTTGGGGCCCTCTTCCTACCTGGAGGTCTGAGGCTCTGCCTGAATACTGATCAGTTTGTGACAACATAATAAAATGTCTCCCTCACCATCCTCCAGGAAACACCTTCTATATTCTGTCCACTGGGTCTGTGGATTGGCCAACATGTGGGCCCACATTTGCTTATAATAGTGAGAGATGGGGAGAGTAAGAGAGACTGAGGCTGTGACTATGGCAATTTGATTCTATTATGTTCAGTCCTTGTTAGGAACTTTTTATAACCCAAGGCTATAGTAGAAGATAAAACCATTGCTAGCAGAGAAAAAAAATGGATGTTAAATGATGATGATTATGATTGGGGTGTAGTTAGAATTATATTTATCTGTTATATCTAGAATTACTATTTCTAGAACTGTGGTTTAGTAGGTAAAAGCACTAGAATCCTACACTAGAAATAAAGGTTATGTGTTCAAGTCCAATCTAGAGAAATGTATCATTCTCATCACCGTTAATGTCCATTTTCCATGATAGCATGGGTTAGATGGGTTGTGCCGTTGAGACAAGTCAGATCAAATAACCATGACTTGCTTATACAGAACTGGATGCCCTCTCTAATGCAAACCACATTTACAGTATGGACTGGTTGAGAATTTACACATTTGAAGATGAATGGAATAGGACTGACTGAGAGTTCAAATAAAACAAAAGGATTTGAAAGATGTTTTGAATAACTGGTTTGTAACTTGTAAATAATTGTTTCTACTTTAGGCACAAGGCCAGCAATTACCCAGTGCATTACTGGTACTTTATTTTATCGACCCCGTAAGGATGAAAGGCAAAGTCAACCTCGGCGGGATTTGAACTCAGATCGTAAAGGGACGTAACTATGCTGGAAAGCATGGCGTCCGACCCTCTACCAATACTGCCAATCTAATAACATATTTAATTGATTAAGATACCACATTACTCTATATTTACTATTGTATTTCCACGGTAAAGGCTTTATCTCACATAGTATCGAATCTAAGAGATTTTGATATTTATTTTGAGAACAATACCTTAACATCAGTATAAGTGTCCAGTTACGGCTGGTTTGAACAGAAAGAGGTGAAAGAATTCTGGCTGGATACAGCTGGTTTAAATGCTAAAGTGTTAACCCTTTTGAGAGAAAACTGCCTGAAACTAACCCTGGTCCTGTGATACAAAACTGTTTGTTTCAAAGTGTTTGTATTTATCAAAAAGCTTTCCATTAACTTTGCCTTTCATCCTTCCGGGGTCGATAGAATAAAGTACCAGTAATGCACTGGGTAATTGCTGGCCTTGTGCCAAAAGTAGAAACAATTATATTTTATGTAAGAATATTTTAGTTAAAACACAAGATATATAATGAGAAAGTTAATTGTATTACTAAAGGTTTATATATTCTTTATTTTTAATATTATTTGAAAAAATACAGACTGTGTCTGTCATAAGATATGTGGTAATGAAAGGGTGAAAAAGATAGTGGAGATGATGTGGCAGAGTGGATAAGCTAACTACTGAACTTCCTAATCCTAAGATCTAATCTGCTGTTTACATCTCATAGGGTTTCTGAAAATATTGCTTTATTCTACATTGCCTCAGTTCACCTAGCTGTCAAAAGGAACCACAATAGAACTCATTCTACAGTACCTCAGTTCACCTAGCTGTCAAAAGGAACCACAATAGAACTCATTCTACAGTACCTCAGTTCACTTAGTTGTCAAAAGGAACCACAATAGCCACAAAAGAACTCAGTAAGATCTAATCTGCTGTTTACATCTCATAGGGTTTCTGAAAATATTGCTTTATTCTACATTGCCTCAGTTCACCTAGCTGTCAAAAGGAACCACAATAGAACTCATTCTACAGTACCTCAGTTCACCTAGCTGTCAAAAGGAACCACAATAGAACTCATTCTACAGTACCTCAGTTCACTTAGTTGTCAAAAGGAACCACAATAGCCACAAAAGAACTCAGTAAGATCTAATCTGCTGTTTACATCTCATAGGGTTTCTGAAAATATTGCTTTATTCTACATTGCCTCAGTTCACCTAGCTGTCAAAAGGAACCACAATAGAACTCATTCTACAGTACCTCAGTTCACCTAGCTGTCAAAAGGAACCACAATAGAACTCATTCTACAGTACCTCAGTTCACTTAGTTGTCAAAAGGAACCACAATAGCCACAAAAGAACTCAGTGAAGGCTGGCATTCTGCCCAATCTTTCCTTCAACTCTGAAGAAGCTACTTAAATATGAAATATTTAAGTTGTATTTCAAGAAAAATTAATATGCAAACTCCTATCCATGTATTTAGTCTTGTGGAAAAATGAGTAAAAATCTCCCAGAGACCTAATTTCATGGCAATAACATTTGGATTATCCTTTTAAGCCCACTTTTCATGTTGGCTTGAGATAAATAAATCATTATGGTTCAAATTAGTTCTTATTCAGAGTTAATGTCTTCTCAAATGGATCAGAGGACAACATCTTATTCATCATTCCATTTTGGCATGGTTTCCACAGCTAGATGCCCTTCCTAATACCAACTACTTCACAGAGTGACAGGATATATTTTATCATAGGACCAGCACTGTAGGGTTCGCCATCTTTTTTGATAAGATTGAAGAATCCTCTCTAAACCAATTGTCAATCACTTTACTAAGTATACTGGGTGCATCTTCTCATGACCCCAGCACTGTAAGGCTAAAGAGTTCTCACCACTCTACATAGTTTCTCTTTCTTCAATGCATGTATAATTGAGAGTGTGAACAGCCAAGAGGATGAAAGAGAGGAGAGTGTGACTATGACAGTGAAATGGAAAACAGTGATGGAATGATAGGAAGGAGGGGGTAAACAGTAGTAGTTACAAGACTGCTGACAAGGAGTAGCCTAGTAAATTTCAATATGAGATGAGTTTAGTATCTGCAATCTGAGAAACTACATAGAAGTTCTCATTTCTACACACCACAATATTCAGTTATATATGTTGTTATATCAACAAATATTTATTCTATTATTTAATTTTTGGTAGTTAGTTTATGAATAACATGCTTATTCTCAATACACGTGTTTCACTCACAGAGTTGGCTTAAAAACTTGATAATTAGATAAATATGAAAAAGAGAGATAAAAACAAAATTAAGTAATGAGAAAAAGGGGGAAGAGGTAAAGAAGAGTAGATCT
>OZ024746.1:93481247-93516247 GCA_964016885.1 Eledone cirrhosa | reverse complement strand
TTTATTTGATTGATTTCTTTGTGGGTGAATAGAAATTAAATGTTGTTACAATGAGCCTATCAAGTGAAAAGTTTGAAGATCCCTGGCCTTAAGGTTCCATCATATGCTCATGTGTTTATGGTGGATACAACATGCAGATGAGCAGACTGAGGAAGTCTTGAATAGGTGCAATTGGTGTCAAAACAAATGAGATCATCATCATCATCATCATCATCATCATCATCATCATCATCATCATCATCATCACCATCACCATCACCATCACCATCATCATCATGGGCCGAGTGAGTCTTTTCCAGCACAGTACCCTTCCTATTGTTACATTTATATCATTGTCTCCTATGTGAGGTCCAACGATTTGAGAACAGCCCTCCATTCTCTACTCAGATCATCCTTAGTCTTCCTCTACTGCAGCTTCATTCCACTTGGATTTCTTGGTACTTCTTTACATCATCCATAAGCATCACATGTCCATACCAGCTCAGTCTTCTCTCTTGTACACTACATCTAACTCCTTTCATACCCAGTTTCTTTCAGAGCTCATCCATGCATTTTAATATCACATTTCATTTCCCCCCCCCCCCCCCCCCCACCTTTATATATCCTCCACATTCTCTGTCCATGTCACACTTCCCTGAAACAGTGACCATCCATAAAAGCATGCTTGCATCATTTCTCTCCATCCTTTATATATCCTCTACATCCACTGGACAAGACCAACTAAAAACATCAATTGCAATAAAAAATATATATATATATAATATATATCACAACAAAAACAACCACTACCACCACAACCACCACACCACCGTCACCACACCACCACCACATCATCACACCAACACGGCCACACCACCACCACTACCAGCACCACACCATCACACCAACACCACCACACCTCCACCACCACCAGCACCACACCAGCACCACACCACCACCACATCATCACACCAACACCGCCACACCACCACCACCACCAGCACCACACCACCACCACCACTACCACCACCACCACCACCACCACCACTACCACCACCACCACCACCAGCACCACACCACCACCACACCACCACCACATCATCACACCACCAACACCACCACTACCACCACCACCACCACCACCACACCACCACTACCACCACCACCACCACCATCACCGCCGCCACCGCCACCACCACCACCACCAACAACAACAACAACATCAACAAAAGGAAGATATTTAAAACATCAAAGTTAAAACAAAAAGAAAAAAAGGTGAGGATTAACATTGTAGTAAGTTGGGTGACTTACAAATAAGTAAAGAAGCTGTTGTTGACTTTACAATAACAAAGCAAGCCTAGTAGTGTGTTGTTTGTTTATCACAGTATTACTGAAGAGTGGGCTTTTGTAGGGCTGACACCTGGAACAACAACAACATTAATAATGATAATGATGATAATAATAATAATAATAATAATAATAATGATAATAATGATTTCTTTATTGGCCACAAGGGCTGACATCAAGAAAAACATTACAGACGACACAGGACGGTACGATGTGGGTTTTGTGCGTGTAAAGATTTTTATTATTTATATAAGAAAAGAAAAGGAAAAGACATAGAAACATATATATATATATATATATATATATATATATATATATATATATATATATATATATACAATACAAATGAAAATTGAAACAATTTAAAAATTCTCCAATAGGGGTGAAACCTCTGAGGGTTACTCGTGGCAAAAACCACACAAAAGACAACGGCCACCCTGACCACTAGGGCAAGCGTCCTCTCTCAATTTTTCCATTTCTGAAACTACAGGCGTATATTCAGAGCGGTCCCGTTCATTCGGACCATTCTCGCTACATTCACCCACCTTTCAACAAACTTGCTAGAAGGCAGCACTTACCTCTCCACCCTGATTTTCCTCTTCAAGTGAAACTTGAAAAAGTTAATCTGGGATTGGCCGAAGAGGAAAGTGTCCGTCTTCAACCCTTTCAACCTTGTCCACCACAATCTCTTTCGCCATGGCCACCAGGCAGATGAAAACTGCCTGCCCTTCCTCCTCTTTAAAGGAGGATGGCGGGATTATCTGCACAATGGCCTCAGTCGATAACCGGATCCGTCCTACACGCGACAGCAGCTGTTCGACATAGCTCCACAAGTCAGCAATACTCGGGCACTGAACGAGTGCGTGCAGGACAGCTTCGTCGCCCTGCGCGCATCTCGAACAGGCTCGGCTGACAGCACCTCCGTGCCTGTAGAGCTTATCCCAAACTAGTAACGCCCCCCCCCCCCCCCCCCCCCCCCATCCCGGTAGCACTGTCAGGCCAGAGATTTCTGGAAGTTGTCCATAGGCCCCGGTCTGAAAGTTCTCTTGAAGAGAGCGAACAGCTGATCGTCTTCAACGCCCAGAGTCTCCCCGAGAACGTCGTCGCTCTTTCCCTCCACTAGCCCTCTATAGAACGCCGAGGTGGATGTTCCATCGATACTAATGCCCAGCTGGTAGATGGCGGTGAACGCAAAGTCCAAGGGCTTATATCCCTTACACAAGAAAAATTTAACAAATAATTTTAACAGGCAAATAAAGAGACTTACTGGGAGCGAGCAAAATACGTCCGATTAGACCAATAATAATAATAATAATGTTATACTTTGGGAGGGTTTTCAGATAAAGAATCTTGCTAAACAAATTCAGAAACGAAATAATAATAATGATGATAATGATAATAATACTTTCTTTATTAACCACAAGGGTTTACTTAAAGTAGACATTAAGGAGAATACAGATAATGATAATAATGATTTCTTTTGTAATAGTTTTCATTAAATCTTTTAGTATTATTATTGCCTTTTACTTTTTTTTGTGTGCTTTTTTTTTGCTCGCATATTAATTAGATTAATTTTCTACTCATTGAAGGATTTCAGCGAATGGGTCAATGGTAGGTCACCAAGGGTAACACACGCAAACACACACACATGCATATACGCACACACACACATATATATATATGCATACGAACACACATACATATGCGCCCACACACACATACATATGCACACACATACATATACGCACGCACGCACATACATATGCGCATGCACACACATACATAGATACATACATACATATATTTATCAAATACTACATATACATGTGTATATATGCAAGTCTATATACACATATATACACACACCCAGCCACACACACACACATATATATATATATGTATGAATATGAAAAATAATATGAATATTATATATATATATAAATAAAGCAGATGTTAAAATGACAATGATAATGATTATATATATATATATATACATATATGTGTGTGTGTGTGTGTGTGTGTGTGTGTGTGTGTGTGTGTGTGTGCGTGTGTGTGTGTGAAGGCGCATGGCTTAATGGTTAGAGCATTGGGCTTGCAATCAAAAGGTTGTGCGTTCGATTCTCGGACCGGGTGATGCGTTGTGTCCTTGAGCAAGAGACTTTATTTCACATTGCTCCAGTTCACTCAGCTGTAGAAATGAGTTGCGACATCACTGGTGTCATGTTATATCGGCCATTGCCTTTTCCTTGGACATCGGTGGCATGGAGGGGGGGGGGGAGACTGGTATACATGGACGACTGCTGGTCTTCTACAAACAACCTTGTCCGGACTTGTGCCTCAGAGGGAAACTTTCTAGGTGCAAATCACATGGTCATTCATGACCGAAGGGAGTCTTCGATATATAATATATATATAATATCATCATCATCATCATCATCGTTTAACGTCCATCTTCTACGCTAGCATGGGTTAGACGGTTTTGTTCCATTTGATGTGAAATTGGTCATATATATATATATATATATATATATATATATATATATATATATATATATATATATATATATATATATATCGTTTCTGAATTTGTTTAGCAAGATTCTTTATCTGAAAACGTGTGTTGAAACCGATATTGTTATACTTTGGAATAGCAACATCACAACTTACAATTAAGGACAAAGTGAAAACACACACACACATAGAACAAACAACCAACCAGTAACATGTAAATAAACAAATAAATAAACAAATATAAACACACACAGACACCCGGATGTAACACATGCACAAACTAAGCACACAACACACACAAAAACAAGATGGCGTAGGACAGAACAAAGGAGAGGCACAAAAACAAAGACAAGAATCCCAGGCACTGAAGAAGTCACAGAATGTGTGACGAAAGAACTTTGATAATATATGAACAATCGTCTGGTTGTGGAACCAACCAACCAACCGGAAATTTATAAATTCCTAAATTTATAAATTTAATTTATAATAAATTGAAGTGAAAGCAACTGGTGCATGTGTTTCTTATTGGCAACATGACCCTCACAAAGTATAACAATATATATATATATATATATGTATATATATATATATATATATATATATATATATATATATATACATATATATATATATATGTAGGAGGTGAGTTTTATTGTAGAACAATAAAACTATGCATATATCAGATAAGTAACACTCAACAGTTTATTGGACGGGAGTATATATAAGAAGAAATTAAAAGATGGTTAAAAAAAGTTCCATATATTTTATTATGCGCATTTCAAAAACAAATATCATCCTGGAACGATAGTTGCATTCTCATCAGATAAAATAAGGTATTTTTAGGCATCATATCATGTTACCTTATTTTATCTGATGAGAACGCAACTATCGTCCCAGGATGATATTTGTTTTTGAAATGCGCATAATAAAATATATGGAACTTTTTTTAACCATCTTTTAATTTCTTCTTATATATATATATATATATATATATATATATATATATATATATATATATATATATATATATATATATATATATATAGGAAAATGTTCAAGACCCTGACGGCTGAGTTTAAGCCATTTCGACGGCTATTTCTGGACTGAAATAGCCGTCGAAACGGCTTGAGCTCTGCCGACGGGGTCTTGAACATTTTCCTATTACCCACTCTACTACCCTAAGTATTGAGTACTCTGGTGCGTTATGATCCATCTGGTTCCTTACCACAACTCCTTCGTTATATATATATATATATATATATGTACATATATATGTATGTATATATCTACTTAGTATTGATGGCCACAAGAATGAGTAGTCAATATAGATGTATTAAGATATAAATATGAAACATAAGTGATTGTAAAAGAGAAAGAAAGAAAGAGAGGGAGGGAGGTTAAGGAAAAGTAAGGAAAATTTCACTTTTTTTTTTCATAAACAATTAAGACATAGATTCAATTACTGCATCAGTCATGATCTTTCATCTGTTTTGTATTATAAGTTAAATGTAATGACTGGAAGGACTTTTATTCCTCATTCAGTTCTCCGTGGAGCATAGGCCATTGATGACCCTCCATGATTATACACGATCCTGGGCTGCTCTCACCACTCCACTCCAGTTGGCTACCAGTTTTCTTAATTCAGCCACAGTGTTACCTCTCAAGCTGCCGCAGAGCCAGCCTCTCTATCTCTTACCCCACAGGTTCCAGTTCAGCGCTTGTCATGTGGTGATGGATGCTGGTTTCCTGAAGTTATGTCCAATCCAGCTTCACTTCCTCTGCAGAATGTCTGGATCTTCTACTGTATCTTCTTTATTGTCCTCCAAGTTTCACATCAGTACAGTAGGAAAGACTTGCTTAATATATAATATATTTATTTTGATATTTAAGTCAGAAGGGGCCAGGATAGGTGCCACGATCTTTCTACAGGGCCTTCAAAACTGGCAGAGGGAATGGGAGAAAAAAATCCAATGGTGAGATGTTGCTGTTAAGCTTTCATGTCTCCTCTGATTGAGTAGAACTATGATTAATTCATATTCAAGCCCTGAACATCCTGTCTTTATATATATTTCATGAATAACGTAACTTGACCTATATTATCTGCATCTTTAAAAAATAATGGTTTCTTATATAGGCACAAGGCCAGCAATTACCCAGTGTATTACTGGTACTTTATTTTATCGACCCCGTAAGGATGAAAGGCAAAGTTAACATCTTTAAAAAATAATGGTAGTGCATAGTTTGAGGAAAATATGACTGCTATTTTTCACTGGTCAAGTGACCACATAGGCATTCATTTATTAGCTTGGTGTTCAATCCAGTAAGAAGCAAAACAATAAGTTGTTCTCACACTTGAGATCTGGTTCAAATGTTTGCAACAGAGTACCATCCACTTAAGGTTGCAAGGACCAGAAACAGGTATAGTCCATATGATGGGTTTCTACAGTTTTCATCTTGAAAATTTTATTCACATACTTTGGTAAATTTGAGTACAGAATGAACTTCTTAACTACACACCCACATCAACATTATAGTGCTTAACCCAATAGCATTTACATTACTCTATATTTGCTATCAAATTTTCATGGTAAAGGCTTTATGTCACATAATTATTTCACATAATATCAAATCTACGAGATTTTTATATTATTTATTTTGAGAACAACACCTTAATATAAGTATCAGTGGATTGTTACAGCCAGTTTGAAGAGAAAGAGGTGAGAGAATTCTGGTTGGATATGGCTGGTTTAAATGCTAAAGGTTTAATGTGTAACCAGGTTGACACTCTACTTTAAAAAACAAGATCTACTGGTGAAAAAACATTTTCAGATTATTAACCTTATCCTTTCTTCAAAATAATTATGATTTCAAATATAATTTATTCTCTAGATTATGCTAGTTTTCTGCACCTATCTATGTATGAAATTATAGAAATTATTCAGAAAATCTATAAAGTCTGAGAACATCATCTACAAAACTTCAGATTAAAAGTGAAAAGATCAATATTGAAAGAGAAATAAGACAAAGGGATATAACATCACCCAAACTCTTTAATGCTGCACTGGAATGAATCTTTACAAAAGCTTAACTTGAATAAAAAGTAAATGAATAAACATAAATGGGGAATTTAAAGCCATTTAAGCCTTTAGTTACCAGCCTCACCAAAACCAGCTCTGGTTTTTATGAAATAAAACCATCCATTTTAAAAGTTTCCAATTTAAATTAAAATCTTCCAACATAATTTTATATAAGAACCTTACATTAAGTTACTACCTTAGTAATGAAATAATTAATAATTTTAGTAAAGCACACAAAAGTCTTCATTAATTAATTAAAATAGAGTGTATTTCATTAGAAATAGAGTCAAGAAAGGGTTAAGCTCACTAAAAAGGACAAAAAAAACTTGACAATGGATAAGAGAGCAAACTAAAGTATATAGTATTATAAAACATATTAAGAAGAGAAAATAGAGGTAGATAGGGCAGATGATATGAAGAAATGACTGATGGTGAAGCTGTGTATAGAATGGAAACTGAAAGAGATAAGTTTATGGAGATGAGGTAGGGAATGTGGCAGGTTGTGAGTTCAATTCTCGGACCGGGTGATGTGTTGTTTCCTTGAGCAAGACACTTTATTTAACATTGTTCCAGTTTACTCAGCTGTAGAAATGAGATGATAGGACTGGGGTCCCTATCATTCCACTGCAAAGTGGTCGTGGAGGTGCCACGGCAAAAAAGCAGCCAGCACTCACTGTAAATGAGGTTGGTGTTAGGAAGGGCATCCAGCTGTAGAAATCAAGCCAGAATCAGTTCCTGTATGAGCAAGACAAGGTCAGCCGACCGGACACTGCCCACAACAGGACAACCCGTCTAACCCATGCTAGCGTGGAAGAACGGACGTAAAACGGTGATGATGATGATGATGATGATGAAACGCAGCACAGGATAGGAACAATTGGTATCATGTGAACATGCAGTGAGTGAGAATGATGAATGATCACAATGAAGATTACATTACCTAATCTGTACTTTGCCTTTTTAAAACTGTAGGGTATCAATTGACCATAGGTTGGCACGAATGGGTAATGATCAAAAGAATATGATTGCGAATACAAACAGACAAAATGGGGTTCCTCCAAAATGGGGTTCCTCTTTGCAGTGACATTTCTTGATAGAGTGTGAGGCTCGGAGATCAGAGAGTTACTCCAGGTAGAGCAACTACTTCTCTGAATAGAGAGATCACAGCTCCAATACTACAGGCATGTGGTTAGAATGTCTCAGGAAAGAATCACTGGACAGATTGATGGGCAAAACCAACTGGCAGCAGACCTAGGGGTAGACCCCGAGCAAGATGGTTGGATAGCATCCATGGGCTTGGCTAGTTTCACTTGGGGATCCAGCTGGATCAGTTGGAGATGGTTACTGCTGACAGGACCCACTGGAAGGAGTATTTGAGGATCTTGCCGCCATGACCCTCTCAAAAATAAATTGGCAAAGAAAAAGAAAAGGAAGAAGGGTATGATTTAAGGCAGAATGAGCTGCTATTTCTAGCAGGATAGTCCTTGTAGTTCTATAAGCATGTAGACCCTTCCTTGTTGGCTCAGCTCTCAGCTAGTTGTCTAGTAAGCAATCAATAAATTTACTTTTTATTAAGTATGTTATAAGTAGACTTATTCATAGTACTTATATATTTATCTCAATCCAGGGTGATAAAACTAATAAAACACTAAATGTCATCATTTTTCTGCTAGTCTTTTCATGATTGGTTCAATCTATCATCAAATAATTAGTTTGATCAACTTCTGGATCAAATGCAGTAGATATGTGAAGTGAAATGACTGGAATGTGGGATCAAAGCTGAGCCATGGACTCAGTTTGATAAAAAGGGGATTGTTTTATGACAAAGGTTCGAAAAGACTTTTCAATTGTGTAAAAGACATGACAGCCTCCCAAGTGGTGGTGTAATGATGAAATGCAACCAGTACACTCTCTAGAGTACAATAACATAAGTAAGCAAAATGTATCCCACCCTCAGCCTGTCTGAGAGGTCAGTGGCTTCAGCTAAGTATTGCCTTCATCTGTGATGACCAGTCCAATCCTTGCTAACAAGGAAAATGAATATTAAATGATGATGATGATACCTAATTTGTTAGACATATTTACTGCATGTAGTTGATTTAAAATAGATACACCACATTCCTGTGTGCTGTAAGAGGTAACTAAAAGGGTTGGTACCAGGAAGGGTATCCAGCTATAAAACACTGCATCAGAAAAGACCCCATAATATGTATAAAGTTTGTCATGGGGCCTCATAAGTGAAGGCGCATGGCTTAGTGGTTAGAGCATTGGGCTTGCAATCGAAAGGTTGTGAGTTCAATTCTCGGACCGGGTGATGTGTTGTTTCCTTGAGTAAGACACTTTATTTCACGTTGCCCCAGTTTACTCAGCTGTAGAAATGAGATGATAGGACTAGGGTCCCTATCATTAAATTACCCAAGATACCTCCAACAAGATATACCTTGGAGGAGGCCAGCTAAACCTGCATAGGTGTGAGCTGTCACCCACATAAGGTTAACTCCAGCTTTATCTATGAATAATATTTCCATTCTGAGACAATGCATTATACTTTACTCAAAACACCAATTTTCATAGTGCAGGAATTGAACCTACAACTTTATGATCATGTGTGTGTCCAACACCCTAATTATTAGGCCAGCCACCATCACTTCTGCATCTGGACGAGTGTGGGAGGATTTTCATTGTTTTGTTTTTTCATATTACAGATTATTATTTTATTAATTCTAGAAGATTAAAAAGCAAAGTCAAATTCAATCCTACATCATCAGCATTATCATTTCTATGTCCACTTGAGTTAGATGAGTCCTCTCCAGTGCAGCATCTCTCCACGAGTTTCTTTCATCTCCTGTATGAGGTGTCGTCTCCGGTGTGAGGTACCATAACTGAGGATTTTAAAACCGACACCTCCATCAGAACTCCTATATGCTGATGATCCAGTTGTTTCACTCATCACTATTATAAGTAAATGGGTGCTCATGTGTTGGCCACTTCGCTGCCCTGGTGGACAGAATAGAGAAGGTGTTTTCATGGAGGATGGTGAGGGAGACATGTTGGAAAAGCCATACCAGCTCACAAGGCTCACACTTACAAGTAGCCAACTCTGTGTTGATGGTGGTCCTGAGGGAGGTGGTCCTATGGTCAAGGATACAAGAAGTCTCCACTGCTAAATCTAGTCCTTATAGCTGAATTTGTGGGAAAGTGAGAGGTGAAATCCTAGGCCCGAAAGAAAAATCTAGACTCAAAAGGCCTAAAACAAAACTTAGCAAAGACTTGATAAACAGGAAAGAGCACAACATCAGCAACCTGTTTGAGGATGGAGCCCCATGAGGTGGGGTGGCTGCTGCAGCATGTGTTGCTGGCCATTGTCCTAGAGCCCTTGCTTTTCCCTTTTTAAATATTTTTAGTGTTTTTCTAATTATTTTATAGTCATTCATTCATGTAGCTACTCATTTATTAAATTGTGTATATATTTCCATCCATGTATTCCATTAGGAAATGTGAACTGTCCCATTTATGCCCCCTCCACTATCACCCTGTAGTACAGTCATGGGCAACCTGCAGCCCGCGAAGCTTTCTGAATGGCTCACCTAAGTTACCTAAGTGAAATCTTTCTGATTTTTTTTACCCCAACTTTTCAGTCATAATCTTTCTATCATTTTTACGATCGAGGAAAACAACGTGTACGAATTGTGAAGAAACAAATCAAAACAACCTGAGTTACCGCCCTTTTTTTAATGTGGGCACAAATGTAAATTAGCGCTTGCTGCCCGCCTGATGATCAGCCATATCTCATGCGGCCCGCTTCTCGAAAAAGTTTGCCCATGCCTGCTTTAATAACTATTCTCGCCATCACTGTACACCCCAGTATCACTATAACCAGGATCTCCCACACCCAAATGTTCTCCTTAGTACCAATGCTCTCCCCTCCCCACACATATATATATATACAGGATGTCCCCAAAAATGTATATTCACTTCAACAGCATTCTAAAAAATATTGCCTGTACAAGTAATCAAAGTGTGAATACATTTTTTGGGAACACCCTGTATACAAACATATATAACCCATGCAAGCATGGAAAAATAGCCATTAAATGGTGATGGTAAGGTTTATAAACCACACTAACTGAAAGAAACATGAACACATATATACATTTACAAATATGCAAATGTACAAATACAAACACACACATGCAAATTATACACTAATATAAACACACAGAGAAAAACAAAAACAAAAAGGTCCAGCCAAATTTTATATATTTAATGGGATTATATTAATCTCATATCTATCAGCTGCTCATTGGTGTGGGTGTAAAATATAACAAACCCGACTGCAACAATATTAATAACAACCACAAACAATGAAAGAAAAAAAACAATTTTTTTAAATAAGGATTTAGTCCTTCCCCACCTCTAAGCATTTACAACAAAATATGCATGTAGTTATTGATTTGTTCTCTCTTTTGTCACACGAGGACTAAAACACATGTGTCCAACACATTTTAATTTATTTATAACATATAAACAAAATGTTTGAGTACATGGAAGCTACGAAAATATTCAACAAGAGAAATTTTTAGCTGTTTTACAGCTTCCCTTGTTTTCTAATTTTCTTTTACGTTTTCTTAGGCATAATCTGCCTCCCATTGGCCTTCAATATTTGAAATTTTATTTATGTTATTTTAATTTTCCCCCTTTTTTTCTCTTTTTTAAACATTTTTTTATTTTTTTTTATTTTTTTTTTATTACTTGTCTCACTAGCTTTTTTTGATTACCAACTGTAAGGAGTACTCGATACTTCCCCTAATCTGTCATGGCTTACTAGCTCTACACGGACGTATAAATTAAATGAATAAATAAATAAATATGTGATAAAAAGAATTTCTTGTTGATTACAATAAAACTTACTCTACTCAGTACATTTTGCTTGGAAGGACATCCAGTTATAACTTGAAAAACTAGAGGTAGAGAAAATTCTTCTCGGGGGGCCAGAGATATGACAACCTCCCTAGTGTTGGTGCCATGATAAAATGATGCACAGTGTCCACTGTAGAATGTAAGATCAATGGGTTTGATTGAGTACTGATAAGGTCTGTGACAACACATCCAACCTTTGCCAGCAAGGAAGATTGATATTGAATAGGGATGATCACACACACACACACACACACACACACACACACACACACACACACACACACACACACATACACACACACGTGTATGTGAGTATTTCTCTGTGCATACATACATATGTATTTTCTGGCCAAGCCAGCCGATAGCTCTATATGCAAATGAGGCTAATCAGCCCATGTACATAGATGTCAAAACTATATGTTTTCGCCTATATTGAGGTCCACCAGAGAGCAGGCTAAGGGTGCGCTGACTTGATAATGACCAGAGTCAAAATAATGACATCGTCGTCAGTTACCCACCCTTTCCTTCTGCTGGAATCCAGTAGATGGAGCTACATCATCAGTTTCCAAATTCAAAGCTGAGAGCTTTCACAATATTAATTTCAAAATATTAATTCATAAACATACCGTACATCACTAGATATACAAAATATACATACTTATATGTATACAGCTATGATAGAGCAAACACTTTAATTATATATATATATATATATATATATATATATATAATTATATTAGAGAACAAATCCGTTGTTTTATTTAGCTGCTATTTTTAGTGGCGTGATAGACAACACGTCTATGTTTACTTCCGCTTCTACTAAGGGCTGGTTCAGGCGCAGGTCAAGTTTACGGCCTCATTCGATCCTGTGCTAGCTGGCAGGTGGCAATATATTTTGCCGTTCCAGGGACTTTTGTCCTAGGTAGGGAAAATGCTTTCTGAAGATCTGAACATTTCCATTGGAAGTCCCTAGGATTTCCAATCTTTTGTGAAGTGAAACCGTCGGTAAAAGCAAAAGGAATAGGTGAATATTTAAATTATATTTTTTTATTTATTTAAAAAAATTGTTTGAATCTTGCTTGCTCCGCTTATCTTAATTTTATTATATAATTATATATATAATTAAATTGTGAGAGCTGATCTTAAATTATTGAAGCTCATAGAAGAGATGATGAAAGACTGCAGGAAGTTGAGGGGATGCTCTACCAGAAAAGACCTATCTAACCCATGCAAGCATGGAAAATTGAAAAACAATGAATAATTGTTAGTCATGTACCATTATATAAATTTTCTTACAATATTTGTTTGTTCACATTTTTCCTGATGTAAGAGAGGGGTTGAGCTGTCAACTAATCAACATCTAATTATCTGCAGCTTGAGACTACCTAAAGCGTAAGACCTCTATAGTCAGTGCAGATGGTGAAGTTACCTTTCTTGGGTAGTGGCATTATTCCTGATATTCCCCATCCTCAGGTATGTTACCTTCAAAGGTTTCAATGCAGAAATCTCTTAGAAAAATGTGAGCTTTGGATAGTTTCCATAGGTCTATTGTTAGACCATCAAGCCCAGGAGCTTTGTCTGGTTTTATTACCTTTAGTACATTGTTCACTTCTTCTATAGAGAATTTTTTTTCATGTGCTATCAACTAATCTGACCTCCAAACATACAGCAAAATACAACAAAAAAAAAAACAGGTAAAAATAATTATGTCCCACTGAAATCGAGAGGGATCTGAGTTAGAGTTTTTTGTTTTTTTTATAAATTTACCAAAAATTCACCAACAGTAAACATTCAACTGCTCTGTATTTGTTCCTTTTTATCTCACCTTTTTTCTTATAATTCTCTCACTCTCATTTTTTTTTCTTATTTATAAGGGACTTTACGTTGAGAGTTCAAATTATGCCGAGGTCAACTTTGCCTTTCATCCTTCCAGGGGTTGATGAAATACTGTATCTGCCAAGTACTGGGGTCGATATAATAGACTTTCTCTTCGCCACAAATAATTGCCGGCCTTGTGCCAAAATTAGAAACTAAATACAATATGGTATGGTCCCGTAACTTCTGATGGAGTCATAGGGGTGCCGTATTGACATAAGATGTCTCCAGAGCATTTTAAAACCTGGCAGAGCCCATCTCCTCTCCAGAGAAGGATTGATAGGATGAAAGAGAAAGTGAGAAAGAGACATAGAAGCAGAATTGACTCAAGTATTTGACTGGTACGTTTTTATGAACCTTGAATCGATGAAAGGCAAAGTTGACTACAGCAGGATTTGAACTGAGAGAGCAGAGAGTTGAAACTAATACTGCAAAGCATTCAATCCGATGTTCTAATGACTCTTGGCATTCACCAACTACAAACTAAATATAAGGACTATCAGATACATTTCTCAGTCTGTCATGGCTTACCAGCTTTACACGGACGATTAAACTGATTAAATAAATATATAAAAAGGATGAAAGGACTGTTTGTTTGTGAATCCCAGCATGAATGTATAGTATGAATGTATAGTATGTGCAAGAAGGCACTTGGTGTAGTGGTAAAGGCATTGAACTTACGATCATAATGTCATGGGTTCAATTCCTGGGCTGGGTTGCCTGTGTATTCTTGTGCAAAATATTTCATTTCACGTTGCTCTAGTATACTCAACTGAAAATGAGTACCAGCAATAAGTTTAACCCTGCAATCGACTGTCATCCTGTCCAGTGTGGAGTCTTGTACTCTCAGCCGCTTCCTGCCATGAACCCGGGATAAACACTGGCTCAAAGCACTGCTTACAGCACACAAGGGCATGCATACTTGCAGTATATGCACAAGATGTAATGAGAATTGAATATGATATATAATGACTATGTATTTTATGAACTTTAGCATGGTTTCAAATATAAGGATGCAGTTTTTCTTAAGGTATAAAACCTTATTTGAATAGAATGTATACAAATAAACACTATATATATATATTTAATGTAAAACGACACTCAATTACACACCAGAGGCACTGGAGTTTCTTTCTAATAATTTTAGAGTGTTTGGAGGTCAGATTTGTCAATAACATGCAAAGAAACATAAAAAATTCCCACCAAACGCAAGAGAGGTGTAATTCTACGAAATTCTAGAGCTTTTCTCCCTTTTCCCCTCCTTTTTCTACAAAGCTAGACGTTTCTGAATGGTGTGGAGGTCAGACTTATTGATAGCACATGAACATTTTTTCTTAATGTTAAGGAAAACACCGAGGGGTCAGACCCCACTTATCTCCTCCATTTTCCAGGAAAAAGTCATTTGCGGCATGTTTGTGGTTGATAGCAAGACTAAGATACTGGAACAGCCAAACACTCTTGCGAGCATCATCTGATACATCAGTAAGATGAGTCACCAACAATGACAAGAACCTAGTTGTCAGTAGTCCAACTCCCCAAAATATCTGAAAAAAAGTAGTTTGAGGTTAATTACTTGTATTTTAGAAGTTCATTTTGTTCGGCTGCAGATATACAGACCCTCAATTTTGCCGCAACACTAAGATGGGGGGAAAAGCCAACAAATCGTTAACTGTAATGTCCTAAAAGATAAAATCAGGCCTCTTCCCATCACCTCTGGAAAATGTGGTTGGCTCCAGAATTACTATCATTTATTCATTAATAACTATACAAACAGTTTCTCTTTGCAACATGAAAGTAAGAAGTAGGGAAACACTGACAAAGTAAACATCACTTTAGATTATAACCTTAACTGAGATTTATGTCTTTTTAATGAAATTATCAATAGAAATATTATTTATGTATTGAAAAGAAAGTCTGTACCACAAAGATTTTGGACTGGGGATGTTCCATATCAGAATGGGTGTATTCAAAGCAAGTTCAAATTAAATAGTGTAACAATTACGTGCATATATATATGCATCATCATCATCATCGTTTTACGTCCGCTCTTCCCTGCTTGCAAGGGTTGGACGGGTCCTATTCAGCACAGCATCTCTCCACTTGTCATATGTATATATATAGATATATATATATATATAGATATATATATATATATATAGATATATATAAATATAGATATATTTGTTTTGCGAGGTTTTTGATATGAAATCGTGTGTCGAAACAAATATTGTTATATTTGGGGAGGGTCATATTGTTGTAATATTATTGCCTGAAATAATAACAGAACACACTCAAACGCATGCGCAGAGACGGAGACAAAAATAAATAAATAAAATAAAAATGGCGTAAACACAACACAATAAGAGGGAACATGATAGTACCACTGATGGTGTTGCAGGTGTGCAACGAAAGAACTTTGTTAGACTATATATATATATCTGTATTTTTGACCGTTGGTCAATCAGTGATAAACATTGATGGCCAAATGAATTAACTATGGAGATATAAGGGAGGACGGGGTAGGTTGGGTGGGGTGTACTTTAGGTTAAGAGGTGCCTACTGACTGTAGGTTTATATACAATGGCAGTCGGGTTTTCTGTACAGCTACATAGCGCCAAATATCTCAATCCAATTTCATTGTCTTAGAGAGGTGTAAGTGAGCAAGGTCACTTTTTATCACCTCGTCCCAGGTTTTTCTTGGTCTACCCTCTCCGTAGCTTCCATCAATTTTCATTGTCCTACACTTTTTTATACAGCTGTCACCCTTCATACGCATCACATCTCCAGAACACAACATTTGATATCTCTCATGCTTAGTCTTCCAATTCGTTTATGCTTCGCCTTTCGCGCACATTACTATTACATCCATCGGAGCATGCAAGCTTCATTTCTTTCTACACACACACACACACACACACACACACACACACACACACACACACACACACACACATACACACATACACACACACACACATATATATATATATATATGTGTGTGTGTGTGTGTGTGTGTGTGTGTGTGTGTGTGTGTGTGTGTGTGTGTGTGTGTGTGTGTGTGCATGTATATTTACATATATATATATATGTGTAGCGAAATCTGTCCGCGCCTTGAAGCTTCGGTGACACCTAAAGGTCAAATTCTGGGTCATCACCCTTTTGGTGTGAACAGGTTGATGCGTTGGCTATCCCCTCAAGGTGGTAGACAGGAAGTGACAGCTATATATATAGAACCTGTATCATCCTACTTTAGCCAGAGACATCGGAGCATTACGCTAGCAACTAACTATGTAAGGATTCACTGCTATCAACAGACCCCAGTGGTCTACAGAAATAGAGTCATCGGAGCACCCCACTACAGAACAAGCTATGTGAAAGATTCACCACTATCAACAGACCCCCATGAGGTCTACAGATACACCCAGAGCGATTGGAGCCCTACTACTACAGAACACAAATGTGGAAGATTCACCACTGTCTGCAGGCCACAGTAGTTCACAGTTACTACAGACCATAACAGAGGTATACAAACCATCTCTCTCTCTCTCTCTCTCTCTCTCTCTCTCTCTCTCTCTCTTACTCACTACGGTCTCACAATTACTACCACGGACTCCAAATTCCAACAACAACAACATTATCTGTTCGCTCGCTGTGTTCACATCAACAACAATAACATTGTCAATCTCCGCAACTCTTGGTAACTGTATTATTGTACTTTTTAATTGATTCACGTGAAGTAAACTCTATATAAACCAAATCATTTATTCTTATTATACTTGTTATTTCATCTAACAATTATGTTAAATCCTTCTAACTAATTTCTCATTTATATATATATATGTATGTATATATATATATATATATATATATATATATATATATATATATGTGTGTGTGTGTGTGTGTGTGTGTGTGTGTGTGTGTGTGTGTGTGTGTGTGTATATATATATATATATATATATATGTGTGTGTGTATATATATATATATATGGTATTAGGATTGGTGCTCTGAAATAGCGATGTATACATTAATGTATGTATAGTAGATTTGGCAATATACCGTATGTTTAATTAAAAACATTTTGAAGACCATATGCTATCGGTTTTAAAGTAGTGAGAGAAGGGAGAGAAGCTAACAGCCTGTTTCACGCTGTTGGCGATCATCAGAGCCAGGCACTCCCTGCTTTCGCTGAAAATTATAGAAGCTGCATTCTTATAGAATTCCAGTAATAATCAGGAGCTGATTATACAGAGCGAGTGCCGGTCCAGCAAAAATTAAGAATTAGGATTGGTGCTCTGAAATAGCGCTGTATACATGAATGTATGTATAGTATATTTGGACCAATCCTAATACCTAATTTGCATATGCTGCAGCGAAAGAAAAACAAAAACGCCATGCTCACGCAAAACACGTGAAAGTCGTTTTGATCAAATGATACCCGTGCTTGAAGCCTTTTAAAGAGAAGAAAGGCCTTGCACTGGACCAAACCCACTCTCTTAACAACGGTGACAGCCATCCAAAAAGAACACGTCGACATCATGGTCCGCTATCGAGTCGCAGGTTATATGTCCGACTTTTTTATCCTTCTCTTATAATGATGTCCTAACAAGAACTATGGGATTCTCACTACCGGTGGGTTAACCGCGCGTTTGGTAACCACATCGAGTATTTCTATCTGTATGTGTATATTTATATACTGTATGTATAGGCAGACACCCACTTTGGAGATTCAAAATAAATTGCAACGCATTTTAAGAAGTGTAAATAACATAGGAGGTCCAATTTTCTCAATAACAGAAACAAACTCTGAATAGAAAAAGCAAAACGACAAAAAACAAAAAACAAAAAACACTTGCTTCAATGTTTCATTATTATTTTCTGACTAGGGCGGTGGATTGGCAGTATCGGTAGAGAGTCGGACACCATGCTTTGAAGCATAGAGTTACGTCCCTTTATGATCTGAGTTCAAATCCCGCCGAGGTTAACTTTGCCTTTCATCCTTACGGGGTCGATAAAATAAAGTACCAGTAATGTACTGGATAATTGCTGGCCTTGTGCCTAAAATAGAAACAATTATTATTTTCTGTCTATTGTCACCTTTTTTTGTTCTTCTTAATTACCTCCCCTTGTTTTTTTTTTTTGGGGGGGGGGGGGGGTTCCGAATGTTTGAATTTGTTGCGATTGATGGCAGAGTTTGCAAGAGGAAGGAAGTTAAAAGTAAGAGATCAGGACCGAACAAACACGGAGTGATATCCACCATACACACACACATACACAGACTCGTGTCAAAAATCCAAATATTTTCGGAGTTGATAGCTCTAACTGAAAGGCCAACAACAACAACAACTGGAAGAATAAATAAATAGAGCAAATGATTTGGGATAAGTCTGTATCTCCCCTTTTCTGCCACCTCGATGTATATGTGAGGTACCGTATGTGTTTATGTGGTGGTGGTGGTGGTGGTGGTGGTGGTGCACTATGTAAACTGTGCATCAGCAACCGATGTTTTCCATATAAGTGTGTGTAGAGGGATGTATGTATGTATGTATGTATGTATGTATGTATGTATGTATGTATGTATGTATGTATGTATGTATGTATGTATGTATGTATAAAATCAAGGTTTAGCAAATAGAGAAAAAGTTTTAAAATAAACTTTTAAAAGTTCGCTGTACTTATATATATATGTATATATATATATATATATGTATATATATATATATATATATATATATATATGTATGTGTGTGTGTGTGTGTGTATATATATGTATATATATGTATATATATATATAGAGATATATATGTATATATATATATATATACACACACACACATATATAAAGAGAGACTCGCATGCACACACACACACACACACATATATATATATATATATATATATATGCTACTACCATGGAAAATGGACGTTATACGATGATGATGTATATGTGCGTGTGTGTGTGTGAGTGCAGGTCTCTCTTTTGCTCTTCTCTGACATTATTGGCAGTATCGGTAGAGGGTCAGACGCTATGCTTTGTAGCATAGAGTTACGGCCCTTTATAATCTGAGTTGAAATCCCGCCTTTCGGGGTCGATAAAATAAAGTACCAGTAATGTACTAAGATAATTGCTGGCCTTGTGCCAAAAGTAGAAACAATTATCTATTCTATCGTCATAAAGACAATTACCTACATTGACAATAAACTCAACTACACACACGTCTATACATAACATGCAACAACAGTACAGACGCACTAATACAACAATGTGCCATCTATATGTATTTATAGTTTGTTCGTGTCGCAGTAGCATATTTCTCATTAATGGTTTATACACCAGAAGAAGAAGGGAGGTAAGCGTAAAAGCCAAACTTGCTATCTTCAACTTGGTATTTGTGACAACTCTTACCAATGGTCAAGGATCTTGGATAATGACTGAACGAATACGATCGTGAATACAAGCAGCCAAAATGGGGTTCCTCCGAAGGGTCTTTGGAGTAACATTACTCGACAGAGTGTATAGCTCAGAGACCAGAGAGTCACTCCAGGTAGAGCTGCTACTTCTCCGAATTGAGAGATCACAGCTCTGGTACTATGGATATGTGGTTAGAATGTATCAGGAAAGAATAACGGGACAGATTTGATGGGCAAAACCAACCAGCAAGATACCCAGGAGTAGACCCTGAGCAAGATATTTGGATAGCTTATATATAGGTTTAGAAAGGCCCTATAGGATGCACTTAATGATAAGGATGATGAGCTAGATATATATAACGTAGAGAACAACTGGAAATTCTTATGTGACAGCCTTTCGTGAACTACTGGTGAGACTTGCGGGTGGAGTAAAGGGCCCACCAGAGGGTGACCTGATGATGGGACAGCACAATAAATATAGCCATTAGAGCCAAGAGAAAGGCATGGAAAGACTGGAAAATGAAGTAGCAGAGACAGTTACCAAGTAGTAAAAAAAAGAAGCTAGGCGAAAGGTATACACAGCTTGGAGAAAGGCTGAAGGAAGTAAATTTGTCCATGTCTTGAGATGTGAGGATCAGAGATGAGTTGTTATTGTTGTTGTGGCTGTTTTTGTTATGGCTGTTATGTTGCTGTTGTTGTTGTTTAATCTAATTATTGTCAATATTTTTCCGTTTGGGATGCGACATGCAGTGACTCATTCTCCGCATTGAACCTTGTCGCTTTGGCCACAATCTCAGACTCCCCTGACCACGATGTAGAGGAGTGGAAGATATTCAAATACTGGGGCCTGACCAATGCTTCCTTTTTACACAGGTCTCTGTCAAGATCTCTGGCATCCCTGGTCCCTACACTGTTGATTTCCTCCGTAAAATCAGAAAGACAGTGGCCCACTTGAGAAGTGGACATGACCTTTGTCTTTTTTATACCAATATTTAGCCCAAACACAGAGCATGCATTAGAGAAGGTGTCCAATATCAACTGGACGTCTTCTATTATGTGAACCGCAAAATACACAAAAAAAACATACATATATATATATATATGTAAATATATATATATGTGTGTGTGTGTGTGTGTGTGTGTGTGTGTGTGTGTGTGTGTGTGAAGGTAGATAAGGTTGTGTTTATGCATATCCGGAATGAATATTTATAATAGACACAGAAACATATGTCAAAGCAAATAAATTCATAATCTCTTCACGCCAACTTTTATTTTGCTTGGTGCAATACTTGCTTATATTAATATATATATATATATATATATATATATATATATATATATATATATATATATTTATTAAAATAACAGATTAAAGTTTAAGCAAAGAATCGCTGCTTTCACCCTTAACGGGATCTTCTGAAACATATATATATATATATATTTATTTATATATACATACATATATATATATATATATATATATATATATATATATATATATATATATATATATATATATATATGCAGAGATTACATTTAATTTGTTGGGATTCAACAAGCTTAAACATTTTATAACTGATATAAAGCACTTAAATGTAATAAATGTACTATCTCCACTATCCAGGAAGCTCCAACCGGTAAGGTTGTCTTTTTTTCCGGGTATGTCAATATTTATTTATAAAACAAATCTGTATTTTATCTGATGAAAGCGCACCATAATTTGCCTTGGTTGCCCTTGAAATATGTATAATAAAATAAATAGGGTTTTATAAATATAGTTTCCATTTATTAATATATTGTATATAAATATATATGTGTGTGTGTGTATGTGTATATATATATATATATATATGTAAGCCGACCTTACCCAATTGTACCTCTCAAGGGCAATGACACGCGACCGTGACCTCTGGCGTCACACAGTAATACAGAAGACCCGACTTCCCACAGGAACAAGCTGAAGCTGAAGCATATAGACAATATGCCTCCACCCCCTCCCACTGCAAAGTGGTCGTGGAGGCGCCACGGCAAAAAAGCACCCAGCACTCACTGTAAATGGGGTTGGTGTTAGGAAGGGCATCTAGCTGTAGAAATCAAGCCAGAATCAGTTCCTGTATGAGCAAGACAAGGTCAGCCGACTGGACTCTGCCCACAACAGGACAACTCGCCTAACCCATTTTAGCGTGGAAGAACGGATGTAAAACGGTGATGATGATATATATATATATATATATATATGATGATGATGATGATATATATATTATAAGTGTGAAGAATAAATAGATAAAAATTTACCTAATTTTTTTTCAAATTCTCGACTGCAGTTTCGGTGACTGGTATGCAGCTAAAGTGCAATCAAATTGCACTGAAGCTGAGGTTATGGCTTGTCCAGAGACTCCCTCAGAGTAAGGACAAATTCCTTGAACTGACCATTACCACGACATTTTTGAAAGGGAAAATTATCTCGTGGTTTTACGGTCATCCAGAAGGGTAGTAAAAGGTGGACAGTTGGCAAGTAACACTGAATAATTGTTTGTTTATTTAATTCTTTTATTCATTGAGCAAAACTGGTAAAGGATGGACGCCACATATATATCTGTTTATACTTGTGTATCTATATGTATGCGTATTTCTATAATTTGTCTTAACTCCCCTCTGGTTGAGTAAAAAATTAGGCTGAAATAGACAGCTTCTTCTAGGGACTTTATTACAAAAACAAGATGGTGTAAGACAGAACAAAGGAGAGACACAAAATAACAATCATCCCTGTAGGAGGTCACAGAATGTGTGACGAAAGAGCTTTGACAATAAACAAATAAACAACCATCCGGTTATTAAACTAACCAACTGGAAGATTATAACAAATTGAAGTGAAAACCAACAGATGTGTGTTTTTATTGGCAGTATATATACCATTTCCTCTTCCTCTCCAAATGCACCAAATTTCTAATACATGTATATATATATATCTATATCTATATATATAATATATATATATAATATATATATAATATATATATATATTCATTTATTTTAGCTAAGTACTGAGTCTCATTTCTCTGCAGTTTCACCTGCACTCATTCACAGGAACGCCAGACAAGATATCTGGCGTTCCTGTGTGTGTGCAGGTGAAACTGCAAAGTAATAAGACTCACTACTTAGCCATAATAAATAAATATTTAGACTCTACTTCAGTATTGTGTTCTCTTTTCTCTTGTCCATCAGCTATATACATATATATATATATAAACGTTTGTATATGTATAATAAAGCCAAAACAATACAGATATGGACATAGAATAAAGAATGCAAATGCAAAAGATATTGTTGACAATTAGTCTTTTACCTTAGATTTATTTAAATGTCCTTAATTTTCGAGATAATATCTCTTCTTCGGAGGGACGTAAAGCGGTTAAACCAGTGTTCTAAATAGCTTGCCAAAAGACTAATTGTCAACAATATCTTTTGCATTTGCATTCTTTATTCTATGTCCATATCTGCATTGTTTTGGCTTTATTATACATATACAAACGTTTATACCTCATTACACAATGCTTCAAGTGAACTATAACTTCCTCCATATATATATATATATATATATATATATATATATATATATATATATATATATATATATATATATATATATATATATATATATATATATATATATATATATATGAATTTAGCGAGAATCGCATTTCAGGGGGTAGAAATTAGCGAAACGCAACTTCCGAATTGTGTTGACAAGCGCTCTATGGATATGAAGATACCAGAGCTATAAACAAAAGTTAAAAAGGTCATACAAAACTGAGACGATGGTTAAGAAGCCATTAACCACTCAACCCCCAAAAGCGAACAAGCTAAACGGGTCAAACAAAATAATATATATAAAAATATTTCGTATTTCCAAAGAAATACGGTTTTAGGAAGCCGTAGCTAGCAAACACCGGGGGGCTAACGCCCTCCGGTGATGTCCAGCACAAGCAAGGGGGACAACCGTCTATGCATTTCAAGCTTAACTGGCCTTCGTCAGGACGGTCCCTCCCACCGCTTACGAAGGCAATCCCAAAAGTAAGGTCTCCTTCCGATATTGCAACTTTTCCGTTAAAATCATGTGGATGGTGCTTCGGGAAACCTCAGGATCCAAAATGCAGAGAGCATCCAGAGTGATCCGCCGATCTTTACGCATGTTTTCCTCGGAAGGAGACCTTTCTTTTGGGATTGCTCTCGTATATAAACTGCGCGAAATTTACACTTGGCGGTAGCGTTCAACGGGAGCTCCATTCTCAACGGCTGCCAAGCCAAGATTGAGCATCCAAGCGAAGCGCGCGCATGCTTGTTTGGGAGTGAAGGAAGCACCAATCACAACAGTGTTGCCAACAGCCATACGAACAGATTCTCTGTGTCCCCATCGCTTTGGAGAGCTTACTTTTGGGATTACCCTTGTATATATATATATATATATATATATATATATATATATGTAGAAGTTATATTTAATTTGTTGGGATACAACAAGCAAATATTTTTATAACTGATATAAAGCATTCAACAAATTATTGGAGTAAAAATACAATATATTAACAAATGGAAACTATATTTATAAAACCATATTTATTTCATTATACATATTTCAAGGACACCAAAGCAAATTATGGTGCGCTTTCATCTGATAAAATATAATATAGATCAGTTTTATAAACAAATATCGACATAACCTTAAAGAATGCGACCATGTCGGTTGGAAGCTCCCGGATAGTATATATATATATATAAATCTAAACCCATGCTAGCGTGGAAGATAGACGTTAAACGATGATGATGATGATGATGATGATGATGATGATATATATATATATATATATTAGTGACGTAGCTGAGTGGTTAGAGAATTGAATTCGCAATCGTGAGCTTCTGAGTTCAATTGCCGGACCAGGTGATGCTTTATCCCCTTGGGCAAGACACTTTATTTTACGTTGCTCCTTCTACCTGGAGTTACGACTGATAGATGGTATTAGCAATTGGAAAGACCAATGGAAACATTGTTCCCTAGGTCTGATTTGACGAAAGTCGATCGACTGTCAATATATATATATATCATCATCATCATCATTTTACGTCCGCTTTTCCCTGCCTGCAAGGGTGAGACAGGTCCTATTCAGCACAGCATTTCTCCACTTGTCACATATATATATTTGAAAAAAGGAAAAGAGTAACTTCACTTGTAGTTCTAAACAATTCGATTTTATAATATTATAATTTTACAATTTGGTTTTGTAGATCTAGTAAGTTAACTTCACTGGGGAGAGTTTTTAAAGCTTTATATCTGTATATATATAAAATTAAGTATGTGTGTGTGTGTCTGTGTGTCTGTGTATTACCTATAGGGGCCTACATCTTACGACCGATTTTCATGAAACTTTACAGGCTCATAGATTAGTCATCGGGGAGTGTTTTCTATACATCAGCGTATAATTTTTTTTATTCCGGTGTCATTCTGCAGATAAAAATCGATAGAGGGGCGGGCACCTTTTTTAGGTATCAAAAAATAAGATTTTTGGCTCTAGCTCCCACAGTTTGCCACCAATTTCGTTCAAATTTTAAAGCAAAATAGAATTTATTATTGCACATCCTGTAATGGCTTTATATTTTGCATTTGTTGTTCAGGGATGGCGTGGCAGCCGCTTAAATATTCAAAAATACCACTTTTAGACTTAAATTTTCACTTTTTCGGCTCTAGCTCCCACATTAATCAACCTACTTTGTTCAAATGTTACACTACGCTAGATCTGATTATTTCACGTCTTAAAGTGGCTTTACATTTTGGATTTTTTGTTCAGTAACCGTGTGGCAGCTGCTTAAATATTCGAAAATACCACCTTTTCGCTCAAATTTTAGCTCCCACATTTTTCAACCGATTTCGTTAAAATTCGAAACTTCGGTTCCACCTCACACATAAATCAATTTATTTGGTTCAACTTTTATACTACGATAGAACCTATCATTGCACATCTTATAGATGGTCAAAGGCAAAACGATGGCCACTGACGTCGTTTGAGCTTTTAGTTGTATATTTGAGAATTCATCGGTTTCCAATCAAGTAACGTGAGGTAATTTGGCTTAGTGTTAGAGGTCATTACCTCCCTCCCCCAGCATGCCCCTTCGTCAGTCACCCGCGTTTCTCAGTGATAGAGGTCATCACCACCCTCCTCCGCATGGCCTGTGTGTGGCCATAGATGAGTCATCGAGAACCAGTCGCTAAGTTCAACACCTTTTCATCGAAGCAGATATTATTTTACCTACCCAGGCAACGCTGGGTACTGCTGCTAGTACATTATAAAACTCTTTTAAAAAAAGAGTTTATAATGTATATAAAGTATATAAAGTATTACCGGTTACAATGTATTAGTAAAATACTTTATATACTTTATATACATCATAAAAGTCTTTTTTTTTTAAGAATTGTTCCTCTCAGTTTTTCAATAATGCCACTTTGACGAATCAAAGAAAGAAAAAAAAAGAAACAGACCCTTAAATATATTTTCAGTGCTATTTCCAGTTTCACCTCTCTATAACCACTGTTTTGTATAGAACCTTACTTCCCTTTTCAAATACACACACACACACACACACACACACACACACACACATATATATATAATAAAAAGAATGTTACAATCCCTAAACTATATATATATATATATATATATATATATATATATATATATATTGTTATACTTGGGGAGGGTCATATTTGTGTAATATTGCCAGAATTAATAACAGAACACACTCACTGTTTGGTTGGTTTTCGCAAAAAAACTCGCAAAACTAATATATTTATATATATATATATATATTTATATACATACATATATATAAACGTGTATATATGTATGCATGCGTGCATATATTACATGCTACGGTAAGGCCATTTAAAATTGATCCTTTTTTTATTTTACCAGGACTCAAGTTAATCAGAGCTTAACTTAATAAATTATACTTACAATTCCCTCTTATCCTCAACCTCTACTTCCTCCTCCCATTGTATAGTCACTACCTCATCCTTCACCTCCAACTGCTGCTGTACTTAGTTTTGTCCTCCTGCCACCTTTTCTGGTTTTTTTAGTTCAAATGTATCACTTTATTTATCTACTCCCTTCTTTTTCTCTCCCAATGCTTTTAAACAAACTAGAAATTATCTTTGCCTTGGGCTCATTGAAACAAACAAGGTGAAGTTCACTCTCTCTCTCTCTCTCTCTCTCTCTCTCTCTCTCTCTCTCTCTCTCTCTATATATATATATATATATATATATATATATATATATATATATATATATATATATATATATATAAATATATATATATAAATATATATATATATATACAATATATTAATAAATGGAAACTATATTTATAAAACCATATTTATTTCATTATACATATTTCAAGGACTCCAAAGCAAATTATGGTGCGCTTTCATCAGATAAAATATAATATAGATCAGTTTTATAAACAAATATTGACATACCCTTAAAAGAATGCGACCATGTCTGCTGGAAGCTCCCGGGAGCGTCCAACAGACATGGTCGCATTATATATATATATAACTTCTACATATATATAGTAGAAGGGATATTTCATTTGTTGGAAATCCAACAAATATAAATGTTTATAACTGATTCAGAGCACTCGACAGTTTTCTGGAGTAAATATTCAATGATAGTAAATAATGGAAACTATATTTATAAAACCATATTTATTCTATTATATACATTTCAAGGGTACCAAAAAAACTTTGGTACGCTTTCATCAGATAAAATACAAAGAGTGTTTTATAAATTTTGACATGGCCAAGGATAATCATACCTTCAACTGATAAGGTATGATTATCCTTGTTTATGTCAAAATTTATAAAACACTCTTTGTATTTTATCTGATGAAAGCGCACCATAATTTGCTTTGGTGTCCTTGAAATGTATATAATAGAATAAATATGGTTTTATAAATATAGTTTCCATTTATTTAATATCATTGCATATATATATGGAGAATAGGAAGGTTGTGTGGTTGTTAGTTAAGGTAGGCTTGTCTTTAAAGCGTTGAAATATCCAAGACCCCCCAGTAGACAACTGATGAGGACCCCCCCCCCCCCTTCTCACTTTCTTATTCTTATTCTTAACTTTAAGCCTACCTTAACTAGCAACTACACAGCCATTCTATTCTCCATATATTTTATCATGTTTCGCTGTGACCAGTCTTCTCTCATTGTTTCCCTCACCTGACCCCCTAGCAGTTCTTTTCTCACTTACAATTGCTGGGGTCAGACGTAACTTTTCATTCGTCCACACGCTCTCGAACTTATGTTCAGCACCGATGTCGACTTGAATTTTCTTTCTCTAAGTTGTTCGCACATTCTTCGGTTTGTTGTTGTTTTTCACCGTTTTTCTCTTTTCTTCCCTTTCCCTTCTATTTTCCTTCTCTCTCTCTCCTCCGTTTTCCCAATAACTTACCCAGTTATTGAACGCTCTGGGGTAAGATATATTGTCTTTAAAGCGTTGAAAAATCTGTGACCCCCAGAGACAACTGATGAGGACCCCCCCCCCACCCCCACGTTCTCAGTTTCTTATTATTATTCTTATTATTTTTAAGCCTATATATATATAACTGGGGGTAGGGGACCATGGCTGCCCCAATAATGATATTTTTCCCCCCAAACTACCAAAACACACATCTATTTGTATATGCGTTACAATTTATTAAACAGGCTATGTTAGACTATCTGTCACGAGCTTCGAGGCTCATCAAGCCGGTACTTATCCTGGTTTCAGTGGCATGAAGTGACTGAGAGTACAAGACTTCCTCTGGACAGGACGCCAGTCCATCGCAGGGTTAAATACCCAGCTATTGCTGGTACTCATTTGTTTTTCAACTGAGTATACTGGAGCAACGTGAAATGAGGTGTTTTGTTCTTGAACACAACACACAACCCAGCCCAGGAATCGAACCCACGACATGACGATCGTATGTCCAACAACCTTACCACTAGGCCACGCAGCTACTGCCAATTAATACTCTGTCGTTACAGGTACAGTTCGACGGCAACTTACCTACACTGATTACTAGTTTGTAGTAGTGGACATACAAAAACCTTCATTTTGCCCACACAAGTAAAAAATGGGGTTCAATTGTGCGATTACTCGATTTGCTAGAAAGAGTTACGAAATCTTCCGAAAATTACAACAGTTATTGTCGTAGGGAAGTGTTTTATATTTATTATAATCTCAGGCCCAAACAGGCTTTGTGGGTGGAATTGGGTAGACATAATCTGTGCAGAAGCCTAAAGAATGGATTGTACCTGTTGTTCCAAGATCTAGATTTGACACAATCTGTAATACGTTGATTCTTCCTTGAAAATATTTATATAATTATAGTATACAATAATGGTTTCTGATAGAGGGAGGGGGAAGTCGATTAAATTGACCCCAGTACATTACAGGTACTTTATTTTAACGACCCCCGTAAGGATGAAAGCAAAGTTAACCTCGGTGGGATTTCCTCCACACTATTATAGTATACAACTAGCAGAATGGCCCGGCGTTGCTCGGGATTGGCTCTAGGGTTCTTATATATTTGATATATATTTGTCCTTATCGAGCCTCGTGAAATAAATACGTTTGTTTATATTTTGTTATTGTGTATGCAAAAATATCTGTACACGAATATATAATTATATATATATATATATATATATATATATATATATATATATATATATATATATATATATATATATATATATATATATATATATATATAATCTCTGATAATATGGAATCGATTGTGCATTGGATGTCGAATGTTCTACTAACTATATAATATTATAGATGCAGCGAGATCTAGACAAATTGATGTCTATTGAAACGTACGTTAGAACCGAATAAATCTCTTTTACTGCATCTTTCTGTTCTTTTTGATTCTTTATACACGCCCCGGAGTATAGCTAAACTGGAATATACACCTATTTTCTGCATTTCGTTGAGCACCACTCTGTTGTAAGCTGACCTTCCCCTACACGGTACATAACACTGTGTCCTAGAAAACCTTAATGCACTCGTGCATAACCAATTATATATATATATATATATATATATATATATATATTAAAATAACAGATTAAAGTTTAAGCAAAGAATCGCTGCTTTCACCCTAAACAGGATCTTCTGAAACTAAAAAAATCAATCTGTGAACGCAGAAGTAAATATTTCGAAAAACGTTACACACACTATATATATATATATATATATATATAAAATGGCGTAGGATAGAAGAAAGGAAAGGCACAGAAACGAAGAAAGAAATCCCCAGTCACTGAAGAGGTCACAGAGTGTGTGACGAAAGAACTATGACTATATATATATAAACAACTATCTGGTTGTGGAACCAACCAACCAACCAGAAATTTATAAATTTGTAAATTTATAAATATTTAATAAATTAAATTGAAGTGAAAGCAGCTCGTGCGTGTGTTTCTTATTGGCAACATGACCCTCCCAAAGTATAACAATATATATATATATATAATATACCACACACTATATATACATATATACACACACACACACAGATAGCGACGTCATAATGTCGTAATGCAGACAGTCAGACATACAGACAGATATTATAAGGGCGCAACGGTATATCTATGTATCTATCTAAAAAGAAAAACCAAGAATTATATAGAGAGATCGCTATATCGCCTAATGCGGTCCCTAGGGCATTGCAAATTTGAAATATGTTTTGTTCAAAACACTCACAGGATCATAAGTATTACATGTGTAAAGTTTGAAAACAATCGGTTGGGTGGTTCTCGAGTTTTAGGGAGACAGACAGACAGACAGACAGACAGACATTCTCTGTTTTAGATATATAGATAATGGTTTCTCATATAGGCAAATCAATGGGTGGCAGTAGTTCCAGCTGCACGCATCGAAAGTAGTGGTTCTGAGAACAATGCGGCTTTGCAGATGATCAATGCAAATTGGCAATGGAAAGGCGCTCCCACTCGAGTTAGAAGAGAACTATTGACCTTCAGGAGTAGCAGTAACCCCTGATTGTATTCAGCAACCAAAACAAATATGAAGTTCACCAAATCCAATGCTCCTAGGAGCGGCTCTGGTTCTTCTTATTTGCGAGTGTAAACTCGACCAGATTAGAGATTAGATTAGATAGGCACAAGGCCATCAATTCTTGGGGAGTGGAAAGTCGTTAAATCGACCTCAGTGCGTGACTGGTACTTTATTCTATCGACCCCGTAAGGTTGAAAGGCAAAGTTAACCTCGGCGGGATTTCCTCCGCACTATTATAGTATACAATAATGAAAGCATGTATTTTTACAGTCCTTAAAGTGTCTCGAAGGCGGCGAATTGACAGTCATTAGGAGGTCGGATAGAAAGTTTTGCGGTATTTGTTCCGGCTCTCTGAGTTCAAATCCCTCCGAGGTCAACTTTGCCTTTCATCCTTTCGCAGTCGATAAAAAAAGTACCAGTCAAGTACTGGGGTCGATTCTTCTTCTAAATCTCTTTGTCACTTCCATTCTCTCACTCATTCTATCCTTTTCTGGAAGAAATTTCCTGTATTCAGGCGTGGAGAGGAGATGGTCTCCATCAGGTTTAAAATTGCTCCAGAAACGCCGTATGTCAATATGGCGTCCCTACGTCATCATCAGGAGTTATGGAAAAAGAAAAAGAAAGTGTCTAGACGTTAATTTACTCTGTAGATAGTCTGGTTGATTGAATAACCGAGTGCTCATCGTCGATGGTCGATGGAGGAGAGACATTGGTCATAGATTTGCTCAATCAGGGTTGGTTTGCATCTAAACAACAACAACAACAATAATGATTTCTTGCGTAGGCACAAGGCCAGTAATTTGGGGGGAGGGGAAAGTCGATTAGATCGACCACAGTACGTTACTGGTGCTTTACTTTATTGACCTCGTAAGGATGAAAGGCAAAGTTGACCTCGGCGAGATTTGAACTCAGACCTTAAAGGACCGTAACTCTATACTGCAAAGCATGGCGTCCGACCCTCTACCGATACTGCCAATACACCGCCCTTAATAATACAATAACAACAAGTTAGCCACTCAGCCATTCATGAATATTTAGCTTCCTCGTCAATTGACTGATAGCCATGCATAGTTTGTTAAACAGTTTGCGACAGGGGAGCAGCCATTGCTGTTGATAAAATATAATTTCTACAAAGAGATGTATTGTTAGTTCTTTTCCTTGTCGTTTCTTTTCTTGGTTATCTTCTTTTAAGTTAACAGTTTAGAATTTTCTAAGCTGATTTCCCCCTGACCGCCTCCCCAATTCTTTGGGCGTATGGGGTTTATCTCGGTTGAAATTATCAACTTTACTTTATAAATTTGTTCTTACTTTCAACGAGGGAAATGTTGACATTGATAGAGGAGATGATGGCAGTTGTTGTCGTCATAGCCGTGATGGTGGTGGTGGTGGTGGTGGTGGCGGTGGTGATGGTGGCGGTGGCAGTAGTGGTGGTGGTGGTGGTGGTAGTAGTGGTGGCGGCGGTGGTGGTGATAGTAGTGGTGGCGGCGGTGGTGGTGGTGGTTGGTGGTGGTGGTGGTGGTGGTGGTAGTGGTGGTGGCGGTGGTGGTGGTGGCTGTGGTGGTTTGTGGTGGTGGTGGTGTTTGTGGTGGCGGCGGCGGTGGTGATGGTGGTGGTGGTGGTGGGGATGATGATGATAATGGTGGTGGTGATGGTGATGGTGATGATGATAATGATGGTGATGGTGGTGTTGGTGGTGGATACGCTCATATTTATTTATGCAAAGGGTGGTAGATTTGGCAGGATTGATAAAGCGTCAGATAAAATGACATTACAGTGTTTGTTGCAGTTATTTACATTCTGGGTTCAAATGCCATCGAGATCAATTCGCTCTTTAACTTTCTATGGCCGATAAGATAAAATACCAGTCAAATACTGAGGTTAAGTTATCAATTTTTCCCTTCCTTCAAGGTAAGTATAAAAACCAAACTTAGTATCTTCAATTCGGTATGTATGCCAACCCTTACCTATTTTCACGAATCTTGGGTAATAATACAAATTAACCCGAGACTAAGGTAAATGATACTTGCCAAACTACCCGAGACCTAATGACTCCAAAATGAACGTCTGAACCAATATTTTCTCTTCCTTCACAAATTAACAAAACGTTATCCTATATATTTCTTGGCATGACCACCTTCCCGTTCCGCGGTGGTAAACCCCTCATCAAGGATGCCACATGCAGCGACCCTTTCTCCAGCGCTAACCTGATGCAGTCTGGACTAATCAAGGTTCTGCTGCACATCGGGCCGAGGAGGGTAAAATTCTCCAAATATCGGTCGTTCTCCGACAGGTTTACGGTCGAGCCCGTAGCAGCGGAGACTTCTGGTGTTCAAGTCCCTAGAACCACCTCCCTACTCACAGAACTGGCTACCCGCGGGAGTGAGCATCGCGGGCTGCAATGACTCTTCCACCGCGTCTCCCTCACAATCCTCCGGGAAACAGCTTCTATATTCTGTCCACCGGGGCCGCGGGGTGGCCAGTGTGTGGGACCCCATTTGCTTATAATAGTGAGAGATGGGGAGAGTGAGAGAGACGGAGGCTGTAACTATACCAACATTACTGAAGTATTATATAGAGTTAAGGCAACATGTCTATTGTATCAGTTGTCAAGAGGATAAATATATATTTATATATATATTTCATCTTTCTCTGATTCGCATATATAAAGAACAAACGTAATTTAAGCAACTTACCTGGCTTATTTTCACCTGATTATCTGCTCAAATGATAATTGTCCTGCATATATAGGAATATTTTTTCCACGTTCGTATATATTAACAAACAAGTAAACATACATATCTTTCAATCTTTGTACATATTTTTGTTATATATATATATATATATATATATATATATATATATATATATACAAGTGGAAGCTTAGTAAAATCGAAGCTTTGGCTGTGGCCAAGCTAACGACCTACAATTAGGAATGAGTAGCAAAGCACTCAATAAGGGTGCAGGCCTTAGAGTAATAACATACGTTTAGACAGCTTGACAAATTGAAAATTGCGGCAGGTAGACCTAGCCACACAATACCAAAAACAACGGAAAAACTAATCAGGCCAGACAACTGACCTGGACATATCGAACGATATTTTGCAATGCGTCCGATAGGTTTCTATGAAATCGAAATCATCCATCCAACTTACGTAATATGTAAGCCTGTGGTATTCCATGATCGAACAATGGATTCACGTCATCAACAGGAAATTACGTTCTATGCCTCAAGCCGGTGTGGAATGTAACGCCGAACTGCTACTGTTGGCAGCACCTCAGTATTTCACTGTCACGTGTTATTTCCAACAAGGGAAGTAACCCCCGGTTTTGGGCGGTCAAATTCAAAGTGTGAACAATGGAAATCAATTCCGTTCCACATTCCGAATGAAAAGCTCTTGACTATACGTTATTAAACAAACATAAATAATTAACCAATCAATGGAATTGTCTAATTAAATTAATTAGTTAATCATTATGTCTAGGAGATAATAATACAAGCGGAAGCTTAGTAAAATCGAAGCTTCGGCTGTTAGAATGAGCAGCAAAGCACTCAATAAGGTTGTAGGCCTCAGAGTAACAACATACGTTTAGACACCTTGACAAATTGAAAAAAAAAATATATATATATATATATAGAGAGAGAGAGAGAGTGTGTGTGTGAGTGAGAGAGAGAGAGACAGTGAGAGAGGGATTGTGTGTAACCATATATATGAATATCATATATGTATGTATGTGTGTATATAAGTATGTATG
>OZ024746.1:93466247-93471247 GCA_964016885.1 Eledone cirrhosa | reverse complement strand
AGTTTTCCAAAAGCAACATGTCCGGTTTGAATATTTTTCTTGATGTATTTCCTAGAGTCGCATTGTGTGGAGATGTTACTGAGATATTGAAACTAGTCTACTTGTTCCAGTGGTGTATTGGAGATAATAATGTTGAAATCTTAAAGAATTGAGTTTGGAATAAGTTGTGTAAGTATTTCAGCGTTCCGGATGTTGATTGTCAGACCTAAGTGATCATACACATTTTTGAAGTTGTTAACTGATTCCCGCATTTCTTCAGGTGAATGAGTTGGTGAGGCATTGCCATTGGTGATATGAGTCCTGTTGGTCAGTCTTTGTGATCAGAGTCTGGATAATTTTAGAGTCCACCAGAGAAGTAGTACCAGGGCTGGTAGGTGGAATTTCAAAAATTATGGTTGTAAGGTTGGAGCAAGTATAGATCTTGTTTTTTCAAACCTTTGGTTATCGCGAAGTCCTCTGATGTGGTTTTTGACGTGTCACCAATGTCCTACCACGCCACTGTAGAATGCCCTGATGAGTTTCTCAAAACTATCAAGGCAACTCAATAGTTTCAGCACCACCCACATAGCTGTGTGTAGTACGATGTCGAAAGCCTTTTCGAGATCATAAAAGAGGTTTCTATTGTTCTCTGTATTTTTCTGCAACTGTCTTTTATTACTGGGCATACCATTTTCCAGGGTTTAAAAGAGTCATTATTTCAAAGAGTTAGAAGAGTTTTAAGAACGTAGCGTTATATACTGTTGCTTATAGAATAAAGTAAATGAATAAATATTATCTCTGATCGAGACGAAGCTTGAGTGTATTTCAATTCATATAAAAATGAGAAAACTCATCGCTAGAACAGCCGTTAAAACAGCCAAATGCTGTCAATAACAGCGATAGACAAAAATGCCCCAGGGGGACAGAGACCAGCGGCCAGTGGTCAATAGAGAGAGAGTCCACAAGGTAGGTGACAGGCAGATGAAATATAAAAAAGATTGTAAGAGTAGGAAGACAAGGAAAAGAGAAGAGTAAAGTAAATAAAAGGTTATTTCAATATTTTGCCATACATCGCATCTGAATCAACCGGAAGAAAATAAGTATAGCGTCGATATAATCGACTAAAACCTATGATGGTGGTACTCCAGTATGGTCGCTATCCAATGATAGAAATCAGCAAAAGAATACCAGTGTATATAAGCAAGTAAATTGTTTTTGTTATCAAGATATTTTACATATTTTCTCATAGTGATAAGGCGTCTCGTTGACAACTTTCTTTATTACTATCTACTGAATACCACTGTATATTTTAGCTGAACGTTTGGCAATCAGCCATTTGCAGTGAATGCGGACGTTTACATCTGTGCTTCTAATACACAAGTTAAACGACTTAACCGTGCTTTTTATACACAAATTAAACGGGTTAACCATGTTTCGTATTAAACGACTTAACCGAATAAAACTCACCTATTGTTTCTCGTTGCAACAATCTATTTAACGAAAGCTTAGAAATAATGCTTTTTTTAATAATTATTATTATTTATTTATTTATTTATTTATTTTTATTTATTATTCATTTATTTATTTTTATTTGTTATTTTTTTTTTTTTTATTTATTTATTATTATTTTTTTATTTATTTTTTATTTTTTTTTATTTTTTTATTTATTTATTTATTTATTATTTATTTATTTTTTATTTATTATTTATTTATTTATTATTTATTTATTATTTTATTTATTTATTATTTTATTTATTATTTTATTTATTTATTTATTTATTAAAGCTCAGAAATAATGGTTTCTTATATAGGCACAAGGCCAGCAATTTTGGGGGAAGGGAAAGTCGATTAAATCGACCCCAGTGCGTGACTGGTACTTTATTTTATGGACCCCGTCAGGATGAAAAGCAAAGTTAACCTCGGCAGGATTTGAACTCAGATCATAAAGGGCCGTAACTCTTGCTGCAAAGACTGGCGTCCAACCTCCTACTGATACTGCCAATCCACCGCCCTAAAGCTCAGAAATAATAATGCGAAAATGTCTGCGACTACATCAGTTTGACAATTAGAACAGCCGTCACTCGCAATCGATTATAACTTGGTAGTATGTATAATATAAGGTTTTAGGTGGCTATTCAGTTACAAATAGACACAGGGCTCCTCTCTACACTTCCTCCATTGATCCGGCAGAAAATCCAGTCTGTGACAGCACTGGACTGGTGGTAATTCCTTTAACGACCCCGAAAAGTTGAAATGCAAAATGGACCTCGGTGGGATTTGAACTCAGAACACAAAGTACTGAAACAAATACCGAACGCTCTTGCTACTATGCCAACTGGATGCGGTCGGTTTAATAGCACTCCAGTAGATACAAACTCTGGCTGGACACAGTAAATTTGTTTACTGTAAAAAAAGAGAAGAAAAGTCACTCTGCTGTTTTTTCACTTCATTTCACCTTTAATCTTCAACCATATTGCAGATTGCACCTACTACAAGACTGCAAAAGTTGCTCTTAACTACATTAACTGCAATACTCATTCTTTATTGTATCGACTGCATGACTTCATAAGTTACACATGAAAGGAAACTGCATCAACTTGCAACAGTGCAATAGTTCTGTTGATTGCAGCATAGTATTATCTGCAACATTACAACACTTACTGTTGAGTGCAGATTGCACAGACTGCAATACTATAATGGTTAACCTCAATTTTATAAACTTGGCTGCAAATTGCACCAGCTGCAGTACTGCAATAGTTAATCTCGACTTTATTGACTGCAACACTGAAATACTTACTGTTCTCTACAGATTGCACCAACTGTTAAACTGCAATGGTTAATCTTGATTTTATCGAGTGCATCTTCATTAAATGATAATACTACAACATTAACTGCAATATTGCAATACTGCAACAGTAACTTCAATACTGCAATACTACAACAGTAACTGCAATACTGCTACAGTAACTGCAATACTACAACAGTAACTGCATTACTACAACAGTAACTGCAATACTGCAATATTCCAATACTGCTACAGTAACTGCAATACTACAACAGTAACTGCAATACTACAAACGTAACTGCAATACTGCAACAGTAACTGCAATACTGCAACAGTAACTGCATTACTACAACAGTAACTGCAATACTACAAACGTTACTGCAATACTGCAACAGTAACTGCAATACAACAGTAACTGCATTACTGCAACAGTAACTGCAATACTGCAACAGTAACTGTAATACTACAACAGTAACTGTAATACTACAACAGTAACTGCAATACTGCAATACTGCTATACTGCTACAGTAACTGCAATACTGCAACAGTAACTGCAATACTGCAACAGTAACTGCAATACTGCAACAGTAACTGCAATACAGCTACAGTAACTGCAATACTGCAACAGTAACTGCAATACTGCAACAGTAACTGCAATACTGCAACAGTAACTGCAATACTGCAACAGTAACTGCAATACAGCTACAGTAACTGCAATACTGCAACAGTAACTGCAATACTGCAACAGTAACTGCAATACTGCAACAGTAACTGCAATACTGCAACAGTAACTACAATACTGCAACAGTAACTGCAATACTGCAACAGTAACTGCAATACTGCAACAGTAACTGCAATACTGCAACAGTAACTGCAATACTGCAACAGTAACTGCAATACAGCTACAGTAACTGCAATACAGCTACAGTAACTGCAATACTGCTACAGGAACTGCAATACTGCAACAGTAACTGCAATACTGCAACAGTAACTGCAATACAGCTACAGTAACTGCAATACTGCAACAGTAACTGCAATACAGCTACAGTAACTGCAATACAGCTACAGTAACTGCAATACTGCTACAGGAACTGCAATACTGCAACAGTAACTGCAATACTGCAACAGTAACTGCAATACAGCTACAGTAATTGCAATACTGTTACAGGAACTGCAATACAGCTACAGTAACTGCAATACTGCAACAGTAACTGCAATACTGCAACAGTAACTGCAATACTGCAACAGTAACTGCAATACTGCAACAGTAACTGCAATACTGCAACAGTAACTGCAATACTGCAACAGTAACTACAATACTGCAACAGTAACTGCAATACTGCAACAGTAACTGCAATACTGCAACAGTAACTGCAATACTGCAACAGTAACTACAATACTGCAACAGTAACTGCAATACTGCAACAGTAACTGCAATACTGCAACAGTAACTGCAATACAGCTACAGTAACTGCAATACAGCTACAGTAACTGCAATACTGCTACAGGAACTGCAATACTGCAACAGTAACTGCAATACTGCAACAGTAACTGCAATACTGCAACAGTAACTGCAATACTGCAACAGTAACTGCAATACTGCAACAGTAACTGCAATACTGCAACAGTAACTGCAATACTGCAACAGTAACTGCAATACTGCAACAGTAACTGCAATACTGCAACAGTAACTGCAATACTGCAACAGTAACTGCAATACTGCAACAGTAACTACAATACTGCAACAGTAACTGCAATACTGCAACAGTAACTGCAATACTGCAACAGTAACTGCAATACTGCAACAGTAACTGCAATACTGCAACAGTAACTGCAATACAGCTACAGTAACTGCAATACAGCTACAGTAACTGCAATACTGCTACAGGAACTGCAATACTGCAACAGTAACTGCAATACTGCAACAGTAACTGCAATACAGCTACAGTAACTGCAATACTGCAACAGTAACTGCAATACAGCTACAGTAACTGCAATACAGCTACAGTAACTGCAATACTGCTACAGGAACTGCAATACTGCAACAGTAACTGCAATACTGCAACAGTAACTGCAATACAGCTACAGTAATTGCAATACAGCTACAGTAACTGCAATACTGCTACAGGAACTGCAATACTGCTACAGTAACTGCAATACTGCAACAGTAACTGCAATACAGCTACAGTAACTGCAATACTGCTACAGGAACTGCAATACTGCAACAGCAACTGCA
>OZ024746.1:93443280-93458547 GCA_964016885.1 Eledone cirrhosa | reverse complement strand
ATAAAAGCGTCTTTTAACTCATTAAATTTTAGTTGAATGAGTTGAAAACTAAACTAGTTTTCACATACAGGCCTCTTTCCCGCCTCTAGGGGTACTTTGCCTGATTTTCTCTGGAATAAATGCTACAAAACTCAACCCTCATTTCCTCAAACCGTTTCAAATGCAAGAATTTGAATTCCTCATCTGGAGCTATTTATAAGGAGAAAAATGGAAAAGGCCTTTAACTCAGGATGGAGTCGCAGGGGTGCCATTCTGAAACATTTTAAACCTAGCAGAGATCATCTCTCTCCTGGTCGGAACACAGTCAATTTCTTCCAGAAACAGACAGAGAAAGTCATAACGGGAGATAGGGGAAGCACTTGATTGGAACTTTATTTATCGACCACAAAAGGATGAGATGCAAATTTGTCCTCCGCCAGATTTGAACACTGTGAACCAGATCAAATACAGATGTAATCTGAAGCCCTAACAACGATTCCAATTCGTCGTTTATCCACTTATAACACGATTTGATTAAATAAGTTTGCTGTTAAGTCAAGTTCAAACTCGACTCGCTTCAGTAAACATGTTTTACTTCTTTGCTTTTTAGCATTAGTTCAATGATGTCAACGTGTTGTTGTGTCACTATCCGGCACCGCATCATTTGGGTACTAAATATTTCTCATTTGGGTACTAAATATTTCTCATTTGTGTACTAAATATTTCTCATTTGTGTACTAAATATTTCTCATTTTGGTACTAAATATTTCTCATTTGGGTACTAAATATTTCTCATTTGGGTACTAAATATTTCTCATTTGGGTACTAAATATTTCTCATTTGTGTACTAAATATTTCTCATTTGTGTACTAAATATTTCTCATTTTGGTACTAAATATTTCTCATTTGGGTACTAAATATTTCTCATTTGGGTACTAAATATTTCTCATTTGGGTACTAAATATTTCTCATTTGGGTACTAAATATTTCTCATTTGGGTACTAAATATGTTCTCTCATAAATCACTTCTTCTGTCAGTTAATGAAATAAGGTTTGTTTTTATTATTCAAGTATTGAATTATTGTGATGACGTAGAAACAGAGCTTGAGAATGAATTTGTTGTTGTTGTTGATTATAATTGTGCTTGCCTTTCATTTTACATAATTGAAAAAGTAGTTTTATAATTGATTTGTAATTAATGATTATTAAAATCTTAATGATTATAAAATCTAATTAAATGTGTTATTCAATTAAATGCATTTTACTTAATTATTTGTAACTTTAAAAAGCAATTGGTATCGATGGATTTAAAATTCAGCATTCAGTAACCAGAAGAAGGGAGGTAGGCGTAAAAGCCAAACTCGCTATCTTCAATTCGGTTTTTGTACCAACCCTTCCTTGTGGCTAATGGCCGAAAGAATATGATCGCGAATACAAGCGGCGGAAATGGGATTCCTCCGAAGGGTCTTTGCAGTAACGTTACTCGATAAAGTACGTAGCTCAGAAGTCAGAGCGGTGCTCCAGGTGGAGCCGCTACTTCTCCGAACTGAGAGATCACAGCTCCGATTCTATGGACATGTGGTTAGAATGTCTCAGAAAAGAATCTCTGAACAGATTTTACGGACAAAAGCAACCGACAGGGGACCCAGTGGTAAACCCCGCGCAAGATGGTTGGATAACATCCATGAGCTTGCTGGTCACACTTGGGAATCCAGCCTGATCAGTTGGAGATGGTTGTTTCTGACAGAAGAAGAAGAAGAAGAAGAAGAAGAAGAAGAAGAAATAGGCTGTGTTCTAGTCTAAGGTAGGATCGGCTCATCCAGGTATAAATGCCCAAGGCACGCTGTATATCATAACGGTGTCCCTATGACTCCATCAAGTGTTAAGAACCCATGTCGTGGCCATGGCAACCCACTGCGTCTGGATTTGAACCTCTGTCCATAACCTTCTAAATACGAAAGACTCTACCAAGTTACTTGACCTGCTAAGAATAGCTGCAAAGTTCTCCTCAAACCCCACCGTCTTAACAAAGGAAGGAGACATTGGATAATGCAATAAACCAGGTTAGATGGCCATAACCGGAGCGCCTTTGGCCAAATCTTTCCTCAATCAGGGCCAATGGAGGATGACACATCTACAGCAATAGAAAATTATGCGCATTTACAGTATGGAATTCGAGATAAATTATCCGTGACAAGACTGGATTGCCATGGATAGAATGTCTTCGATCATAGATCTGTGAGATTGAAGTTAACATACGGCTAAAACAACAAAACTGTCTGACTGTCGTGATCCTTAAACCTTTCTGGAAAGCTGTAATCCAAGACGGTCTTGGCCAGATTGATTTAGACCAGGCATGTCAAACATGCGGCCCTTTACCAGCACACCCGAGACCCGCACAAGGTTTTTACAGCGTAAGCGTGTTTTATCTTCATAATATAAAAAAAATAATAATTGTAATGTGTGCAATTAGTTGTCATGTGTAGCCCTCAGACAACACATATGTGACTCATGTGGCCTTCGGGGTACCCTCAATTTGACATGCCTGCTCTAGACCGTAAATATCGTCAGTGGATACAGTGCTGCTGTACGGTCTAAGACTTGCACACTGACCAAGAAACTTACTCAGGTGGTGGATGGGTGCTACACGAGAATGCTGAGGATGGCTCTGAACATTAATCAGTATACACTGAGGATGAAGAACTCGGAGCTGTACGGGAGCCTCCCAAAAGTCAGCTCAAAAGTGACACAGAGGAGACTGAGGTTAGCTGGACATGCTCACCGACATCCAGAATTGACACTGCACTCAGTGCTCCTGTGGGAGCCCCTGCATGGACACACTGGAAGAGGAAGACCGAGGTTAACATATGTTGATGCCCTAAGAACAGACACTGGTCTGTTGGAGACGCAGGACATGGCAGCCATAAGGAGGTACAGAGACCGCTGGAGAGAATTCGTCCATGGATCTCGGGAAGTTTACTCGCCCTAGAAAGATATATATATATATATATATATATATTATATATATGAAAACAGGGAGAAAGAGACGATTATGACGAAGAAAAATATTTTTTTTCCTTTTTTGTTTCTCTCTCTCTTTTTTCTGGGTTAGAAAATGATTAAAACGAAATGTTTTACTTTGTATGAAGTGTTAAATGCTGAAACCAGTAATAGACAATAATTAAATAGATAAATAGATAAATAAATGCCATTGTTAAATAATAAATAAATCAACTAATACCTTAACACTTCACACAAAGTAAAGCATTTCGTTTTAATCATTTTCTAACCCAGAAAAAAGAGAGAGAGAAACAAAAAAGGAAAAAAATATATTTTTCTTCCTCATAATCGTCTCTTTCTCCCTGTTTTCATATATATATATATATCCTAACTCGTGTGCTTCCTCTCCACATTTTATTTTTATTATTATATATATATGTGTGTGTGTGTGTGTGTGTGTGTGTGTGTGTGTGTGTGTGTGTGTGTGTGTGTGTGTGTGTGTGTGTGTGTGTGTGTGTGTGTAAGTAAAAGATAAACAGAAATAACAACACAATCGGTACAGTATATGGAAGGTATATATTAGGTTAACGCTTGATATAGCAGGAAGAGGGTCTTAACGTTTCGGACGCTAAACCTTCATCAAAAGATAGAATGAGAAATATGATAGATTGAGGGGACGGGTGGGATGGAATTGGAAAAAAGGTCTTTAGATAAAAATAACAGGTCCATTCAGGTTGACATTTCTTGCAAAACTGTTGGTGCTGGCGTTTTGTGTATGATTTATTTTTTAGAAAAGTGGATGATGAAACGTGTCTACCTGAAATGGAAAAAAAACGTTTTGCAAAAAGAGCTATAGTTGAGCACGTGCGTAAGCATGTGTGTGTGTGTGTGTGTGTGTGTGTGTGTGTGTGTGTGTGTGTGTGTGTGTGTGTGTGTGTGTGTCTGTGTGTCTGTGTGTCTGTGTGTCTGTGCGTGTGTGTGTTTGTGTGTGTGTGTGTATTATTATAGGTCCGTACGAAGCTAAGAAGAAAAGTGTGTGTATATATGTGAGTAAAAGAGTGTGTGTGCATGTAAGTACGAAGCTATAAGCAAAAGTATCTCAACATGTGCGTGTCTATATATATATATATATATATATATATATAAGTATGTATGTATGTATACGTACATACATATATGTATACAGACGTACATACATGCACACATATATATATACATGCACACATATATATATGCACGTATCGGTTTACCGAACATTTATTATAATGCTCGGTTTGTTTGTTTGTAAACAAACAAACAGCCCGAATTACGCCGTACAGTGTTTAGGCAACCACGTCACCTTTTTGTTCAACACTGAAATTTCGTTTCATTCTATTCCATTTATCGTTTTCGGTGTGCCCGGCTGACTGAACTCACTCGATATGCAAATTAGGCAAAATTACAAAGCAGGGTTATCGGAGAAGTTAGGGAAAAGAGAATAGCAAGTTAAAAAATTGAAAAGTGAAAAATTAAAATTTAACATGGAGTCTGCCCGCAAAAAGACTGTTGTATTGTCTGCAAACAGCCTCCATATATATATATATATATATATATATATATATATATATATATATATATATATATATATATATATATATATATATATATATATATATTTGCCTCCATTATGGATCAACTTCTCTATCATGTTCCACATCACCCCCTTTTTTTTTACTTCAAAATCCTTGATTGTAAATAATATTATTCTTTGTTTCCCATTTCCTTAACATGTTCAACATCACCTTATCTTCTTTCCTACATTTTATACCAATACAAATTCCCCCCTTTGATAATGCATAAAATGCTGAAACCGGTAATTGACAATTATTAAATAAATTAATTAATTAATAAATAAATAAATGGTATATTTAATTAATGAATAAATTAACTAATACCTTAATACTTCACACAAAGTAAAATATTTTGTTTTAAACATTTTCTAACCCAGAAAAAAGAGAAAAAAATAAAGGAAAAAAAATGTTTCTTCCTAATAATCGTTTTTTCTCCCTATTTTCATATATATATATATTCCAACTCGTGTGCTCCTTCTCCACATTTTATATATATATATAGTGGTAGAACACTGGAAGGTAATATCCGTAGTGGTAGAGCACTCAGTCCATGGGACGAGTTAGGTAGAAGTGGTTACACAGGAGTACTAGAATCTCAAACCTCTCCTCTAATAAGGCTATACTTGACAGGGCGGTACCCTACTATAACACGGCGTTAGCTAACAGCAGCTTCTCACAACCTATCACTTACTCTCCCACTATCAACAACAGCAATAAGAAAAGAAAGCGCAACAATAGACAAACTATCTGGTTCTCTCCTCCCTTCTCACTCAACGTTAAAACCAATGTAGTCAAACAATTTCTAGCCCTCTTAGATAGACACTTTCCCATAGGTCATAAATGCCGCTCCATTTTAACTGACACAAAGGAAAACTAGGATACTCCTGCGCTAAGAACATGAAGGCCCACATCACCAGCAACCCTAGAAGCAACACCCCACCAGGGTGCTCTTGCCGTAAGCTTGCCCCCTTCAACAGCAATGCAACACACCAGCTGTAATTTATGAAGCTATGGTCACTTCCAACCGACCAAACCAACCACAGGAGGTCAAATCCTATGTGGGCATGGCGGAGGGCCGATTTAAGGAACGTTTCCTGAACCATCAGTCGACCTTTAGGTACCCGGACAGACATTCATCCACGAAACTCGCGAGTCACGTATGGTCCTTCAAAGACTCTAGTATAGACTACTCCATTCAATAGAAAGCCATCACTAAGTCCAGGCCATACGCAAGGGGAAATCCGTCGTGTGGACTGTGTATTGACGAACGAATAAATATTCTAAAGAGATTATGCAATAGTGATTGCCTAAACACGAGAAATGAATTTTTCACACGTTGTCCACACGTCTCGAAACACCTATTGCATAAATACAAAGCTCCGGATTGAATGAATTATTGTAATAATATCAATATTTTTTCTTATCAACTAAAAACTTTTCGGACTTTCGCAGTTATCTCCCTTACACCTCTCGCACGCATTTTAGCATTGCATGTGTGAAGTGGCCGGTTTCTGCGCATGCGCGTTCGTACGGTTGTCCTTCCTGTTCCGTATAACCATGCCCATTACGAGGTGAGGATCCGCTAAGGTGAAACAATTGTTCTCGGTATGGTGAACTAACTGTTGTGTAACCACTTCTATATATATATATATATATATATATATCAAAATAACAGATTAAAGTTTAAGCAAAGAATCGCTGCTTTCACCCTTAACGGGATCTTCTGAAACTAAAGAAATTTCAGATCCCGTTGAGGGTGAAAGCAGCGATTCTTTGCTTAAACTTTAATCTGTTATTTTAATAAATAAATATATATATATATATATATATATATATATATATATATATATATATATATATATATATATATAGGAACGAGTAGGACCCCGACGGCTGAGCTCAAGCCGTTTCGACGGCTAATTCTGTACTAAAAAAAAAATAAAAAAAAAGCTGTCCTATTACCCACTCTACTACCCTAAGTATTGAGCACTTTGGTGCGTTATGGTCCACCTGGTTCCTTACCACATTTCCTTCGTTATATATATATATATATATATATATATATATATATATATATATACATATATATATATATGACACACACAGAAACAAAATGGCGTAGGATAGAAGAAAGAAAAGGCACAGAAACGAAGAGAAGAAAGGAATCCCCAGTCACTGAAGAGGTCACAGAGTGTGTGACGAAAGGACTATGACTATATATATAAACAACTATCTGGTTGTGGAACCAACCAACCAGAAATTTATAAGTTTGTAGATTTGTAAATTTATAAATTTATAAATATATAATAAATTGAAGTGAAAGCAACTGGTGCGTGTGTTTCTTATTGGTAACATGACCCTCCCAAAGTATAACAATATCGGTTTCAACACACGATTTCAGATAAAGAATCTTGCTAAACAAATTCAGAAACGAAATATATATATATATATATATATACATATATATATATGTATTATATATATACATATATATATATATATATGTATATATATATATACATATATATATATATATATATATATATATATATATATATATATATATATATATATATATATATATATATATATATATATATATATATATATATATATATATATATATATATATATATACATATATATATATATAATCAAGGTTTAGCAAATAAGAAAAAGTTTCAAAATATATTTTAAAAGATTCACTGTACTTACTATGGTTACCTTTACCGTACGGTTTCGGGTCTCAAAAATAAATGGATAGTCCTTGCGGCCTTCCATTGAAAAGAAAAAACTCTCGTCAGAAGTTTCTTTTCACTCGGAGAATATAAAATTCCCGAGTTCAAATTACGAACTGGCGCTATTCAAAATTGTTCCCGAGATGAGAATGAATGATGTGGAAGCAATTCTGTCCAGTGCCGTGTGTAAAGAAGATAGAAGCAGAGGCAGGGAGGTCAGTCTACTAACACTATAAATAGCAGTAGTCAAAACGACCAAATTTTATCTCGACCAAGAGGAGAATAATATCTTTTCAATGGAAGGCCGCAAGGACTGTCCATTTATTTTTGAGACTCGAAACCGATTCGGTAAAGGTAACCATAGTGAGTACAGTGAATTTTTTGAAATTTATTTTGAAACTTTTTCTTATTTGCTAAACCTTGATTATATATGTTCTGGGTCGTTAATTTATTAACCTGCCATTGAACCACATTGGCATATGGTTGGACAATACATGTGTCCCTGGACGCTTTTTGCGTGTAGGCATATATACTTTATTATATATATATATAATGTATATATATATATGTATATATATATATATACATGTATATATATATATACATATATATATATATATACATATATATATATACATATATATATACATATATATATACATATATATATATATATATATATATATATATATATATATATATATATACATATAACAAAGGAATTGTGGTAAAGAACCAGATGGACCATAACGAACCGGAGTACTCAATACTTAGGGTAGTAGAGTGGGAAATAGGAAAAAGTATGACCCCGACGGCAGAGCTCTAGCCGTTTCGACGGCTATTTCTGGACTCAGAAATAGCCGTCGAAACGGCTAGAGCTCTTCCGTCGGGGTCATACTTTTTCCTATATATATATATATATATATATATAATTTCTCATTCTTATATATATATATGTGTGTGTGTATCTGTGTGTGTGAATGTGTGTGTGTGTGTGTATGTATGTATGCGTGTGTGTATGCATATGTATATATATATATATATATATACACCTCTAAATAAACGGGACTGTCACTGCTTAAAATGACATACTGTTCTAATTTCTGCATTCCGCCTGAGGTGGAATGGCTGATGCAGCGGGTGTCGCTGGCTGTTCTCCGAGGAAATGCTATCATATTTGTCGTAAATGTACCGTCTAGTAAGTGATGTAGAGTTTGTCCCCCACCCCTCGTTTTTATTCATTATTTCATATCCTTCCCTTCTCCCTGTTCCCTCTTGTTTTTATTGTTTTTTTGTTTTTTTGTTTTTTAAATTATATTTTCTAAATACTTCCGTTTTTGTATAGTTTAGTTCAACAATAAAAGACTAATCCTGTATTGCTTACTCTTACCAACATTTGCTGACCTTGCATACCCCACACATATCAACAGCTATTTTTAGATCTAAATCTATCTCGTGAAGTAGGAGTTCTCTCCTCCCTCTCTCTCTCCCTTCCCTCTCTCTCACTCCCCCCTCTCTCCCCCTCTCTCACTCTCTCTCTCTCTCACACATACACACACACTCACTCTCTTCCTCGCCGATCTCTCTCTCTCTCTCCCTTCTCTCTCTCTTACTCTCTCTCTCTCTCACATACACACATAAACACACACTCACTCTCTCTCTTTCCCTTCTCTCTCTCTCACTCTCCCCTCTCTCTCCCTTCTCTCTCTCTCTTTTTCTTTGCCTTCTCTCTCTCTCAATCTCCCCCTCCCTCTCTCTCTATCTCTCTCTCACACACATACACACTCACTCTCTTACTCGCCGATCTCTCTCCTACAACTGTGTTATCAGATATATCACGCACTAATCTGTTTTTGATCAGATAGTCTATATATATTCCAAACTCACAAGATTTGCTTTGTTCTTCACAATTACTTAGAACTTATACTTTCATTTTTTTAGTGAGTTCTCCTAAAAAATATATATCTATAACACGTGACATTTTTAGAAGGTTTCTTTCATATTATTTTTCTTTTTTTTTCCTACTCAAAAATCTGTAAACTGTTTAGTTACTTTAGCTTTCATGGCGTTGCTATCAATAGTTTCAAATTTAACCATTTTAATGCTACGTTGCTTCTACGATACAAAACTCTTTATTTGAAAGTGTATATTCATCTCAAAACCTTCTATTATAATTTTATGAAAGAATCTTTGTTAATTCTTGATTATTTTCAAAATTATTTTAAAATCTTATACAATGTCTTTCATTGGAAATATAGTTTTAAAAAATTAGGGTTAAAGTATTTATATTTATCTAATTATTTAAAAATCTTATACAATGTCTTTCATTGGAAATATAGTTTTAAAAAATTAGGGTTAAAGTATTTATATTTATCTAATTATTTAAAAATCTTATACAATGTCTTTCATTGGAAATATAGTTTTAAAAAATTAGGGTTAAAGTATTTATATTTATCTAAGAACCTTTCATCGTAATTTTGGGTAAGCACCCTTGTTATGTTCTAAACACCAACTTAATAATGAAAGCCTAATTATATTACTAAAATCTCTTCAAATTCTTGATTATCTATATATAAATTTTTGCGATTTTGTCATAACATGTAAAGAAAGAGGAGTATTTTGACTACCTCATACTACTCCCCTCTCTTTACGTCTGCTGCCTGCGTGAATGTATGTGTGTGTAAAAGGAAGGAAGGGGATGGTGAAAAAACTACGCTGTATGTAAGTGTACACATATATATATATGTGTGTTTGTGTAAATGTATGTGTGTGTGTTTGTGGGAATGTATGTGTGTATTTGTGTGAATGTATGTCTGAGTGTGTATTTTTGTAAGCGTGTCTATGTTTGCACGTTTATATTTATATACTCATACATATAAATGTATGCCTATGCACATACACACACGCACACACATAACCATATGCGTCAACGTAAGGAAAAAATTCTAGCTTTCAAAATTATTTGAAAATCGCAGAGTCTTTCATTGGAAATACCGTAACAAAAGAGTATAAGTGTTTATATTTGTTTAAGAGCCTTCCATTGTAATTTTATGTAAGAAACTTCGTTAAGTATCATCCACTACCAACCCTGCACCTACAGGCTCTTCCACAGACCTATCCGAGAGGAACCGATACTTGGACAGTTTGCCCTCTACGACTTGGCGGGCAGCATATGCCCTAAACAGTTTAATACTGATAAAGTTAATTATATTCTGAAATTTGTTAAAATTCTTGATTATTATCAAAATTGTAAGTCTTAGACAGTGTCTACCATTAGAGATTTAGTAATGAAGGGCTTAAAGAAGATGATTTCTACGATTTCTGCTCCTGTATTATTAACAACATGGTTTCCTCAGTGATTCTTCAAGTCGTTTCATGTAACTCAAATATCTGACAATGGCGCTGAGCTGGCCAGCCGCAAGTGTGAGCCTCGCGAGATGGAATGGTTCTTCCAGTGTATCTCCCTTACCATCCTCCTGGGAAACGCCTCTCTCTATTCTGTCCGCCGGGCGGGACCGTGGGGTGGCCAGCACGTCGGACCTCATTTGCTCATAATACAGAGAGATGGGGGGGGGGGGGGGGGAGAAGGAGGCGATGACAGTGGGAGTTCGGTTCTTCCGTGTTCGGACACATCAATTCTATGTTGCTGTTGTCTATACAGCTCTCTGTCTGCCTCTCACTTATGATAGATCACCTTTTCAATAACAAATGTTCAGCTACATTTTGGCTTTTGGCTGGATTGGCAGTATCGGTAGAGGGTCGGACGCTATGCTTTGACGCATAGAGTTACGGCCCTTGCCATTCTGAGTTCGAATCCCGCCGAGATTAACTTTGACTTTCATCCTTACGGGGTCGGTAAAATAAAGTACCAGTAATGCACTGGGTAATTGCTGGCCTTGTGCCAAAAAATAGAAACATTTATTTCCTTATGTATCCACGAGAACTACGTTAAGTGTGTACGTGTCTGTGGAATGCTCAGCCACTTGCACGTTAATTTCGGGAGCAGAGAAATCCAAAGTAACCCAGTGTGTGACAAAGTGGATTCTTTGAATTACAGGTAGAGTACATCTTTACCAACTGAGTGAACTGGAGCAACGTGTAATAAAACATCTTGCTCAAGTACACAATACGCCACCGGCCAGACTTCTCTCACCTCTTTCCGTTCAAACCGGCTGTAACTGGCTACTCATATTGACATTAAGGTATTATTCTCAAAATAAATAACATCATCGAGACCTCATAGATTCCATATTATGTGAGATAATTATGTGAGATAAAGCCTTTACCCTGAAAATATAATAATAGAGTAATGTAAATGCTAAAGGGTTAAGTAGCATTAGGAAAATTCGAAACCGGCTGTAACTGGCCACTCATACTGATGTTAAGGTATTGTTCTCAAAATAAATAAGATCAAAATCTTATAGATTCGATATTATGTGAGATAATTATGTAAGATAAAGCCTTTACCACAAAAATACAATAGTATATATAGAGTAATGTGAAGGCTAAAGGGTTAACCAGAAAGCCATGCATCTTCACCTTAAGATGTTAGTAAACTGTAACATGTTTATTCAAGTATTGATGACGTCACATATAACTGAATGACGTAAAACAACTTATTAAGGATATGTATTGATTGATGTGTTTAGAGTTGAAGGTCAAATTGAAGGTGTTGCTATGGTAACATGTTCGTTTACTTCCGTAGGCTTGATCATGAGTGTTTGATTTTAACCCTCTTTCTCCTTTTAGCAACCATATTCTTTTATTCTGTCTTCAGTCATTATACTGCGGCCATGCTGGGGCACCGCAATAATTTAGTCGATCATTATTGACCACAGTCAGGGCCGGATTTAATGGGAGGCAAAGGGGGAAATTACCCCCTCCCCAATCCTGAAGTGCTGCGGGACCCCCAAGATCTAAATCCAACCCTGAGTATAGTATATATTTATCAAGTCTGATATTAATTTTATCAATGTCATTTTTTTGTCGAATCGAAACTTACAGAACACAAACCTAAGCCTAAACATAAATACCGACATACAAGAGGATGGTGTAGCACAGAGGTTCGCAAACCTTTTGGGTGACGGCCCGCCTCATGGCCACGTAATACCCTCAGGAACCCCCTCCCACCAACCCTATTTCCAGATCGATCTGCCTACACACAAATTATAAATAATGATTTCTTATATAGACACAGGGCCAGTAATTTGCGGGGAGGGGAAAGTCGATTAAATCGACCCCAGTACGTTACTGGTGCTTTATTTTATCGATGAAAAGAAAAGTTAACCTTGGCGGGATTTGAACTCAGACCGTAAAGAGTCGTAACTCTATGCTGCAAAACATGGCGTCCGACCCTCTACTGATACTGGCAATCCACCGCCTTGCAAATTATAAATAATATATAATAAATAAAATCGTTAATTTATATATAATAAATAATATAATATATACTATGTATAAATAAATATTATATATTTTTTTATTTTACTATATATATATGTATCATGTGATATTTAATATACAGGGTGGGGCAGAAAGGTGGCCCCGATTTCAAAGGTTAATAAAAAACAAACACATGATCATAAGAGAAAAAACTTTATATTTATAATAAGTACATTACATGCCATTAATTTTCTGTTTCAGGTAGTACCCCAGCATGGCCTGGAGAGGAGATCATCGTGCATTTGTTGTGGAAGAGTTTCTTAAGAACGGTGAGTCCGTCGTAACGACGCAGCGTTCTTCCGAAGACACTTCGCGCTTTGTCGTCATGATCCCGTACCGGATGGAAAAACGATTCGTCTGTGGGTTTCTAACTTTAGACAAACATCATCGGCTTTAAAAAAGAAAAGTCCTGGCCGTCCTAGGGCCGCTACATGGTGAACTTTCGAGAGAGACTTCAAAACTGTATCGACATTGACGGTCGTCACTTAAGTGATACAATTTTCAATACAACTTAAACCACAACGACATGTAATGTACTTATTATAAATAGGAAGTTTTTTCTCTTATGATCATGTGTTTGTTTTTTTATTAAACTTTGGAATCGGGGCAACCTTTCTTCCCCACCCTGTATATTAAATATCATCTCTACCACCACCCCTTAGGCCTAGCGCCCCTGTACCTTCTCAACGCCCACCAGGGGGCAGTAACCCGACTGATCCCAGAATTGCGTACTCACGGGTCTCGAATAATCGTCTCTCCATCTCCACTTATTAATTTTTCAGATCCCTGCCCAACTCTTATGTATGTATGTATGTTATATCGGGTCACTCTTGAGTGCTACTAGTAACATGTAACCCAGTACAACCTGTCGCATGGTCGGGTCGTCGGCAACTAAACCGCCAACCCCACCAAATTTACTTGGTGAGGAGGAGGATTTTGGACACCCTGCAGGATAAAAAACAAAACCTGACAAAGGGCAGAAGAACTCATAAGAGTCAACGGCCATCCAAAAGTGTGTAAATATGTATATACACATGTACCGCGCGGTTAAACCACTGGGAGTGAAGGACCCCTAGCCTTTGTCAGGGCATTCTTCTAGGAGAAGGCAACTCAGGAAACTGGGATAACTCCGATATAAAACCTGCGGCTCAGTAGTTACCGATGATGTTGATCTTTTCTTCTTTTGGAGTTATAGCTATTGTCGCCCAGAGAGTGGGATTGGCTCAGTGCAGTCTTTCCTCACTTTAAAAAATATCTTTACGCACAGGCATTGAACGATAGAATTAATTAATAATTATTAATAATGGCATATCGTGCAATGGCCATACTCGATAACGAGGGTGCAGCCATCATGTATGTATGTATGTATATATTTATGTATGTATGTATATTAGTGTGTGTGTATATATCTATATATGTACGTACGTATATATGTACATATGTACGTAAGCATGTATGTACATATGTACGTACATACATACGTATGTATGTATGTATGTAATAATGTATGTATGTTAGTGTGTGTGTATGTATGTAGGCATATATGTATGTGCGTACGTATGCATGTATGTATGTAATAATGTATGTATGTTAGTGTGTGTGTATGTATGTAGGCATATATGTATGTGCGTACGTATGCATGTATGTGTATACGTACATACGTACGTATGTATGTATATATGTACGTATGTACGTATGTTCTATATTTCTCATCAATGGAGAGACAGCTGGTTTCAAACACAGACAAGACTCATTGGGAATCAACTAGGTGATATTTGTGCAGTCATGCATGTCGTGGCATTTGAAGATCTATATCATTATTATCGAGTCGCTAAACCACACCCTCCCAGCGTTGCACACAGAACCTTACCTGGGGTGTTAAGGTTTCAAAGACGTTAAGTGTTCATGAATCTTCAAGATTGGGGTAAACTAGAAGGTGCTCCATAGTTTGCAGTTCCCCACATTGGCAGTTGGAATCATCATCGGTGGTAAATCCCTATTTCTGAAGGTTAGCTCTACAGTGACCAGCTGTTCAGAGGTGATTCAAGCAGGACCAGAAGGGCCAGGTTCACTGGAACCAGGTGAGAGGGATTCTGTAGGGCTGAGAGAGAGAGAGAGAGAGAGAGAGCTTGTGTTCCACATACATACATACACATATACATACATGCATACGCACACACATACATACACACATACATACATACATACATACATACATACATACATACATACATACTTGGATTTGTGGACAAAAAGCGCAGCTCCCTAATTCATAGTCTACAAATGGCTGCGATAGCTGGCACCTTCAAAATTTGCAAAACATTCTTGCGATTCAAGGGATGACAATTTCTTTTCTTTTACAACCTTGCCACCAGGAAGGTGGCCGGTCAAAAAAATATACTCGAAATTAAGAGAAAGAGATAACATACATACATACATACATACATACATACAAACATAAATACATACATACATACATACATACAAACATACATACA
>OZ024746.1:93425780-93428280 GCA_964016885.1 Eledone cirrhosa | reverse complement strand
TGAATGCCTGGGCTGTTGAATCCATTTTGTGAAAGTGATACCAGTTGTTATCGGGGCATTAGATCGATCCCATTAAAACTTCAAAAATTCTTAAAGCTACTGGGAATACCATACAGGTTATGTGTCATACAAAAGGCAGCTTTGCTAGGTACTGCGCACATTTTGAGGAAAGTTTTATCTGTCTGAGGTCCTTGTTGTGACTTGACAGATGTCTAAATACCCCGATATATTATCTATCTGCGCTGCGTGACAGAGCGATAATAATTTAATAATGATAATAATTTTTAACAAAGGAACAATGTTTGGAATTCAGTGTGGGGAGGGCGGAGGGGGTGGGGTGATTAATCATGATAACTTAATTCATTACCACTAGAGTTCGTTCATACATTAAAAACACGAGTTACAAAAGTGTTGTGAAAACATGTGGTGAGGTACCCACAAAGTTACAGAAAAATTATGACATAGGCAAAGACAGTTTCTAATATATTATGATATAAATAATTTTTTTCATTTTATTACAAAAAATTGATGTTATGATCCTAAAATATGAAATACTTGTTTCGTAAAGAAAAATGTCCCTCTATTATTGGCGGGCATTATAGAGACGATGGCCAACTAATCCTTCGAATCACATTTAAAACATCAACAAAAGGAAAGTCTATAACTTAAAATTTATTGTTGAGTCTAATTCTAATATCGTCAGCTTTCTCGATGTGAATTTCAACTTAAACAACTCCTAGTTCTCTCCTTTCAGAAAATCAAGTAAGTTACTACACTGCATACATAGGCACTCTAAAACTACCAACAAAATATTTTCAACAACTTTATTAAAAACATGTTCTTATATCTCTCCAGCCTCTTGTCCAATGAAGCTGCAATTAACCGACAGAATTAGATATGTAAAAAAAACAGACATTTCACAATCCGATAGTAACAAAGGAAACAAGATGAAACGTAACAAGGTTCAATCCTTCTTTCAGTCAACAACTTCCTATCCCTACAACAGAGTGTTTTGCTCCTTAACAGCAAAATTTACAATTTTTAAAAGAAATATTCGATAAAAATGTCTACGGGTGGAATAGTAACGACTGAAATTAGAATAGAGAAAAAAGACACAGACAGCAAAACAGAACACGGTACAAACCCCCATACACATAAAACACACGTAGACATGACCGACAGAAAAACACATACACACATACAACGACACAGGCGCCAACACATGCGCTAAACACGAAGCACTAAAACCGAACCACAAAACAAAGACACGATGGAGTAGAAGATTAAGACGAGAAAAGGAGGAAGCACAAAATAGGTAATCATTGAGGAGGTCACAGAATGTGTGATGAAAGAACTTTGACAAACAAATGAATAACTAACAATAGAGATAAAGGAAAAGTGAAAATTATATGGTGCATGTGTTTCTTTCTATAGGGGGCTGTGGTGCGGTCGGTTTCACAGGCGCGAGTGAGAGCAGATTGGATCAAGATGGAGGGATAACCACGCTGGATGAAGCTGATGCCATGTGAAGGGAATGGGTTTCGAAATCGTGGTCCTGGCTACAGAGCCGACGAAGACGGAGGAATTTTGGAGTAAGGTATGGAGCGTTTGGTGTGGGTTGGATGGGAGGAGGTGAAGTCGAGGTAAGAGTGGGAGTCAGTAGGTTTATAGAAGATGGAAGTAGAGAGGGTGTGGTGAATGTGATCGATAGAGAGGTATCAAGAAAAGGGACGGGAGAATTGGAGACGAGGGTGGTGAAGGTGAAAGCGGGATGAAAAGATTGAACAAAAGATACAAAGTAGTATTTAATATAGCTTCAAACTTAATGGAAATTTGTGAGAGTGGCGTATTAATGGTAAATGACCATAGTAGCCAGAAATATGGGACCGTGTCCCATCTACGTCAATGCTCATTCATTTTTCCATTTCTGTGAGTTTTATTAGGCTAATTTACTTCATCAAAAATACAACGGTGGCACTACTTTCACTATCTAATATATATAACTTTGATAGGTTTCGGCCAGTATTGGCCCAGGCCATGTCTAACTTAATAGCACCACCTGGCGAAGTCTTTCAAATCAGGATTTGGACACCATGGCCCACTCAAGTAGGGAGTTAATGTTTACGGAGACATATCCGGGTGTAGGAGGTTTATCCGAGATTTCTTGAAGGAATTTGTCCTCAGAGGAATAACAACACAACCAGGAGCTGGACATATCGATGTATTGACGGAGTAAAACACACAACATGTGTACCTGACTTTTCCACACCAATTCGGACTGCCTGAAGAGGTCACAGCCAATGATGGCTGTCACCGAAATATATATAGCAGTATATCTATAATCTACTTATATATATAACCAGCAATTTCTCTGTCTGTCTGTCCGACAGTGGAAACACGTGCGTGGAGAGAGAGTGAGAGTGAAAGAAAGAGACAGACTACGAGAGGGGGATAGCGGGAGGGAGAGAGGGAGAGAGAGTGAATAGACGCTAAAACACGT
>OZ024746.1:93403280-93420780 GCA_964016885.1 Eledone cirrhosa | reverse complement strand
GACTAGCACATTAAAAGCTACAGCAATGTGGAAGACATACATATACATAATATGAAAGAGGTGGAATGTTCCAGTAAAAACCCCAATAAAATGCAGTCATAACAGACCAGATATAATGATATGGGACAGGGAGAAGAAGGGATGCACTGTACTGGAATTTAGCTGCCCAGCAGATGCCAATATAATATCAAACATTAGCGAAAAGGATAATATCTATGCAGAACTGATGAGAAATCCACAGATACTCCACCCTGACTATACCTTCAGATTTATACCTGTGATTATTGGGGCAGTGAGGTATGTTAGTAACTGCCTCAGTACAAATCTTGAGAAGCTAGGCTTCACAGGAACAGAAAGAACACGAGTAGTTAGGAAATTACAAGTACAATCCATTAATGGAACAGTAAAAATATGTAAAACATTCCAAAAATTCTACATCTAATAACTGCATATACACATGTACAGATACAAAGCATGTACACATGCACACATATAACTCAAAACATACACATCCACACATACAATAACATACATACCTACACATGCATGCATGCAGACATGCATGCAGACATACATATCTACCTAGTTGATGTTGTGTAAATTCCAATGAGAGTGTCTTGTGTCTATGTTAGAAACCGACTCTCTCTCTCTATTGGCAAACATTTGTGAAATTATAAAACCAAAAGTACATACATACATACATACATACATACATACATACATACATACATACATACATACATACATACATACGTACGTACATATAGTAACATATGGAACAGTAAAAATATGTAAAACATTCCCAAAATGCTGATACACATGCACACATACAACTCAAAACATACACATCCACACATACAATAACATCCATATCTACATATGCATGCATGCATGCAAACATGCAGACATACATACATACACACATACATACATACATACATACATACATACATACATACATACATACATACATACATACATACATGGTGGTGGCTGCCAACTCGTTTTCGAGTACGGCCACTACTTTATATCCATGTAGGAGAACGCCTACCGATGCGCTGAACGAGTGTGACTTTTTAGTCCAGCCAGCGTATTGAAAACTCTGGTACAAACACTACACTTGTGACAATTATTGACACATAGTGCTGGGCCCATGGTACCATGTGATGACAAGTGCAGAGAGATCTCCAGATATAAAGCAATGCCTGTGCCGTGAAGCTTTTATAGTGAGCAAAGGCACTGCACAAAGCCAGTCCCACTCTCTTAACCAAGATGATATTTACCAAAAAGAAGAACAAGTCAACATCATTGGATACCATCAGGGTTGCAGGTGTTATATCAGAGTTTTCCTTCTCCTAGAATTCTGCTTTGACAAAGGCTAAGGGGTCATCTCTCCCGGTGATTTTGGATAGCCATTGACTCTTAAGAGCTCCTTTGCTCTTTGACAGGTTTTGTTTTTAGTCCTGCAGGATGTCCAAAGTCACCCTCCTCACCAAGAAACCTTGGTGGGGTTGCCAGTTTAGTCGCCAACGTCCCGACCATGAGACAGGTTGTACTGGGATACATGTTACCAGTAGCACCAACTGGTGACCTGACACATACATACATACATACATACATACATACATACATACATACATACATACATACATACATACATACATACATTTAGGTGGGACAGTCTCTCTGTAATATCATTCATCTTATCATTAAACTCCTTGTCCTTTCTGCTCAAGAAATGTGAGGGATACATCATTGGCTCACAGGAGGACAGAAATACGAACCTAACCCATAATTTGCAATCCAGGAACAGGAGATTAACACGAAATACCTGATTCACAAAAGAGATAGGGATGCAGGCAAAACACCTAGATGTGATAACAAGTGCAGACTCTGCAGAACTAACATCGAGGATATCACCCATGTTATCAGCAGCTGTCCAAAGATGTCATCGCGGTACTATCTACCTATGAGGCATGATGTAGTGGCCAAAACACTGTACAATGCAGTTCGTAAAAAAGATAGCCCCGATAATAAACACATTAAAAGCTACAGCAATGTGGAAGACATCCATGTACATAATATGAAAGAGTACTGGTGGAATGTTCCAGTAAAAACCCCAATAAAATGCAGGCATAACGGACCAGATATTATGATATGGGACAGGGAGAAGAAAACATGCACAGTATTGGAAATTAGCTGCCCAGCAGATGCCAATATGATATCAAAGATTAGTGATGACCAGATTGTTTTTTGCCATTTTATAACAATTAAATAAATCATCATTAAGTTCGCAACTCCAAGAGAAATGCGATTTATAATTTCGGTTTCTTCTGTAGCTACAACTGAATAATGTTTGATTACCTTCTTTGTTATTTGTCTTCGATACTTCCTTAATTTTGTTGTTGATGTTGTGTTCAGCCATGCTGTTTGTAGCAAATCCTTGTAAAATGAATTATGTATTTAGTCGGATATCTCTACGAATTCGAATAAAAGGTGTCTTCAGAAGGGATAGTTAGAAGAATAACCAGTTATTCAACATGACTGTAGTTGTGGCATTACTGTCGGAGATAGTATTCATCTTAAATTTAATAAATAGTCTCCCACGCCAAAATATGCGACTGATCGCGTTGACTGATGTATGTATGTATGTATGTATGTATGTTCTTCTGGTTTTATAATTTCACAAAGTTTTACCAATAGAGAGAGAGAGTCGGTTTCTAACATAGACACAAGACTCTCTCATTGGAATTTACACAACATCAACTAGGTAGATATGTATGCATGCATGTGTAGATATGGATGGTATTGTATGTGTGGATGTGTATGTTTTGAGTTGTATGTGTGCATGTGTATATGCTTTGCATCTGTATATGTGTATATGCAGTTATTAGATGCAACATTTTTGGAATGTCTTACATATTTTTACTGTTCCATTAATGGATTGTACTTGTAATTTCTGTTCTTTCTGTTCCTGTGAAGCCTAGCTTCTCAAGATTTGTATTGAGACAGCTACTAACATACCCCAGTGCCCCAATAATCACAGGTATAAATCTGAACGTGTAATCAGCGTGGAGTATCTGCAGATTTCTCATTAGTTCTGCATAAATATTCTCCTTTTCACTAATCTTTGATATTATATTGGCATCTGCTGGGCAGATGTATGTATGTATGTTCTTCTGGTTTTATAATTTCACAATTCTGTGTGTGTGTGTATGTATGTGGCGAATTAACAGAGTCGTGAAAACATCGGATAAAATGCTTTATGGTATTCTTCCCTCCTCTTTGCGCGCTCTGAGTTCAAATCCCGCCATGGTCAACTTTGCCTTTCATCCTTTCGAGGTCGATAAAAAAAGTACCAGTCCAGTACTGGGGTTGATTCTTCCTCTATAGAAAAAAATCTACAGTGCTCAGACCCTGAGAGGGTTGAGCTCTGCCAGGTTTAAAAGTGCCCTAGACATGCCGTATGACAGTGCCTCAACGACTCCACAAGGAGTTAAGGGATCTTTATCCTATCCTTTTATGTATGCGCACGTAAAGGTTAATTATAGACCAAAAATAAACTGCCATACGAATATACAAGGTTTTTTTTAAATTCTATTGGAGTATTACATTTTGGAATACAAACACAAAAACCTGCAACAACAACAACAAAAACTTTAAGGAGGGGACAACGAAAGAGATACTACTCTTGGTTCCCAAATAATAGGGGGTGGAAGAAGTGGGAGGGGGAGGGCATCAGTAGTGTTTGTAGGTTGTCACCGTTGATTTTTTAAAAACCGGAATTAGTCGTTTAGTTTACATATTGAGACCCCAACCGATCCTATCTTTTTTATAATGTAAGGGAGTTCTAGTAATGTACTGCTTTTGTCATGTATAATATTTGTTAATGTGTAAAGAAAATTAATTGTCGCAGGAATGCTATCACTTAGATCTCGCCGGAGATAGAATAGCAAAATATAATAAGTGGGGAAGGGGGTGGAAAAAATCTGAAAAATAAATAAGCGGGTGGAGGGGGAGATTATTGGAGACCCGGGAACATTCTACGTGAAGCTAAACATAACGGCCAAATTTCCCGCAAATCACACTCCACCATCATGAGCATAGGACATATTAAATAAGGTAGATGCAGATAAAGCTAAAAAGACGGGATGGTCACGTCTGGAAATGATGTTGCTAAACAACGTTAGATGGGTAACAACCAGTGCTGTAAGACCAACTAACTTCCTAGTCACTTACTTCACAGAATGCTTAGCACACCAACTACCCATAATGCATCTACTCTATCAAGAACTCTCTGGCATACGTCTTTCATGACTTCATTTCTTGTAATGAGTCCTTTATTTAAAGCAGGCATGGACAACCTTTTTCGAGAAGCTGGCCGCATGGCTCATCATCAGGCGGACCACAAGCGCTAATTTACATTCGTGTTCATATTTTAAAAAAGGGCAGTAACTCAGGTTGTTTTGATTTGTTTCTTCAGAATTCCTACACGTTGTTTTCCTCAATCTTTAAAATGATAGAAAGATAAATTACGACTGAAAAGTTGGGGTAAAAAAGTCAGAAAGATTCCACTTAGATGACTTAGGTGAGCCATTCAGAAAGCTTCGTAGGCCACAGGTTGCCCATGACTGTATTAAAGTGTTCACCTCTGCGAGAGATTTGGCAATGGTTTTTAGCAAGTCAAGAACCCTTGTAATGGTTCATTTATTGGCTCTTGCTGTTGTTTAGTCACCAAACAAGCCTAATTTATGAGGCCCTTATGATCAAAAGTATTCTAGCCAGCCGTAACAATCGCATATCATGTTTTGTGGGGTATCTAAGACTAAATTCTAATAACTGCTTTTTAAACAATTGAAACTGATTTGAGAAAGAACTGGCTGTTATTTCTAGCAAGTTGAGTATCTTCAGCTGTTAGACAACTAGGTGAAATGTTTCGAGGTGGAAAACAAACTCCGGTTGTTTCATTATATATCTAAACAAGCCACTTAATTCTGGTTTTCAACTGTTCTACTTCTCTACGTTAGAGCTAGGAATAGAAACCAACACGAGGAAGAGTCTCTGTAGTCGCCACTAGATCTGCTAGAATTAATTGTACTGGTGATGGTGAGGATGGTGGGGGGGGGGGCAGTGGCGGTGGTGGTGTTGGTTGGTGTTCGTGGTGGTGATGATGGTAGTGATGATGATGATGGTGGTGGTGGTGGTAGTGGTGGTGTAGTGGTGGTGCTGGTGCTGGTGGTGGTGGTAGTGGTGGTGCTGGTGGTGGTAGTGCTGGTGCTGGTGCTGGTGGTGGTAGTGGTGGTGGTTGTGGTGGTGGTGCTGGTAGTGGTGGTGATAGTGGTGGTGATGATGGTAGTGATGATGATGATGGTGGTGGTGGTGGTGGTAGTGGTGGTGGTGGGAGTGATAGTGGTAGCAGTGGTGGTGGTGGTGGTGGTAGTGGTGGTGATGGTGGTGGTGGTGATAGCAGTGGTGATGGTGGTGGTGGTGGTGGTGCTGATGGTGTAGCAGTGGTGGTGGTGATAGTAGTGGTGGTGGTGGTGATAGTGGTGGTGGTGGTGATTGTGGTAGCAGTGGTGATAGTGGTGGTGGTGGTGGTGATGGTGGTGATGGTGGTGGTGGTGAAATATACTGCGTGTATATAACTTGTAAGCAAATAATTTTAAATGTTATATTCAACTTTAATACTTGGTGGTTGTTTCTAATTAAACTTTTAGCATTTAAACCGGCCATATCCGGCCAGATTTCTTTCACCTCTTTCTGGTTAAACCCGGCTGTAACCGGCCGTTCATACTGATGTTAAGGTATTGTTCTCAAAATAAATAATATCAAAATCTCATTGATTCGATATTATGTGAGATAATTATATGATATAAAGACTTTACCGTGAAATTACAATAGTAAATATAGAGCCTAGGTTCTCAACCTTTCTTGCTCCATGCTTCCCCAAGACGTCCTGATTTTTTAAATGCCCCCCCCCCCCCCCCCTCGCACGTTATATTGCTGATATTTATATAAGTAGACAAACATATTTTTTTTTAAAAAGACACCACGACAACGGATGTTACAAATGAATACAAAAAGATTTATTTGGTTATTTTATGTTAAATGTACTGAAAATAAGTTAAACACAGCGTAATTGTGGTAAACTGATTGTAATTGGGATCGAAATGCTGTTTGTTTGTTTTTTACTTTTAACCCTTTAATGTTCAAACCGGCCAAAACCGGCCAGAATTCTCTAGCTCTTTCTGTTGAAACTGGCTGTAACTGGTCGCTCAAACTGATGTTAAGGTATTGTTCTCAAAATAAATACTTTCAAAATCTCATAGATTCGATATTATGTGAGATAATTATGCGAGGTAAAGCCTTTACCATGAAAATATAATAGTATATATAAAATAATGTGAATTCTAAAGGTTTAAAGCATGCACACTCTCGGACGTCGGCAAGTTTCTTAGCACTCACATGCAGGCAAAAATCACGTCTCGAAGTCATATTTTTCACGCAGATCAGCAAACTTTCTCCCTAAATTAAGAATACACCTCATTGTTTCAAATGCTCCATTAATATCAAATGGCCACCCAAAATTTTATATGCTCCCCACCCCCAAAAAAATTTCAATATTTCCACCAGGGGGGGCCCTAGGGCCCTCGTTGAGAAACACCGATATAGAGTAATGCAAATGCTAAATGGTTAAACCATGGAATTCCTACGGGGCTAGCTAGTTCATATTAAGTGGGGAAGGGGAACCAGTACGAACAGCAATATCTTCAATAACCTTTCTATCTTTTGCAATCTTGTTGTGTGGCAAAATGGATTGGATCTCTGTCGGTTTCGACCGTGTGTTCCAGTCGTTCGATTAAATGGAACAGTCTGCTCATGAAATTAACGCGTGACAGAGCATTCCACAGACACGTGTACCCTTAATGTGATTCTCAGGGAGATTCAACGTGACACAGTGTGGAACAAAACTGGTCATTTGAATTACAAGCAGGTACAGTCCATCTGAGACGGCGAATTGGCAGAGTTGTTAGAACGTCGGCTGTCTGCTCTCTGAGTTCAAATCTTGCTGAGGTCAACTTTGTCTTTCATCCATTTGAGGTCGATAAAAAAAGTACCAGTCAAGTATTGGGGTCGATTCTTTCTCTATATCGCTTTCTCGTTTCCTCTGGCAAGAAATCGAGTACCGTCTTGATGTACTTCGTACAACTAATGGTGCCCATATAGAGGTGTATTAAATTAGTATTAAATTAGTTACAAAAGACTTCAATATCTTCTCCTCATTTTGCAATAATTTTCACATATTTGTCTTTTCAGTTGGTTTTGTAATAATTTTTTTTAATTTTAAAGAAACTTTATGGACACCCTGTATATATATATATATATATATATATATATATATATATATATATATATATATATATATATATATATATATATATACCGTATTGCCCGACGCCGAAGACGCTTCGTCCTCGAGGACGCACCTTAATTTTGACAACCAAAAATTTGAAAAAAAAATAATAAACAACCTTCGGCCTCCAGGACGCATGGTAGATTTTTGAGACTTATTTTAAGAAAAAAAGTAGCGTCTTCGACGCCGGGAAATACGGTATATATGTATATATATGTGTGTGTGTGTATGTGTATATATATGTATGTGTGTATAGATAGATAGATAATAATTAAAGATAAATTAGTCTCTAATACTTTAACGTCTCAATGAATGGATAAAATATATAGATAAAATATCAATCAGAGAAGCAATATTACACATTAAATTTAAGCGAAAAACTCTATTCGTGGTAGTATAAGTCTGACTTGTACTGCCATCTTGCTGGAAAATTATGGTTGGTTGACGGTCATCTAGTTGTGGTGCCACATATTCAGTCAAAAGATCAACGTAAACATTTGCAATAATTGATGTCTCGTTGAAGAAAAATAGACCAATGATTCGATTGCACATGATCCCACATCACACATTCACATTTGGACTATCTCTGTGAAGTTCCCTAGTCACATGGGGGTGTTCTGATCCCCAGATTCTCACATTATGTTTGTTCAGTTTCCCTGAAACATGAAAGGTTGTCTCATTACTGAAACAAACTCGGGTGAGGAACGTTTTATCCTCAGAAATTCGTTCCAGCATGTTAATTGCAAACTCGTTTCGTCTTGGTTTATTATTTGGCACGAGTGCCTGTAAGAGTTGCATTTTGTAAGCGTACAATTGCAAGTTTTTGTGTAAGACTTTCTGTACAGTTGAACGTGGCATCTGTAACTGTCTGGCAGCAGTACAGGTGGACTTTGTAGGAGAATGCTGAAAGGCTTGTCTTACACGATCGACGTTTTCCTCAGATGTTCTTGGTCGTCCACTCCTCCCTTTATCCAACACTGTCCCTGTCTCCATAAATTTCTTGTGCCATTCACGAATTGACGAGCGTGACGGTGGATCTCTTCCATACTTAGTTCTGTAGTTTCGCTGGGTCTGCATATCGGATTTTGTTTCAATAAACAATGACGCACATTATGCCTTTTTTTTTTAGGAGTAGCCATTTTTAGGGGTTCATTTAACAGTAACTCTTTCGTCAACAGGATATCTGAAATACACAGATGCAATGTAATTAAAACCTTTGATAAATACTGAGTACAGAGAATAAATCTGATTAAGATATCTCATCAATTACCTTTGTAATATATTTTTCAATTTGTAATGAGACTTTATATATACATTGTCACAGATTTGTCGGAAGGTGTCTAGATTTCATGTGAATGACTCTTATGTGTGGAAGGTTTAAGGTAGGTGACCGAAAGACTGAAACATGGTATCATCTGAATAGGAATCAACATAGTTAGAAGTATCGGTACGTAGTTAGTTGATTTTGTCGTAGACTGTTGGGGATGAAACCCGAATGTTTGGCACATCAGAATCGATAGCGTTTCTAAGAGAGACTCACTTTGATGATGTGGGATTATAAGTTTTAGTTGCATGCGGGATATGGTTGGGGTGGCATATCTAAGAGAGTGGTTTCCGTCACCTTCTCATATGGATGATACTGATAGGTTTTGGGGTGGTAGATATGCCCCGCCAGATATAATATAGAACTGGCGGTGCTCTGTTTTCCCTAGGTTCTGAAAGGTGGGAGCTCAATATTTACAGAGACGGTTATTAGGTTTGGATTTAGACCTTGGGGGCCCCTCATAAACAAAATATTAGAATATACAACAAACCCCACAAAGTTAGCTTGACGCAAGTAATTGGAATTGAAAAGTTATACATACAGGTATTAAAACAAAGATTCTAACCATCTTAAAACTAAAATGCCTAACTAAGGGCACAAATAAATTGCTACGGTCGTCGCTGGTGGAGCCCTCCACAGCAGGGAACCCGGAGCAATTGCCCACTTTATCTCTCTTGTCCCATTAAATCCGGCCCTGACTGTGGTCAATAATGATCGACTAAATTATTGCCGTACTACAGCATGGCCGCAGTCTAATGACTGAAAACAGAATAAAAGAATATGATTGCTTGAGGGAGATAGAAGTTTAAAATTGCCCCCTTTATCCCCCCCCCCCTACCCTCATTAAATCTGGCCCCTACAGTGATGGCTTGATAGAGATTGGGTTTTGAAAGAGAATCAGTTCAATGGTTCTGGAATGTGTATTAGTCAGTCGAGGATACATGAAACTATAATAATTGTTGCAAATAGTTGAGACTAGACCACTCGTGACCCTTCTTTATCCCTTTTTCTCATTACTTAATTTTGTTTTTATTTTTATTTTTATTTTTATTTTTATTTTTATTTTTATTTTTATTTTTATTTTTATTTTTATTTTTATTTTTATTTTTATTTTTATTTTTATTTTTCATATTTCCATCATTGTATAACTTCTTTTTAATTTGTAATATCTATATTACACTAGACCACCCATGACCCGTTGGGTCACGTTCACTTCAAAATATTTTTTTAAAATCATGTTCACTTTAAAATAATTTTTAAATAATTAAAATACACACAGACATGTATATAATGTGAAATGAAACTGGAAGGCCCATATATATATATATGTGTGTGTGTGTGTACGTATATATATATATATATGTGTGTGTGTGTATGTGTAGGGTGTCTGTGATCTATATACACTGGTCATAGACACTCACACACTCACATGTATAAATATGCACAACAATACTACCAGCTCTCTATCTCTTCCATTCTCCTTCTCTGTCTCCTCTCCCTCTCTCTATCTCTCTCTTTCAATCTACTCTCTCACAACCACTATCTCTTCCTCTCTATCTTTCTCTCTCTTTGTTTATGAAGGTACCCGGAAAAACCCTATATCTCTGGAACCCGTGGTCCGATTTACACGAAACTTGTTTTATTCCATTTGTATTCCCATTTCAGGGTCAACTTCCTTTCAAAGTATTTTCCCATTATGCGCCATTTTGGCTGTATTACATTACAGACAAGCAAGCAAGCAATCACAGAGTTTTAATATTATATAGATAGCAACATATTAAGTTTTCTACACTGCGATACGTTTCAGTCGTTTTGAGCAAACACTTCGATGGATCATCCACCGACTTCGACGATGAGCGTTGCAATTGTTCGATCAGCTGAACAGCCAGCTCATGAAATTAAAGTGTAAATTTAACATAATTCTCAGGGAGATCCATTGTGACACCGTGTGTGATAAGGATGGTCCTTCAAATTACATGTACGGTCCATCCGTGTGAAGGCGCGTGGCATTGTGGGTAGGGTATTCAGGTCATGAGTTCGATTCCCGACGGCGTGTTGTGTCCTTGAGCAAGACACTTTATTTATTTCTCGTTGCTTCAGTCCACTCAGCAGGCAAAAATTAGTTGCACCTGTAATTCGAGGTGGTCAGCCTATATAGAACAAAGTACCAGTCAATTACATCAATGTTTCCTTATCCCTTCCTTCCAAATTGCTGACCTTTTGCCTAAAGTAAAGACCATTAATAGGCAGCGAATTCGCCGAGATCAAATTTTCCTTTCATTGTTTCGAGGTTGATAAGTAAAGTGCAAGCCTTCCTCACTACTTCCCTATGGTTCTCTCTCTCCTTCTCTGGAAGAAATCAGCTGTGTTCAGGCCTGAAGAAGAGATGGCGATGTATGTCACGGCGGCTCCCTTACCAGGAGTTACGAGTAGACTGCGCCATCACTTTATATACTAGGAATGGTAACCAGATCTTCTGAAAATCAAACTCTACTACTCTCTTTTAAAATAGAGGAGGACATGCTGGACATAAAATTTACAGGGATAGCTGGACAGATTTTACGGGCAAAAATACAACCGGCAGGAGATCCAGGGGTACACCCTAAACAAGATGGTTGGATAACTACCATGTGATTGACTGGTCTCGCTTGGAGATCCAGCCGGATCAGGTGGAGACGGTTGCTTCTGACAGGACCCGCTGGAAGGAGTGTTTGAGGACTCTGCCCCCACGACCCTCTCAGGAATAAGTGGGCGAAGAAGAAGAAGAAGAAGAAGAAGAAGAAGAAGAAGAAGAAGAAGAAGAAGAAGAAGAAGAAGAAGAAGAAGAAGAAGAAGAAGAAGAAGAAGAGTTATGACAGGGATGTCTTAATCAGAGGTCTGCTTGATTAAGGCTGACTTGGGCCTAAATAGCAACAATAACAATATACTTCATGAAGTTTCTTGAATTCGCAGCCCCTTTGATAAATATTGTAGGGTCCTGTCAGCCTTCCCCCTCCCATTAACTCTTATCATCATGTAACGATTTGGCAGGAAAAACTTTTAAAAAGGGTTTGTTAATTTACATGTTTTCAGTATTTTTGCTAGTGAACAGATTGTTGTGAAAATTTGCAGTAAACTAAAGACTTTAATTTTTGTGAGGCAGTCATAGTGTTGTGACGGCAATGAATTTGTTCTGCAAGGCTTTTGGTATAAAATCGTGTGTTGAAACAGAGACTGTTATATTTGAGGAGGGTCATGTTGCTATAATATTGTCAGAAAAATATATAGTAAAACACACTCACTGTTTGGTTAACAGAAAACAGTGTCTTTCAATAACCTGTCGGCTTGACATAACCTTGTGCTGTGACAGCACAAATATAACAATAACTCTTTCAACACATGATTTCATATCAAAGCACAAGCTTATGCCAAGCCAACAGATTATTGAAAGACTGTTTTCTGTTAACCAAACAGTGAGTGTGTTTTACTATATATTTTCTGGTAATATTAATGTAATATGACCCCTCCCCAAATATAACAAAATCATAGTGCTGTTTTGTACTAAATGTTCATAGTATTTTTACTATTGGACAGATCATTGTAAATATTCGCAACAAACTGGACTAAAGATTTTGACATTTATCTGATGCAATTCTAGAATAAGAAAACATTACAATAATACAACGGGAGGAAACATACTAAAATCACTGATGATGTCACAGTTGTGTGACGAAAGAATTCTGAGAAACTATATTTATATCTATATTTTTAACTGTTGGTCAATCAATGATTAATATTGATTGCCAGCTGAATTAATTATAGAAATACAAAATATACTGAAGCGAAAACCAACCCAAACCAAAAAGTGAATGTCTTTTACTATATATTTTTTCTGGTAATATTATAACATGTCTAAAGTCTGTCTTAAGCCAGAGGCTCATTTGGCCGGTGCTTGTCCCCGTTTCATGGCGTGAAGCGACTGAGAGTACAAGACTCCCCGCTGGACATCGCAGGGTTAAACCCCAGCTACTGCTGGTACTCGTTTTCAGCTGAAATGAAGTGTTTTGTTCCAGAACGCAACACGCAACTCAGGAATCGAACCCATGACATTATGATCGTAAGTTCATGACCCTTACCACTAGGCCACGTGTTTCCACTATAACAACCTGACCCTCCCCAAATATAACAATGTTTGTTTCAACACACGATTTCATATCAGAAATCTTACAAAACGAATTCATCGCTGTCAACTCTAGTACAGTTTTGTACTTTTAACGAATGTTTTGCTACTGTGGTTTTATGCGGTACAGGACATTAAGAGTTAATCTTTGACTAATCCAGACTAAATATTCCACTGAAATTCGTAAAAACTGAAGTGGCTTGTCGGTTACTTCTCAACAGAGATGGTGGTGGTGGGTGGTGGTGGGTGGCTGTGGGGTTGGGGTGTTAGTAGCGGTGGGGTAGGAAGTAGATGGTGGTTTTTAGTGGTGGTGTCAGTGGTAGAGGTGGTGGTGGTAATAATGATCGTGATGGGGGGGTAGGAGGTGGATGGTAATGGTGTTAGTGGCAGCTGTGGTTGTGGTGGTGATGATGGTGGTGTTGGTGGTGGCAGTGGTGGTAGTGGTGGTGTTGGTATGGTGGTGGTGGTGGTGATGGTGGTGGTGGTGGTGGTAGTTATGGTGGTGCTGGTGGTGGTGCTGGTGGTGGTTGTGTTGGTGGTAATAGTGTTGGTGGTGTTGGTGGTGGCAGTGGTGATAGTGGTGTTGATAGTGGTGGTGTTGGTATGGTGGTGGTGGTATGGTGGTGGTGGTATGGTGGTGGTGGTATGGTGGTGGTGGTATGGTGGTGGTGGTATGGTGGTGCTGGTGGTGGTTGTGTTGGTGGTGATAGTGTTGGTGGTGTTGGTGGTGGCAGTGGTGATAGTGGTGTTGATAGTGGTGGTGTTGGTATGGTGGTGGTGGTATGGTGGTGGTGGTATGGTGGTGGTGGTATGGTGGTGGTGGTATGGTGGTGGTGGTATGGTGGTGGTGGTATGGTGGTGGTGGTGGTGGTTGTGGTATGGTGGTGGTGGTGGTGTTGGTGGTGTTGGTGGTGGCAGTGGTGATAGTGGTGTTGATAGTGGTGGTGTTGGTATGGTGGTGGTGGTGGTGGTGGTGATGGTTGTGTTGGTGGTGGTGGTGGTGGTGGTATAGTGGTGGTGGTGGTGATAGTGTTTGTGGTGGAAGTGGTGATAGTGGTGTTGATAGTGGTGGTGTTGGTATGGTGGTGGTGGTATGGTGGTGTTGGTGGTGATAGTGTTGGTGGTGGCAGTGGTGGTGGTGGTGATAGTGTTGGTGGTGTTGGTGGTGGGCGAGGGAGGGGGCTGTGGTGATGATTGTGATGGTGGTGATGGTGGTGATGGTGGTGATGGTAAGGTTTCAGCTTAAATCAACATTGCATCATGGGAAAATTACACAACGATCTGTTTTAAGTAAATTTGAAATAGGAAATAGCGAATGGCAGGATTTTTTTTCTACAGTAAAGTGAATTGTTCCATTTCCATTTCACACATGATCTTAAACCTAATGTATTTACTACATAGCTTGCTTGAAAGTATATTTACATCGAACGGCAAAAATAAAAAAATAAGCCCTCCATACAAAACGAATTGGAACAGACTGAAACTAAATTTCACGATAAATCTAAATAAATATTATCTTCTTTACTTTTCTCATTTTCATTGCAAATACGAAACAGACAGGCTAATTCCATTGTTTAGAAACTGACAAGAAAATAAATAAAAACTTTGGGGGAAAGGAGGGGGAGGGGAGAAAGAAAGAGAGAGGGGGAAAGAAAGAAAGAAAGAAAGAAAGAAAGAAAGAAAGAAAGAAAGAAAGAAAGAGAGAGAAAGAAAGAAAGAAAGAAAGAAAGAAAGAAAGAAAGAAAGAAAGAAAGAAAGAAGGGAAATCCCTGCCACAGAGAAGAGCCAGCGACACTCGCTGCATCAGCCATTCCACCTCACGGCGCTTCGTCCTCAAGTGGAGTGTAGTCCGGGGACCGATGACATTGGAGATCTCAACGACAACGGCTTTGAATGCATAAGTAAATGTATAAGTAAATGTATAATCAAAAGCATTCCAGTTACGACCACCCCAACTTTCTCCCCAGACATATCGTGCTCAGTAGACAATAAAATCTACTGTTATGACTGTATAGTGTGATTTTGAAAACGATTTCGTTGATAATTTTTACAAGTAAATCCATAACGTAGACTTCTTTTCATTGGCTAATGTTATTTTTGTTGTTTTTCCTTGTTTTTTCTGTTCCAATTCAGCTCTGGCAGAGGAGACGTATGGTCAATGGTGTCACAGAATATTAATCCTGCAAATGGGGAGGGGATAGTTTCGATGTCCGAAGAGGAAGTCTAGTCTTCGCTATGTTGTGTGTGTATACTCGCCACGATCGTTATAACTAGCATTTTAAATAAACTTAACAGATATTTCTGTTTAACCCTTTAACATTTACATTACTCTATATTTACTATTGTATTTTCATAGTAAAGGTTTTTTACCTCACAAAATTATCTCATTTAATATTGAATCTATGAGATTTTGATATTATTTATTTTGAGAACAATACCTTAACGTCGGTATAAGCAGCCGGTTACAGTCGGTTTGAACAGAAAAGGGTGAGAGAAATCTGGCTGGATACAGCCGGTTTAAATGTTAAAGGGTTAAGCATATAAAATGACAGACAATCAAATGAAAGTGGTTTAAAGTGAAAGGAAATACCTCTAAAATAAAATGAGACTGAATGAAACGTGCAAGTCTTATTGTAACCTTAAGCAAGGGTTTGTCTTTTCTGAGTCTCACAGGGCCTCCAAGACAAATTTTGCAAGGCCGAAGCAGGCAAAGATTTTGGAGCCCGAAGCAGGCAAAGATTTTTCTCAAAATGGATACTGCATGGTTGCTGTGCGTCTTCTTAGGTCTTGGGCCCCGGAACAAAGTACCGGCTGGACGCCCCTCTCATAGGCCCTGGAGTCTCATATCCAACTTTTTCGTCTTGTTGCGCTAATTTATTGGCAGACGGTAACTGACGGTTAACATTTTGTGCGAGGAAACAAATCAGTATTGAAAAAAGTATTGATTTTTAAAAGAATTCAAAAGGCGAAGATTTACTTCGTAAAAAGCAAATACCTTTCATTTCCTGTCAGTTTCATTCACTTTCCTTTCATTGACTTTCCTTTATTTTATATACCAAAACTGAAACACCACCGCAAACCTGAGATTACAAGTTGCCTGCTGTTCATGGTTAGGATAGGGATACGATAATATTTCCTTGATATGTCTAGTGATTGTGATTTTGTGCTGTTACGAGAGACAAGATTGACATGTTCCTATTGGTGGATGTTTTCAAGATCTGGTAGTGTTGAGTGTTAAACTATGATCTTATTTGTGGATGTTTTCGAGGTCTGGTAGTGTTGAGTGTTAAACTATGATCTTATTAGTGGATGTTTTCAAGATCTGGTAGTGTTGAGTGTTAAACTATGATCTTATTAGTGGATGTTTTCAAGATCTGGTAGTGTTGAGTGTTAAACTATGATCTTATTTGTGGATGTTTTCGAGGTCTGGTAGTGTTGAGTGTTAAACTATGATCTTATTAGTGGATGTTTTCAAGATCTGGTAGTGTTGAGTGTTAAACTATGATCTTATTGGTGGATGTTTTCGACGTCTGGTTCTTTTGTGTGTTTAGCTATAATCTCGTTGGTGAATGATTTCAGGTCTCAGAAAATAAGGACACTGACACGTGGCTTATTAGTTAAGGTATTGGACTCACAATCATAAGGTCGTGAGTTCGAATCCTGCACCAATTGGTGCATTGTGTTCTTGAACAAAGTACTTATTTCGCATTTCTCCTTCTGCCAGGATTTGCGACTGACAGATAGTATCTGCAAAGAAAAGACAAATGGAAACATTGTTTCCTAAGTCCGGTCATGCCTTGTGAATGGACGGAAACTGTTTGGTACCCCGTCAGGTGGACTGTGCTGCCTGTAATTCAAAGGACCAGCCACGTAGAACTATATGTCAAACTGAATTTCCCTGAGAATTACGTTATGGGTTCACATGTCTGTGGATTGCTCAGCCACTTACACGCTCATTTCATAGGCAAGTTGTTCCGTTGATTGAATGACTAGAACACTCATGATCGAAACTGATGGACGTCCATCAATTGATCGATTAGTCCAATATAACAATTAGTTCCTTTCCTTTTTTTGTTTTGTTTTATGAAGTGGTCTTGAGTCACTCTTCAGTGCTACTGGTAGCATGTAACCCAGAACAACCTGTCGTATGGTCGGGTCGTCGGCGACTAAACCGGCAACCCCACCAAGTTTACTTGGTGAGGAGGGTGATTTTAGACACCCTGCAGGACAAAAACAAAACCGACCAGAGCGCCTTTGACCTGATCATAGGACTGTTTGATCAGAGCAGACCGGTGGCAAAATAATGGTTTCTGATTTAGGCACAAGGTCAACGATTTTCGGGAGAGGAAAGTCGATTAATTCGACCCCAGTGTATGAATGGTACTTTATTTTATCAACGCCGTAAGGATGAAAGGTAAAGCTAACCTCGGCAGGATTCCAACTCAGAACATAATGGGCCGTAACTCTACTCTGCGAAGCATTTAGTCCGATGTTCTACCGATACTGGTACTGCTAATCCACTGCCCTCTGGTGGCCAAATAATAGAATAGAAACCAGAATGGCTTTCTCAGAGAAAACACACATCTCTTTTGTTTTGATAGAC
>OZ024746.1:93370780-93398280 GCA_964016885.1 Eledone cirrhosa | reverse complement strand
TTCCATTTCAGAAACTAATTAGTTGGGAGTGAAATTTTAGTAAGTAAGTTAATTTTATAATTTTCTTATTTTACGTCTCTCATATATATATATATATATATATATATATATATATATATATATATATATATATATATATATATATATATATATATATTAGAAAGTAAGGTTTTTTTTACAAAATGAAAAATAACCGAGGTGTCCTACACGAGTGAAAGTATAAGGAAAAAGGATGAAATCGAAAATGCAGCTGGAGTCTTATATTTATTTGGTTCCTTTACCGGTTTCGCAGTTCTTCTGCTTTTCAAAAGTAGAGTTGAGATGGAGGGTCTGTGATTTTTCACATATATATATATATATATATATATAAGAGTATGTGTATGGGGTTAACCAAACAGAGATGTGCTGACCACATTATGGTCTGCCGGTTGTGAAGCTAATAAAAAGAAGCACTCAACAACCTGTATAAATGGTGCAAGCCGGAGCATTATATATTTTTAAAAGATCGGAGGCCATAATAAGTTGATTCAGGTTTATTTAAAACTCCGTTATACATATTTCACCGAGGACAATCAGTTATGAGAGTCTGAGCTCTACCGACGCCAAAACTTATAAAAACTTGAAAACATTGAAAGTTCCTAAAAGAAAAAAAAACCTTTAAATTTGAAAGAAAATATCCAGTAACTTCCTCGAAATATATTTTTTTCCCTGATAGAGGGGGCCGGCCAAACGCGTGGTGTTTTTTCTGCGACGTCGATACTAGGGCCGGGCGTCGAAGAAACATCACGTGTTCGGCCGGCTCCCTGTATCAACAAAAGTAAATCTTTTTTTTTCAACAAAAGTAAATCTTTTTTTTTTTTTTTTTTAATTTGACTGGTCTCGCTCGGGGATCCAGCCGGATCAGTTGGGGGCGGTTGCTTCTGACAGGACTGCGCCGTCACTTTATATACTAGGAATGGTAACCAGATCTTCTGAAAATCAAACTCTACTACTCTCTTTTAAAATAGACGAGGACATGCTGGACATAAAAATTACAGGGATAGCTGGACAGATTTTACGGGCAAAAACCAACCGGCAGCAGACACAGGGGTACACCCTAAACAAGATGGTTGGATAACAACCATGTGATTGACTGGTCTCGCTTGGAGATACAGCCGGATCAGGTGGAGACGGTTGCTTCTGACAGGACCCGCTGGAAGGAGTGTTTGAGGACTCTGCCCCCACGACCCTCTCAGGAATAAGTGGGCGAAGAAGAAGAAGAAGAAGAAGAAGAAGAAGAAGAAGGCCAGCAATTACCCAGTACATTACTGGTACTTTATTTTATCGACCCCGATAGGATGAAAATCAAAGTTAACCTCGGCGGGATTTGAACTCAGAATGGAAAGGGCCGTAACTCTATGCGTCAAAGCATGACGTCCGGCCCTCTACCGACACTGCCAATCCACCACACCCTGAAGGTAATATAATTGTTTCTACTTCTTGGCACGGTAATGTAATGCTCTCAGTTATAATTGTCATTCTTATAGCAACTTTAGTACATATGCCTCCGTTCTTATACCTTAGCTGAATTCCTCAACTATTTCAAGTAGATTCTCCAGCTGAACATTTCCCCTTTTAAGACACACATAAGGAGGAGGTAGAGGCGGCGGCAGAGCCATTACGATGTCGGATAGAATGCTTTGTGTTCTTATTCTCTGCTCTCGGAGTTCAAATCCCGCCGAGGTCAACTTTGTCTTTCAGCCATTTAAAGTCGATAAAAAAAGTACCAGTCTAATACTGGTGTCGATTCTTCCTCTATATCTCTTTCTGACTCCCTTTCTCTCAAGATGAGATGGACTTCGTCGGGTTTTAAAATGCCCTAGAAACCCCATATGTCAATATAGCGCCCTATGACTCCCTCGGGAGTTACGGGGGTTAAACATAAGGAGGAGATGCTTTACAGTATGTCCGTAGCATCTACAACCATTGGTGTATATATTTCTTAATAGCGTTAGAAGCATATATATATATATACATATATATATAACTGTTGTGGAACTACTTATATATATATAATATTATAATAATTGTTTCTACTTTTGACACAAGACCAGCAATTACCCAGTGCATTACTGGTACTTTATTTTATCGACCCTGTAAGGATGAAAGGCAAAGTTAACCTCGGCAGGATTTGAACTCAGAATGGTAAGGGCCGTAACTCTATGCGTCAAAGCATGGCGTCCGACCCTCTACCGATACTGCCAAGGACGAATGGCTACTCCTTCATTACGTTTATCCACTCCCTGTGTGTGTGTGTGTGTGTGTGTGTGTGTGTGTGTGTGTGTGTGTGTGTGTGTGTATGTGTGTGTGTGTGTGTGTGTGTGTGTGTGTGTGTGTGTGTGTATATAATCGGAGAAAGCTAATAGCGATACTCCGGCCAAATTCCAACTCACTCAACAAACATTAGGAAATACCTGAATATATTCCCAATTAAACTTTTGGGGTGCTAACTATATTGTATTGTGTGGCTAATTGGCTGTATTATTTCATATGAGATATATCAAATATATCATTTCCCAGACGACTCGTTTCATTATAAGATTTCTACAAGTTGGGTGAAAATATACTCCCGTTCAAATTTTCACTATATATATATATATAGTGAAAATTTGAACGGGAACAAAAACAGAGAGTTAGACAAATAGAGGTTTATTAGGTTCACGCTCTTGAGAGAGGGGGGGGGGGAGTTTCGGGCATAAGCCCTTCTTCAGGAGAAAATTGGGTAGGAAGAGAGTTCCGAGGGTGTATATATATATATATGTGTGTCTGTATGTATGTATGTAAAAGGTAAATAGAAATAACAACACAAACGGTATATATTAGTTTAATGCTTGAAAAAGCAGGAAGAGAGTCTTAACGTTTCCGACGCTAGTCCTTCATCAGAAGAAAGAATGAGAAATTAGAAAGATTGAAGGGACGGGCGGGGCGGAATTGGAAAAAATGTTTTTAGAGAAAAACAACAGGTCGATTCATGTTGCCCTCTCTTGGAAAACTGTTGGTGATGGCGTTTTGTGTATGATACTGAAATGGAAAAAAAACGTTTTGTATATAGAACTACACTTGTGCGCGTGGGTATGTGTGTGTGTGTGTGTATGTAATTATACGTCCGTACGAAGCTAAGAGGATATGTGTGTGTATAAGTAAGTAAAAGAGTGTGTATGTGCTTGTAAGTACGAAGCTGTGAACAAAAGTATGTTAATATAAGGGTGTGTATATACAGCGCTGTGAAGGGAAAAGTAGAGTGTGCGTATTTTGTTGGCCTGTATCAGCTGTAAGAGTATATGTTTCTGACCATAAGAGAGCCATAGGAATCTAGGGGTGAATGTACAAGCGCGTGTGTGATAACTGATGGGATTTTAAAGAAATTGGTTGGGGATGACATTTTATTTGTAGTTGAATAAATAACATTACAAATTGTTCACAATTCTTTCAGAATGTTATACAACCATCTTTCTCGGGGGTCTACGATTCTTTCTTGAGACATTCTAACCACATGTCCATAGTATCGGAGCTGTGATCTCTCCATTCGGTGAAGTAGCGGCTCTATCTGGAGTGACTCTCTGATCTCCGAGTTACGCACTCTATCGAGTAACGTTATTCCAAAGACTCTTCGGAGGAACGCCATTTCGGCCGCTTGTAATTGCGATCATATGACTTTCGTGACTGTCTTATGAGGCCATCTAAACCTACAAAGGCGAGAGCTGTAAAAACATGATGAGGCTAGGGCTCCTATTGTTAAAACATTCACAGAGACTGTTATGAGATACGACCTCATAGGAGGCCAGTTATAGCTGTGTATTTTCATTCCATTTCAGTCCATGACAACGACATAGCTAAACATCCTAGCCCGGAGTTGTGCCCCGCAAAGGCACAAGTCCCATGCCCATTCGTGACCGAAGGGGGCCTTTACCCTTTTACTGGTGTGAGGATAAAGTTCGATAGAGCTCCGTCGGTTTCGATGATGAATGTCAGAGTTGTTCGATCAACGGAACAGTCTACTCATAAAATTAACGTGTAAATGGCTAAGCATTCCACAGACACGTGTACCCTAATATAATTCTCAGGGAGATTTAGCGTCTCACCGTGTGAGAAACGGCTAACCCTTTGAATTACAGATAGTCAGTTTCACTGACTCCTAAACAGTTTCCTTCTATCCGATTTCACTCACGGAGCATATGTCAAACCGAAGCTAATGTAAATGACATCTGTCCAAGATATCACGCAGTGGAACCAAACCCGGGACCTAATGGTTGCGAACTGAACATCTTAATTATCAATTATGTTTTAAACAAAGTTAGAAAAACACATCAGATAGTGTAGTCCTTATAGTTTTAAAAAGACAGGATGATAATGTAGTCCTTATAGTTTTAAAAAGACGGGATAATAATGTAGTCCTTATAGTTTTAAAAAGACGGGATAATAATGTAGTCCTTATAGTTTTAAAAAGACGGGATAATCATGACTATAAATTGTTTTGGTAATAGATTTGCTCAATCATGGTTGACGTAAGGAATAAAAAAAAAAACCTACAACAATAACAAAACATAACCTCACGGTCAGATTCTAACTTTATCTTAGCTGTATGACACCGGACCTCTCTCTCTCTCTCTCTCTCTCTCTCTCCTCGCCCACCTACATTCCGTGGTTCTTGTGACGGTGTACGAATGACCTACGTTCCTGCAGTCACGCACGTTACTTTTTTCACACGCCGCTTGGCAGATGGTTTCCGCATCACTTCAGTTAGATGTCAGCACGCAGCAATGTCTATTGTTTCACGTGTACGTGTGTAGTATAGTTGTGTACAACTACACTGTAAATAGACCCGTGAAATGTCAATGGGTCTTTGGTGGTCGAAGGGTAGAGATGGTTTCTTTCTTTTTTTTTGGGGGGGGGGGGGCTTTACTGGATAAGTGCTGTGTCACCGACGTGTGTAGAAGCATGTGTATATGTGAGTGTTTGTGAGTATGTGTGAGTGTATTGGTACATATATTAGCATGGTGGTGACGAAGAAAAATGAAAAATCGTTAAAGTGATGTGACTTGAACTAGCAACGTGTCATACATACGACATATTATATATTATATATTATATTTCGGTGAAAACTCACAATGGTCGAGAGGGTAACGTAAGGTGCAAATATTTTGATTCGTGATCTCGTGTGAATAACTCACACCATACCATCAAAAATGGTGGACATCGGTTTCCTGATGTATGTATCTGTGTGTGCGTCTGTGTATATGTGTATGTCTGTCTGTGCGTGTGTATGCGAGGGTGTGTGTGAGTGTGTGTGTGTCTGTGTGTCTGTGCGTGTGTATGCGAGAGCGTGTGTGTGTGTTTGAGTGTGATGTTTGAGTGTGTGTTTGAGTGTGTGTGTCTGTCTGGGTGCGTGTGTGTTTGTGCATGCCTCTGTGTGTGCGTCCGTGTTGTGTGTGTTTGAGTGTGTGTGTGTGTGTCTGTCTGTGTGTGTTTGTGCATGCCTCTGTGTGTGTTTCAGTGTGTGTGTGTTTGTGTGTGCGTGTGTATGCGAGTATGAGTGAGTGCCTGTGTCTGAGTGAGTGTCTGTGTCTGAGTGAGTGTCTGTGTGTATGTGTGTGTCTGTATTTGAGGTTATGTCTGTGTACGTGCTTGTGAGTGTGTGTGTCCACTCAGCTGGCAAAAATGAGTTGAACATGTAATTCGAAGGGCCAGACTTGTTACAGTCTGTGTCACGCTGAATCTCCCTGAGATCCACGTTAATGGTACACCTGTTTGTGGAATGCTCAGTCACTTGCTCGTTAATTTCAGGAGCAAGCTGTTCCGTTGATCGGATCAACTGAAACACTCTTCGTCGTAACTGACGAAGTATTTCTCTTCTCTCTCTTGATATGAACAATGTTGCTCAGTCTGCAGGGTTTTACATAAACAATAGTCCCACACACACTCAAAACACACATAGACATGACAAACAAAACACACACACACACACACACACATACACACACACACACACACACAGACGAAAGCGCAGGCGCACAAACGCATACAAAAATTTAAAAAATTCTAACCATCCTAAAACTAAAAAGCCCAGCTGAGAGCACAAATAAATTGCTACAGATGTCACTGGTAGCCCCTCCCCATTGCAGGGGTCCTGGAGTAATTGCTCTTTTGCTCCCCCATTAAATCCGGTCCTGGCCGTACATATACTATAACTGAATAAAACATGTTTTGGTCTTGTCTGGAACGCCTTCGATCATAAATACAAGCGTAGACCTGAGAGAATTGAAGCAACCATGTTTCGTTGGCTGTGCAATGTAACTGTGAGAGTAAGGCAGAGCTTTGACGAGTTGAGTGAGAAGCTGCGTTTAAGAGGAATCCAAATGGTGTGCAGGGGAGAAGGCTGTGTTGGTACAGACGTCTGATGCGCATAAACAATGATTGCTGGGTGAAGGAATGCCAGGAAATCCAGGTGGAAGGAAGCCGCAGTAGTGGTAAACAAAGAAAGACCTGAGTAGAGGTTGTGGGAGCTGACCTCAGATCTCTGAGACTCACAGAGGCGATGATGAAGGAACTCGATAAATGGACAAATACCATGCTACGAATGACCCATCCATTCCATCCAAGCATGGAAAAACGGACATGAAAATGATGATAATGATGATGATGTATATATATAGTAATAATAATTGTTTCTACGTTAGGCACGAGGCCAGCAAGTACCAGTAATACACTGGTACTTTATTTTATCGACCCCGTAAGGATGAAAGGCAAAGTTAACCTCGGCGGGATTTGAACTCAGAATAGTAATAATAATAAATGTGAAAACCAATATATATATATATAAATATATTACACAAAGAGAAGTGTGTTACACAGTGAGATGTGTGTAAATAAATATTACAAGTGAGTTTTACCGTTACTGTATAGAGAACAATATCTACTGGTTTAGCAATTGGTAATTTAAAACTCTAATTCAGAGATTTGATTCTGACTTAGTTTTTTTCTATTTAATTGCTAAACCTGTAGATATTGTTCTCTATACAGTAACGGTAAAACTCACTTGTAATAATTCTTTACACACATCTCACTGTGTAACACACTTCTCTTTGTGTAATATATTTGCATTTGAGCTCAGAAGAAAATTCTCTATTCTTCTTTGAGCTAATATTATTATTATTATTACTGTGAACTGCGGAATACTCTTAATTCCGATCTTTGTATATATGTATATATATATATATATGAGAGTATTGAAGTTTGCTTGAAGCATTGTGGAATAATAAGATATATTTTCTTTAGGTCGTTTTGGAAGCCTCAACAATGTAGTTGGGTAATTCTCCGGGTAACAAGATCCGGTGGTAAAGAGAGAGATGTAAGGGAATGTAGAATGAGATGTATAGTGTGTAGAAGAACGTAGGAAAGAGCGTAAAAAATAAAATTAATAACACGAGATAGAGTTACATTGGGAGAGATTTAATTGTCCCTATATATTTCGAATTCACATCCACCAACTGGGGTTTTTTCCGTTGTTTCCGACAGATAACCTTCCCCCCCCCCCCCCCCCGAAAAACCCCTAGTTGATGGATGTGAATCCGAAATATATAGGGACAATTCAATCTCTCCCAAGGTAACTCTATCTCGTGTTATTATTTTCTTTTTTTACGCTCTTTCCTACGTTCCTCTACACACTATACATCTCATTCTACATTCCCTTACATCTCTCTCTTCACCACCGGATCCTGTTACCCGGAGATTTGCCCATCTGCATTGATGAAGCTTCCAAAACGACCTAAAGAAAAAAATATATATATATATATATATATATACTGTATATATATATATACTGTATATATATATATATATATATATATATATATATATATATAATATATATATATATTAAAATAACAGATTAAAGTTTAAGCAAAGAATCGCTGCTTTCACTCTTAACGGGATCTTCTGAAACAATATATATTTATCCTTATCGAACCCTCTTTGGATTTTAGTCTTCACATTTATTATTATTACTATTATATATATATATATATATATATATATATATATATATATATATATATATATATATATATACAGTTGTCTCCCGGTATTCGCGGGGATTACGTTTCTAGAGCACACGCGATAAGTGAAAAACAGCAAATATTGGACGTGGTCCATAAAAATACCTATAAACATTAAATATAACGTAAAATAGAGGCCGGCAAATACAGTATATTGTTATTAATAATTTAGCGTAAAAAAGCGTAAAAAATATATATTGCCACGAAAAAAGCCATAAAAAATCGCCGAAGATATTTACGATCCCGCGAATATGCAGTGGTTTCCACGAACAATTAATTATTAGTCAGGTAGCAGGTTCTACGGAAATTTTCGCGAATAACCTGAACCAGGTTATTCGCGGAATTTTCCGCGTCCGTGTGTGTGTGTGTATATATATACGTATTTACGTATGTATATATATATATATATATATAATTTTCCGTATATATATATATATATATATATATATATATATATATATATACGTGTATATATATATATATATATATATATAATCTGTGTTTACATACGTCTGCTCGATCGGGGATGACCTGGCACTAAAATACACCAACAAATATTTATCATGTAAATCATCCATATATTATTTCTTCGTAATAGGAATTCAGTGAGAACAATTTCTGTTTTATTTCTTTATTACAAATAAGATAACATCTTAAATTTATATTGAAATGTGAGAAATGTGAGATTTTGGACGTTCATGGCCAATGGGATTTCTACTATAAATACTGATTTCGACAATAGGCACAAGGCCAGCAATTTAGGAAGAGGGGAAAGTTGCTTATGTCGACCCCAGTGCATGACTGGTGCTTTATCTTATCGACCCCGTAAGGATGAAAGGCAAAACTAATCTCGGCAGGATTTCAACTCAGAACGTAAAGAGCCATAACTCTATGCCGCAAAGCATGGTGTCCGACGCTCTACCGATACTGCCAATCCACCGCCATATCATAAATGTATCAATGTATGAATATTGTGTGATTGTTGCATTAACGATGGACACGTACGCACCAACACACCTCACCCAGGGCCAGCTTTAATGTGGAGGAGGGCAAAGGGGCGCAATTGCCCCGGGCCCCGGGCTCCGCAGCAGAGGAAGGTGCACCACTGACGAGTGAGGCAAAAGGAGAGCGAGAATTGTATTTTTTTTAAAAGGGCCAAACGCTTGAAGTGGAATATCATGGAATACATGGGACGAAGTTGTGAAGAATGACATCAAAGCAGAATTGATACAGGAACGCTGATTGATAATATGACATAATATAAAAGACATTCCCACCAGTACAAGTAGTGGGACACTAATAGTAAGTGTGGTGAGAGATGAGAGGCTACAGTGTTTGGTAATTGAATGGAGACAGTATAGTGTATAAAGGAACACTTTAGTCTAGCCAAACATGTGACGACATCTTTAGTACTAGCGCCATGATAAAATACCCTCAGTACATCCTGTAAGTTGTTAGTGTTGGTGCCTTGATAGACTATAATCAACTGTGTAAAGTGGTTGTGCTGGTATCTCAAAAACAATACACCCAGTAAAAGTGGTTATGTACCTTTGTCTAATGCCTCTATGCCAGCTATAGAAACCATGCCAAATATGTAATGTATGAGCAAGATGAAGTCACTCTGATATGTCTGATCTTGGACTATGACAACCTGTCTAACACATGCCAGTGTGGAAAGTGGATGTAAAATGAGGATGGTTAGATTTTTGGGAATTTATGTATAACTTTTCAATTCCAATTACCCGTGCCAAACTGATTGTGATATGTAAATTTGGGGGGCTGCTATATATTCTAATTTTTAGTGTATGCGAACCCCCACCCTCCCCCAAAAAACCCTGAAGTGTCCCGGGCTCTCAAAGGTCTAAACCAGTCATAGACAACCTGTGGCCCACGAAGCTTTCTGAATGACTCACCTAAGTCACCTAAGTGAAATCTTTCTCTGAAATTTTTTTACCCCAACTTTTCAGTCATAATTTATCTTTCTATCATTTTTACGATCGAGGAAAACAACGTGTACGAATTCTGAAGAAACAAATCAAAACAACCTGAGTTACCGCCCTTTTTTTAATGTGGGCACGAATGTAAATTAGCGCTTGCTGCCCGCCTGATGATGAGCCATATCTCATGCAGCCCGCTTCTCGAAAAAGATTGCCCATGCCTGGTCTAAATCGAACCCTTGTTGTGAGTGGAATCGATTAGCCAGGAGATAAATTCTACTTTATAGTGCACCCTCTTACAGGGCTGTGTGGTTAAAAATTTCATTTTGCAATCCCGTCGCTCCAGATTCGATCCCACAAACGATACCTTGGACAAGTGTCTTCAGGTCATACCAAACTTGTAAGTTAAATTGTGTGGATGTTGAATGACCGAGTGGTTAAGGTATTCCATTCACTACCATTAGATGCCAGATTCGATCCCATTTGTGACATCTTGAGCAAGCGTGTGACTTACCATAGTCCCAAATAGTCCTATGCCTTATGAGTGAACTGGGTAGACGGAAACTGTTTGGAAGACGATCGGATTCACTATACCTGTAGTTCAAAAGACCAGCCTTGTTACACAGTGTGTAACACTGAATCTCCCTGAGAATTTCTTTAAAAAGTACGCATGTCTGTCGAATGTTCAACCATTTAGACGTTAATTTCCTGGGCCGACTGTTCCATTGGTCTCTCTATTGAAACAATGTGGATGTAACATGACCGAATAGATAAGATGTTCGCTTGGCAATCATTCGATCCCGTACTACACGTGCCTGTGGCATGTTCAACAACGTTAATTTCATGAGCTAACTGTTCCGTTAATTCAGGGGTTCTCAAAGTGGGTGCTACCCCCCGCCCCCGGGGATGTCTAGAAGGCTGGGGTCTAAGGGGGTGGTAAAGATGATATAATAGTATATTAAATATCAAATGATATAAATATATATATATATAGTAAAATAAAAAATATTTATTTATACATAGTATATATTATATTATTTATTATATATAAATTAACGATTTTATTTATTATATATCATTTACAATTTGTGTGTAGGCAGGTCTCTCTGGAAATAGGGTTGGGGGCGCTGAGGGTATTACGTGGTCATGAGGCGAGGTGGCCAAAAAGTTTTAGAACCTATGCGTTAATTGAACAACTGGAACACTTATCGTCAAAACCTGCGGAGATCTCTCGTGAGTGAAACTGTATTGACGGAAAACAGATGGTCTGCGCATCGGCGTTTCCCTAAAGCTTGGCCTCCGGATCTGCGAGTCACATAAATGTCGCTGTGGATCCACCGTGCACTCTTTCGGTCTCCACCTGCTTTCCTGTCGTCACAGTGCTGGCCGCCGTCCGTGCCATACTGCCCTCAACGAGGTCATAAAGCATGGCTTGGATGCTGCAGGCTTCCTCTCCCAGCTCGAGCCGGTGAGGATGGACCGAGGGGACGGCAAAAGGCCAGACGGTATGACCATCTTCTCGTTCCGTGGTGGCAAACCCGTCGTCTGGGATGCCACTTGCAGTGACACTTTCTTCTGTCGCAACCTGGTGCACTCTGCGACTAACCCAGATTCTGCTGCCCGTCGGGCTGAGTAGGGCAAATTCTCCAAGTACCGGTCGCTCTCCGACAGGTTTGCGGTCGTGCCCTTGGTAGTGGAGACTTCTGGTGTCCTTGGCCCTAGGGCTACCTCCCTACTCACCACCATAGGCGCTGAGCTGGCCAGCCGCAGGTGTGAGCCTCGCGACATAGAATGGCTCTTCCAGCGCATCTCCCTTACCATCCTCCGGGGAAACGCCTTCTCCATTCTGCCCGCCGGGGCTGTGGGTAGGCCAGCACGTGAGACCCCATTTGCTCACCATACAGAGAGGTGGGGCGGGCGAGAGAGATGGAGGCGATGACAGTGGGAGTTCGGCCCTTCAACGTTCGGATCATATCCTTGTGGTTGTATTCATTATCTATACAGAAAATTATTTATTGGCCAATGTGCAAGTGAGAAAGGCCGTCAGTTTGTCCCGGTTCATGCGATCTCAGTCCAAAACACGTTAGGTCAACTCTGCCATTCATCCTATTATGGTTAATAAACAAAGCTATCAGTCCAGTACTGTCGATTCTTCCTTTAATCTCTCTTTATCATTTTCCATCCCTGACCCTATCAGTCTTTGGAAGACATCAGCTGTGTTACATCATAAAAAGAGATGGGCTACGCAGGGTTCAAAATGCCGAAAAAACGTGATGTCAGGACTCCATCAAAAGTCAAGAGCCCTTTACACACCCTCCCCACCCCTACATAGTCACAACTTTTTTATATTAACATTAATGTTGTTTAATCCCAGATCAGCTTTGATCCAGCAGACATACCATCAAACGTGTTCAAGCTGTAATCATCTTTTTACTTTTAACAGCCAGTGTACATCACCCATACAAACATATAATCGTCCACAAATAGATGCATACATATATACAAGAACGTGTCTGTGTGTGGTGTGGTGTGAGTGTGTATATGTGTGTGTTCGTGCGTGCGTGTATAAACAAATACAACTTGTTTTCTCATCTGTTAAGGTGTCTGCAACTCACGAATATCAGAACGATTAAATTCACTGCTAAAAATACCAGACATTTATACATATATATTTTTTCTTTATATAGTTACATCCACCCAAATCATCTCTGTAACACATGGAATGGTAAAGTTTATGTTATTTTTCACTGTACTGCAGCACCGCACTCAATCGGCTCAATTAATTGAAGTGACGTTTCTCCGAGAACTAAATAGACCTACTCTCGTGCAAGATACGAGATTTCGGACATCAAATTAAAATACCTTAGTATTTGTTCCGTCTCTCTACAGACTGAGTTCAAATCCAGTTTAGGCCAACTCTGCGTTTCGTCGTTTCGAGGTCGATAAATAAAGTATCAGTCAAATGCCGGAGTCGATTCTTCTCTCTCTCTCTCTCCTTCTCTGGAAAAAAAAATCACCTATGTTCAGACGTGGAGAACGATGTTTAAAATGCCTACATCACACCCTATGTCAAGATGGTGCCCCTACGACTACATTAAGAGTAACACATCTGTTTCTCGTTAAAGTTGTACATTTATTTTCAGCAGTTTATTTTGATATGTTCTTCCATCTTTTATACAGTAGTAAAGATTGTGCATTATTTGAAGAGTGATAAATGTGCTTCTTTTTTTTTATTGATTTTTGTTTTTCGTGAGGGTTATCATTACTAGGGGTTGAAGGGCGGTGGATTGACAGAGTCGGTAGAGTGTCGGACAAATGTTTCGCAGTATTTCTTCTGTTCCTTTACAGTCTGAGTCCAAATCCCGCCGAGGTTAGCTTTGCTTTTCATCCTTACGGGGTCGATAAACTAAAGCTGTCAATGAACAGTCTCCAATTTTCGGGTTGGTACTGTGGCACTTCAAGCTTGCACAGAAGCTGCGCAATATCTGTACAGTACACCAAGTCCTTCTCCACAGAGAAAAAAAATAGAGGTAGTCTTGATGTCTGTTGTGGTAGAAGGTGATATGAGCACTGTCACAGAGGGGGTTTTTTCCTTCAATCTGGATGCCAACAGTTCAGCAGAGGACATTGACAACCTGAGATTATGAACTAGACCATTTAGCTCCTTTTGGGGAAAGAATGTGCAGAGCATCGTCAAGAACCTCTTCTTTTTCTTCATTTTCTTCAACACTGGAGGAATCTTCGTCATTAATGTCAGGAGGTTCTCCAAAAACAGGTACTGGAATTTCATCACAATGAGCTACAGGACGACATGCTGATTCAAGGCCAGGATACTTGAAGCTGCTCCGGTTGATCCCAGTTAAATCAATAGTGCTGAAGTAGCAGTCAGTGTCATGGTTTGTCAGCTCCCTCCAAACCATGGGAATTCAAAACTTCAAACAAATCTTCTCATACTCAGTGCATGTCTTGCATACCATGTGTGACGCCCAACTTTATCTTGGTCACCAAGTTTCATACAAAAATGAGCATGGTAAGCACGCTTTATGAAACTTGTGACTGGATTCCTGTTAGGAACAATAGTATGCTACATCTGCGGCGAATACTATTCGCCGCAGATGTAGCAGAATACATCGGGCTCATTTTTGCAAGATCTGGCCATTTCATTCACCTGCAAAAGAAAAATACCAGTTAGTCAAAAATTGGCGCATGTAAACTCTTCAGAATTCGTTTATTTAAAGAAATAAGAAAGAATTTTGGATCATATAAATAGAAAATACCTGTACATGTAAACAAAAACGTAAAAAAACACCATGTGACGATACATCAAAAAGTTGACCTGATTGAGCAAAACCAATGTGATTTTTGTATCCGGCACATCAAAATTGTCATAAATCAGCTAAAAATACTTAGACAATAAATTTGTTGTTGGTCAAGGTAATGAAAGACTGACCATGCAATGGTGAAAGACACCTTTTCCATCCCACCCATTCACATCAATCGTGAACAACAAACATCTAAAAACCTTCAAAATCTTTAGAAATGGTAGGGGCTTACATTCACACACAATAATCAGAGACAACAGTTAAGTCAAACCTTTAAAATCTTTAGAAATGGTAGGGGCTTACATTCACACACAATAATCATAGACAACAGTTAAGTCAAACCTTTAAAATCTTTAGAAATGGTAGGGCTTACATTCACACACAATAATCATAGACAACAGTTAAGTCAAACCTTTAAAATCTTTAGAAATGGTAGGGGCTTACATTCACGATATAAGAAACTGTACCCTCAGAAAATACTTCAGGTTGCAACTGTTGCTAACTTTTAACAAAACTCAAGAGACTCACAATGAGATACCGATCTTACATCTGGGATTTAAAAATTGCTACTCGACTAATTAGGATAGTGTCACTCTTCCCCACACATTCCAACTTCTGTGTTCTCCCTCTATCTCATCTACCGCCACTATATTTCTTATGTGCTAACTGGTTTCATGTCACTTCCACCCAGACTCAACTAACTTCCTCATCTCTCTTCCTTTAGCCACGAATAATGTGTCTATCCCTTGTATTCTTCACTAACCCTTCCTCTCCAGAACTCCCGCCATCTGGAATTTCCTATCTGCTCACATTTTTTTGTTTAGTTGTCGACTTTCAATCGCACAAGAAAATCAATGCGCTTACTTCACTTGTTTCAGAGGGCCTCAGAAAGTTACACCTTCATCCATAACAAGTCATTAAAAAGAAGATTTTTGTTTAATTATTAAAAAAAAAACAGGTGAGCCAATTCATGGGAAAATTTGATTTCCCAAGAATTTTCCAGTACAACTCGATGAAAAGCTGATCAACTATAGGGCAAGGGAACCTGAGTAGGAGGGAGGTATTCCAGTAATGCTGCTTGAATTCCAAATAAAGAAAGGCAGCTGATGGCACTGGTATTGATCCTTATTTAGAAGGACGAGTTTAAAATAGAGGGTTGTCAGCATGAATATAAAATGACCGCTGCGGTGGTTTTGTCAAGTATCATATATTGACATGCAAATAAGTATCACAAATTCATCACTGTAATTCTCAACTTTGTCGCCAACTTATATTTCATCGTAGGATGGAGCAATATGTTTTCTATATTTCATCTGCCTGTCACCCACCTTGTGGACTGTCTCTCTCTCTCTGTTAATCACTGACCACTGGTCTCCCTCCTCTGACAAAGGGCTTTAAATGCCATAAAATCGGGAATTTTTCTAGGTTGTCTCCGTTGATTTTTTTAAAAACCAGAATTATTCATTTAGTTTACCTTAATCCATCCTATTTATTTTATAACGTATGAGATTTCTTGTAATGTTCTTTTTTTGTCATGTATAATGTTTTGTTGTTTTTTTAATGTATAAAGAAAATTAATTGTTAGAGGAATGCTACCACTTAAAATAATATTTCTCGTGAGATAGATGAGCGGGGTGTGGAATAAGAGTGTGAGGACGAGGAGTTGGAAAACATCTGAAAAATTAATAAGCGGGCGGGAGCGATGATTATTCGAGATTCGACACACATTGGAATGGTCCTCCGCTGCTTTCGATGATGCATGTTCCAGTTGTTTGGTCAACGGAACAGACTGATCAGGAAATTAACAGTCATACGTACTTTTAACGTAATTCTCAGGGAGATTCAGTGTCACAATACTAGATCCTTCAATTACAGGTACAGTACATCCGACAGGTCTCCAGAAAGCTTTTGTCTACCCAATTTCATTCACAAGGCAACGATCAATCCGAGGTCATGGAAAAGGAACATTTGCTCAAGATTCGAGAAAATGAGGTGTAACTATGGACTTAATGATTGCAATGTGAACCCTTTAAACTATACGGCATCCACGTCTTATCATAAGGGTGCTAAGTCAGAGCTCAAGATGCGACACAAAGGGGTCTAACTATGGATTTATGATTGCAATGTGAACCTCTTAAACATCTGACTATACGGCAAACATGTCTTAATATAAGGGTGCTCAGTCAGAGCTCAAGATGCGACACAAAGAGGTCTAACTATGGGCCTTATGATTACAAGGTAATCCTGTTATTCATCTGACTGTACGGCATCCATGTCTTATCATAAGAGTGCTCAGTCACAGCTAAGCTAGGGCTAAACAAAACCAAACTAAGTATTCCAGTTTTAAAGGAGCATTAAGAAGAGAATGTTGATGAATAACAGCAATTGGTAGACTAATTATGACCAGATGTTCACACACACACACATATACATGCCCATACACACACATACACACAGATAATTATACACACGCACAGATACATACACACACAGATACATACACACACGCATACACACACACATACACGTGCGCACACACATGTCCATACACACACACATATCCATACACACACATACACACATACACACACACATACACAACACACACATACACACACATACACACACATACATGCACATACATACACACATATACATGCACATACATACACACGCACACACACATATACATACACGCACACATACACACATACACACACACACATACACGCACACACACATACACACGCACACACACATATATACACACACACAACATACTTTCTGCTTTTATCAATGGATCGTTTGTGCTAACACATGTGTTTTAGGAATAATAGAAAAAAAACCTTTATGGTTTTAATTGAAAGAATTAACTTGGCGTTTTGCTTCAGATCAAAATGATTTTTAATTCTTAATATTAATTTTAGTGGACCTTCTGGGAGCAGGGAACTGTTCCCATTCCTTACATCAGCAGATGATGAATCACACTACATTGTCGCAGTTTTACTGTGAAACTATCGTATTTACTGAGTTCAGATGCGCATGCGCGTGTGTGAGTGCGTGAGAGTTTATATATATATATATATATATATATATATATATATATATATATATATATATATATATATACAATATTAAATAAATGGAAACTATATTTATAAAACCATATTTATTTCATTATATATATTTCAGGGATATCATATTAACAATATGCTATGCCTTCCTCAGACAAAATACAATATAAACAGTTTTATAGATAAATAGATTCGACATACCGTAATAACATCGACTTGCATTTGAAGAGGTTGAAGACTAAAATTCAAAGATCCCGTTAAGGGTGAAAGCAGCGATTACAGATTAAAGTTTAAGCAAAGAATCGCTGCTTTCACCCTTAACGGGATCTTTGAATTTTAGTCTTCAAATTGTATTATTATTACTATATATATACATATATATATATATATATATATATATATATATATATATATATATATATATATATATATATATATATATATAGGAACAAGTATGACTCCGGCGGCAGAGCTCAAGCCGTTTCGACGGTTATTTATGGAGTCCAGAAATAGCCGTCGAAAGTATTGAGTACTTTGGTGCGTTATGGTCCATCTGGTTCCTTACCACAATTCCTTCGCTATATATATATATATATATATATATATATATATATATATATATATATATATATATATATATATATATATATAGCGAAGGAATTGCTATATATATATATATATATATATATATAGCGAAGGAATTGTGGATATATATATATATTTAAAGGTTAAACAAGGTTCAATGAATAAATCAAAGAATTAGTTTTACAATAGATGGAAGCACTCAACAAAAATGGTTTTCCGGAGTTATTAATATTCATTCAAAATATTAACAAAAATAGAACTTCATTGTGATCAAGTATATTTTATTATACATATTTCAGAGGTACTGAGCTAACTTCTGGATCTTAACCATGTACTATGTCAGGATATATCATGCATCATCTTATTTTATCTGATGAGGACGTACTGTTGAAGTTAGCTGAGTACCTCTGAAATATGTATAATAAAATATACTTGATCACAGTGAAGTTCTATTTTTGTTAATATTTTGAATGAATATATATATATATATATATATATATATATATATATATATATATATATATCGTTTTCTGAATTTGTTTAGCAAGATTCTTTATCTGAAAACGTGTGTTGAAACCGATATTGTTATGCTTTGGGAGGGTCATGTTGCCAATAAGAAACACACTGGCGAGAGCTTCAAGATAGTAAAGAATCATCTGTATTCCACCAACATGCTAAAATAGAAAATAAGGGTAAATTAGAGAACATAGAAATATAAATAGAATCTACACACAGAAAAGACGCAATGTGTAGACAAATCACAGAGGCAATAAACATAAATGAACTCCAACCAAAATTAAATAGAAAACAGGAATGGAAGAACAACATCACAACTTACAATTAAGGACAAAGTGAAAACACACACACACATAGAACAAACAACCAACCAGTAACATGTAAATAAACAAATAAATAAACAAATATAAACACACACAGACACCCGGATGTAACACATGCGCAAACTAAGCACACAACACACACAAAAACAAGATGGCGTAGGACAGAACAAAGGTGAGGCACAAAAACAAAGAAAATAATCCCCAGTCACTGAAGAGGTCACAGAATGTGTGTCGAAAGAACTTTGACAATATATTAACAATCGTCTGGTTGTGGAACCAACCAACCAACCGGAAATTTATAAATTCCTAAATTTATAAATTTAATTTATAATAAATTGAAGTGAAAGCAACTGGTGCGTGTGTTTCTTATTGGCAACATGACCCTCCCAAAGCATAACAATATATATATATATATATATATATATATATATAGGGAAAAAAGATGAAAAGAAAAGGCAACTGGAGTCTTTTTTTTTTTAAATATATATATTTATTTGGTTCCTTTACCGGTTTCGCAGTTCTTCTGCTTTTCAAAAGTAGAGTTGAGATGGAGGGTCTGTGGTTTTTCTCACATCTGGTTGGTCTTTGAATGTTACTTGTTTTATATGGAAAAAAGTGGCTCGAAATGCCAGGTTTTTAGAGAAGTAATTTGATTGGTTGGTGAATAAGTATAATAAATTCCGCGCCAGTTCGCGTTGCAAAGTTCTTCAAACAAAGGGGGGGGGGCTCAGGTTGTTTTTTTCATATATGAGTGAAGCTTGGTTGGTTGACGCAGTCACGTGAATAAGCACATCAGCTTTCGCGCCAGTTTGTTTGAATTTCTTTTTACTTAAAAAAAGTGGCTCACAGAGGCTTTTTTTTTATAAATGTAATTTAATGACTGTCACGTGAACAAGTTCATTAAGTTTCGCGTGCGTATTTGGGAATTTATTTTGTAGCCTTTTAGAGAATGTTGTGCCAAGCAAAAGGTAATGGTCAAGAGGATGGGGAGATTTGTTCTGGTTCAGTGAATATGGTTGGTTCGCTGGGGTGTCAGAATTCAGACTTTCTATTGAAATAAAGAATGTAGAGATATGTATGTTTATCTGTGTGCTTGTGTGTGTGTGTGTGTGTGTGTGTTTGTAGGAAGATGATTCTATTAGAAGAAATGGGGGGAGGGAGTTGTGTGTGTATGGGTGTTATGTGTGGGAGTATGGCTAGTGTGTTGAGATGGAGAGAATATATATATTTGTGTGTGTGTATGTGTGTGTGTGTGTAGGAAAATGATTCCGTTAGTAGAAATGGGGGAGCGAGTTATATGTGTGTGTGTGGAGGGGGGATTCGCATGTTAAGGTGTTAGAGTATTAACGTATGGTAAGGTTTATTTAGTTCTGGTTTTATTTTCTAAAGTAGAAGGTATTATGTGTGTGTGTATGTATGTGTCTGTTTGGATGGTTAGCATGTTATGGTGTTGACATAATGTATATTATGTATTCCATTGTGAATTGGATGTGGTTATTGATGCCGTTAATTAAATTTTTGAAATCATTTAGTTGGTCGAGTGTGTGGGACCAAAGAATGAGACAATCATCCAAGTAGCGTTCCCAATTCTCTGATAAATATTTGTGGAAGTTCAATCCGTATTTTGATTTGGACTGTTCATATATCTGGACTTCCAAGTATGTCATGACTAAGTTGGCATAAGTTGGAGTGGCTTTTGTACCCATCGCAGTCCCCGATATTTGCCAGCGAAATCAAAAAAGTTGTTCTGTAAAATAAATTTTAATCCCTCGGTGATGAAGCTTTTTTCTATTCTGCCAGGTATCTCTAGCCAGGTATCTCTGCCAGGTATCTCTGCCAGGTATCTCTAGCCAGAATCCTATCGCTTCTAGTCCGTATTGGTGTGGGATCGTTGTGTAATAATAGTGTCGTTGTTGACATGTTTGGGGAGGTGGTTTAAGAGGTCCAGATCGTCTCTTACAAGGCTTGGTATGTGTTTGAGAAGTTACTAAGTCTGTGTGTTTCACATTGTGGGCCCGCTACAATTGGTCTTAATTTAAGGTCAGTGGGGTATTGTGTGTTCACGCAGGTTGAGGTGGATTGTTTACAGGCATCGTTAATTATTTTACACTTGTGGATCTTCGGAAGTCCGTAATGGTTGCTGGTTTTGTATTCAAAATGTGTTAAATAATCGCGTTCCTTTTTAGTTAAGTCTTCCTGGTAACGACAAATGAGTGTGTTTAATCTGGTCATCGTTTTTGATTGCTGGTAGTTTTTTACTCTTTCATAGAAGTTAGTATTTTGTAAGAGAGAGAACATAGAATGTTTTATATTGTTCAGCATCCATAATGACGACAGTACTTCCCTTGTCCGCTTCCTTAATTATAATGTCGGTATTGTTTTTTAGTTCATGGATAATCTCCCATTCCCTTCGACTCGTGTTGGGTTTGGGTTTAGGTTGCGGTAGTTCATGGTATGGGAAAGTTGCTATGTGGTCACAAAATTTGTCCAGAACTCTGTTTCTACCTTTTGTTGGGTTGTAGCTGCTTTTATTCCGTACAATTGATTGGTCGTTATTCTCCTTGTCAAAAAATTCCTCTGTGAGACGTAATTTTCTACAGAAGTGTGAGATATCGTCATTTATCTCATTGGGTTAGAGTATTGTGGTGTTGGTGTGACTTTCAGTCCTTTGGAGAGAATTTTAATTTGTTGGGCTGAGAAGATTGTATTTGAAAGGTTGATTATTTTCGGTTTTTCAAAATCGGTTTGTGCCACCGGGTGTCGTGAGTCCTGTAGCCTTGGTCTAAAAAATGATATTTCTGAATTATTTTTTCATTGGTATTATTATATCTAATGGCATTTCCCCTGTTGTTGTGTGGTCTTGTATAGAAGTTTCGGACGTATTGAGGTTCGGTTTGTTGATAGTCCGGGTTGTAGATTTTGTTCCTTTGTGTGGGTTTGGATCTACGATTTTGGAACAGGTTCTGTGTGGGTTGGGGTCTACGGTTTTGGAATAGGTTTTGTGTGTGTTGTGATCTGCGGATCGGGTCCTGTCTTTGTGTTGGAGGATCTTCGGTTTTTGTTAGTAGGGTTATAGTTTTGTCTATGGGTTCTGGGATTATCGTCATAGTTTTGCTGGGGGTATGTTGAACGTTTTGTTACTTTTTTTGTTATTTGTTGTGCGTGTGGTGTGTGGGTTTTAGTTTGTTTTAAAAATGGGCAACCTGTATGTTGTTCATTTTTGAAATCCATTTCGTAGTTGTTGAATCAGGTGGCGTTTTTCCCATCGCTGGAGGGATGTTAGTTCTTCATCCTCACAATTTTCTTTCCAAAGTTTTAAGGTTTTTTTCATAGAGTAGGCCTTTAAAGTGCCTTGAGATTTCTGTTTCCATCTGTTGGTCGAGTGACTTGAATTTGTCTTCGTTGGAGTTGGCTCTTAACCGCAACTGTTCTATTTCTATTTCTATTTTAAACTTATATAAAAGTTCGTAGAAAAAGTACATGGCTAAAAATCATATGCATGAATTTTGATCTCAATGCACCTGTACGTTCTCGTACTAACATGTCATAACATGTTCTAACATGAACCCTTAAATGCATGTTGAAGTCAGTCGCCGCTAGAGCAACATAACCTCCATCAAAACATCAAATTCATGATAAAGCTAGGGTGGAAGAGCAGCCAAATCATTGACGCTCTGGAGCAAGTTTATGGCCCTCGGTTTTATACAGATGGACTCAAAGGCTGGTATCACCGCTTGCAGAGGTGTATTGACTTAGATGGACCATATATTGAAAAATAAACATTATAACTTATATCGTTTTTTTTCCAACTGTCTTTTTTCCACGAACTTTTTGAAGCTCCCTCGTATATATATATATATATATATATATATATATATATATATATATATATAAATCAAGAAAGAAGAATGACATGGTTTGCTATACAATAAGGGCTTTATTGGTATGTGAATAAAGCCCTTATTGTATAGCAAACCATGTCACTCTTCTTTCTTGATTTATTATTACTCCAAGTGTAAACTACATAGAAATCACCGCGTAGTCGCAGAATCACTATGGAAACGTCTTGTTGAGTCAAACTTAGCCAAGCGTTAATACTATCCACTACTCGGAGTACCCTAACTGGACTACATCTAAGTGGACTACCTATAACAATAATTTGTTAGCCCGTATATATATATATATATATATATATATATATATATATATATATATATAAGAAAAGATGAATATAAAATGAAAGTGCTTTTATAAAGGAATTTATTAGGTATTGACATATGTTTCTGTAACAGACGGAATACCTATGTATCGCTGCTTGCGTAATCATATAATGTTAGCAAGTATTCGATAGCAAATGTATAATCAGTTGTCACTTCTTCAGAGATATTGGATAAATTGGAAAAAATCAGAAAAATTGAAGTATTTATATTAGTTGTAAGAAAGGAAGAAGAGAGGGGATAGTATATGACAGATGGCAATTCAATTTACTGGTAAACAAGTATATAAAGGGTTTCTAATGAGAATACAATGAGTATATGGCTTATTTTATCTGAATAAGAATTTTGAGGAGTGTCTATTTTAATCTATATTTGACCAATTGAACAATGGGAAGGGCTGGTCGTTTGGTGTAGTAGTATTAATACAGATATAAAGTGTCAATTAAGGAAGAGGGAGATTTTCACTGCTACTGTATAACAACAATGCTGGTAGCCTGCTGGTATATGCATTAGGGAATTGAATTAAGAAATCTCATTTTATCTATAGCAGTTTATATTAAATGGTAAAGAACAGAAGAGTTGATAGAATTAAGACTAATAGAGAATGTTAATATGTATTTTGACAATCAAACGGAGATGGAGACAGGCGTTCAATCCTGGTAGCGTTTGTAATATGAAAATGTAGTTATTCCGGGTTGAATCGGAGGTAACCACAGTAAGATACTCAATACATAGCAGAGTATAAAAGTTTTAATATAAATGAGATTCTACAGGACTAGAGCTGTTTCATTCTTGAGAAATCATCAGGAATCTCCTGATGATTTCTCAAGAATGAAACAGTTCTAGTCCTGTAGAATCTCATCTGTATGTATGTATGTATGTATGTATGTATGTATGTATGTATGTATGTATGTATGTATGTATGTATGTATGTGTGTATGTATGTTGCTGTAAACATTGGTGCCGGTGTTGTTGTTGTAGATGTTGGGGTTGAAATCTGGTCGTTTGACTGAGTGATGTATATACACACATATACATACATATATATATATACACACACATTCAACACAGAGTAGAGAGCTTCAGAATGGATTGAAATAAACATTTACAACAACAACAGCGGCATCAAACGATAAAAAAAAAATATAAAAAAACTCAAAATAACAAAGCACACACACACACGGACACAACACAACAACAACATCAACTGCCACTACCACCACACCGCCGCCATCACCATCACCATCGACCGAGCCTTAAGAAAACAACTTTAATAATAATAATTTTTCTGCTTTTGGCACGGATCCAGCGACTGGCCCAGCGCATTACTGGTACTCTCTTTGGTTGACTCCGTGGGGATGAAAGGCAAGGTTGACCTCGGCGGGATTTGAGCTCAGATCGTGGAGAGCCATAGCTCTATGCTGTAAAGCAATTATAATAATACTGAACTGTAACACGAACGGCTTCAACTTTACAAACTCTTGAAAGTCAACAGTTGACATAATCTTGTAATCTTGTATCAGTAATGACGGTAATATATATATATATGTATATATATATATATATGTGTGTGTGTGTGTGTAAGTGAGTAGCGTGTGTGTGTTTGTTTGTATGTATGAGTGTTGCTGTGTGCGCGCGTATGTATGTGTGTGTGTGTGCGCGTGTGTGTATGTCGTACGTATAAGTGTCAATAAGTGAGTTTTTTTGTTTTTTTTTGCGCGGGGACAGAAATAATCGGGCTGGATGCCCGATCGCGCAGTTAAACCACTGGGAGTGAAGGACCCCTAGCCTTTGTCAGGGCATTCTTCTAGGAGAAGGTATCTCAGGAAACTGGGTTAACTCCGACATAAAATCTGCGGCTGAGTAGTTACCGATGATGTTGATCTTTTCTTCTTTTCGTGTTATAGCTACTGACACTCAGAGAGTGGGATTGGCTCAGTGCACAGTCTTTCCTCACTTTAAAAATATTCGTCATGCACAGGCATTGCACGATTGCATTAATTAATAATTATTAATAGTGTATTATTATTATTTTTTTTTGAGTCTCAGTCATTGATGTTAGTTAACTGGAAAGTTTGTTGAAATGAATATCCAGCCACTACCTGCAGCCTCAGATATTCAGGACGTATCGGAGGGTTCTTGCTGTTTCCAGCAAGCATGCCTTTTGAAGCGTTCCAAAAAGCGTGAAGGGGCCAATTTTCTTTAACCATCCCTGGAAACTTTTTGAGATAGTCCCTAGTGCGCCTCTGAGATAGTCTCTAGTGCGCCTTTGACTTCATGGCAGTTCCAAATCCTTTTTACCTCCCACTTTAAGTCCTGGTATCGGTTAATTTTCTCCCTCTCCTTCTCTTGCACTCTCGTGTCGAATGGGCAGGCCACATCCACAATCAGGCACGATCTTTTTTCTTTGTCCAAAACCACCAGGTCAGGTCTATTGTGTTCCAGTTTCTTGTCCGTCTGTATGCTAAAATCCCACAGCACCTTCACCTGATCGTTTTCTATCACCGCCTCTGGCTTATGCTCATACCACTTCTCAGAATGTGGTAAATTGTTTACTTTGCATAGGTGCCAGTGGATCACCCTGCTCATCACATCATGTCTCCAGCCCTTATTATTATTATTATTATTATTATTATTACAGCTGCATTTATCTTGCTTTATGTTCATACGAGTTATCACCAAGTCACAACCAGTGACCTCAAGAGAGAACAAGGTCCGCCATGTTCAAGAAAGAACATACATACTCACACATGCATCTTTAGGTGTTTAGACTTGTGATGTACTTATATTGACAGAATCTTCCTTAGTATATGGGCAGTTCCCATTAGTACTATCTTTTGTATTTCTCCTATACGCGGGTTTCCTGGGATTTGCGATAAGTAATCATTAGACCCCTTAGGTATCATTCCTAGAGCGCCTACAACCACTGGTATTGTTTTAGTTCTCAATTTCCACATTTTTCCAATTTCTATCTCCAGGTCCTTATACTTGCTCAATTTTTCAAATGTTTTTGTAGATACATTCTTGTCTATTGGAACGGACATATCAATTAGCAGGCATACCCTCTTTTTAAAGTCCTTCAATATTATATCAGGTCTATTTGCATCTATTTTTCGGTCTGTTTGGATGCTAAAGTTCCACAGGATTGCGATGTGATCTTTTTTAAGTATGGGAGGTGGTTGATGCTCCCACCAATTCTTTTGATGGGGCAGGTCAAAATGCTTACACATTATCCAATGTATGTATTGTGCAGCTCTGTCATGCTTGTTTAGGTATTCGGTTGGAGCTATAGGACTGCACATTGAAATTATATGGTCAATGGTCTCTGGTTGTTTTTTACATACACGGCATAATGGGCTGCATCCATTTTTTATTATGTTGGCTTGGTAATTTTTTGTTGGCATATTATTATTATTATTATTATTGTTACTAGCTAAGACAAAAGTGTTGATGAGTAAAAAAGAGGACAAAACTCTGATTCCGTCAGGGAAATGGCCATGTTCGATATGCAGAAAAGGAACTGGCATAAATTCTATAAAATGTACACAATGCAGATCCTGGGTACACAAGAGATGTAGCGGGATAGCAGGCAAACTAACAGGTAGGGATAAATATGTATGCAGTAGGTGTACAGGGAAATTAGACAGTAGAAGTCGCATTGATAGACACATTTTTCAAATGCAGGAGGGTGCTATAGAAGTGGTGGATAGCTTCCGGTACCTAGGAGGTCAGATTAGTATGGGAGGGGGGTGTTCCGAGGCCATAGTATCTAGAATAAGGACGGGTTGGAAGAAGTTTAGGGAGCTGCTTCCTCTGCTGAAGAAGAAGGGTTTCTCCCTGGGTACGAAAGGCCGGTTATATGATGCCTGTGTGAGGAGCGCGATGCTGCATGGTGGTGAGACATGGCCAGCAACTGCAGAGGATATGCGACAGTTGGAGAGAAATGAGGCAAGCATGCTCCGTTGGATGTGCAATGTCAATGTGCGTGAATGACCCAGCATGAATGTGTTGAGAGAGAAACTGTGTCTGAGAGGGATAGAATGTAGTGTACGGGAGAGGAGACTGTGATGGTATGGACATGTGATGCACATGGAGGATGACCGCTGGGTGAAGAAGTGCTAGGAAATCCCAGTTGAAGGAGTAGAGAAAGACTACAAAAAACATGGGCGGAGGTGGTAAGAGCAGACCTCAGATCGATGAAGCTCACAGTGGAGATGACGAAGGACCGTGACAAGTGGAGAGATGTTGTGCTGAATAGGACCCGTCTCACCCTTGCAAGCAGGGAAAAGCGGACGTAAAATGATGATGATGATGATGATGATGATGATGATATATATATATATATATATATATATATATATATATATATATATATATATATATGGAGGCACATGGCTTAGAGGTTAGAGCATTGGCCTTGCAATTGAAAGGTT
>OZ024746.1:93360780-93363280 GCA_964016885.1 Eledone cirrhosa | reverse complement strand
GAGTTTTTTATCAATGTTGCACAGACCATTTTCTTTCACTACTATCAGTGTTGCGGCAATGCCAAATGACGCAACAGCAATAGCCACGTCACCGTTTCCCCTGTTTTTCCTGTTCCACCTGGAGCGTCAATGAAAATCAATGCAGATGTGTTCGTCTCTAAACTGTTACAAACGAAGTCATACACGTGTTTTTGTTCACTATTCAATAGAGGCTCCGTCTCTTCTACAAATCGTCGCTGCTCTTCTCTGGTGTATTGCAATTGATGCAAAACTCAAAATTGCCAATATCCTGATTAGCAACAATATTATTTGGCCTTGACAAGTTAAAGTCACTAAGACTTTTGCCCAGGTTGTTAAGTTTGTCTTCAAAATACAGAAGACATTGATCATAATGTCTGTCGCTAATCAAAAGGTTAGAGTTTCTGGTATCCCTTTTTTCTATTTGAAGGTAATCCTCAGACAGCGACTGCTTAACTGCTTAAATCGAACACATAAAGCACTGGAATTGTCAATTTCCGTATTTGTGAGGAGCATGATGAATAGATCTCTCGTGGCTTTGGGAAGTCTTGTTCGCTCAGCATCGTCCAGAGTCTGCTGCCAATGATCATCCGATTGAAGCAAACCTTTCTCTCTGCAGACGTCTTTGAAATATGGCAGGAGTTCTCCATCACACATTTTCAAAGCGTTGAAGGATACTGGCCCTTTGACGTGATGCAGAAGGAGTCTTAAATAATACAGGTCACCATTTTGTGGATAAACAGTGTATACTCGTCCCAAAACGTTCGCCTCAAAAATCCCTGGATACTGCTCAACTGTTTTCCCCACCTTTCTCCTTTCCCATCTCTTATTACTCCAAGTGTAAAACTTTGGGACATCGGCATAATACAATGTTTTTGCAAACGGATCACGATAGCAGAGATCCATGAACTCAGTCAGAGTTGTCTTAGCCATGTTATTGTTTACTTTAACAGCAGCATTGACCCGAAAGAAGATTTGATTTTCCTCAGGTAGATGAATTTGAAGGCGAACTACGGCCTGTTCTCTCTCATGAATTGGAAATCCAAGTACCAAGGCAACAGCTTCTGAAGGACCGATATATCTTCCTGTTAAATACTGTATTATCTCATCTTCCCTGTTCACTCCAAACATTGCCTGATCACTGCCCTTCATGGTATATTTGATAACGTATTTGATCGATTTCACGGAAGAGCACATCTCTACGTTTAGGTGGCAGTTGAACAGTTTTAATAGTTTCATATTGTAGGGAACCACCCATTCCGAAGTTATATTTCGGCTTCCCCTTCCTTCTTGGTGTCCCTCAAATCCTCCCATTCCTGGAGACCGTCTTCTGTACACAGGATAAGAGTCCTCTCCACACAATGTATATTCATTGAAATGCTTAGGGTACGGCTTACTGCACGTTCCATCTTTCCAACACGGCGAATTGTTAGAGCAATTCGGACCGTGGATCATGTGCTTCAGCACCAATTCAGGACCCCCTGGATCTTTGTTTGGATCTGGTATTTCGGCTTGAACAAATTTATCATATTCCTGCAGTCTGGGCTTGGTGGCTTCATTGAGCCATAGCAAACAGTGCACATGAGGAAGACCTCGCTTTTGATATTCGATTGTCAACACGTAAGCTATGCACTTGCCAAATAGGCCATCTACTCCAGTAAGATACTTTCTTAACAGTTTCCGCTTCAGGTCAAATACTCTGGCAATTAAATCTGGCCTGTCATGTGGCTTCTGATTCAGGAATAGGTTTTGCCGGATTTCGGGCCTGTTTCGATTGCATGTCATTGTGATGAAGAACGAAGGATTGCCGTACTTCCGTATGTACATCATGGCATCCTGGCATCGCTCCACCGACAAATGTGGAAGAAAATCGTCATCATCATTCAATGTGCCAGTAAGGCCCTTGTATGTTGTAGATCGCAATGATGTTTGATTCATTCGGGTGTATTGCAGTCTATCTCCTTCAATCTTCGCAGCCATGTCAACCAAATATTGCTGAAATAAACGACCGCCTCTGAGAAGTTGGTTGAATTCATTCTCATCGTTCATTATTCGATAGGCATAGTAGCACATTGGCGTCAACTTCTTGTTGTTGCTCATTAACAGCTGATGATGCCATCCGTCATCGCCAAAAGGAAAAAATAGAACATACTGCAAACTGTCATAGGACCGATGGGACTCTGAGATTATTTGCAATTGTCCGCCTTTTTCTTTCAACACAATGTGCCGTGCTTTTGCACAGGGTACCTTTTTTTTGAGAGTTTGTATTTTCATACAAGTCCTCATGTACATAATTTTCAACTTCTGTTCTAGGTGTGAAACCTTAGCAGTAGGTATGTGATGATATGGGCAACAATATCTTAACCACAGACTAGATCTGATAGTACTACTGCAAGACATCACTCTAGTCTTGAACCTATACAATCCCTATATGACTCCTGTCATAGTACCACAGTATGACGTAACTCCAGTCTTGACACTA
>OZ024746.1:93325780-93355780 GCA_964016885.1 Eledone cirrhosa | reverse complement strand
CTAGCTGAGGGGTTCTTTAACATCCATATTCTTCTGCCCTCTGTTGCCGAGTTTGTCAAGCCTTAACTATGAGGTCGCTAACTAATAGGTTATGTTGGGAGATGCATTCCTCACCAGGGAGGGACTATGTTTACAACATTCACTATCTCGTCTTCTGGTAAAGATAAAATCTAACTGTCTGGCAAGAACACATGATCTATAGGTGATCAAGTAATTGTCTGTTTTTTTAAAGTTTGTGTTACAGAAAGATAGATCATAGGCGTCACAGATTTCCAGGAGCCTGAAACCTTTCTCATTTCTCACGCCAAACCCCTAACCTCTGTGAACTCCATAGAAGCCATCACAGTGTTGCCCCACATGCCCTTTAAAGTCACCTGCTATGATTATGAAGTCACTGTCACTTATTATAGAAGTAGTATGCATTAAGTATTCGTAAAACCTTTCTTTTAGTTTGTCTGACAGTCCAGATTGAGGTGCATAAGCAGATATAATTGTTACAGTTGTTCTATTTAGGACTAGTCTAAGTTTAATGATTCTGTCATTCACTCTATTTACAGCAATTACATTAACTACCCATTTTTCTGCTAACATAATACCTACTCCACCCAGTCCATTGTTATTGCCCACCCAGAAAAATTTGTAGCATCGTTTTTTGTCCACAATGAATATAGCTGACACACCTCTGCATCTAGTCTCTTGTACATCAATCTGGATACCTAAATATGGAATGTTACACGATGCCCCCCCCCCCCCCCCACAGCCCAGGCAGACAGGATGGAGAAGGCGTTCCTGCGGAAGTCGGCAAGGGAGACACGCTGGCAAAGCCACTCCAACTCGCGGGGTTCACACCTGCGGCTGGCCAGCTCAGCGCCTATGGTGGTGAGTAGGGAGGTAGCCCTGGGGCCGAGGACAGCAGAAGTCCCCACTGCCAGGGGTACAACCGCAAACCTGTCAGAGAGCAACCGGTATTTGAGGAGCTTGGCCTCCTCAGCCCGACGTGCAACAGAACCTGGGTTAGTGGCAGGTTGCGGTTGCAGAAAGTGTCTGTAGCATCCCAGACGAGGGGTTTGCCACCGCGGAACGGGAAGATGGTCATGCCATCTGGCCTTTTGCCGTCCCCTCGGTCCAGCCCCACCGGCTCAAGCTGGGAAGGGAAGCCCGCAGCGCCCAAACCATGCTTTATGACCTCATTGAGGGCAGCATGGTGTGGAAGGCGGCCAGCACTGTAGCGACAGGAAAGCGGGTGGAGGCCGAAAGAGTCCACGGTGGATCCGCAGCGACATTGGTGCAGATCCTGAGCCTCAACACAACACACACCATTTTTTTTCATTCTAGCATCTCTACAATCTCTCCCAATCTTCCTATCATCATTCTTACATTGATGGTGCCAGCTCTGAAGTTTTGGAAGAAGTTGAGGAGGGGAGTGAGAGGTCAATTGGTGCGGATTTTCCATGTCTGTAATAAAGTAGAGTGTTCGGTCATCGACAAATGGATGTTCTAACTTTGTAATCCATTTGCCTTACAAAACAACAATCAAGCCCATAACCGCAGCTATTGTTGTTTCTGCTTCCCATCATCATCACAATTTTCTCTGACACATTGCCTAGCAATCCTGGACACCTCATGCCTTTAGCCCTCATACTGCAAAATGCTTAATGCTGGGCTGTCTTTCATTTTCTATCGATGGAGATGATGGGTTGTCCTGGCATGTGTTGTGTGGATCTGATTAAGGGATAGCCATTGCTTTCTGGGAAGGTCAAAGCCAGCTGGTTTAGATGTGAAGGTCTTAGACAAGGTCCTGGTTAGCAAATTTGAACTCATTTCATGATCTTCACCACTCTTCCTTCAGACCAAAGTTATTGTCCTAAAGGGTAATCAATGATTCCCAAAATGATTCATGTGATTTCAAGTGCATGTTAGGAAGGTAAATGACACTTGCTAAAGAAGCCAGGTTGTAGGATCAAATCCAGGACTTAATGATTGCAAAGCTAACTTTTTAACTATTTGGCCATGTATACACATAAAGACACAACTAAATCATTTTTCAAGTTTACACATACTCACACACACACACACACACACACAAATACACAAAGTAAATGATCACACATATACCTACCTACAAGTTCACACACACACACACAAGTAAATGTTACATTTAACTACTTACAAATATGCACTCACACATATATAAATATACACTCACACATATATAAATTTACACTCACACATATATAAATATATTCACACACATGCAAACACGTACACACCCACACATATATACACACACACACATGCAAACACACACACGTAAATATACATACACACACCCACGTGCAAATACAGTTACACACACTAAAAAATCACAAATGTTCAGAATTTCCTAAAAGGAGGTGGTGGGAGTAGAAAGTTTAAAGGGGCCTTGTTAACAGTAGCACAATTTATTGTTAAGGAGAGGAAAGGCAAGTTTAACTCCTAGCAACGGGGACAACGCCTCAAAAAGGTTCCCTGATTTCCTACAAAGGTGACAGGAAAAATAATGGGAGAATTAAAGGGCTGGTCACAAGAAGGTGAAATTAGGGGAGTATGTATATTGTAAAATATGGTGTGTGTATGTCTATATTGGGTGATACGTATACATACACACACATACATACACACACACAGACATACACATATATACACATACACACACACACATACATACACATGCACACATACATACACAGACACACACACATAAACATACATACATACATACATACACACACAGACAGGCATACATTCACACATGCACAAACAGACATACATATACATACACATATATACACACACATACACATACATACACATATATACACACACAAACAGACATACACATACAGACACATACACATAGACATACATACACACACACGCAGACATACATATACACACACAAACAGACATACACACACACACACATAAACACATACATATACACACATACACACAGAAAAAAACACACACAGACATACACACACACAACTAAACAGAGAAGCTAGGCCTCCCCCGCACACACCGGCAGTTTATCCATGTTAAGACACACACACACAGCTAAACCTATACACAATCTAACAATGAGTGAACAAAGGAGGTTGTTTGAGAAGGGGGAATATTTAGTCTAAAGTTGTTTAACAGATTATATCAGATGAATGAATACATAGAGAGAGAGAACGGATGTGAAATGTTGATATGTGTGTGTGTGTGTGTGTGTGTGTGTGTGTTTGTGTGTGTGTGTGTGTGTGTGTGTATCATCATCACCGTTTTACGTCCGTTCTTCCACGCTAGCATGGGTTAGACGGGTTGTCCTGTTGTGGGCAGTCGGTCGACTGACCTTGTCTTGCTCATACGACAACTGATTCTGGCTTGATTTCTACAGTTGGATGCCCTTCCTAACACCAACCTCATTTACAGTGAGTGCTGGGTGCTTTTTTTTTCTGTGGTGCCTACACGTCCACTTTACAGTGTGGGCTGGGTGCTTTTTTGCCGTGGCACCTCCACAACCACTTTGCAGTGGAATGATAGGGACCCCTGTCCTATCATCTCATTTCTACAGCTGAGTAAATTGGAGCAATGTGAAATAAAGTGTCTTGCTCAAGGAAACAACAGATCACCCGGTCCGAGAATTGAACTCACAACCTTTCGATTGCAAGGCCAATGCTCTAACCACTAAGCCATGCGCCTTCACACATGTATGTATGTGTGTATAAATATGTGTGTGTGTCATCATCATCATCATCGTTTAACGTCTATCTTCCATGCTAGCATGGGTTTAGACGGGAATTGTCCCACTTGAGGCAAGATTGGTCGTCTTGCTCGTATAGGACTGTCTGGCGGGTTTTCTACGGCTGGATGCCCTTCCTAACAGCAACCACGTTTACAGTGTGGAACTGGGAGGTTTTTACTGTGTTACCTACATGACCACTTTACAGCGTGGACTGTGTGTTTTTTTTGTCGTGACACCTACACGACCTCATTTATTTAAGACTGGATGCTGTGGTACCAACATAACTTTACAGAGAAAGGGATGGTGTTGATGGGGGTGGGGGTAGGGTTAGTGGGATGGGGGTGTATATTTGGTTAAGAGGTACCTACTGACTGTAGGTTTCACTTTGTACTTAGGCAAGGCGGGTTTTCTGTATTACTGCGTAGCGCCAAAGATCTCGGTCCAGCGACATTGTCTTAGAGAGGTGTAAGTGTGTAAGGTCGGTGTATAAATATACATGTGTGTATGTGTACAAATGTGTGTGTATAAAAATATGTGTGTGTGTACAAATATGAGTGTGTGTATAAATATGTGTGTATGTATATATATATAAATATATATATATATAAATAAATATATGTGTGTGTATAAGTGTGTGTGTGTGTATAAATATATGTGAGTGTGTGTGTATAAATATGTGTGAGTGTCTGTATGTATGTATGTATATATAAATGTGTGTGTGTATAAATATGTGTGTGTATGTATATATATATAAATAAATATATATGGTGTGTATGTATATATATATAAATAAATAAATATGTGTGTGTATGTATATATATATAAATAAATATAGATGGTGCTTCGGGAAACCTCAGGAACCAAAATGCAGAGAGCATCCAGAGTGATCCGCCGATCTTTACGCATGTTTTCCTCGGATGGAGACCTTACTTTTGGGATTGCCCTCGTATATAATAACTGCACGAAATTCACACTTGGCGGTAGCGTTCAACGAGAGCTCCATTCTCAACGGCTGCCAAGCCAAGATTGAGCATCCCAGCGAAGCGCGCGCATGCTTGTTTGGGAGTGAAGGTAGCACCAATCACAACAGTGTTGCCAACAGCCGTACGAACAGATTCTCTGTGTCCCCATCGCTTTGGAGACCTTACTTTTGGGATTACCCTCGTATATATAAATTATATGTATGTATATATAAATTATATATATGGAGGCACATGGCTTAGTGGTTAGAGCATTGGCCTTGCAATCGAAAGGTTGTGAGTTCAATTCTCAGACCGGGTGATGTGTTGTTTCCTTGAGCAAGACACTTTATTTCACATTGCTCCAGTTTACTCAGCTGTAGAAATGAGATGATAGGGACTGTGGTCCATATCATTCCACTGCAAAGTAGTCGTGGAGGTTCCACGGCAAAAAAGCACCCAGCACTCACTGTAAATGAGGTTAATGTTAGGAAGGGCATCCAGCTGTAGAAATCAAGCCAGAATCAGTTCCCGTCCCTCCCTTGCAAGCAGGGAAAAGCGGACGTAAAATGGTGATGATGATGATGTATGTATATATAAATTGTATGTATGTATATATGTATGTATGTTCTTCTGGTTTTATAATTTCACAAATTTTTACCAATAGAGAGAGAGTTGGTTTCTAACATAGACACAAGACTCTCTCATTGGAATTTACACATCAACTAGGTAGATATGTCTGTATGTCTGCATGCATGCATGTGTAGATATGGATGTTATTGTGTGTGGATGTGTATGTTTTGAGTTGTATGTGTACATGTGTATATGCAGTTATTAGATGCAGAATTTTTGGAATGTTTTAAATATCTTTACTGTTCCATTAATGGATTGTACTTGTAATTTCCTAACTAGTTGTGTTCTTTCTGTTCCTGTGAAGCCTAGCTTCTCAAGATTTGTACTGAGGCAGTTACTAACATATCCCAGTGCCCCAATAATCACAGGTATACATCTGAAGGTATAATCAGGGTGGAGTATTTTCAGATTTCTCATTAGTTCTGCTTAAATATTCTCCTCTTCGCTAATCTTTGATATTATATTGGCATCTGCTGGGCAGCTAACTTCCACTACAGTGCATTCCTTCTTTTCCCTGTCCCATATCATTATATCTGGTCTGTTATGCTTGCATTTTATTTGGGCTTTTTACTGGAACATTCCACCAGTACTCTTTCATATTATGTACATGGATGTCTTCCACATTGCTGTAGCTTATTATCGGGGCTATCTTTTCTACAGATTGCATTGTATGTATGTATAAGTGAGTGAGTGAGTGAAAGTGTGTGTGTGTGAGTGAAAATGTGAGAGAATAAGCGGTATTAACTGGTATGTGTCTTTGTCTCAGTGTATGTGCATGCAGATATTCATATATGTATGTATGGAACCGTAACACCCAAGCGAGTCGCAGGGCCACCATATTGACATACAGCATTTCTAGGGGCATTTTCTGGTAGAGCCTGGCAGAGCCCATCTTGTCTCCAGGACTAAATGCAGCAAATTTCTTCCAAAAAAGGATAGAGAATGAGAGAATGGAAATGAGAAGGGGTAACAATCAACCCCAATGATAGACTGATACTTTCTTTTTTATTGACTTTGAACGGATGAAAGGCAAAGTTGACCTCAGCAGGATTTGAACTCGGAAAGCAATGAGGCGAAACAAATATACCACAAAGCATTCTATCCGACATTCTAACAACTCTGCCAATTTGCTACCTATATTCGTCATCATTTTACGTCTGCTTTTCCCTGCTTGCAAGGGTGAGACGGGACCTATTCAGCACAGCCTCTCACCATTCATCACAGTCTTTGCCATCTCTTCCGTGAGCGTCAGTGATCTGCTCTTACCACCTCCTCCCGTGTTTTACATGGTCTTCCTCTACTGCATCTTCCTTCTACTGGGATTTCTTGGCACTTCTTTGCCCAGCGGTCATCCTCCATGCACATCACATGTCCATACCAACAGTCTTCTCTCCCACACACTACAGTTTATCCCTCTTATACACAGTTTTTCTCTCAACTCGTCTATGCTTGGTCATTCACACATATATATTTATATATATAAAACTGTTGTTGCCTGTGTGTCCTCATTTTTGCAAAGTCTATACAAATCCACATCAAACTTGCATTTCTATATTCCTTGCGGTCTAAAGATACTAACTGCAGCTTTTATTTTTCAATTTTCTGTTGTTAAAAGGGTGTTAGGCGCCGGTTATCGATCTCCGTCGAGCCCTTATAATATATGTCGGTATTTCTAGCTGTCTGCATAACGACATTCTGACAAACACGTCATTGCTGACGTATTATCTTCGCTACATTCACACACACACACACATATACACACACATATATACTTATATATACACACACATATACATATATATAAATATACACATAAAAATATATGTATATACACACACATATATATATTTATACATACATACACATATATATATGCATACATACACACATATATATATATAAAATTAGAATTGGTGCTCTGAAATAGCTATATATATATGAATGTATATATAGTGTATTTTGCAATACACTGTATGCTTAATTAAAAGCATTTCGAAGACCTTATGCTATTTCTGCTTGACTGGCAACTGCTCTGTATAATCAGTTCCTGATTATTTACTAGAATTCTATAAGAACCAAACATCCATGATTTCAGCAGACAGGAGGAGTAGATGGCTTTGATAAGCATCAATAAATGCAAAACAAGGCCTTGTCAGCTTTATCTCCCCCTGTTTGCTGAAATTACAGTAAGTGAGTCTGTCATACACACACACACACATACATTGTAGGTCACTTTAACCCGTCTTTTATTATTCAAAAAACTTCTTGCCAATAAACATTAACCCTTTGTGCGCCATTCATCTAACTGTAGACCAACTAAACGGAGCGTTGACAAGGACGATGGCAAATGAATCTTCAAGGTAAGCAGTTTCCTCCCGAGCTGTTAGTTCACGCGGGATTCTCTGCTACACCTTTTTGTAATAATAGCGAACAACGTACTGCTGGTCACTCCTTCCTCCAAAAGCCGTACAAAGTGGACATGTGCATCGGGCAGATGGATCGGGTGCAAATCTACACCAGTCCTACGCGAGAAATTCGCAAGGGACTGCACCGAGAGGGATAGAGAGAATGAGTAACTTAGTGGAAAGAGTGTTAATGAACTTTTGAGGTAAGTACCCTACGCCTTACTGCTATGACACTGGAACCTTCTGCCAACTTAACCTGTGACTTTCTCTTTCACATTTACTCCAATAGGCCAAAACAGAGGCGTATGAAAAGAAGGGGCTCAACAATATTTCTATGAACAATGCACGTAGACAGCTAAACTGTACTTTCAACTTCTTAATTTTCTCCAAATAAAACAAGTTTCCTGTCGGTATATTTTCGTGAGTTTTTAAGAGGCAAATAAACGTTTCTCATTGGAGGTGCTATTACCGATGTTCTTACCGGTGCAACGCCGGGATACACTGCTAGTATATATATATATATATATATATATATATATATATATACACACATACACATACACACATACATATATATATATGTATCATCATCATCATCATCATCTAACATCCACTTTCCCTGCAAGGATTAAACAGGTCTCCATAGACCAAGTCATTACTAAAACGGGGTTTCTGACATCCCAGGCAGGCCAAAGGGTCTACATCTTGCTTACGAGTGAAGAGGAGTTCTCGTGTTTGTTGACACAACTGAAGGGTCCTCTTAACCCCTTGATTAGCAAGCTTTCAACAACTGGATGCCTGCCCTAACAACAACCACTTTACAGCATGTACTGGGAGCTTTTATTATGTAGATCACCAACACTAGGGAGGTTGTAATGTCCTTCACTTCACTGAAGGGACCTCTTAACCCTTTGTTTGGCAAGCTTTCTATGGCTGGATGCTCTTTTTAACACCAACCACTTTACAGCATGGTTATTGAGGGGACATGGGTAGTGGGTGCAATAGTGGTGAGGATAGATGCTGTGAAGTGCTAGTGAGGAGGGAGAGGGGACATGCATGACATCAGGTCACATTGTATGCCTGTAGCCAGCCATCTTGATCCTTTGTCATCTCAGTTGTGAGGCTTCCTTTCTTCATTCCAAGTCTTCCTGGGTCAGCCTTTACCAAGGGATCTAACCACTGGGATTGCTCAGCATTTCTTTATGCAGCTGTTATCCTCCATAAGCATAGCATGTCCATATTAGTGCAGTCTTCTCTTTTACACACTACATCCAATGACTGTACTGGTAACAGCTAGGTATGAGATGTAGTGTACCAGAGATGACTGTACTGGTAACAGCTAGGTATGAGATGTAGTGTACCAGAGATGACTGTACTGGTAACAGCTAGGTATGAGATGTAGTGTACCAGAGATGACTGTACTGGTAACAGCTAGGTATGAGATGTAGTGTACCAGAGATGACTGTACTGGTAACAGCTAGGTATGAGATGTAGTGTACCAGAGATGACTGTACTGGTAACAGCTAGGTATGAGATGTAGTGTACCAGAGGTGACTGTACTGGTAACAGCTAGGTATGAGATGTAGTGTACCAGAGATGACTGTACTGGTAACAGCTAGGTATGAGATGTAGTGTACCAGAGAAGACTGTACTGGTAACAGCTAGGTATGAGATGTAGTGTACCAGAGATGACTGTACTGGTAACAGCTAGGTATGAGATGTAGTGTACCAGAGGTGACTGTACTGGTAACAGCTAGGTATGAGATGTAGTGTACCAGAGATGACTGTACTGGTAACAGCTAGGTATGAGATGTAGTGTACCAGAGATGACTGTACTGGTAACAGCTAGGTATGAGATGTAGTGTACCAGAGATGACTGTACTGGTAACAGCTAGGTATGAGATGTAGTGTACCAGAGATGACTGTACTGGTAACAGCTAGGTATGAGATGTAGTGTACCAGAGATGACTGTACTGGTAACTGCTAGGTATGAGATGACTGTACTGGTAACAGCTAGGTATGAGATGTAGTGTACCAGAGATGACTGTACTGGTAACAGCTAGGTATGAGATATAGTGTGTATGTACATGACTATATGTGCATATATATGACTGTGTGTATGTACGTACATGACTATATTTGTATGTAGATGACTGTATGTGTATGTATGTACATGGCAGTGCATGTATGTTAAGTGTGTGGGTGAGTGAACATGTCCGCCTCCATGTGTGAGTCTTTGTGCAATTACGTATGAAGCAACACAAAGCTGGCTGTCTTGAGAAAGCTGTGTCAGTGACTTCTCTTGAGAAAAGCTGGTTTAGACATACAACAGTAGAAAGAAGAGTCACACTGACATATATATATGAACAAGTAGGTTAACTCTGACCATACACACACACATATATATATACACACACATATATATACACACACACAGATATATATATACACACAGATATATATATATACACACAGATATATATACACATATATACAAACATCATAATCATTTAATGTCTATTTTCCATGCTAGCATATATTCATCTATATACATATGTACATACATAAGCAAATAAATATACACATACACAAACACATATACACACACACACATATTTACATATACACAAACATATATATATATACATACATACACACAAACATATATATATATACATACATACACACAAACATATATATATATATATATATATATATAAAAGCGCAAGGCTTAGTGGTTAGAATCATGAGGTTGTCAGTTCGATTCTCGGACTGGGCTTTGCGTTGTGTTCTTGAGCAAGACACTTTATTTTACGTGGCGTGGAGAGGGGAGACTGGTATGCATGGGTGACTGCTGGTCTTCCACAAACAACCTTGTCATTCATGACAAAGGGGAATCTTTACCCTTACCCTCATCATCATCATCCTCATCTTCGTTTAACTAGCATGGGTTAGACACGAGTTGTCCCACTTGAGGCAAAGTTGGTTGAGTGACCGTGTCTCGCTCCTATAGGACTATCTGGCAGGTTTTATATGGTTGGATGCCCTTCCTAACACCAACCACGTTTACAGTGTGGAACTGGGAAATTTTAACCGTGTTACCTACATGGCCACATTACAGCGTGGACTGTGTTTTTCTCGTGACACCTACACGACCTCGATCTCATTTATCTCATTTATTTTGACTGGATGTTGTGGTACCAACTTTACAGAGAGAGGGTGGTGTTGGTGAGTGAGAGGATAGGGTAGGGGTAGTGGATTGGGGTGTATATTTGGTTAAGAGGTGCCTACTGACTGTAGGTTTCGCTTTGTACGTAGGCAAGGCGGGTCTTCTGTATTACTGCGTAGCGCCAAAGATCTCGGGCCAGTGATATTGTCTTAGAGAGGTGTAAGTATGTAAGGTCGGAATTTATCAGATCGTCCCAGGTTTTTCTGGGTCTGCCTACTCCGTAACTACCATCAATTTTGATCACCCTGTAGTTTTTTTATACAGCTATCATCTTTCATGCACATCTCGTGACCATAACAACGTAGTCTTCTCGCAAGTAAACAGCATCTGATCCCTCTTATTCCTAATTTCTCACTTAGTTCATTTATGCTTTGCCGTTCAATTATATTACTATTACACTTCCAACGGAGCATGCACGCTTCGTTCCTATCCAGTCTACGCAGGTCATCTGCACATAATGCCCATGTCTCACTGCCATGTAGCATTGCTGTTCATATACAGGCATCATACAATCTGCCTTTCATTTTTAGAGAGAAACCTTTTGTGGCCAACAGCGGTATAAACTCTCTGAACTTTTTCCATCCCGTCCTGACTCTGGCTACTGTACTTTCAGAGCACCCTCCACCTATATATATATATATATATATATATATATATAGGTGGTGATATGTTTCTTTGAGCAAGACACTTTATTTCACATTGCTCCAGTTTACTCACCTGTAGAAATGAGATGATAGGACTGGGTCCCTATCATTCCACTGCAAAGTGGTCGTGGAGGTGCCACGGCAAAAAAGCACCCAGCCCACACTGTAAAGTGGACGTGTAGGCGCCACGGAAAAAAAAAAAAGCACCCAGCACTCACTGTAAATGAGGTTGGTGTTAGGAAGGGCATCCAGCAGTAGAAATCAAGCCAGAATTAGTTCCCGTCCCACCCTTGCAAGCAGGGAAAAGCGGACGTAAAATGATGATGATTATATATATAAGCAAGTATTGCACCAAGAAAAATAAAACATCGACATGAAGAGATTATGAATTTATTTGCTTTGACATATGTTTCTGCGTCTATTATAAATTGTCTGCATATGCTGACTACAATATATATTGTTCAATCATATGCAATACTTAATTATATATATATATATATATATATGGACTAAAAAGAAAAAATTGGATAAATTTTGTCTGACTATTCTTCAAACTTATAATTTTATATATTTATATATATTTCTCTTTTCTCTCAGCCGTCAACTACATATGAATATATATATTTGTATGTAGTTGACGGCTGAGAGAAAAGAGTACCCAATACCGAAGTATAATTTTAATAATGATTTTACTAATACTAAAAAGTGAGTCTTGTTACTCGAGTTTCACCTGTTTATTACAGGGTTATCAGACAAGAATTCTTGATGACCCTGTGAACAAGTGAGACACCAGAGTAATAAGACTCACTTTTTAGCATTAATAAAATGAATATATGTGTACATATATATATATATATATATATATATATATATATATATACACAAACACACAAACAGGTTTGTCCAAAAGTAAAGATACTGATACCCCTACAACTATCAAGGGTTATGGGGTCATACATACATATGATTTAATATACAACCCCAGTCATTTATCAATCATGCTGTCAGAGCATCACTTCTGTTCCTCATCATCATCATCATCATTTAATATCCACTTTCCTTGTTAGCAAGTGTTCGAGGGGTCCACAAAGACCAAATCATGACTAAAGTGAGGCCCCTGACGTCTAAGACAGGCCAGTGAGGTCTGTATCTCGCTTACATATGGTCATTATCGAATGCAGAAGAGAAGCAGCTGTGTTTTGACACAAATTGAAGGGTCCTCCTAAACTCTTGTTTGGTAAGCTTTCTATGACTGGATGCCCCTCCTAATATCAACCACCTTACAGCATGTACTGGGTGTTTTTATTGTGTAGATCACCTGCACTAGGGAGGCTGTCATGTCCTTAACACAACTAAAGGATCCTCCCCAACCCATTGATAAGTTTTCTGTAGCTGGATGCACTTCCTATCACCAACCACTTTACAGCTTGTACTGAGAGAGAGGATCTAGTGGTATGGGAGATGTGCTTGATAGAGAGGAGGGTCATGGTGGAGATAGGAAAAGGGGAAGTGAGGAGTAGGGTTGTAATGGAGGGTAAACAAGGAGTACAGAGAATAGCTACTAGGGTGCAATGATGAGTATAGATGGTGGGAAGTGCTAGTGGGAGGGGGAGAGGCTCAGAGATGAGTCAGGTCATATATATGCATATATATGCAATGTATTTTATGTGTATATATATATATATCATCATCATCATCATTTTACGTCTGCTTTTCCCTGTTTGCAAGGGTGGGACGAGAACTGATTCTGGCTTGATTTCTACAGCTGGATGCCCTTCCTAACACCAACCTCATTTACAGTGAGTGCTGGGTGCTTTTTTGCCGTGGCGCCTATACGTCCACTTTACAAAAAGCTGGGTGCTTTTTTGCCGTGGCACCTCCACAACCACTTTGCAGTAGAATGATATGGACCCCAGTCCTATCATCTCATTTCTACAGCTGAGTAAACTGGAGCAATGTGAAATAAAATGTCTTGTTCAAGGACACAACACATCACCCGGTCTGAGAATTGAACTCACAACCTTTCGATTGCAAGGCCAATGCTCTAACCACTAAGCCATGTGCCTCCCATATATATATATATACATATCATCATCACTGTTTAATGTCCATCTTCCACACTAGCATGGGTTAGACGGGTTTGTCCCATTTAGAGACAAGTTGGGTCGGGTGACCATGACTCGCTCGTATAAGACAGTTTCTGGCTGGTTTTCTAAGGCTGGATGCCCTTCCTAACGCCAACCACATTTACAGAGTAAAGTGGGTGCTTTTTATCATGACACCTACATGACCACTTTACAGTGTGGACTGGGTGCTTTTTATCATGACACCTACATGACCACTTTACAGTGTAGACTGGGTGCTTTTTATCATGACACCTACACGACCACTTTACAGTCTAGACTGGGTGCTTTTTGTCATGATACCTACACAACCACTTTACAGTGTAGACTGGGTGCTTTTTATCATGACACCTACACGACCACTTTACAGTGTGGACTGGGTGCCTTTTATATACACACATATGTATATACATGTATATTATGAAAGTTTCAGTTCACTATACTATCTTTGTAGTCATACAATGTGTTTCCTAAATAACCAGCTCAGAGCTTTAATCAGTTACAATTAGCTCGACTTTTGGATTAGTTTGTGAAACATGTTACATGTGATTACAAATATGTTGAATTGAAAATTTGGTGTCTTTCTTAATTATACTTTCCCTGCATTTTAATTACACCAATAACAAACAGATATCAGTATTAAACAACACTTTTTGACATTAAGTATCTAAGGTGCATAAAAGCATTGAGTGCTGAAATATGTACAACCTGTAGTAAATAATATTACTCACCAACTGGCACACACACACACATAAATATATACACGTGGAAGCACATGGCCTAGTGGTAAGGGTGTTGGACTTACAATTAAAATGTGGGTTCAATTCTTGTATTGGGTGATGTGTTGGGTTCTTGAGCAAAAACATTTCATTTTACGTTGCTCCAGTATAGTCAACTGAAAATGAGTACCAGCAATAGCTGGGGGTTTAACCCTGCAATGGACTGGTGTCCTGCCCAGGGGATAAGTCTTGTACTCAGTTGCTTCACGCCACGTAAATTGGGATCAGCCTGATGAGCCTTCTGGCTCAAGACAGACAAACTTTTTTTTTTTAGATAGACACACACACAAACACACACATATATATATATATATATGGTGGCTGCAAACTCTGCTAAGAGTATTGCAATCACTTGTCAGATTACAGAGAATGGTGCACTTTTAGGCTACGGCCAGCCACATGAACCTGTAACATATCCTGAACAAGCAATGCCTGTGCTTTGAAGGTTTTTTAAGTGGGGAAAGACCTTGCACTCGACCAATCCCACTCTCTGAGCATCAAAAACACTACCCGAAAAGGAGAACTGGTCAACATCATCAGATGTTTCCAAAGCCGCAGGTTTTTTTACAGAGTTTCCATCTCCTAGAAATGTGTTGTGACAACAACTGGGGGCCTTCCACTCCCCGGTAAAAAAAAAAAAAAAAATGTTAAAAAGTACTATTTGGATGGCCGTTGACTCTGCTGAGTTCCTCTGCCATTTGCCGGGTTTAGTATTTCATCCCACAGGGTGTCCAAATATCACCCTCCTGATGGGGTTGCTGGTTTAGTCACCGACAACCCAACCATGAGACAGGTTGTACTGAGTTACAGGTTACCAGTAGCACTCGAGAGTGACCTGACATATATATATATAGCATGCTTCATTTGTTTCTCTCCTGCCTTTGCAAATGTTATTATACCATAAAAACAAGTACTTATACAAAAATATACATACACACACACACACACACACACACACATATACATACACCCATGTGATGATGATAAATATATATATGTATATATATGTGTGTGTGTGTGTGTGGGTGGGTGTATGTGTGTGTGTGGGGGGGGTTATATATATATATGTGTGTGTATATATATGTGTGTATATATATATACATGTGTGTGTGTGTCTATATATATAGAGAGAGACATAGTAATTAGTGTCGAGGCGTGGTGAGAAAGACATTGCGAAAGTCACAGATTTGACTAACCTTGCCTAAGGTTTTGTTCTTTTGTTAGTGTGTTGTGTTTTGGAAACTGGGTGAATGGATGTGATAGGTGAGGTTCAAAAGAGTTAGGTAACTATAGTTATTGGTGAGTTGAGTGACTAATGTAACTAAGGCAGTGACCATGGAGACTGTTTACATGTGTGTGTGTGTGTGTATACTCACACACACACACACACATAACCTAGGAGTTAGTGACTTCATTGTCAGAGACAGACAAACTTGAAGACAGAGGGAAACCTGGAGGAGAAGGATATGGAAGCTGAAAAATTCAAGCACGTTTTGCTGTGTGAAGACCAGAAACATGAGGTGTTCAGGATTGTAAGACAGTGCGTTAGGGAAAATTGTGATGTTATTGATGAGAAGTGTGTCTGTGATGATAAAGGCGCACTTGCCCTCACAGATGCTGAAAAGAAAGTTGCTTGGAAGAGCCATTATGAAAGATGACTGAATGAGGAGAATGCATGGGAGAAAGAGACCCTACCCCTATTGGACCCTACAGAGGGCCCAGCCAAACACATCAATAGCAGTGAAGTAAATAAGGCAATTAAGGATAGGAAGACTGGGATGAAGACTCGGGAATAGTTGCAGAGATGCTGAAAGAATCTGGGTCACACTTTAACCATAGGTATTGTAAACCAAGTATATGAGTATATGATGCTGACATGCGAAGTGCAATAGTGCATGGAAGTGAATTATGAGCAGCAAATGCAGAGGACATGTGAAAGCTGGAGAGAAATGAGGTGTCCTTCTTTGATGGATGTGCAATGTTAATGTGCATGAATAACAAAGCAAGTGTGAATTGAGAGAGAAACTAGGTATAAAAGGAATCAAACTTTGTGTACAAGAGACAAGACGTGCTGGTAAGGACATGTAATGTGTATGGAAGATGATCATTGGATGAAGAAGTGCCAAGGGATTCATCTGGAAGGAAAACATAGTAGAAGACCAAGGAAAACCGGGGTAAAGCTGGATCTCAAAATACTAAAGCCAACAGAGGAGATAAAGGAATACAAGTTTAAGGTGGCTGTGCAGGAAAAAACCTGCCCAGCCCATGGAAAAACAGACATAAAAAGGGTGATGATGATGAATATGTGTGTGTATATATATGTATATATACACGAGGGCAATCCCAAAAGTAAAGTCTTCCAATATTGCAACTTTTCCGTTAAAATCCTGTGGATGGTGCTTCGGGAAACCTCAGAAACCAAAATGCAGAGAGCATCCAGAGTGATCCGCCGATCTTTACGCATGTTTTGCTCGGAAGGAGACCTTACTTTTGGGATTGCCCTCGTATATAATAACTGCACGAACTTCGCACTTGGCTGCGGTAGCGTTCAACGAGAGCTCCATTCTCAACGGCTGCCAAGCCAAGATTGAGCATCCCAGCGAAGCGCGCGCATGCTTGTTTGGGAGTGAAGGTAGCACCAATCACAACAGTGTTGCCAACAGCCATACGAACAGATTCTCTGCATCCCCATCGCTTTGGAGACCTTACTTTTGGGATTACCCTCGTATATATAAATTATATGTATGTATATATAAATTGTATGTATGGCGGCACATGGCTTAGTGGTTAGAGCATTGGCCTTGCAATCGAAACGCGAGTTCAATTCTCAGACCGGGTGATGTGTTGTTTCCTTGAGCAAGACACTTTATTTCACATTGCTCCAGTTTACTCAGCTGTAGAAATGAGATGATAGGGACTGGGGTCCCTATCATTCCACTGCAAAGTGGTCGTGGAGGTGCCACGGCAAAAAAGCGCCCAACACTCACTGTAAATGAGGTTGGTGTTAGGAAGGGCATCCAGCTGTAGAAATCAAGCCAGGATCAGTTCCCGTCCCACCCTTGCAAGCAGGGAAAAGCGGACGTAAAATGATGATGATGATGATTATATATATATATATATACATACACAGACACATATCATCAGCGTTTAACGTCTATTTTTCGAAGCTTGCATGTGTTAGATGTGCCAGGGTATGATACAGGTCTGGCCAGTTGACTACGCAGTACCTTTCTCAACTGGAACTGTATTTTGGCAGGGGCTTTTTCAGCTGGAAGCTCTTCCTAACACCAACCACGTTTACAGTGTGGAATCTATATCGATATGTGTGTGTGTGTGTGTGTGTAGATAGATAATTAGATAGATAGAGAGAGAGATGCATATACATTATATATATATATATATATATATATACGGGATAACAGGTTATCGTTATAGGCAGTCCACTTAGATGTAGTCCTCTATAAAAGCCATGCCTTGAGTATCTTCCTCACGTTAGCACGTTCTGATGAAACGACTGGTTATAAACAAAGTATTGGAGATCGATTGACGCAACATCAAGCGAGTAGCGAACTCTAGACCTACCAGATCAAAGAAACAATTGTCAGCAATGTGAATAAAGCCCTTATTGTATAGCCAACCATGTCACTCTTTTTTCTTTAATTATATATATATATATATATATATGCGGTGGCATGGATATGTGATGCTCCCACTGCGAAGTGGTCGTACAGATGTCACAACCAAAAGGCACCCAGCCCACACTGTAAAGTGGTTGTATAGGCGTCACGGTAAAAAAGCACTTAGCACTAACTGTAAATGAGGTTGGTGTTAGGAAGGGCATCCAGCTGTAGAAATCAAGCCAAAATCAGTCCTGTATGAGCAAGACAAGGTCACCCGACCTGGTATTGCCCACAACAGGATAACCCACCTAACCCATGCTAGCGTGGAAGAATGGACGTAAAGTGGTGATGATGATGGTAGACAGCAGCTATATAAAAAGTTGCAGGGCACTCAAAGCCAATGGAAATTATGGAAGACAAAAACCTAAGAAATCTTGGGATGAAGTGATAAAAGCTGACCTCAAATCCTTCATTCTCTCTCTCCAACTTGCACCCACCACATCCAGTTTTCTTGAAATTCCTGCTTTTCTGTTTAAACCTAACCTTAAACCCTAAGCCCTAACTGCAAACTATAAACTTTCTTCTTCTTCACCCACTTATTCTTGAGAGGGTCGTGGGGGCAGAGTCCTCAAACACTCCTTCCAGCAGCTCCTGTCAGAAGCAACTGTCTCCAACTGATCCGGCTGGATCCCCAGGTGTGACCAGCCGGATGTTATCCAATCATCTTGCTCAGGGTCTACCTCTGGCTCTCCTACCTGTTGGTTTTGCCCATAAAATCTGTCCAGTGATTCTTTCCTGAGACATTCTAACCATAACGTTATGGTTTATGTGGGTGTGGATCGCCCTTTTTAACCCATATTTGCACTCGTATTAAACAATATATAATTGATGTAGTGTTTCTGTAATTTACTCCATTTAGTTATGGATGCAGTGCAGTCACTACCAAATCTTCTGCAGTATGTAGAGATTAGGGTTTGGTTAAGAGTTAGTTTAAAGTTATGATTTAAGTGTTATGGTTTATAGGGCATAACGCTTAAATCATAACTTTAAACTAACTCTTAACCCAAAAATAGCTAGCAACTACAGGATCTCCTACTTCCTCTCAATGGTTATACACCCCATAATCAAGATGTCCCCAGATGTATGTGACAGTACAGAGGACCTCCTCAGCAGAATCAGTGAGTGCAACAAAAACAGGAACCTCTCCAACTGCATAATAGGCAGCATGGATGTGGTGTCACTGTACCCATCCATTAACATTGATTTTGCTGTGGAAAAATGTGTGGAGATGATCATTGAGAGTGAGGTGGAGTTCTGCGACGTCGACATAGACGAACTGGGCCTCCTACTTAGACTTACCTACGACACTGACTACCTAGACAGCCATGACCTTAGACGATTCTGCCCCAGTAGACCCATAAGAGGTAGACCCCACCACCATAACCTCAATGGCTAAAAAGACTCCCATGGGAAGGTGGATTGGGTGGACCAAAGCTATACGGACCCCCCCAAAACAATGATCAGGTAAGAAAAATGGTTGCACATGCAATAGGGGCTAGTATCAAAACTACCCTAAAGGGCCACATATTCAAGTTCAACGGGAAGATCTACACCCAAAATGAGGGAGCAGCCATTGGCATCAGCAGAGCTGGTGACGTTGCCAACCTTTTTATGGTATGGTGGGAAAGGAGACTTAAAAATCTCCTTGATGAGAGCTCCATAGACCTCATCATGTACTCTCGTTACGTAGACGATATCAATATAGTAATAAGAACATCCCCACAAGAGAGCACTAACAAGTTTGATTTAGAACGTAGCACAATGGAAAGCATCCAGCAGATAGCTAATTCCATACACCAGAGTATAACTGTAACTATCGACTACCCTAACAATAGACTACCTGTATTAGACACGGAACTCTGGATTAACACTATAGACGAGAGAGCCCAAATTCTCCACTATGCTAAACCCATGGCCTCCAAATACATGATACTCAAAAACTCAGCAATGTCCAGTAGTGCTAAGTTTAATATTCTGATCGCAGACTTGGTACGAGTGATGAAGAACATGTCCCGCATGTGCGACCCAACATTCAACACTTCATCAACCGCATGCAGTTCTCTGGCTACAACTAAAGAAACAGAATCAGAGTATACAAAGGAGCCACGGAGAAGTATAAGACCCTCATAGAACTGGATATGAAAGGAATTTGCCCATTATACAGGAGCAAATCATGGAATAGCTTAGATAGGGCTAGACATAAGATAGGGAAAGCCACCTCATGGTACGACAACCAGAGATACCAGAGTGTCATGTTTGCGGATGCTACCCCTGGAGGGAAATTAGCTAACCAGTGTAGAAAGGCCCTGAGAAAGACCCACTTAAAGATTAAGGTGGTAGAAAAGCCAGGAACCACCACAAAATCCCTGATCAGCAAAACCTACCCTTTTAAGAAAACCCACTGTACTAATAGGAAATGTATCATATGTAAAGTAAACCCCCGGATAAACTGTAAAACTAGAAACGTAGTCTATAGCATAAGATGTATAGAGGGTACTTGCAGAAACATATATAGGCGAGACAGCTCGTAGCATAGGTGAAAGGATAGACCAACACTGGGGGGAACTAAAAGGACGAAAAAACGGTTCAGTACTATACGAACATACCAGACAACAACACGACGGTAACATAGACAACATAGAAATTAGAATAATATCTAAACATAGAAATGACCCAGTAGATAGGCAAATCAGAGAGGCCAGTAAAATAGAACTTAGAAGGCCAAGGCTAAACAGAAAAAATGAATGGACTAACAACAACACCCAAACAAACAACACTGACCTAAGAGAAGTATAAATAAATAAATACATACACAAGCACAATAACAACAAACACATATAAACACACACTAGTAAAGATAGAATACATTAACCAATACAGTCACCCAAACACTAACACACATCAAACAAAACACTACACACACACACAAACGCATGCGCAAAGAAGACAAAAAAAAAATAAATAAATATATAAACAGACTAAATAAAGATGGCGTAGACATACAATGCAACGGGAGGAAACAATAGCACCACTGACGATGTTGCAGATGTGCAACGAAAGAACTTTGATAGACTATATAAATGTGTTTGTATCTGTATTTTTGACCGTTGGTCAGTCAATGGCAACATTGAGGACCGAATAAATTAAATTAACCGATATAAAAGACACAGAAGCGAAAAGCGAAAACCAACCAAACAGTGAGTGTGTTCTGTTATTAATTCTGGCAATATAACACAAATATGACCCTCCCCAAGTATAACAATATTTGTTTCGACACACGATTTCATATCAAAAACCTCACAAAACTATATATATAGAGAGAGAAATAGTCTTTTTCAAGACTATACAGAGCATTTGTAGTTGTCCCAAATTGAAGGATGAGTATTTTAAACTTCATTTAATCACGAGTTAAGGCTCTATTGATTTTTCCCTGGATTTCACTAAATTCTGTTGGATAAATCTATATCCTGATTCTTTTTGAATTGAGTTTGATTTATTTTTCCCACATCTTACGTTAACTATTTTCCCATTTTGACGCTATAGTCACTTATATATTATGGAATACTGTTGGCTTCTTGCTACAATACTTTCTATACCTTTCATTTATATATATATATATATATATAAGGAGGAGGTTATAGTTCACTTGAAGCATTGTGTAATGAGATATAAACGTTTGAATATGTGTAATAAGGCCAAAACAATGCAGGTATGGACATAGAAAAAAGAATGCAATAGTAAAAGATATTGTTGAGAATTTGTCTTTCACCTTGAATTTATTTAAATGTCCTTCATTTTCGAGATAATATCTCTTCTTCGGAGGGAAGTAAAGGTCTCAAACCAGCGTCTTTGAGACCTTTACTTCCCTCCGAAGAAGAGATATTATCTCGAAAATTAAGGACATTTAAATAAATTCAAGGTGAAAGACAAATTCTCAACAATATCTTTTACTATTGCATTCTTTTTTCTATGTCCATACCTGCATTGTTTTGGCCTTATTACACATATTCAAACGTTTATATATATATATATATATATATATATATACAGTGCCCCGCAAAAGTTTACAACACATTAGGAAAAATGCAGTTTTAGGTATTTTTAATAAAGTTAGGGTAATGAAAATTTTACTGATAGAACATATAATGAGGCATATAATGATACAATCATATTTTTAAAAAAATAACAAGGAAATAACTCATGAAGAAAAATCAATATTTTTATAACGCAAAAGTTTACAACACATTCTATATTTATCGCTTTTTTTTTCAAGAAAATTCTTAAATTTTCAGATTTAAAATTCAGTAGAATGTTCTAGATTAGGTTTAAGGTAACTTCTAAGGACAATTAAAAACATTACGTCATTATTTGTCCGACAACCATCCTGTAAACATTGACAACCGTCCTGTAAACATTGACAATATGGGGAAAAATAAACTGATTGATCAAGACCTCTGTAAACGCATTGTAGACCTTCATACAAACGGTGTTGGTTATAGAAAGATATCTTGTAAGTTAAATGTGCCATTGAGTTCAGTAGGTACTATAATTCGTCACTGGAAATCTCATCATTCCATCTGTCCTCTAATTAGTTCTGGTCGTCCTAGAAAGATAACGGAACGTGCAACTCGGTTATTGATGAGAAAGGTTGGCAACGAACCCCGGTGTACTCTTAAAAATCTTCAGGATGACCTAGAAGGAAGTGGAGTAAAAGTGAGCTCAGATATAATTAGTCGTTCACTTCGTAGATATAATATCTTCTCGAGGTCTACAAGGAAAACACCACTTCTTACGAGGAAACACGTTCTTCGTCGATTAAACTTTGCAAATGAGCATCTCATCAAACCTGCGTCATTTTGGGAAGATGTATTCTGGTCGGACGAAACAAAAATTGAACTTTTTGGTCGAAATGCTGTGGCAAAAGTCTGGAGAAAGAAAGGTACTGAATATTCGCCAAAGAATACTATTCCAACTGTAAAATTTGGAGGTGGATCAATCATGGTCTGGGGTTGCTTTAGTGCCACAGGTGTAGGAAATATTGAAATAATAGAAGGAAGAATGGATGGCGCTTATTATAGAGGTATTTTGCAAAGGAATTTACATCAAAGTGCACATTCTCTCAGCTTAAAGCCAGGTTGGTTTTTTCAACAAGATAACGATCCAAAGCATACTGCAAAGCTAACACAATCTTGGTTAAGTACGAATGGATAAATATTCTAAAATGGCCAAGTCAGTCTCCAGATCTTAACCCGATCTAAAATTTGTGGAGAGAACTGAAACTCAGAATTCAAAAAAGGAACCCCAAAATATCCCTGAACTAAAGAAAATTTGTTGTGAAGAATGGAAAAATATTAGCCAAGAAACATGCAAGAAGTTTGTAGGAGGCTACTCCAAACGTCTACAGGCTGTAATTAGCAACAAAGGTTACGCTACAAAATATTAAGAGATGATTTAATAAATGTGTTGTAAACTTTTGCGTTATAAAAATATTGATTTTTCTTCATGAGTTATTTCCTTGTTATTTTTTTAAAAATATGATTGTATCATTAAATGCCTCATTATATGTTCTATTAAAAATACCTAAAACCGCATTTTTCCTAATGTGTTGTAAACTTTTGCAGGGCACTGTATATAATGTACCCCCGGCATTCGTGGTCCCAGTTATTCACAGAATTTTCCTTAGAACCTAACTAATGATTGTTCGTGGAAACCATCGCATATTTGTGGAATCGTAAATATCTTCTGCAGTTTTTTATGGCTTTTTTTGTGGCAATATATTTTTTCACGCTTTTTAATGCCAAGTTATTAATAACAATATACTGTATTTGCCAGCCTACATCTTACATTATGTTTTGACGTTTATAAGCATTTTTATGGACCACATTCAATATTTGTGGTTTTTCACTCTTTGTGGGTGCTCTAGGAACATTACCTCTGCGAATACCGGGAGACAATTATATGTATATATTTATTTATATATATATATACATCATCATCGTCATTTTACACCCGCTTTTCCCTGCTTGCATGGGTGGGACGGGACATATATATAAAAGTGAAAAACCACAAATATTGAATGTGGTCCATAAAAATGCTTATAAACGTCAAAACATAATGTAAGATGTAGGCTGGCAAATACAATATATTGTTATTAATAACTTGGCGTTTAAAAGTGTGAAAAAATATATTGCCACGAAAAAAGCCATAAAAAACTGCAGAAGATATTTACGATTCTGCGAATATATATAGAATCAGTAGAGGAGCTAGAGAATAAATTCTGGCTATGGAAACAGCAGTTGGAAGCAAGAGGACTGAGTGTGAACCTAGCTAAGACAAAAGTGTTGATGAGTAAAAAAGAGGACAAAACTCTGATTCCGTCAGGGAAATGGCCATGTTCGATATGCAGAAAAGGAACTGGCATAAATTCTATAAAATGTACTCAATGCAGATCCTGGGTACACAAGAGATGTAGCGGGATAGCAGGCAAACTAACAGGTAGGGAGAAATATGTATGCAGTAGGTGTACAGGGAAATTAGACAGTAGAAGTCGCATTGATAGACACATTTTTCAAATGCAGGCGGGTGCTATAGAAGTGGTGGATAGCTTCCGGTACCTAGGAGATCAGATTAGTATGGGAGGGGGATGTTCCGAGGCCATAGTATCTAGAATAAGGACGGGTTGGAAGAAGTTTAGGGAGCTGCTTCCTCTGCTGACGAAGAAGGGTTTCTCCCTGCGTACGAAAGGCCGGTTATATGATGCCTGGGTGAGGAGCGCGATGCTGCATGGTAGTGAGACATGGCCAGCAACTGCAGAGGATATGCAACGGCTGGAGAGAAATGAGGCAAGCATGCTCCGTTGGATGTGCAATGTCAATGTGCATGAACGACCCAGCATGAATGTGTTGAGAGAGAAACTGTGTCTGAGAGGGATAGAATGTAGTGTGCGAGAGAGTAGACTGAGGTGGTATGGACATGTGATGCGCATGGAGGATGACCGCTGGGTGAAGAAGTGCCAGGAATTGCCAGTTGAAGGAAGACGTGGTAGAGGTAGACCACAAAAAAGATGGGCGGAGGTGGTGAGAACAGACGTCAGATCGCTGAAGCTCACGGTGGAGATGACGAAGGACCGTGACAAGTGGAGAGATACTGTGCTGAATAAGACCCGTCCCACCCTTGCAAGCAGGGAAAAGCGGACGTAAAATGATGATGATGATGATGATATATATATATATATATATATATATATATATATATATATATATATATATATCATCATCATCATCAACGTTTAACGTCCGTGTTCCACGCTTGCATGGGTTTGGACGGGGGTAGTCCCACTTGAGGCAAGAGTGATTGTCTTGCTCGCATAGGACTGTCTGGCAGGTTTTCTACAGTTGGATGCCCTTCCTAACACCAACCACATTTACAGTGTGGGTCTGGGAGGTTTTTACCGTGTTGCCTACACGGCCACATTACAGCGTGGACTGTGTGTTTTTTTGTCGTGACACCTACACGATCTCATTTGTTTCGGCCTCGATGGCGCGGCACCAACATAACTTTACATAGAACGGGGTGGTGTGGATCGGGTGGGGGTGGTGGGACGGGGTGTATTTGTTAGAGATGCCTACTGGCTGGAGTAGGTTTTACTATATATTTAGGTAAGGCGGGTCTTCTCTGTTACTGAGTACCGCCAAAGGTCTCGGTCCAGTGACATTGTCTTGGAGAGGTGTAAGTGTGTGATGTCGGAGTTTATCAGCTCGTCCCAGGTTTTTCTAGGTCTGCCTATTCCGTGACTACCGTCTATCTTTATTGCCCTGCACTTTGTTATACAGCTATCGACTTTCATGCGCATCACGTGTCCATACCAACGTAGCCTTCTCTCGAGTAAACAACATCTGATCCCTCTTATCTCTAATTTATTCCTTAGTTCGTTTATGCTTTGCCGTTCACGTATATTACTGTTACACATCCAGCGGAGCATGCAAGCTTCGTTCCTCTCTAGTCTGCGTATATCCTCTGCACACAATGCCCAGGTCTCACTGCCATGCAGCATTGCTGTTCGTATGCAGGCATCGTACAACCTGCCTTTCATTTTTAGTGAGAACCCTTTAGCAGCTAATAGTGGTATAAGCTCTCTGAACTTTTTCCAACCAGTTCTGACTCTAGCTACAGTACTTTCAGAGCACCCTCCCCCACTGCTGATTTTATCGCCCAGGTAACGGAAGCTGTCCACTATTTCTATAGAACCCTCTGCGCAATTGAAAGAGCTAGTAGTTTGTGGGCACTTGCTGCTACTTATTGCACCAGAGCACCGGCCACATGTAAAATCTATGTTCTTAGTTAGCCTACCTGTGATCCCACTACATCTTTTATGCACCCATACTTTGCATTTAGGACATAAAATGGAGTTTCTACCTACGCCTTTCCTACACACCGAGCACGACCATTTCCCAGAAGGGACCGCCGCCTTGTTTTCTTTCCTACAAACTAGTACTTTGGTCTTAGCCAGGTTAATTTTAAGTCCTTTTGACTCTAGGCCGTGCTTCCATGTTTGGAATTTCTTCTCTAGCTCGGCCATTGATTCCGCTATGAGTGTCAGGTCGTCTGCGTATAGGAGTTCCCATGGGCAGCCTGTCTTGAACTCCTCTGTTATGGCCTGAAGGGCAATAATAAATAGTAGTGGACTGAGAACAGAGCCCTGATGGACGCCGACTTTTACGCTAAACTCTTCACTATATTCGTTGTTAATTCTAACCTTGCTGACTGTTTCTTTATACATGGCTTGTATAGCCCTCACAAGCCATTCGTCAACGCCTAGTTTTCTAAGAGCCCACCAGATAATGGAGCGGGGGACTCTGTCGAAGGCTTTCTCCAAGTCGACAAAAGCTAAGTAGAGGGGTTTACCTTTAGCTAGGTACTTCTCTTGTAGTTGTCGTACTATGAAAAGAGCGTCTGTGGTACTTTTGCCTGACACAAACCCGAACTGCATTTCATCTAGGTCAATTCTCTCTCTGATTAGTTGCGCTATTACTCTTTCCGTGACCTTCATGACCTGGTCGATTAGTTTAATGCCTCTATAGTTACTCCTATCTAGGGCGTCTCCTTTACCCTTATAACAGTTAACGATGATGCTGCTATGCCAGTCCTTCGGAACAACCCCGTTTTGTACGACTTGGTTAACTATGCGGGTGACCATGGTGTGTCCCACCGTGCCAGATGCCTTCAGCATCTCAGCAACTATTTCCGAAGGCCCAGCCGCATATATATATATAAAAATGCAAGTCTGAAGAACTATTAGATAAGATATATACAATATTTCTTCTCCCATTCCGTATAAATTAACCACACAAAAAATCATTTAAACGAGGCTATAAGTTTAAAATGTAATTATGAAGAAGTAATCGACAAATGATACAGACTATCTTTCGCACTTCTATTTTGTACCTAACTCCGTGTAGTTAATTATCTGTCTAGTCAATTTCTATGGGCTAAAAGAAATAATTAAATAAATGTCATATGACTGTACATCGCGGAAGATAGTCTGTATCATTTGTCTATTATTTGTTCATATTTACATTTTAAACTTATAGCCTCGTTTAAATGATTTTTGGTGTGGTTAATTTATACGGAATGGGAGAAGAAATATTGTATATATCTTATCTAATAGTTCTTCAGACTTTCATTTTTATATATAGCTCTGATTAATGATTATTTGCTTAATTATTTCTTCATCGAGCCAAACCGTGAAAGGTTGCCAAACTCATATATGTATCTGTGACTATGTCTAATTATATATATATATATACCTCTTTGAATTTATATATATATATATATATATATATATATATATATATATATATATATATAGTTATGTAATAAACAACATAAGGCAATTATTCCATTTACCAGTGGTTTCTTAAAAGCAAAAAATTTTGCTTTCAATCATTAGAATGAAAAAATCCTGGTGTATTTATTTTAAGAAACCACTGGTAAATGGAATAATTGCCTTATGTTGTTTATTACATAACTATTAAGCTCTGTTACCTACATAGAGCACTCTTTGTTCCTGGACTTTTCCGACGGAATTACTTCATTCACACACACACATATATATATATATATATATATATATATATATACACACACACACACATACATACATACATATATCCTGATTTGTCCAATAATGTGACAACCTGTCAAACCCATGCAAGTGGAAAATAGACATTAAATGATGACAATGAAACACCCACACATATACACAATATCTGCCTATTCTCTGAAACAGACTAAAAAGTTACTCAGTTGTAAATAAGATAAGCACAAGGAAATCACTCACTCACCTGAAGTAGTCGCTGGTTTTCTCGAAACCTTTCAATTGGATCATCAAATTGGTTATAATGCTGTAGGACTGTTCGGACATCTTCAATGCCAGACATTGACAAAGCTGTAAGAAATAGTGGAGCATATTTTTAAAATCATAGATATAGAAATATAGTATAGAGAGTAATAGTACTGGTGCAATGATTAAATGCACCTAGAACACCCTATAAAATGTTAGTGTTAGTAGCACAATAAAATGCACCCTTTTTCTTCTTTGGCCACTTATTCTTGAGAGGGTCATGGTGGCAGTCCTCAAACACTTCTTCCAGTGGGTCCTGAGAGAAGCAACCATCTCCAACTGATCCGGCTGGATCCCCAAGCTCATGGATGTTATCCAACCATCTTGCTCGGGGTCTACCCCTGGGTCTCTTGCTGATTGGTTTTGTCCATTTTTTCCTGAAACATTCTAACCACATGTCCATAGTATCGGAACTGTGATCTCTCAATTTGGAGAAATAGCAGCTCTACCTGGAGTGACTCTCTGATCTCCGAGCTACACATTTTATCAAGTAACATTACTCCAAAGACCCTTCGGAGGAATCCTATTTCAGTCGCTTGTATTCCTGCTCATATTCTTTCGGTCATTACCTAAGATTCATGACCATAGGTAAGGGTTTGCACAAAAACTGAATTGAAGATAGCGCGTCAACTATATGAAGTGGTAGTGCTGGCGCCACAAAAACACACCATGTACACCCTGTAAGGGTGTACATGGTGTGTTTTTGTGTTTTTTAATCAACCCCAGTGCATTACTGGTACTTTATTTTATCAACCTCTGTGAGGATGAAAGACAAAGCTAACCTTGACAGGATTTGGACTCAGAACTTAAAGGGATGTAACTACATGCTGCAAAGCATGCAGTTGGATGCTCTACCGATTACTGCTCATTTACCACCCTCACATAACTAAATAATACAGATCATTTAATTCAACACAATGCCAAGTCTGCTACTGTGCTGACCAGAAACTTTGCAATAATGTTAGATATTTATCTTTAACTCTTAACGTCCTGTACCACATGAAATCACATTAGTGGGACATTCTTTAAAAGTACACAACAGCACTATGACTGCATCACATTAAAATAAAAGTTTTTATTATACTTTACTGAAAATGTGTCCACTAGTAAAGATACTAGTAACCATCTGAATTAATAAACTTGGTATTAGATATTTTCTGCTAAATCATTGCAGGATGTTAAGAGTTAAAACCAACCTAGAAATGCAGAAGAAATTATCTTTGTCTTCGCCCACTTATTCCTGAGAGGGTCATGAGGGCAGAGTCCTGAAACACTCCTTCCAGCAAAACCTGTCAGAAGCAACCGTCTCCAACTGAGCAGGCTGAATCACCAAGGGAAACAAGCCAAACACATCTTGCTCAGGGTCTACTCCTGGGT
>OZ024746.1:93125012-93315012 GCA_964016885.1 Eledone cirrhosa | reverse complement strand
AAATATAGACATTCATGTGATCAAATATATTTTATTATACATATTTCAGAGGTACTGAGCTATTTCAACAGTACACCCTCATCAGATAAAATAAGTTGATGCCTTACATACCTTGACTATGTTGATGGTTATAATTTATGTCAGGCATCAACTTATTTTATCTGATGAGGACGTACTGTTGAAATAGCTCAGTACCTCTGAAATACGTATAATAAAATATATTTGATCACATGAATGTCTATATTTATTAATATTTTGAAGTAATATTAATAACTCCAGAAAACCTCTCTGTAGAGTGCTTCTAATCTATTGTGAAACTTTATTCATTGAACCTTGTTAAACTTTTAATTATAATTATATATATATATATATATATATATAAATGGCTTCTACAGGACTAGAACTGTTTCATTCGAAGGAAATCATCAGGAAAACCTTGAGTTCCTTACTTACTGTGGTTACCCCCAATTGAACCCGGGTTACCCCCCCCCCCACACACACACACGTGAAGGTGCATGGTTTAGTGGTTATGGCATTGGGCTTGTAATCATGAGGTTGTGAGTTTAATTCCTAGGCCGGGTGATATGTTGTGTCCTTGAGCAAGACACTTTATTTCACGTTGCCCCAGTTTACTCAGCTGTAGAAATGAGTTGTGACATCACTGGTTTTAAACTGTATTGGCCACTGCCTTACCCTTGGACAACATCAGTGGTGTGGAGAGGGGAGACTGGTATGTATGGGTGACTACTGGTCTTCCACAAACAACCTTGCCAGGACTTTCTAGGTACAAATCCCATGATCATGACCAAAGGGGGTCTTTACATTATATATATATATATATATAATATAAGATCAAAAGATGGTTAAAAGAGTTCCATGTATTTTATTATGCGCATTTCTATATATATATATACAGAGAGAGAGAGATATGTCTAAATAAATTTTGTTTTGTAGTAGAGTTACATAAACATACAGAAAAGGAGAACCGCATTGGAAAGGACTATAAATGCCATAAATGAGGAAAGAGAGAGGAAAAGTAAGAGCTGCTAGACAAAGGAAGAGGGAGAGGGAGAGGGTGACAGACTCTACACCTAGGTCAGAGCAGTGTTTTGGCTGTGCCCCACAGACAAAATGGCAAAGGCATTTCTGTGGTCAATTGCCAGCAACAGCCATCCCAGCCTTGCGAGGCTTCTTCCTCAGAGAAGCTGTTATGGATCCGATTTCATGGAGGAGGTCAGCTGTCCAGGATACGAGGACGGCTAAGGTCTTGTTGGTGACCAGTGCAAAGAGGAAGTGGTTGGACAAGCTCCGGCATTTATATATCATCATCATGGTTTTACGTCCATTTTTCCACGCTAGTATTAGTTAGACAAGTTGTCCTGTTGTAGGCAATGCTAGGTCAGATGACCATGTCTTGCACATACAGAAATGATTTCAGCTCGGTTTCTACAGCTGGATGCCCTTCCTAATGCCAATATATAGAATATATAAAAACAAAGACCCATCACGCCTGGATCAGCTTTGATTATATGAAAGTATAATGTCTGATCAGGCCTGAACAAGAAAACCAAAATAAATATCAACCTTGTGAAGTTAAAAACCAATTAGATACTTAAGAAGATAGGGTTTCACACTATCAGAGTGTAGTGTATAAGGTTACACTTTAATGGTAAATCTTCTAAATGAGTTGATGTTGATAACAATAACCATGGGAGCAAATTAAGGTGATGGTGGCGGCAGTAGCGGTGGTGGTGATGGTGGCGGCAGTAGTGGTGGTGGTAGCGGCAGTGGAGGTGATGGTGGCAGTGGTGGTTGTGGTAGCGGCAGTAGTGGTGGTGGTAGCGGCAGTAGTGGTGATGGTGGCAGTGGTGGTTGTGGTAGCGGCAGTAGTGGTGGTGGTGGTAGCGGCAGTGGTGGTGGTGGTGATGGTGGCGGCAGTAGTGGTGGTGGTAGCGGCAATGGAGGTGATGGTGGCAGTGGTGGTTGTGGTAGCGGCAGTAGTGGTGGTGGTGGTGGTAGTGGCAGTGGAGGTGATGGTGGCAGTGGTGGTGGTGGTTGTAGTGGTAACAGCAGTGTTAATGGTAGTGATGGTGGTGGTGTAGGAGGGGACGGGATAAATAGATGATACTGATGCAAAATGTAAATTGTATTGTGGGGTGGGGTGGAGAGTGACAGTCTTCTGTTAGGAAGGGAGAGACAAATTTGATAAGTTAAACAGGTTTGTATGAATTAAGATAGATTAGACAGCTTTATATAAATTAAGGTATACATTGCTAACTTTATCAGACACATTGGTTACATTGGTTTATATAAATTAAGATATACATTGCAGAAGTTTCTTTTTTTTTTCTTTTTCAGTTGCGTGCATTTGTTTGTAGTAACAAAATTGTTTAATTAAGGTGATATGTGGTACAACATAAGACTTGTGTTCCTACGCAACTAGGATGAAACGACCATGGAGAAGGCAAAGAGATGAAACGAGATATAGTCCCCTTAACCCTTTAATGTTCAAACCGGCCAAAACCAGCCAGAATTCTCTACCTCTTTCTGTTGAAACTGGCTGTAGCTGGCCACTCAAACTGATGTTAAGGTATTGTTCTCAAAATAAATACTTCCAAAATCTCATAGATTCGATATTATGGGAGTTAAAGCCTTTACCATGAAAATATAATTATTTCTACATTAGGCACAAGGCCAGCAATTACCCAGTGTATTACTGGTACTTTATTTTATCGACCCCGTAAGGATGAAAGGCAAAGTTAACCTCGGCGGGATTTGAACTCAGAATGGCAAGGGCCGTAACTCTATGCGTCAAAGCATGGCGTCCGACTCTCTACCGATACTGTCAATCCACCATAATAGTATATATAGAGTAATGTAAATGCTAAAGTGTTAATCCTCTTCCCCCAATTATCCACACCCTTCACCATCTCCCTCTACTCACATGTTTCCTTCATCGTGTTTATCATTTTACATCCATTGTATTTTGTTTTTTTTGTTTTTTCTATGCTTGCATAAGTTGGAAAGGTCTGCCCATACTCACAGCCTGCCCATACTCATAGTGTTCCTTCGTCTTCTCCTCCCTAAGGTTCAGTGTCTTGAGATCAGCTCTCATTACCTCTACCCAGGTCTTCCTTCCACTTCGATCTCTGGGTATTATCTCTACCTAGGTCTACCCAGGTCTTCCTTCCACTAGGATCTCTGGGTACTACCTCTACCCAGGTCTTCCTTCCACTTGGGTCTTTGGGTACTATCTCTACTCAGGTCTTCCTTCCACAGCATGTCTCAACCCTTTGTTTGGTAAGTTTTCTATAGCTGGATACCCCTTCTTTCACTAACTGATAAGTTTCCTACAGAATGTACTGGGTGCATTTTATCAAACAGCACTAGAGAGGTTGTTGTGTCCTTGACACAACTGAAGAGTCTTCTCAACACATTTTTGGCATGGTTTCTACAATGGTATGCTCTTCTTGTCACCAACTACCTTACAGATTATACTGGGTGCATTTTTTATGGCACCAGCACAAAGGAGGCTGTTGGTCTTTGACTCGACTGAAAAACATATTTGTTCTACCTCCTTCCAGCTCTCACAGGTCCCATGCAGTAAAGGCTCATCTCAATGTCATGCAGGCCTCACATAGCCCATTCCAGCCCTCGCAGGTCCCATGCAGTAAAAGCTCGTCTCAATGCCACGTAGGCCTCACACAGCCCAGCCTAGGTAACAAAAGCTGTCAACCACAATAGTAAAAACAGCTTGAGAAACAGTTGCAGATCTTGAAGATTCCCATGTAATCTCAATAAGGGAGCTGAATGAGATAATGACTCAAATCAAAATATAACCACTGGGAAACACACACACACACACACACATACACATACACACAGTTATTAATCACGGAACTGTGTATGACAAATGAGTCAAAGCTATGAGAAAACAATAATTACAAAGGAGTAAGTTAAAACAAGCTTCATTTCACACCAGTTGGCATATAAATACATCAACAGTTTGTTTAGAAAAGTTTCTATACATTCACATCATAACCATACAAGCTGTTTGTATTCAGTTAAGGAATGGTACACCATGACCCTGCGTTTTGTGAGAAGCAACTAAAAGAGGTAATATCAAGAAAGGCATCTGGGAATAAAACATTGCCTCAGAAATTCTCATCCGAACAATGCCAGCATGGAAAAGTTGACGTAAAAGCGATCATGATGACGATATATCATGTCATCATCATGGTTTAACGTCCATTCTTCCACGTTGGCATGGGTTAAAAGAGTTGTCCTGTTGTGAGCAATGCTAGGTCAGGTGAGCATGTCTTGCACAAACAGAACTGATTTTAGCTTGTTTTCTACAACCGGATAACCTTCCTAGCCCCAACTTCATTCCCACTGTGTACTGGGTGCTTTTTGTTGTGACACATACACAACCACTTTATATATGGACATCATATATAAACAAAGTTTACTGTTTGTAGCTGCAACATGCTGGTACTGACATACATCAACCAATAAATAAATACTTTTTAACTCGTTAGCATTTACATTACTCTATATATACTAGTGTATTTCTGTGGTAAAGGCTTTATTTTATAATATTATCTCACAGAATATCGAATCAACATCATTTTGATGTTATTCATTTTGAGAACAATACCTTAACATAAGTATGAGCAACCAGTTATGGCGAGTTTCAACAGAAAGAGGTGAGAGAATTCTGGCCGGATACAGCCAGTTTAAATGCTATCTAAACTATAATAAAGTAAGAAGCGCGGGATTGCGTAAGGTTTGTAATTTTTTATCCCCTTAGTAAAGTAAGTTGGATTACTTTGAATAAATAATTGTTTCTACTTTTGGCACCAGGCCAGCAATTATCCCAGTGCATTACTGGTACTTTATTTTATTGACCCCGTAAGGATGAAAGGCAAAGTTAACCTCGGCGGGATTTGAACTCAGATCATAAAGGGAGGTAACTCTATGCTTCAAAGCATGGCGCCCGACCCTCTACCGATACTGCCAATCCACTGCCCTTCTTTGAATAAATAATGAATGAATATTACATAATTTATCTTCTAAATTTCGTGGCTGTTCATTAAATATATTTTATTATTTATTTAAAGATTCACTTCTTAAAAATTTTCAAATGTCAACACTTCCGGTGGCGATCACTTAAATAAATACTCATATTTCCTTCACTAATTTTCTCTTAATGCAGTTTATATATAATATCGTCTTTTTTTTTAATGTATCATGGATTACGTTACTGATTACATAAGACAGTGTAATACAGTCTTCGTTCAATTTCTGTGTATATTGTCAATTACGATTTTATTTGATGTATTATATCTACATGCATATATACTTGCATATAATATCAATATACACACTACACATGCTAGCAGAAAATCACCCGAAGAGTGGTTTTTCTGCTAGTATATATAATTGATGTTATATATATAATTGATCCTGATTTCTCACTCAGAGTATTGTAAATAATTGTTCCTACTTTTGGCACAAGGACAGCAATTATCCCAGTGCATGGTAATTTATTTTATCAAACCAGTGAGGATGAAAGGCAAAGTTAACCTCAGCGGGATTTAAACTCAGACCATAAAGGGCCGTAACTCTTTGCTGAAAAGCATGGCGTTCAATCCTCTACCAATACTGCCAATCTACAACCTAATATCCATAAAGAATGAAACATGAGTAGATCAAATAAATAATGTATTAACTGTTGAACTTGGAGACCTATTTTCTTTGTTAATATATGCCCTGTGATTATAAATATAAGATGACCGGAAATATACCAACTAGATTTACCTCTGAAATACCTCTCGCTGTTCTGGATGTAGAATAAACCACATTTGAGCTTTAATTAATACACACACACACACATACACACACACACATACATACACACACATATATACTGCAAAGTGGTTGTGTAGGCGCCATGGAAAAAGAGCACCCAGCACTCACTGTAAATGAGGTTGGTGTTAGGAAGGGCATCCAGCTGTAGAAATCAAGCTAGAATCAGTTCCCGTCCCACCCTTGCAAGCAGGGAAAAGCGGACGTAAAATGATGAAATATATATATACACACACTAACCCATGCTCCTGTCTAACCCATGCTAGCATGGAAGATAGACGTTAAACGATGATGATGATGACACACGTATGCACACAAACACATATATACACACATATAAACACATATATATATATATATATATATATAAACACACGCACAAATATATATATATATACACATACACACACTCATATATATATATATATATATATATATATACACAAAAGATGGGCATATATATACATAAAAGATGTAGTGGGATCACAGGTAAGCTAACTAAGAACATAGATTTTACATGTGGCCGGTGCTCTGGTGCAATAAGTAGCAGCAAGTGCCCACAAAATACTAGCTCCTTCAACTGCGCAGAGGGTTCTATAGAAATAGTGGACAGCTTCCGTTATCTGGGTGACAAAATCAGCAGTGGGGGAGGGTGCTCTGAAAGTGCAGTAGCTAGAGTCAGAACTGGATGGAAAAAGTTCAGAGAGCTTATACCACTATTAGCCGCTAGAGGGTTCTCCCTAAAAATGAAAGGCAGGTTATACGATGCCTGCATACGAACAGCAATGCTGCATGGCAGTGAGACCTGGGCATTGTGTGCAGAGGATATACGCAGACTAGAGAGGAACGAAGCTTGCATGCTCCGCTGGATGTGCAATAGTAATATACGTGAACGGCAAAGCATAAACGAACTAAGGAAAAAATTAGAAATAAGAGGGATCAGATGTTGTTTACTCGAGAGAAGGCTACGTTGGTACGGTCACGTGATGCGCATGAAAGACGACAGCTGTATAACAAAGTGCAGGGCAATAAAGATAGACGGTAGCCACGGAGTAGGCAGACCCAGAAAAACATGGGACGAGCTGATAAATTCCGACCTCACACGCTTACACCTCTCCAAGACAATGTCACTGGACCGAGACCTTTGGCGGTACTCAGTAATAGAGAAGACCCGCCTTACCTAAATACAAAGTAAAAACCTACTACAGTCAGTAGGCACCTCTATCAAAACACACCCCCGTCCCACCACCTCCACCCCACCCACACCGCCCCTTTCAATGTAAAGTTATGTTGGTCCCACAACATCCAGGCCGAAACAAATGAGATCGTGTAGGTGTCACGACAAAAAACACACAGTCCACGCTGTAAATGTGGCCGTGTAGGCAACACGGTAAAAACCTCCCAGCCCCACACTGTAAATGTGGTTGGTGTTAGGAAGGGCATCCAGCTGTAGAAAACCCGCCAGACAGTCCACGCTGTAATGTGGCCGTGTAGGCAACACGGTAAAAACCTCCCAGCCCCACACTGTAAATGTGGTTGGTGTTAGGAAGGGCATCCAACTGTAGAAAACCCGCCAGACAGTCCTATGCGAGCAAGACAACCACTCTTGCCTCAAGTGGGAAAACCCCCGTCCAAACCCATGCAAGTGTGGAACACGGACGCTAAACCTGATGATGATGATGATGATGATACACACACTCATAAATACACATACATATATATATATATATATAATCATCATCATCAACACCGCTTTACATCCATACCAGTAAAGGAACAAATTATCATCATTATTTTTAAGGTTGTGGATTGGCAGTATTGGTAGAGGGTCGGACACCATGCTTTGCAGCAAAGAGTTACGGCCCTTTATGGTCTGAGTTCAAATCCTGCCAAGGTTAACTTTGCCTTTCATCCTTACGGGGTCGATAAAATAAAGTACCAGTAATGCACTGGGGTAATTGTGCCAAAAATAGAAACGATTATTTTTAAGGTCGTTGGCCTTACAACCATAGCATCATGGGTTCAATTCCTGGACTGGGTTGTGAGTTGTGATCTTGTGCAAAAACACTTCATTTCACATTACCCCAGTATACTGAACTGAAAATGAGTACTAGAAATAGCTGGGAGTTTAACCCTGTGATGGACTGGCGTCCTGACCAGGGGGGAGTACTGTACTCTCAGTCGCTTAACACCATGGAAACTGGGATAAGCTCCAGGCTGATGAGCTTCCGGGCTCAGAACAGACTTTAGACTTTTTCCATACTGAGGTATATGGAGGCACATGGTTTAGTGGTTAGAGCATTGGCCTTGCAATCGAAAGGTTGTGAGTTCAATTCTCAGACCGGGTGATGTGTTGTTTCCTTGAGCAAGACACTTTATTTCACATTGCTCCAGTTTACTCAGCTGTAGAAATGAGATGATAGGGACTGGGGTCCATATCGTTCCACTGTAAAATGGTCGTGGAGGTGCCACGGCAAAAAAGCACCCAGCACTCACTGTAAATGAGGTTGGTGTTAGGAAGGGCATCCAGCTGTAGAAATCAAGCCAGAATCAGTTCCTGTCCCACCCTTGCAAGCAGGGAAAAAGCAGACATAAAATAAAATGATGATGATGATGAGGTGCAAATTAGCAGAGCTATTTCAAGGGTGGTTAAAATGCTTTATTACATTCATTCCAGCTCTCAAAACTCATAGCGGTCAACTTTGCCTTACATACCTTTGAGGTCAATAAAGTACCAGTCTAGTACTAGAGCCCAATTCTTCCTCATTTCCATTCTCACTCTCTCCTTATCTGGAAGTAATCGGCTGTGTTCAGACTTGGAGAGGGATGGGCTCCGCCAAGTTTAAAATACCCAAGAAATCAAGAAGTGTCACTACAGAGCAGCTTCATTTCTTATCAGCATTCGGACATTTTACATATCTAGGAGAACACTACTATTTCTCTCCAGCTTTCTCTCATCTTGCACATTCAATACCTTTCTTTTGCTACCATGCAATATAACACTACGTACACAAACATTATTAAATCTGCTTTCCACCCACAGTGTCCATACAACCCCACCAGGAGTTGTGGAGCTTTCTTTCCATGGTAGCTTGGGTTGGATGAGATTTTTTTAATACCGTTTTTCTGTCAACTAATACGTTATTAGTAAGGTGTGTGTGTGTGTGCGTATATATATATATCATCATCATCGTCATCTTCATTTAACGTCCATCTTCCACGCTAGCATGGGTTAGACGGGAGTTGTCCCACTTGAGGCAAGGTTGTCTCACTCATATAGGACTATCTGGCAGGTTTTCTACGGCTGGATGCCCTTCCTAACAAAAACCACATTTACAGTGTGGAACTGGGAACTTTTTACCGTGTTACCTACACGACCACTTTACAGCATGGACCTACACGATATATATATATACACACACACACACACACACACACACATATACACAGTTCTCTCACGGTATTCACAGGGGTTATGTTCCTAGAGCACCAGCGAAGAGTGAAAAACCGCAAATAATGGGCATGGTCCATAAAAATTTCCTATAAATGTCAAAACATATAGGCCAAAATTTTGCCGCGAAAAAAACCATTAAAAAATCGGGGAAGATATCTTCAATTCCGTGAATGGACAGTGGGTTCCACGAACAATTATTAGTTAGGTTCTAAGGAAAATCCCACAAATAACCGGGACTGTGACTGCCGGGGATACACTGTATATATTACTAGATGTATTAACCCTTTAATGTTCAAACCGGCCAGAATTCTCTCACCTCTTTCTGTTCAAACTGGCTGTAACTGGCCACTCATACTGATGTTAAGGTATTGTTCTCAAAATAAATACTTTCAAAATCTCATAGATTCAATATTATGTGAGATAAAGCCTTTACCATGAAAATATAATAGTATATATAGAGTAATGTGAATGCTAAAGGGTTAAGTACTTTTAATGTGTAAATACAAACGGATGTAAGGGAAATAACTTAGATTAAACAGAATCAAATGATTGAGGAATGAAGGGACTATCTAATTTTCTGATGGTACAAAATGTATTGAGCCTATGTTGTAAAATGGTTAATAATAAGAAGTGTATCAAACTGCAAAAACCATCACACACAAACTAGAAAGATTGGTGTTTTTCTCTGTGAGATAATGAAACACTGCAAACAAGTAGCAAACTACCGTGAGACTTATTCAAACCATACAAGCATGGTAAATCAGATAATATATTAGTCACTAGCTGGCCCCATGTCGTCAAAAATGACTGCTAATTGTAAGATCTATACATAATATAAAAAAGAGATGTCTGTTTGTTTGTTGGTTAGTTCCTTCATGCTCACTCACATAAGTGATACAAACACACAGCCAATATGTGTAACCAAATCGCTACACATATACACACACAAGTGTGCTTGTAATTCTACTGTGTGTGCTTGTAATTCTATTGTCGATGTATCTTTCTAAATAAACACACACACAAACACATATACACTCACACAAATATTATATATAAATATAATTTACACAAACACACATATACACACACACTATTACTCACATAATCATAACAACTAATGTGTAGCCAATTTGCTATACATATACACACAGGTGTAGAGAATGTTAGAGGCTGCTTTCTGTAGTTTGTCATCACCCCTTCTTTCCTCAGTCATCTCTAGTGTGTGACGTCATCACTCTTTCCTTCCTCACTCATCTCTAGTGTGTGACGTTATCACCCCTTCCTTCCTCAGTCATCTCTAGTATGTGACGTCATCACCCTTTCCTTCCTCACTCATCTCGTGTGTGACGTCATCACCCTTTCCTTCCTCAGTCATCTCTAGTATGTGACGTCATCACCCTTTCCTTCCTCACTCATCTCGTGTGTGACGTCATCACCCTTTCCTTCCTCAGTCATCTCTAGTGCATGACATCACCCTTTCCTTCCTCACCCATCTCTAGTGTGTGACGTTATCACCCCTTCCTTCCTCAGTCATCTCTAGTGTGTGACGTCATCACCCCTTCCTTCCTCAGTCATCTCTAGTGCATGACATCATCACCCTTTCCTTCCTCACCCATCTCTAGTGTGTGATGAACAAATATACATTGCTATTATATTAGTAGATTGCCACCTTCAAGTATGCTCCATTGGATGTGCAATGTCAATGTGTGTGAACAACCAAGTATAGACGAGTTGAGAAAAAAACTGGGTATAAGAGGGATAAGTTGTGGTGTGCAGGAAAGAAGGCTGAGATGGTATGGACATGTGATGCGCATGGAGGATGACCGCTGGGTAAAGAAGTGCCAAGAAATCCCAGTAGAAGGAAGACGCAGTAGAGGTAGACCACGAAAAACATGGGCGGAGGTGGTGAGAGCAGACCTTAGATCGCTGAAACTCACCGAGGAGATGACGAAGGACCGTGACAGGTGGAGAGATGCTGTGCTGAATAGGACCCGTCCAACCCTTGCAAGCAGGGAAAAGCAGACGTAAAATGACGATGATGATGATTCCAGGCCAGTATCCAGATTCAAGGTAGGCAATAGTGTCTATGAAATAACATCTACCAGACCTTTCCATTTTGTGCCATGGATACCGCAGGACAAGGTTTGATACTTCCTCAACATGCATTGTATAATGTCCTGTTATATCTTAGGGTTTAAAAGAAATTAATATAACTTACTTCTTAGGAAATTAGCCAGGTCTATAAGTGTTCGATCATTATCATCTCCTGTCCATCGTTTTAGTAAAAATCTATTTTGTTTTTGAAGCCTGGTTGAACTCTCACTCCAGTCTACAATTATTACCTTGGACAGATCTCGGTTTAAACAAGAAAGATCCTGGAAAAAATTGAAATTAAACATTTAAACACTTTCAAAACATTTATAATAGATATAAAATAGTTCCAGAACAACAACCAGATATAAATAACAGCTTCTTATATGGGCACAAGGCCAGCAATTTTGGGGGAGGGAAAAGTCGATGAAATTGACCCCAGTGCGTGACTGGTACTTTATTTTATCGACCTCGTAAGGATGAAAGGCAAAGTTAACCTCGGATGGATTTGAACTAAGATCATAAAGGGCCGTAACTCTATGCGGTAAAGCATGGCGTCCAACCCCCTACCGATACTGCCAATCCACCGCCCTACAACCAGATATAAATAACAAACAATATTTCACTTAGTGACCACTGATTCTTTTAACACCTAAAGAAGTTATAGGGATGCCGCTATGACATACATATCATGGGCATTTTAAACCTTCTTCTGGCTCAACAAGGCTGGGGGTCAACCTAAGCCAGCGATCCCAAACCATCTTTGTCGTCTTCTTCGGCTGAGTTTACACGCACAAAGATTCAGCACGCTTTCTCCAATCATCCCGGTCGAGCATGACATTTCTCAGTTCATCGATGTTATCAATGTTGGCATCTCTCAGCAGGGTATCAATGAATGAGACGGCCTGTCTTCCCACACTTCTTCATCCGACCGCCGTTTTCCAGTGCACAAGTTGTGATGCTATTTCTTCTGGATGACGGATGCAGTGCCCCGCCAGTTTCATTCATCTGCAAGCAGCTTTTTTTTTATTTTCCATCATCCTGGGTAGAGCCAATCAGGTCCACAAGCGGCCTGTGCCAGCTTCTCTGCATCTTCTAAGGCGACGTTAAGCCTTTGGAGATCTTCCCTGATAACATCCAGCCATTTGCTATGGGGCCTGCCACAGGGCCTCTTCCAGTCACTGCGTCGAACGAGAGTAAGGCATCGGACCAACACGTTTCCAACAGAGCTTCCCACCTCATAGCGATCTGCCGCACGTGCCGGTACAGAAATGTCCTCCACTTCCCACGAAATTTTAAACCTGGTGACTGTCGTTCCCTTCCAAATTTGACTACAGCCAAAAGAGGACACCAACAATGCTGAAAGGACGAATGGCAAAGTTGGCCTCAATGCAATTTGAACTCAGACTGCAGAGAACCAGAGGTCTTCTATCCAACACTCTAATTTGCCTTCATCATCACTATTTAACGTCCATTTTCCATGCTTACATGGGTTTGACTGGTCAACCGTGTTGAGAGGCAAGTCTGGCCAGAATTGGTCATACCGTAGCTTGTTCCGACAGGACTGTAAATTTGGCCAGGGTTTTTTACAGCTGGATGCTCTTCCTAACAACCACGTTGCCACTTATATAATATTTAACAGAACAAGTTTTACTGTAAAACATCCATTTCAAGCCTATTCTAACAATTGTATAATTTAGTGAACATAGGAAAAAGAATCTTGTTAAATATTGCAGCCAGTAAGATAATTGGTGATCGGAAGGGTATCCAGTCGTAGAAACCATCCGTAATAAAGATTCAAGATGTTATTTCACATACATTCACTTCAATTGTGTCAAGGCTATGGCAACCCCTCTAATGTTGGTGACAGTGCACCCATATATTCTGTAAAGTAACTGGTGATAGAATGGGTATCCAGTTATAGAAAACTTTCCAAACAAGGGGGAGCAAGATGAATTTTCAGTTGCATCAGAAACATGACATATTCCCTAGTGCTAATGCCATGAAAATGCACATAGAGAGTGCAGGAATGTATGTAAACGAGATGCAGCTCCCAGTGGGATACATGTATTTTATCATAGCACTAGCATTACCACTTTACAGAGTGGGCTGAGTGTATTTTAGCCAATCGGAAAACGGAGACTTGCTGTGTATTTAAATCGTATAGAGATTTTGTTGACATGATCTGGCTGGAACTACTCTCTCCATTGCCTCTACTTTCAAACTTAATAATACATATATAAATATACTTATATAAAGAATAAAAAGCACCAAAGAGCCAATATGCTTTTAAACTAACACATGGTGCTTTTCAATCTTTATATATCAGCTCTGCATGAACTCCATTGCATCAAGCTTTAAACCCTCTGGTAAACTTTATACCAAATAGCAACAGTTATTGTTAATAGTATAAATATACTTAAGTAAAATATTAACTATAGAACATTAGATACTGATCAAGATACTATCAAATTGGAAATATACTATAGAGTATTATACTTCTTGACTTTCTATATACTATAAAGTCTTTTACCTGTTCCAGCCATTTGGGTGAGGCCATGCTGTGTATTTCTATCATTGAAAATATGCTGTTTGGCGCTGTTGTTTGGCACTCCTCCGGTTACCAAGTCTTCTAGTTGGTTGGATCAATGATACAGCCTACTCATGGAATTAATGAGTAGGTGGCTGAGCATTCCAGACACTTGTATCCTGAACATAGTTCTCGGAGATTCAGTGTGACACAGAATGTGACATGGTTAATCCTTCAAATTACATTAATTGCCAGTTAAGCTGACTGGAGCAACATGAAATAAAGTGTCTTGTTCAAGGACACATCAAACCGCTGGGAATCAAACTCATAACCTTACAATAGTCAGTGAAATATCTTAACCATTAAGCAATGCACCTTCACAAATATTCTGTTTAGTGTATCAATAAATATCTTCATCATCACTGTTTAGCATCTTATTTTCTATGTATGTCTGGGTCAGACGGGTTGTCCATGCTATGAGGCAAGTCTGACCATTTGGTCGTGCTGTACCTTGCGCAAACGGAACTGTATTTTGCCCAGTTTTTTTTACAGCTGGATACCCTTCTTAACACCAACTAGAACACTGAGAGTGTGGAACTTGGTGGTCCTGTTATGAGAGGGGTCTGGCCAATTGATGGGGGAGCTGGGTGGACCAGCAATGAGGTAGTTCTGGCCAGTTGGCTGCGTCAAACCTTGCTCATAGTAGGGCCTGTGTTATGGCTTGGGATTTTTACAGCTGCTGGACGCATTTCCTAACACCAACTACATTTACAGTGTGAGACTAGATGGTCACACTTATGAGGCAACTCTGGCCACACCATACCTTGCTTATATGGGACTGTACCATAGCTGGGTTCTTATGGCTGCTAGATGTCCTTCCTAACAGCTACCACATTTACAATATGGACCTGCGTGTTCTCGTTATGGGGAGGGTCTTGCCTGTTGGCCAAACCAGACATTTCTCATAGCAACGCCTGTGTTTTGGCTTAAGATTTTTACAGCTGCTAGAATGCCCTTCCTAACACCAACCATATTTATAGTGGGGGTTTGGGTGGTCCCTGTATGAGACAAGTCTTCTGGGCAGTTGGCCGCATTATACCTTGCTCTTACCGGGTCACATTTCGGCTGGGTTTTTACGGCTGCTCGGTGTCCTTCCTAGCGCCAACCACTTACAGTGTGGACAATAGTAAAGCAGAACTGATTATTAAACATCTTCCTTAATCTATACAAGAATAAACAAAATAGAAAAATAAAAAATATATTTTTGTCTTTGTCAGTCTCATTTGAGTGTGTGTTTGACCGACTCACCTTAACATGATGACCATCCATGTAACGAGTTGCATCTCTGTAAAGACGGTACATGATAAAACCATTTGGATCGAGATTATTAACTATAGGGTCAGCGTTCTGTAAAGACAAATGAAAAACGATACAGTTTTATATATATATTTGAAGAGATGCAGATATAGAAAGGGGGAGTTTTATAAATTCAGAGATAAAGCATTTCTCATGTGTCTAGTTACATAAGCTTTAACCCTTTCATGGCTGCATTTCTAATGAAATACACTTTATTTTAATTAATGAAGAATTTTGAGGGATTTACTAAAATCATTAATTATTTCATTACTAAGATAGTAACTTAATGTATGGTTCTTATATAAAATTATGTTGGAAGATTTTAATTTAAATTGGAAACGTTTAAAATGGGTGGTTAGGGACCTCTGTTATTGGGATAAGAAATACCTGGGACAAGCTTTAACTTTTTAATGTACAAATTTCTACCAAAAATAAAATATAAAATAAATAATAATAAAACTGCAAGTCTTCGTCCAAGGGAAATAATTCTTATATTCTTTAAAAATGTTACTTCAACTAGAAATAGTGATATACAACTACTCTAGTGTCTCGAATAATCGCAAACGTTTATTATTTTTTCAGATTTTTTTCAACTCCACCCCGCTTATTAAATTTTACAAATCTATCTCCAACAAAATTTTATTTTAAGTAGTAGCATTCTTGCGACAATTAATTTTCTTTAAACATTAAAAAACATTATACACGACAAAAAAATTACGTTACTATAAATCCCATATATTACAAAAAAAATTTTTTTAATTCAACAGACAACCTATAAGAATTACCGACTTTCCAACTCCCCTTCGCCTATATTAAGGGTCCTGAGAGTATGAGATAATTTAATTAATGTTATGTTTTTTTTCCTGGAGCTATTTTAACCTCATTTTCATCCTCTAAGTATTACAGGTCCATACCAGATCAGTCTTCTCTCTTGCACACTGCATCTGATTCCTCTTATATACAGATTTTCTCTCAGCTCATTTGTTCAGTTAAACTAACATTACACATTCAGGAAAGCAATCTCGGTTTTCTTTCCAACCTTTACAGATATTCCATGTTCAATGCCCATCTTTCATAGCCACATTGTACACAAGGTTCATATGATCTACTCTTCACACAGAGAGAGAGAGAGAGAGAGAGAGAGAGGTGAAGAGCTCTGAACATTTTCCATCTTTTTCATATTCTGGCTACAATCACCCAGGCAACACAAGTTGTTAGCTATTTCTAGGGAGTCTTCTAAGCATTTGAATTAATTATTTTCATGGGTACTCTTACTGTTCACTATTCCTAAACGAAGTCCTTCTCCGTCAATTTGTCTGATCTCACCACATTTCTTATGCATCCACTGTTTACATTCGCTTCACAGTACAAAGTTCTTACTCTTTTACAGCATATTGAGCACATGTACACAGCTTGGCTGAATGGTTAAGAAGTCTGCTTTGCAACAATTAGGTCTCGGGTCAAATCCCACTGCAAGATCATCTCTTTAACCCTTTAGCATTTAAACCGGCTGTATCCAGCCAGAATTGCCTCACTTCTTTCAATTCAAACCGACCGTAACTGGCTACTGATAGGTATTGTTCTCAAAATAAATAATCTCAAAATAAATAATATCAAAATCTCATAGAATCGATATTATGTAATGTAAAGCCTTTACCACGACAATACAATAATAAATATAGAGTAATGTAAATACTAAAGGGCTAATGTCTATATTTTTATGTTTGCATGTTTGGACAAGTCCTCAATATGGCATTATTGGGCTGGTATTTTTTCTTATCAAACATGAAAGGATGAAAAGCAAAATGGACCTCGGCAGGATTTAAACTAAAACTGCAGAGAGCTGGAAACTATTCTAACATTCCAACAACTTTGCCAGTTCACTGCTTCCTCATTTATACCATATTACCCACTAAAAAAAAAAATAATTCAACTAACATACATTTGAACCAACCATTTGAGCTGAGGTTAAACAACAACTAAAATTAGTATTTGACATAGCATTCGTTGCTCTTAATTTCAATAATCCTCTATCAAGGTGACACTCAACAGCACAGCACACTGACAGAACCATACTTCTACACTGGAGAGTTGTATCAATCTTCAACAACAAATTATCGAAAACAATACTTACATATCCTTGTTCTGAAGTGTAAATAACTACTTCAAATAAGGGTGGACCAACTTGCTTTAATAAATAATCTATACCAGGTCGTTTTTTAAATCGCCAGCCAGTACTATACTGTAATAATAAAAAGTTATAAATAAGTGACATTGTTAAGGAAACTGTGTTGTGGACTGATGTGTTCACATCAACATCATTTGCAGCAAAACAATTCATTAGTTCTATCCTTTTGGTTAAATAATGTAAAACAAATTAATTCAATGATATTCAGTCCACACTATAAAATGGTCGTGTAAGTGTCTCGACAAAAAGCACCCAGTCCACACTATAAAGTGGTCGTGTAAGTGTCTCGATCAAAAGCAGCCAGTCCACACTGTAAAGTGGTCGTGTAAGTGTCTCAATCAAAAGCAGCCAGTCCACACTGTAAAGTGGTCGTGTAAGTGTCTCAATCAAAAGCAACCAGTCCACACTATAAAGTGGTCGTGTAAGTGTCTCGATTAAAAGCAACCAGTCCACACTGTATAGTGGTCGTGTAAGTGTCTCAATCAAAAGCAACCAGTCCACACTGTAAAGTGGTCGTGTAAGTGTCTCAATCAAAAGCAGCCAGTCCACACTGTAAAGTGGTCATGTAAGTGTCTCAATCAAAAGCACCCAGTCCACACTATAAAGTGGTCATGTAAGTGTCTCGATTAAAAGCAACCAGTCCACACTGTATAGTGGTCGTGTAAGTGTCTCAATCAAAAGCAACCAGTCCACACTGTAAAGTGGTCGTGTAAGTGTCTCGATCAAAAGCACCCAGTCCACACTGTATAGTGGTCGTGTAAGTGTCTCGATTAAAAGCACCCAGTCCACACTGTATAGTGGTCGTGTAAGTGTCTCGATCAAAAGCAACCAGTCCACACTGTAAAGTGGTAATGTAAGTGTCTCAACAAAAAGCACCCAGTCCACACTGTATAGTGGTCGTGTAAGTGTCTCGATCAAAAGCACCCAGTCCACACTGTATAGTGGTCGTGTAAGTGTCTCGATCAAAAGCACCCAGTCCACACTGTATAGTGGTCGTGTAAGTGTCTCGATCAAAAGCAACCAGTCCACACTGTATAGTGGTCGTGTAAGTGTCTCAATCAAAAGCAACCAGTCTACACTGTAAAGTGGTCATGTAGGTGTCACGATCAAAAGCAACCAATCCACACTGTAAAGTGGTCATGTAGGTGACATGACCAAAAGCAACCAGTCTACACTGTAAAGTGGTCATGTAGGTGTGTCACAACAAAAAAGCACCCAGCACACATTGTAAAGTTGTTGTGTAGATGTCACAACAAAAAGCACCCAGCACTCAATGTGAATGAGGTTGGTGTTAGGAAGGGCGTCCAGCCATAGAAACCAAGCCGAAAACAGTTGTGTATAAGCAAGGCATGGTCATCAGACCTGGCTTGTCTCACAACAGGGCAACTCATCTTACCCATGCTAGGGTGGAAAATGGACGTTAAACGGTGATGATGATGATATTAAATAATCGTATTTAATTAACAAAGATTTGGGGAAACTCTGGATGAACAGAAAGAAAAACAGAGTAAAAAAGGAATCAGGTATAATGTACAAGAGTGAAAACTGCACTGGTATGGACATGTGAGGTATATGGATGATAATCATTGGGTGATGAAGTGTTATAAAATCCCAGTGGAAAGAAGCTGCAGTAGAGGATGACGAAGGAAGACTTGGGCAGGGATGGTGAGTTCTGATCTCAAATTACTAAATCTCACAGAGATGATAAAGGAATGCAACAAGTGGAAGCAAGCTATGCTGGAAAAAGACCTATCCAACACATACAAGCACAGAAAAATGGATTTAAATGATGATGGTGATTGAAGTATGGAGCAAACTACCTGCATCAGTTATTAGCTGTCAGGACACTGCATCCTTAAAAGGTTCCATGCTTCCCGAAATTCACCAACCCTACACATACGTGTGTATGTATATCATGACTCATACATTGTTCACTTTCCTGACATTTGTACAATACATGCACCTTTGATGAGTTGTAGTGCACCTGAGCACTGTACACAATTTCCATTATTATTATTATTATTCATTATATGTGTGTATCCAGTTTAAAATAGGTACACTGTATTCCTATGTGTTGTAAGAGGTTACTAATAGAGTTGGTGGCAGAAATGACAACCAGCTGTAAAACATTGCCTCCAGAATGACCAGATGATAAATATGAAGTTTATCATAGGGACCACAAGGTTAAACCCTGCATTGACAGGGAAAATGACCTTAAAACTCTTGTAAGGCAAATAAAAGATTTCACATTAAAATAATTATTGACCAAATATATGGGAGTTTTCTTGGGAGCTATAGGTGTCAGCCATTACTCAATCTCCCCTATTAGTCCGGGGTTGCTTATTCATTCAGCAATTGCCAGCTAACATCGCACTAGCCAACATAGCTGGTGGCCTTATCACTATCCACCATCTGTGACCTGCTCTCTAGTAGAACAGCTCTACCAAAGTAGGCAACATAGAGGGGTGCGCTGAGATCAAAATAGCTAGAATGGAAAAAGCTCAGAGAGCCACTCCCATTGTTGACGACAAAAGGTTTCTCCCTACATACGAAAGGATGTCTATGATGCCTGTGTTCAAAGTGCAATGCTGCATGGTAGTAAAACATGGGCTGTGACTGCGGAGGACATGCGTAAACTGGAGAGAAATGAAGCAACCATGTTCCGTTGGATGTGCAACGTAAGTGCGAGAGAATGGCAGAGCGTGGACGAGTTAAAGAAGCTGGGTTTAAGAGGAATTTGAGGTAGTGTGCAGGAGAGAAGACTGCATTGGTTTGGACATGTGATGCCCATGGACAATGATCATTGGGTGAATGCCAGGAAATCCCAGTGGAAGTCGCAGTAGAAGTAGACCAAGAAAGACCTGGGCAGAGGTTGTGAGAGCTGACTTCAAATCACTGAGACTCAAAGAGGTGATGATAAAGGATTGTGATGTGTGGGGAGATGCCGTGCTAAGAAGGACACATCCAACCCATGCATGCGTAGAAAAGTGGACGTAAAAACAACAATGATAATGATGAAATTAAGTTCTTTAGATAGAATTATCTAGCAAGTAGCCATCAAACTAATGCTCTGGTGTAATCAAGATAAGCTCTGGTGTGATAAAACTCTTGGTTAAAGACATTTTAATTTTAAACACTCAAACTGGGTGATGGAGGCAGAGTTTTACAATTATCCCTAAGCGGAATTTGAACCCAGAGTGTGAAGCGCTAGAAAAGATGCTCAAAGCACTTCACTCAACAACTAAACAATTACACTAATCCACTGCCATAAACTGATACAGTATCAGTTTATCAGCCCCTAAATGATGAAAGGCAAAATTTAACCTTGACAAGATTTAAACTCAGAAAACAGAGAGTCAGAACAAATACAAGGTATTCTATCGGATGCCCTAATGACTATAAAAATTTGCTATCTACAGCAATGAATGCATAATACAAAAAAAGAATACTTACTGTCCAATCAGGATGTACAAGGACACCAGTCATTTCTATGACTAAAGTGTAAGGAGGCTGAGCATAGGGGTATTGCAAAGGGTCAGGCAGTAACTTTTCTCGAGAAGGGTCTTTCAGCATCTGAATAAAAATACAATAAACGAACATGAAAATAATTATTATAAATGTTAAGGAAAATTTTTATATTTGCAGAGGGTCATGTCCTAATATTGCCAAAAAATAGTAAAACACACTCACTGTTTAGTTTGGTTTTCGCTTCAGTTTCAGTAATTTTTTTTATGGAAATTGATTTTCTATTTTAACCCTTCCATGATCATTATCATTTAACATCCATTATCCCTGCTAACAAGGGTTGGACAGATCTTCTCAGATGACCAATTTAATACTCAAGCGGTATTACTGACCTCCAAGTCAGACTAGGGGCCTGCATCTCGCATACATACAGGTGTGTTGTACTGAGTGTAATTTATCATGTCACTAGCACTATAGAGGTTGTAAGGTTTTAACACAGTTAACGGGTCCTTGTTTGACAGGTTTTCTAACACCAACCACTTTACTGAGTGTACTTTACCATGATGTGAGCACTACCTCCTTACAGAGTGTACGTGATGCCTTTTATATTGGCACCAGTACTACCACCTTATAGAGTATACAGGGTGCCTTTTATTGGTGTACCAGCACTACTACTTTACAATGCATATTGGGTACATTTTACAGTTACACAAGCACTACCTCTTTACAGAGTGAACTGGGTGTAATGTTATAGATTTGTCTGACTCAAACAACAACAAATGTTTAATACACACACTCCTTACAGTGTTGAGATGAAACAATGGTGCCTGCTTATAGCTGGATGTAATAAGTCAGCAACAATTAACAGTCACATTTCAACTACAGACAGTGTGTAGTACAAGAAAGAAGGGGAAGAAAAACTATCAACTTAATGAGTCATTCATGTGTAATTTCTGCAATAAACTCTAAACAGTTGTACTTGCCTGTTTGTATTGATGGAATTCTTTCATTGCTCTTTTTAGATATGCTTGGACAAACCATACTGAAAAATACATTACATAACAATTATTGCTCTTTTTAGATATACTTGGACAAACCTTCTTTACCCAATTATTCCTGGGAAGGTCGTGAGGGGCAGGGTCTTCAAACACTCCTTCCAGTGGGTCCTGTCAGAAGCAACCATCTCCAACTGATCCAGCTGGATTCCCAAGCAACACCAGCCAAGCTCATGGATGTTATCCAACCATCTTGCTTGGTGTCTACCCCTGGGTCTTCTGCCAGTTAATTTTGCCTGTAAAATCTGTCCAGCGATTTTTTTCTGAAACATTCTAACCACATGCCCATAGTATCGGAATTGTGACCTCCCAATTCGGAGAAGTAGCAGCTCTACCTGGAGTGACTCTCTGATCTCTAAGCTATCCACTCTATTAAGTAACATTACCCTAAAGACTCTTCGACAGAATCCCATTTCAGCCACTTGTATTTGCGACCACTATGGGTTTTAGATGACCTTTGCCATCCTTTTATTCTAGCGGTGACACAGAGAAATGATTATATAAAAATGTAAAGCAAAAACAAAACAAGACTAAACTTCAATAATCAGATATAAACGTGATTGGCATAAAGCAAACATTTGCTAGGGCAAGCCACAAATTCAAACAATTGTTTGAATAGCAAATTACCTGACAACACCTGTTGTAAAGTGTTCAAATTTAAACTAATAACCTCATTATAACATAAATGATATATTGAAATTTTGTAGAGCACAACCAGCATAATACATATCATCATCATCATTGTTTTTTTAACATCCACTTTCCCTGCTAGCAAGAGTTGGCCAGGTCAATATAGACCAAGTCTGTACTGAAGCGGAAACACTGATCTCCCAAGTAAGCCAGGGATCTGTGTCTCGCTTACATATGGTCACACATTCCATTGAATGTTCAGGTGAGGTTGTAATGCCTTTGACACAACTGAGGGTCCTTCCAACCCTTTGTTTGGCAAGATTTCTACAGCTAGATGCCTTTCCTATCAGTACTGGGTGCATTTATCATGTAAATCACCAACACTAGGGAGGTTATCATGCCCATGACACAATTGGATAATACAAAAGACCTGCCCACCTGTACAAGCACTGCAACACAAAAAGTAAATGTAGTGAAGGTTGTGCTGGTTGGGACATGTGATGCACATGACTGATCACTGCCATGAAGCCACAGTACGGGAAGACCAAGGAAGAGGTGGTGAGAGCTAATCTCAAATTGCTGAAGATCACAGAGGAGATGAGAAACGAACATGACATGTGGAGAGATACTGTGCTAAAAAAGACCCATCTAACCCATGATAGCATGGAACAGCAAATGTAAAATGATGATTATGAGTAACAAGAGACCACAGAATAGGTTATCAAATGAAGACAAGATAAGCTTTGAGAGGACATTTCAGTCTTGAACATGATAACAACCTTTCTCGTATTAGTGTCATGAGAAAATATACCCAGTACATCCTGTAAACTGTTAGTGTTGATACCAAGGAAAAGTGCACCCAGTACAGTGATTCGCATTAGGAATGGCATCCAGCCATAGAATTATGTCAAATATGGAACATATAAGCAAGGTGGGTCAATCTGATTTGTCTGGTCTTGGACCATAACAACAGGTCCAACCATGCCAGGGTAGAAATCAGCAGTAAAATGTTACAGATCTTCTTTGCTCACTTATTCCAGGAAGGGTTGTAGGGGTTGAGTCCTCAAACACTCCTATGGGGTCCTGTCAGAAGAATCCGTCACCAACTGATCCAGCTTGGTCCCCAAGCTAGACCAGCCAACCTCATGGATGTTATCTAACCATCTTCCTCAGGATCTACCCCTGGGTCTCTTGCCAGTTGATTTAGCTCGTAAAATCTGTCCAACAATTCTTTCCTGAGACATTCTAACCACATGCTCAAAGTATCAGAGCTGTGATCTCTCAATTCGGAGAAGTAGCAGCTCTACCTAGAGTGACTCTCTGATCTCCGAGCTACGCACTTTATCAAGTAATGTTACTCCAAACACCCTTCAGAGAAACTCCATTTGTATTCGCGATTGTATTCTTTCATTCATTTCCCAAGATTCATGACCACAAGCTAGAGATGGCACGAATACTGAACTGAAGATAGCAAAACTATCTTTTACACCTACTTCCCTTCTGATTACTGAAGCTAGTGCATTACTGCATCAGCTCCTGCATTCCATTACTTGTAAACACGGCCCCGAGATACTTGAACTTCTCTACCTGCTTCAGAGGAACTCTACTCACATATAGAGTGCACTGCACAGGCTTCCTTGAGAGTACAAGTGTCCCAGTTTTCGCAGCACTGATTTTCATTCCTGAAGTGCAGCACTTGGCATCAAACCTATCAAGTGCATGTCTGAGATCACCTTCTATGACTTAAGTAACACCATGTCGTCTGCAAATTCCAACCAAGTGAACCTACACCCACCAGTCTCAATACCACTGTAAATTTGGATGTAATTTTGGCACTGTAAATTTGGATGGATGATGGAAACTCCACTTTTCAGCTGTGGTGCACAGGTGAGGGTAGGGATATTTACAAGCCCTTGGATGTCAGAATGTGTTATAAAAATCAATCTCATTGGTAGGAATGTGCCTGGGGTTCTCCTTTCAGAGAGGTGCAGAGAATACTTTGCTGATCTCCTAAACTCAGTCGCATGAACTTCTTCTGATGCACATGAGATACATCTGGGAGCGATAACTAACCTCTCACAAGAGCAATTAAAGAGCTCAAATGCAACAGGACCACTGGGGCGGATGCAATTCAGCCAGAGATGTTAAAAACCTTAAATAGAGATGGTATTCTCTGGTTGACTCGTGTGTATCAGGTGGCCTGGATCTCTGGAAAATCGTGGCAATATTGTCAAAAGGTGTACACTCGTTTGCTTGTTTTGTAAACCTTAAAAAGGTAAATGACCATGTTCCACAGTACCTGTTGTGGATGGTTCTGCAGGTGTATGGAATTGATGGACAATGAGCTCTCTACAAATGTCCTAGTATTTGTATTTGGATAGATAGTGCTAAGTTGAAACCATTCAATGTGGGTGTCAGACTCTGCCAAGGGTGCATACCGTCACCTCTCCTATTTGTATCTTCATGCACAGTCAGGTTGAATAAAGTTACAGATATTTTACCAACTCCCTACAAAGTCTTTATATTGAAAATTAATAGAGAGAGAGGTAATCTACTCATATAGCCACAAAAGCATTAAGAAATGCCAAAAAATAATATAAAATCTTGTGTGATTTGAATGAGATTAAACTGCTATTTCATGTAGGTTGAGATATCATATAGAGGATCCCTCACAGAGTGATTTTTCTACATAATCACTTAAGAAGCTATATTTATTGACAACTATCAGGCACAGAACAGACAGAATTAATAATTAATCCAAAAATATTAAATCCTCCCTTGGTGATCAATGTCACAGAACAACTGATAACATTGTCATACAAAATTAATATGGTTGTTATGACTTAAATATAAATATGTAGAAGCAGAAACAAGCTTGCATCTTTTAAACCATTTGATACAAAACCACCCCTGGTTCTACAATACAAAGCTGTTTATTTTAAATTGTTTATATTTATTTAAAACCTTCCATCATAACTTTATGTAAGATCCTTTGTTAATTTATGTTCCAAACACCAGTTTAACCCTTTAGCAATTACATTACTCTATATATATATACTATAGTATTTTCACAGTAAACACTTTATTTCACATAATATCAAATCTACAAGATTTTGATATTATTTATTTTAAGTATGAGCGACCAGTTATAGCCAGTTTGAACAGAAAGAGGTGACAGAATTCTGGCCGGATACGGCTGGTTTATATGCTAAAGGGTTAATAATGAGAAAGATATATTGCCAAATCCTGCCAGATTCTTGATTATTTTCAAAATCATAGGCAGGACCTTTCATTAGAAATAGGGTAATGAAAGGGTTAAATACATTCTTATTTGGTTATTAATGAAATCATAGGAAGTATAAAAAGGAATGAAAATACTTTATAAAAATGTTGCTGCTCAGTATTTTAAAACCAAATAAAATTGGGAATGTGTAACTCTTTATATAATGATGTAGAGGTGCAGGTGTGTGTGACAAGAAGCAAACAATAGGATACACACATACAGGAGAGGGTGACACACATACACACACACAGGAGAGGGTGACACACATACAGGAGAGGGTGACACACATACATACACACTACAGGAGAGGGTGACACACATACAGGAGAGGGTGACACACACACACACACTACAGGAGAGAGTGACATACACACACAAGAGAGTGACACACACACACACAGGAGAGAGTGACATACATACACACACACAGGAGAGTGACATACGCACAACAGGAGAGTGTGACATACACACACAACAGGAGAGTGACATACATACACACAGGAGTGACATACATACACACACACAATACAGAAGAGGATGACATACACACACACACACACACAGAGGAGAGACATACACACACACACACACACTACAGGAGAGTGACATACATACACACAATACAGGAGAGGGTGACATACACACACACACACAGGAAAGAGTGACATACACACACACACAGGAGAGAGTGACATACACACACACACAACAGGAGAGAGTGACATACACACACAACAGGAGAGTGACATACATACACACAGGAGTGACATACATACACACACACACAATACAGAAGAGGATGACATACACACACACACAGAGGAAAGAGTGACATACACACACACACATACTACAGGAGAGTGACACACATACACACAATACAGGAGAGGGTGACATACACACACACACACAGGAAAGAGTGACATACACACACACACACACAGGAGACATACACACACACACAGGAGAGAGTGACATACACACAATACAGGAGAGGGTGACATACATACACACACAGGAGAGACATACACACACACACAGGAGAGAGTGACATACACACACAATACAGGAGAGAGTGACAGACAGGCATACATACACAACAGGAAAGACTGACACACACATACAACAGGAAAGATAGCTGCACACATACAACAGGAAAGATAGCTGCACACATACATGAGTGCACGGAATACACACACATACACATACAAAGAGAGAAGATAAAAACACACACACAACAAAAAGGGAATATATAAAGTATATTCTTATTCTGTATCAGGCCAACATAACCTACAAATTGTTTACATTTAATATTTTAATAGCAGCCTCTTTTAATCATATTGTCTACCAACCCCTTAATATTGTGGAAGGTTATCACAGAAATATAAGATTCCCTTGTGTTGGTGTCACAATAAAATACACCTAAGACAATGTTTTATGGTTCTGTTTCATTGCCCTCTCACTATATTGTAGTTTTGGTGGTCTTATCCATGCCAGTCACCTATCTTCTACTTTCTGAAACCCACAAAGACTAGGCTTTTTTTTTAGATGTGGCCTTTACTCACTTCGTCATAGTTACATCACATGTGCGAGTTTTCTTGGGAGTTACAGGTGTCACCCATTGCTTCATCTCCCCTAGTAGTTGACCACTGTTGGTCTGGGGTTGCTTATTCGTCCATCAGCTACTTGCTTATATCGCAACTATCATATCTAGTAGCCATATCGCTATCAGCCACTGTGGCCCACTCTCTAGCAGACTAGCTTTGTATTGTTGAAGGGTATCACAGAAATATGAATTTTTTTTGTGCTGGTGTCACAAGAAAATGCACCTAGTACACCCTGTCAAGTAATAGTGCTCGAGCCATGATAAAATACACATAGTATACCCTGTAACATGTTAGTGTTGGTGCCATACACCCAGTACATGCTGTAAGGTGGTTGGCATTAGGAAGTGCATCTAGCCATAAAAACCATACCAAATATGGAATATATGAGAAAACATTTAGTGTCGGACAGTGACAAAACATCCAACCCATCTAGTGTGGAAAACAGATTTTACTGTGTGCATTTTATCATAGCACCATCTTTACAGAGGTTGTTATATGCTCGTCCTGTCTGAAGGGTCCTCTTAAACCCTATATTGTTTCCAATTGATCACCAACGCTGTAGCCTCCAGTCACTCAACACATTTACAGTCTATGGATTTCAATTGAGAGATTACTGCTTTAATATTACGGACATGTGGTTAGAATGTCTCGGAGAAAGAATTGCTGGACAGATTTTATGGGCAAAACCAACGAGAAAGAAACCCAGAGTTAGACCCTGAGCAAGATGATTGGATAACAAGCATAAGCTCGGCTGGTCTCACTTGGTGATCCAGCTGGATCAATTGGAGACGATTGCTTCTGACAGGACCTGCTGGAAGACATGCTTGAGTACTCTGCCCCCACAACCCTCTCAGGAATAAGTAGGCAAAGAAGAAAAAGAAGGTTTCAATTAATTTTGAAATACATTATTGACATGTTAAAATTAATAATGACACTAAACATTTCTCATTTCTAAACTGTTCCTCTTTCAGTTAACAGTCTATCATCATGGATCAGTTGCATATTGATACATGCATTCAGCGCTACTCGTCAATATATGCTGCAGTTTTTCATTTAACCCTTTAGTTACCAACCCAGCCAAAACCAGCTCTGGTTCTATGAAATAAAACCACTCATTTCAAAGGTTTTTAATTTGAATTAAAATCTTCCAACATAATTTTATATAATAACCTTACATTTAGTTACTGTCTCAGTAATGAAATAATTATTTAAGTAAATCCCTAAAAAAATGTTCATTAATTAATTAAAATAGAGTGCATTTCATCAGAAATTTGACCATGAAAGGGTTAAGAAAATCTTTTGATCCTGGTCATTGGAATAATGTTCTTCAATCCAGCATCTAGTATGAATCACCATTGATTTAACACTGCTGCTGATATCACATATCCACCATGCTACCAAACCATAGTGGGATTATTAATTTTGTCATTGAGGTTTACTTCTCTAGTGAATAAGTTTTAATCTATCTCCTACCGTTTGGCAGTCGGTAAAGAGAGGCAATTAGATATAGTTTAGACAAGGAAGAATATAAAATTATCAACTTACAATCAGAAAATTCATCTTTGAACTGGAAATAGAAAATAAATAAAATATAATTGTTTTTTTGTTGAAATTATTAAAAAAAAGGTGCATATAAATCAGGCAAGTAACCGGGGAGGAGGGATACATGTTAATGTTTTGGTTTAACATCTTATAGTTAAGATTTCATACATTTTATAGTCAAGTATTTAGTTAACAATACTATTAAGTCACAATCAGGTTCAAGGTTCGATTCAACTGTGCAACATCTTGGGCATATATTTACCACAGCCTCAGGTTAACCCATGTTGTTTGGAAGCCCATCAGACGGACTGTAACTGTAATTCAAAGAGCCAGCCTTGGCACACACTGTGTCGTGAATTTCCTTGAAAAGTTTGTTACGGGTACACGTGTCTGTGGAATGCTCAGTCACTTACATGCTAATTTCATTAGCAAGCTGCCAGAACATTTATTGTCCCAACATAACAATGTGTGTGTGTGTGTGTGTGTGTGTGTGTGTGTGTGTGTGTGTGTGTGTGTGTGTGGGTGTGTGTGTGTGTGTGTGTGTGTGTGTGTGTGCGCGCGCGCGCAGGTTAGCCGGGACAGTTGAAATAGGTACGCCTACAAATTTGGGGAGGGCCTAACATAAATCATATGTATTTAGCAGATAACTAAAGTGCTTAATAAGCTGCTTGAAATGGTGCCTACATTTCACCTCTGATCTGAGCCTATTGACAGCTCTGAACAGGTGCGTGAGTGTGTAAATAACTATCTTGACTTTACCATGATACAATAGCTTATCAAATACAAACTTACTTCATTCCCTTCTGGATCCACGGCAGGGGCTCCTGCAACAAATAATGTTAATGAATTTATTAAGGTATAACCGTCAACATAGTATAACAAATAGATAGAGAGAGAAAAAAAGAAAGAAAAAAAACACAGATAAGCAGGTAATACACACATCTAGGACCACATACAACAAAAGCAGGTGAAAGGGGTGGACAAACGAACCGCTGCCAGAGCAAAAGATAACGATATCGCGAGTAGCACTGGGAAACCTCTCTAATAATTTTTTAGGCAAGCCAGCAAGTTCGCAGCGTTACCTCGGGTGATGGCGAGGCTGGTGCGCTGGAACAGTCAAGCGCCCTCACGAGCATCACTAGTTACCTCGGTTAGGCAAGCAGCCAGTATATTTGTGATGTTTATGTTTCCATGTAGTCACAGAGCGGTTTACACCTCTTCACAGAAGACAGGAAATAATAAAGAGAGATTGAACCCGTTTATTTTACAATGAAAGTCTATATATTAACATGTAGATACAATAACGTAACACATTTAAATAATTATAAATATATATTGCAAATGTGTTAGCTACTATATAAGTAAACAAAAGAATCACGGTAAAATAATTTGTAATCTGCGCAAACGTCGAAATAATAATTTCTGATTTAGGCACAAGTCCAACAATTTTTGGAATAAATCGACTCCAGTGCGTTACTGGTACTTTACTTTATCGACCTCGTAAGGATGAAAGGTAAAGTTAACTTCGGCGGGATTTGAACACAGAACATAAAGGGGCGTAACTCTATTCTGCCAAGCATATTGTCCGACGGCCTACCTATTTTGCCATGAGGAAACAAATGATATATTTGGGGAGGGAGAATGTAAAAAGTTCAGAGGAACAAGTATCACCAATTTTTACCATACACTATGTGAAACACAATTACACATTATGAAACACATTTACAACGCGAGACCAACCAACACCTACACAAGATAAAACACACACATGAAACACACTTACATAACAAACATACACACGATTTATTTTTCTTGACTTTTTATATGGCTTCGTCTAAGGAGAAAGGGCAGCGAGCATGATCCTTATCAGAAACCCCGAGATTGCTGTGAAGAAGTTATTATCAAATCGAACTTGATCCAAATGCCTGCAACACAGCGGACTACATTATAGGCACTTAAGGAAGGGGTAATGGTCTTCAACCAGGTGATGGATTAACTCTACCTTTTCTTATTTAAGACGGTTTGAGGAACATTTCATTGCTATTTCTAGCAGGTCGAGCGACTACGTAGATTCTCTCGCTGGCTCGAGTATTTTGACCACTTTGGACAAAAGAATTGTTTTAATTCGTCACTTGTTAACGTAAAAAAAAATAAAGCATGAATTAAAAAAGGAATCAATATACAAAAATGATAAGTTTTGATGTGTAAAGCTACAGTACTACTGGAATTGAGTCATTAAACATTATAAACAAAAACGAAGTGTTACGAGTGAATGACACCTATATGACCTCTCCGAAGTAGACACGATGTACGTAAATAAATCAAATGTCAGAAAATAGAAACCAATTACTAAGATTCAAGTAAATAATACAGAGACAGATAGTAAAAATCATCAACACAAAAATAAATTAAAATGCTTGTACATACCCCAAATATTAATAAGTACGCCCGTTGTCAAGGTAGCCCAGCCTCCGAGCAACAGTAGACCTAACTTCCATGCATTTTTGCCTGTCCATCTCGAAGATTTTTCCTTCTTAGATCCCGTAGAAGAGTTGGCTTGTTCTGTATCAGCCTCTTTTGCAGGTGACGAGGATGAGGAAGCTTTGATATTGGAACTAAGGATATCGCTAGTCAGTGACCCTAGGTCGGAAGTGCTTTTACTTCGGACCGTTCGACGCTCAGGTGTATCGGCTTCTGTACTCAACAGTCGTTTTACATTTTCTAAACGGACATAAAGTGTATTTAAATCATTACTAGAGATTAATGTTCTTACAAATGTGAATTTCAAGCGAGATTCTGAGGCAAAATGTTGAGTTAGTATTGGATAACATAGATTTATCCTTCTTGAAAGACACATGTACCTCGTGAAGGCCGCCATGTTACAGTACTGAGGAATTGTGGGAAATGTTAGTTGAGGACTGCCGGCTTCTGAAGTAGAACAGTTTATCACAGCTATCGTTATCAAAGGTGGCTCTCTATCTCAACACAAATTCCTATCTATATTATACATGAAAGAATACACGCACACATATATATATGTGTGTGTATATATATATGTGTATATATATATATATATGACACACAAGCCGAAACCGCTTAGCACCGCGATCGGGATTTTACACCTCTCTATATATATGTGTGTGTGTGTGTGTATATATATATATATATATATATAAGGTAAAGTTAACCTCTGCGGTATTTGAACGCAAAACTTAAAGGAACGTGTGGCTAAATAATTCAGCAATTTTCTTTTTTTCTTCTATGTTCTGCTGGTTCTGTAATTTTACGGCCCTTTTAAAAATAATAATTGGCACGAGCCCTCATCTACATACTGTCTCCAATTTAGAGGGAAGGTATTCTCGTTACTGGTGTATAAGCTGGGGTGTATTTTATTCACCCGCTTCCCCTGAAATATGAAAGACGAAGTTGACCTTGACAGGATTTGTACTCAGAACGTGAAGAGGCGTAACTAAATATCGCTAGGTATTTTCTCCTACTCTCATTGTCATCCGCCTCCACTTATCACAATGATAAACGTTTCTAATATAAGCAAAATACTACAACTTTTGTGAGGGAGGAACAATCGATTATATCAATCATAGTATTTACTATATTTGATCAAGTCCTAAAGGATGAAAGGCAAGTCGCCTTACATAAGATTTGAACTTAGACTGCAAAGGGATAAATAGATTTATTTCACATAATCGTACATAAACATAACGGCGGGGCTTTACGTAGGCTAAACGTATAACTTATACTTAATTATATATATATATGTATGTAAAAAGTAAACAGAAATAACAACACAATCGGTACTGTATATGGAAGGGATATATATATATATATAGAGAGAGAGAGAGAGAGAGAGAGAGAACACGCACATTCAATCAAACGTCATAAGGAGCGATGGGGTTTCCCTCTAATAATTTATTATGTAAGCTAACATATTGGCAACATTGCCACGGATGAAAGCGAAACTAGGACCCTGGAATAATTATGTACCTTCGCAAATACAGCATCCTAATTTGTCCACCGCTCTGCTGAATCTATTATCCGCTGTCCTTCATCATAGGAAAACATAATTAATATTAAAGAAGGTTATAGGGTTAAATAATGTCAACCTTTATTTATATATATATATATATAGGAAAAAGTTTAACCCCGACGGCAGAGCTCAAGTCGTTTCGACGGCTATTTCTGGACTCGAAACGGTTTGAGCTCTGCCGCCGGGGTTAAACATTTTCCGGCACTACAACGCTATTAGCTGTCAGTCCAGTGGAAAACAGGCGAAGGTGATATCACTCGTCAACATAGTTTATTTCCGTATTACTACCACGCGTAAGTGGAGTTTTCACGTGTTTTTTTTGTTTTTTTTGAGACTTAAAAGGGCCAAATTAGAAAACAAATAGAAAACAAGTCTTGGTTATAAAGCATATCGATGTAAGTGGAGTTACTTAAATGAAAATATAGGTGGCCCTTAAAAGGGCCAAATTAGAAAACAAATTTAAGTTAATTAGAAAACAAGTCATGGTTATCAATGTAGAAAACAAGTCATTCATAAATTTAAGTTTTATAATAAACATTTTTTCACCAACAAATATGACAGCTAATAGCGTTGTAGTGCCCGCAATTCTGTATCTTTACGTATATTGCGCATAGATACGAGGGTTGACAAAGATACTCTCATGGAATGTGACCAAATGAGGTTTATTTTTCAACATAGTCTCCCTTGCGTTCCACACACTTCTTCCATCGGTGTTGCAGTACTGAGATCAATGTTTTCCTCGGTAGTGGCAGTTGTAGGACGTCCAGACATTGGGTCATCTTCAAGAATCCCCTATCCTTTCCTAAATTCGGCTGCCCACTTTTGCACAAAGGAAAATTGTGGTACAATATTGTAAGGTCTGCTTATAGCATTATCCATCTTTCAAAAATGAAGGTCCACATTTCGTCGACTTCAATACATTTTATTACATTTTATTGTATTGTAAACATTCACTTTTATGGAAATTTTATTACAAAATTTCAATTTAGTTCGATTTTTTTGAATTTATTTAACAAACATGGAAAAATAAGAAAAAGAATAAAATAAAAAATAATTTGATTGCCTTTAATAAAGAAGATAAATAGAGTGGCACAAACCCCTGCTGAAAATGTTTTCCCTTCGATTTATATGCAATTTAAACCATAGGTAAACGACAAGATATGATGCCTATTCACATCATTTCAGCAAATTTCAATAAAATTACAATACCCTAATGGGGGTTAAACCCCCTATTAGGGTTCACCAGGGGGCACAAAATCCCTGCTGAAAATTTTTTCGGTTCGATTTATATGCAATTTAAACCATAGATAAATGAAGAGATATGATGCCTATTCACAAAATTTCAATACTATAAGACACCTTAATGGTGGTTAAACCCCCTATTAGGGTTCCCTGGGGGTACAAACCCCCGCTGAAAACTTTTCCCTTTCGATTTATATGAAACTTAAACCATAGGTAAATGACAAGATATGATGCCTATTCACAAAAGTTTTCAATTGATATTTTGAAAAAAATTATTTACAAGAAACAAAATAAGAATAAGATTTAATAATGCAATTTTGATTTAATATATTACAAAAAATGAGGTTTTCCAATTTTTCATGCATTATATTTTACATTGAGTAATATTGAGTTTTTCTCCATAAATTATATCACTGATTTAAAATCAATCATCATTTTCTTACAAAAAAAATGAGTGAAACACAGCAAGGCGCTGGTAATTCGGCTAGTATATATATATATGTGAGTGTGTGTATATATATGTGTATGTGTGTGTGCTCATTATGTAGGAGAGGTGTAGGTAGAAACTCCATCCTCTGCCCCATATGCAAACTATGGGTACACAAGAGATGTAATGGGATCTCAGGAAGTTTAGTTAAGAATGTAGGCTTTACATGTAGCAGTTGCACCAGGATAGTAAGCAGCAAAGAATCACTGAAAACAAGTGACATCAAAGTCTGGGAGGACTTGGTAAAAACAATACCGAATTAGCAGCGGAGGGGGGTGTTCTGAAAGAACGGGATGGAAGAAGTTGAGGGAGCTACTGCCACAGCTGGATACAAAAGGCTTTTCCCTCAGAATAAAAGGTAGACTGTATGATGTGTGCATATGAACGGCAATGTTGCATGGTAGTGAGAGCTGGGCGCTGTGTGTAGAAGACTTGCGTAGATTAGAAAGGAATGAGCTTGTATGCTCCGATGGATGTGTAATAGTAATATACGCGAACAGCAAAGCATAAACAAACTGAAAGAGAAACTAGGCATAAGAGGAATCAAATGTGTGCAGGAGAGGAGATTATGTTGGTATGGACATGTGATTCATATGAAGGATGACAGCTACATAAAGTCCCAGAAAGACTTGAGATGAAGTGATAAAAGCCGACCTTGCCCAATTGCACCTCTGAAAGGCAATGACACAGGACCAAGACCTCTGGCGTTATGAGGTAATACAGAAACCCCAACTTCCCACGGGCCCAGGCCAAGGCTGAAACATACATACAGTATGCACCACTCCATCCCACCCGCCAATATATCTTTCATGAGAACAGGCCGAAACACGGTAAAGTGGTCGTGATGGTGACACGGTAAAAAACATCTGTAAAGTAGTCATGGAGGAATCACAACAAAAAACACCCAGTACTCACTGTAAATGAGCTTGGCATTAGGAAGGGCATCCAGCTGTAGAAACCAAGCCCAAATCAGTTCTTTATGAGCAAGACATGGTCACCTGACCTAACATTGCCAACAATAGAAGGCACATGGCTCAGTGGTTAGAGCATTGGGCTTGCAATTGAAAGGTTGTCAGTTTAATTCTCGGACCGGGTGATGTGTTGTTTCCTTGAGCAAGACACTTTATTTCACATTGCTCCAGTTTACTCAGCTGTAGAAATGAGATGATAGGACTAGGGTCCCTATCATTCCACTGCAAAGTGGTCGTGGAGGTGCCACGGCAAAAAAAAAAACACCCACCACTCACTGTAAATGAGGTTGGTGTTAGGAAGGGCATCCAGCTGTAGAAATCAAGACAGAATCAGTTCCCGTATGAGCAAGACAAGGTCAGCCGACCGGACACTGCCCACAACAGGACAACCCATGCTAGCGTAGAAGAACTGACATAAAATGATGATGATGAAATATAACAGAGTTTTATAGCTTACTTGAAGCATTGATGAATAGGAAACACAAATTTAAATTTTGAAAACCAAGTTGAGGGCCTTTGAACCCCAGGCTATTGCAATAGCTGCTCCTGATGTGGAAGACGGGACCTTTGGTACCACACAGTGACGTCCTGTTCGAGAATTGGTTCAGCTCTCAATGCGAAAGTTTGGTCTTAGTCCCCGCAGGATTTTCCATATGTATATCATTGCATATCTCTCCCATCTTCATGCCGAGGAGTAGAGTTTCAACGGCAGTTGGCTGTGTGGATGGCATTCGTGAACGGATTCCCCGATGAGATTTTGGTGAAACGCTAACAATTGCGGGGTAGCAGAAAAATTACCATGAGCAAGCTAATCACACAGGACCGTATAATGACACAATGCGCTGAATGGGATATTGCAGCGCTCGAAGCCCTTGGCAGTCGACAACAATCAACGAGTGGAGAAGGACCTCTGTGATCACTCAATAGCAGGTGGTCAGAGGCCAGTGCTTCAGGTCTGAGGGTCCACATATGGCAAGGAACTGCAGAGAGCCGAAGCCAGATATCATTTGCTATCGATGCAAGCGGGCAGGCCACTTAGGAAGGTTCAGGTTAACTGCCAGAGGGAGAGAGGAGCCACACTGGGACTAAAGCTGCAAAGAGACAAGGTGAGCACACTGGTATTTTATGACGAAGTCCCAGTACTGGGCACCGACATGGACAGATGAGAACTTTTCTCAATGTGTGGGAAATTGGTGGGCCAGTTATGTCAAAAGGCGAGCAGATGGGGTAAGCTGGGGAGACAGGGTAGGAGATAGATGTGGGAGATCGTGTAAAGGCGGATGACCCTGTGAGAGGAAGTCCCCAAATACAGCTTTTTCATATCACCCACCAAAATTTTAGAAGGACATTAGACAATAGTCTTAAACACATCTTTCTTATATCGTACTCTACTGATTTAAGGCAAAACCGTCTTAACCCTTTATCATTTACATTACTCTATATATTCTATTGTATTTTCACGGTAAACGCTTTATTTCACATAATTATCTCACATAATGTCAAACATATGGGCTTTTGATATTATTTATTTTGAAAACAATACCTTAACATAAGTAAGAGCAGCTGGTTTGAACAGAAAGAGGTAAGAGAATTCTGGCCAGTTTAACCCTTTAGCATTTACATTACTCTATATTTACTATTGTATTTTCACAGTAAACACTTTATTTTACATAATATTGAATCTATGAGATTTTGATATTATTTATTTTGAGAACAATATCTTAACATAAGTATGAGCAGCTGGTTTAAACAGAAAGAGGTGAGAGAATTCTGACTGGTTTAAATGCTATAGAGTTAAATACATCGTTATTTTATCACTTAGTTTTCCCCAAGTAAACTGAACATAGGGACTAACTGTGGAAATCAGCAGTAGTATAGCAAGTAAGGATATGAAGACAGGCAAGGCAGCTAGACCTTTGGGGATAGTTGTGGAGATGCTGAAAGCATCTGGGATGATGGGTCACACCATAGCCACCCGTATTGTAAACCAAGTAATATAAAATGGTGCTATACCCAATGACTGGCATAGCAGTATCATCAACTGCTACAAGGGCAACAGAGATGCTTTAGAAAACTATAGAGGTATCAAGTAGGTCACAGAAAGAGTTATAGCACAGCTGACTAGGGACCAAATTAAAGAAGATGAGATGCAGTTTGGATTTGTGCCAGGTAAAAGTACCACAGATGCCATCTTCCTTTTGAGGCAACTGCTATAGAAGTACCTAGTTAAAAAGTAAACCCCTTTACTTAACATTTGTTGACCTGGAGAAAGCTTTTAACAAAGTCCCCATTATCTGGTGGGCTCTTAGAAAACTAATAGATGAGTGGCTTGTGAAGGCTGTACAAGCCATGTATAGAGGTACAGTCAGCAAGGTTAGAATTAACAATGACTATAGTGAAGATTGGTGTCCATCCGGGCTCCATTCTTAACCCTCTCCTGTTTATTATCACTCTGCAGGCTATAACAGAAGAGTTCAAGACTGGCTCCCCATGAGAACCTATGTTTGCAGATGATCTAACCTTGATAGCTGAATCTATGGTAGAATTACAGAAGAAATTCCAAATGTAGAAGCAAGGCCTAGAATCAAAAGGTCTTAAAGTCAACATGTCAAAGACTAAAGTCCTAGTATGTAGAAAGGAAAACAGGGCCCAGATTCCCTTGGGAATTGCCTTTCTCAGTGTGCAGGAAAGGAGAAGAGAGAAATTTCTTCCTTTGTTCCAAATGCAAACTATGGGTACACAAGAGATTTAGTGGGGTCTCTGGTAGTTTATCTAGGAATGGGATCTCTGGTAGGTTAGCTGTTCGATACACAGGTGCATTAAGTAACAAGACTCACAGGATACTATCTCCTTCAAATGCCCAGAGGACTGTAGAAATAGTCAACAGTTTCCATTACCTGGATGACTAAATCAGGAAACAACTGAGACAAGCTAAGTTACAAGAGATATATTAAGAGTAGTTCTGACAGATTATTTGTGTACCAAACATGGTCAAAAGGTTTACTGAATCTGGGAACTATGACATTACCTTTACCAACATCCTTGAGAGCAACAGCCTACTGATGTAAAATAGTTGACAGCTATCCATTAATTTTGAATTTATGAAAGTCAAGCGGGTGAGGAGATGGATAAGCAGATATTACATGGATAAAATTTTATTCAAATTTAGTTAATGCTACAGGTTGGACTCCTATTTCAAAAAATTCCATATCAGCAATTCCTTTAGAGAGTCAGCATTTTAGTTCTTATTTGGTTACTCAAAGTGTTATAGGATCCATACCAACATGATAGAGAATACATTAGTAATCCAATCTAATGTAGTAAGTGTTATTTTAGCAAGCTACATTACAAACTAAATATTGTAATTAAGGAGAATGTAATCTCAAGATCAGTCAAGTTCACAAAAAAGATTAGATATTTAGTAATTAACTTATTAATAACATAACAAAATTCAGTTGAAAAAGAACAGAAGTTTGCATTAACCTCTGTTCTTTTTCAGGGTTATAAGCAGGTCAGGTGGGGATTGAGGAAGGTAGGTCCATAAAATTGGTACAAAAAGGACCAAGATACTCCTCTTTGTATGGGCAGCAGCATATGTAAATTACAAGTATGTGCATAAAGGTGAAACCATGGCCAAGTTTGTTAGAATATGCTGTAGCATGGGCAGGCTTCTTAGATGGTGCTGTAGCAGAGCCTGTCTTCTTACATTGTGCTGTAGCATGGCCTGGCTTGTTAGATGGTGCTGTAGCATGGTCTAGCTTGTTAGATGGTGCTGTAGCATAGCCAGGCTTTTTAGATGGTGCTGTACCATAACCAGGCTGTATAGATGTTGCTGTAGCATGTCCAGGCTGTTTAGATGGAACCCCGTGGAATATATCCTCGTTAAAACAATGAGAATATATATCTTTTATTGTTGTTTCAATTAATTATGAACATCAATAATAAATTACAAGAATTTAATGTGTTTTTATTGATAAAAATATTGTTTAATTCTTCTCTTATATTTACAGATATCCAGTCTCACAAGTATTCCGTAGAATGAACTAAGTTTGTAATAAAATAATTTTATTGTGTTGTTTATTTATTTCTGAAATGAAGGTAAAACATATTTTAAACAGCCTCATCAAAGTTTCGAATACAACAGTCGCTCCAAAAAACAATGTAGACAGTGCCAATGGTTCCAATCTAAGGAAAGAAAATATCAACAATGAGAAAAAAAAAAAGAGAAATTTAAGGCCCAAAATAGTAAGTACAAGGGAATGAAAAGTAAGTATCATTGAGAGTTTGAATCCAATAGTCGTCCAAGGAAGTAGTAACCATCAAGGGTTCTAAGTATCAAGAATGTAATAAAAGCATCGAAGGTTCGAATCATAAGTAAGACAGGAATGTAAGACGTATCAAGGGTTTAATTCAACTGTCTTCCAAGAATGTAGTAAGAAGTATCTAAGGTTCGATCCCAACTGTCTTCCAAGAATAAGTGACCTTCAAGGTTCTTGAGAATCTAAGTTACAAGGTTCGAATCTAAACAGTCTCCTTATATATAGAAACTTCAAAAGTTCATTTACATATAATTTGCATATTAACAAAAATTTCGAAAAAAAATTCTTCAAGGTGGTCTGGGACGGGCTGTGCATCGATGTGCTGGCCCAGAATAGTCCCAGGCCCACTTAGCAATCGTACGCCAGTCACGTAGACGGAGAGTCCGAGACGCAGTTCGCACGCCACCGCGAAGGCCGCAATTCTTCTGAGTAAATTACTCGTACTTATGGCTACTTTTGAAATTTTTTGGTTAAAAAAAAAAATTAATATATGCAAACAGAACAAAGGGAAGTAATTCTGGATTTAAAATTCTTTTTTCATAAAACGCATTGGTGGTGCTGTGAAAACGGGGTTTTCGATGTCTGCCAACGGAGTGTTTAGGGGGTTTAATTGTGGTGGTTTATCAAAGTTCGGTGGTGACCCTGTTCTACAATTGAGGATCCTTTGATGACTACAAGATGGAGACGCAAGTTAGACATGTCTTTTAACCGCTTTTTTGGCGACCTTATGTACATAAACTACATGCCTTTTGCCCTCAAGCAAGACAGGACATTGAGTCTTCGACATACACACAACACTTCCACTGAAATATGTACAGTCACCAAATGATCCACAATTGAAGAACAAGACAGTCACCATCGGTTTTCGATTGACAACCATATAAGTACACCCCGTAGCAATACACATACATCACCACATAACCAGCAGCGCATTAACAATTTTCTAACGAAAAATATATTCACACCTGAATTACTTCCATTTATGCCGTTTACATATATATATCAATTTACAATAATCTTGCTCATACAGAACTGATTTTAGTTTGGTCTCTACAGCTGGATGCCCTTCCTTTGGCCAACTACATTCACAGAGAGTACTGCATGCTTTTTGTCATGACACCTACACAACCATTTTACAGTATATCATCATCATCATCGTTTAACGTCCATATTCCACGCTTGCATGGGTTTATATATATATAATAAATTAAGAGTGAATAACCAATTTAGACTTAAATATATATATATATATACTTCGTTTTTTAATTTGTTTTGCAAGATTTCTTATCTGAAAACATGTGTTGAAACATATTGTTATACTTTTGGAGGGTCATGCTGCCAATAAAAACACACACACCTGTTGGTTTTCAATGCAATTTATTATAAATTGGTTCAATAACCGGATGGTTGTTTATATATTGTCAAAGCTCTTTTGTCACACATTCTGTGACCTCCTCAGTGACTGGGTTTTTCTTTTGTGTCACTCCTTTGTTCTGTCCTACACCATCTTGTTTTTGTGTCCAGAAATTTATAATAAATTGAAGTGAAAAACCAACAGGTGCGTGTGTTTTTATTGGCAGCATGACCCTCCCAAAGTGTGACAACACACATTTTCAGATAAAAAATCTTGCAAAACAAATTCAAAAACGAAGTGATGTAAGGCAATGCAAAATGAACAATAAGATGACAGTAACAAAAAATTTAGTTACCTGGTAATCTTTGTTTTTATTGCTGTTGGTTCTTTTGGCCTAATATTTTGGGACTTAAAATTCCCTTCTTCAGAATATAAGGAACTCAGAGTAAACTGTTCTGGTTTCTTTTCTTTGGAATTAATTTTATATATATATAATAGTAATGTACACAAATGGCAAAGCATAAACGAATTGAGAGAGAGACTCAGCATAAGAAGTATCAGATGTTGTGTTCTGGAGAGGTGATTGTGTCGGTATGGACATGTGATACGTATGAAAGACGATAGCTGTATAAAAAAGTGCAGAGCAATCAAAATTGATGGAAGCTATGGAGTGGGTAGACCAAGAAAAACCTGGGACAAGGTGATAAAAATTGACCTTGCTCATTTACACCTCCTAAGACAATGTCACTGGATCGAGACCTTTGGCGCCATGCAGTTATACAGAAGACCCACCCTCCCTTACATACAAACTTAAACCTACAGTCAGTAGACACCGCTTAACCCAATATACACCTCACTCTACTCCATCCTCTCATTTCTGTCCACTGTAAAATGGGTGTGTCGGAGACACAACAAAAAGCACCCAGTCCACACTGTAAAGCAGTTGTATAGGAGACACGGTAAAAAGGCTCCCAGTCCACACTGTAAATGTGGTTGGTGTTATGAAGGGTATCCAGCCGTAGAAAACATGCCAGGAACAGGTCTGTACAAGTGAGACATGGTCTCCCGACCAATCCTGCATCAAGTGGAACAAAACCGTCTAACCCATGATTGCATGGAAGATGGACGTTAAATGATGATGATATATATATATAAACACACACACATACTATTATTAACAGTTCAAGTAACCACCCAGGGGCTTCTTCGTTAGTGTATAACTTGTATTCTCCCCATTTATTCTAGTCTTCCACTTTCTCTTTCCTATATTTCCAGTGCTGACTAAAGTGAAGGTTAGTCATAAAAGTATTTCAAATGTTAACATGAACACAGCTAATTATAGGAGAATAAATAACAATTGTCTGATTAAAGTAATTCATACTCATTTAATAATGTGTATATCAACATAGATTATATCTCTGTATCTCTCTATATACATGACATGTAGTATATATATTATATAGAAGGGATGTACATGAGGACATGAACAATATGTTTATTTATATAAATGTCTTGCTGTATATATATATATATATATATTGGCAAAATTTAATAAGTGGGGAAGTGGGTGATCCAGGACGATTATTCGAGACTCGTGCGTATGTAGAGATGCCAAAGTATAAGAAAGGATGTCTGATTGTTAATGCTCTCTTCTTTTCTTCTTACTATTATACTCACCAATTGTTTTAATGTGATATTCCTGACAGAGGTGAGGGAGTGTCCCCTACAATGATGGGAGATGAATATCAAAGGAAATTTTGTTGTTGTTGTTCTTATGGCTTACACCTCTGTAGGTTTAGTAGGCCTCCTATGGAGTTACATCTCATGGGAGGTTTCTTGGTTATTTTAATGATAGAGTCCTCAGTCCTCTCCTGTCAATCCTTCTAATTTAGGCTGAAGGCCAGCAAATTTGGCCAAAGGGGAAAGTTGATTAAATCAACCCAGTTCTTGATTGGTACTTTATTTTATTAACCCAGGACTGAAACAGATATTGCGAGACATCCAGTCCAATGCTCTAACAATTCTGCCAATCCCCTGACCTTGGACAGGTATTTTATTTACTGACCCTGAAATGATAAAAGGCACAGTTGACATTGGCAGGATTTGACCTCAGGGTGTAGAGAACAAATACAGTGACATGCTCTAGTGACTCTATCAATTCACCACTTGAAAATGTTGTTAGCAACACATCTAAAACGAAAGAAATAGTTTGAGAAAAAAAAAAACCAACACTGGCCCCTTTAGTAATTCACTGCTAGAAAAAAAATAGACTGTATAATGGATATTTGCCTTAATTAGATGCCAACAAGGACAAGAGTATAGTCTATTCTGTTGGTATATTAATAAGAACGTGGATCTCTTTTCACCTGGACAGGTGATACAGACCGAGCCCTTGATCTGCGGCTTTTTTGGTCCAGCCATCTTCTTGCATATCCACCAGCAGTTTGAGTTCTGTTCTTGTTCTGCATTGCTTCTTCATATCCACTGAGAAATCCATCTTCTAGTTGAGCAAGAGACATATGTGGGACAACACCCATTTGATGATGTGACTCAATCAACTTCTCTAGTCTGGAAATAATTTCGTAGTCAGGAATTGCCAAAGAACTTATGTCAAGACTCAACATGCGACCGATCACATTACGGAAATCCAGTAACTGGAAATAAATCATAGAAGTGTTGAAAAAAATACAGTGAGAGGATTTTTACCAAAATTCATGGTGCTGTATTTTATATTTAAAAACAAATCAATAAATTAAAAATTAAAAAAACAAATTTAAGGCCCCCCATCAGTCACTAATGACCATGGTTTTGCACCTAGAAAGTTTCCTTCTAAGGCACAAGCCTGAGCAAGGTTTGTTTGTGGAAAACCAATAGTTTCCCATACACACTGGTCTTCCCTCTCGATGTTGTCAGGGAAAGGCAATGGCTGATACAGTTTTACACCAACGATGTCACAACTCACTTCTACAGGTGAGTAAACTGGAGCAATGACACAATGCATCACCTGGCCCAATGCTCCAACCACTAAGCCACGTGCCTTCACTTCACCATATAATATACTGGTGCTATTTAATGGTTAACTCTTAGCATTCCTGTACTGCATGGAACCACATTAGCAAGATTTTCTTGAAAAGTATAGCATAGCACTATGACTACATCAGATTATGTACTGCACTAAAGCACATTAGCAAGCTATTCTTGAACTGTATAAAACCCCTATATCTGCTTACTACTATTACTTTGACACTAAACTCCGCCAGTTGCAGACTGCATCAACAATTCAATCACCAACAGCAGAGTTTAAGGAGAAAAGATCGGCCAACCTTCCTTCCAGGCATAACCTACTCACACCACGAGTTGATCTTTTTATATGACCGTATAAGTTTGAGTACTCTTGACTTGACAATTGATACAATTGGTCTAAGTCTGGTATAAAATAGTCTTATTTCAAATGTTTATAGTATCTTTAATAATGGACAGATTGTAAAAATATTTAATAAGCTAAAATAAAAACTTTAATTTTTATAGTGATGCAGGTATAGTTCATCACTATAAAAATTAAAGTTTTTATTTTAGTTTATTAAATATTTTTACAATCTGTCCATTATAAAAGATACTATAAACATTTGAAGAAACAAATGTTTTTAAACATTTTCTAAATCATTATAGGAGTTAGGATGAGATATTGCTAATCATGGTAATTTTTCAGCCAAGTAACCTCATATCCAGATATAATTTTGTTTCATATATTTATATCTATTCTGTTTCAATCAGTTTAACCCTTTTGTTAACAACCTGGCAAAAACCGGCTCTGGTTCTATGAAATAAAGTCACCTATTTTAAAGGTTCACAATTTATGTTAAAATCTTCCAACATAATTTTATATAAAATAAATCCACCCATATTAGCTTTCCAATTTAAATTAAAATCTTCTAACAAAATTTTATATAAGAACCTCATATTAAGTTACTATCTTAATAATGAAATAATTAATAATTTTATAAATCCGTCAAAGTTCTTCATTAATTGATTAAAATAGATGTGTATTTCATTAGAACTGAGGTCATGGAAGGGTTAAAGGTTTCCAATTTATATTAAAATCTTCCAACAATTTTATATAAGAAACTTACATTAAGTAATTATCTTAGTAATGAAATAATTCATAATTTTAGTAAATCCCTCAAACTTCTTCATTAACTAATTAAAATAGAGTGTATTTCATTAGAAATACAGTTAAGAAAAGTTTAATAGTTAATAGTCATCATCTGTACATAGTACCAAATTAAATCCAAACTAAGACACTTTATAAACTAAGGGTACTAATTATCTTACCAAATATAGTCACTGGCATGTATGTATAACTAATGTTACATATTTATGTTATTTAAATTTATCTTTCAATAGAAGCAGATGAAAGTGGGTGAGATGTTGTGTAGATGTAAATATTAAAATAATATTCAAATCAAACGATGTGTTTAACCCTTCCATGACCACATTTCTAATAAAAATATACTTGGTTTCAATTAATTAATTTTGAAGGATTTACTAAAATTATTAATTATTTCATTACTAAGATAGTTACTTAATGTAAGGTTCTTATATAAAATTTTGTTGGAAGATTTTAATTTAAATTGGAAACCTTCAAAATGGGTGACTTTATTTCATAGAACCAGAGCTGGTTTAGTCTGGGTTGGTAACTGAAGGGTTAATGAATACTTCTGCTAGAACACAATGTATATTTGAAGATTTTAGAGCAAACGCATGGTAGATATAACCAGTTTTTTAATTAGATGCCTTTGCTATAAGGTGTAAACACTTTCAACTATTTCTCTATACACATAAGAAGTTATCAATTATTTCATTACTTAGAAAGTAACTTAATGTTTCTTATATAAAATTATGTTGGAAGATTTTAATATAAATTGGGAACCTCTAAAATGGGTGACTTTATTACATAGAACCAGAACTGGTTTTGGCCATATTGGTAACTAAAGGGTTAATAGTCCTAAAAATTGTAATATTATTATGTTTTTTTAAATCCAATAATGTATCCCTAAATTTAGAGTAAAATAGAATTTCTTCAGTACTATCTACATTGGAGGGGTACAAACATAGAAGATTAAATAGGTAGCACAGACAACATGGATATGCATAATATAAACTAACAAGAAAAACAGATTTCTACTTTATTTTATAAAGAAAAAAATGTGTGATAAGACATACACACTCAATTATATGCTACAACAAGGAACCCTAGAGTTTCTCTCTAATAATGTTTTAGACAAGCCAACACACCTTCAGCATTGCCATGGGTGATTGAAATCAAAACATTGTGTTTATTTACATAAAAATGTCTTTTGTGTAATGAGAAAAGAAAAGAATGTATGACAGAGAGAAGTAGTTTCATCAGAGAATAGTGTCAAAGTACACTGTTTAGAAACCACTGATATATTGTGTTAAATATGTTCACTCAATCATAGCAGCTTTCTAGTTAATTGTTTGCTTAAGATGCATTCATCACTAGAATAAAAGCTGTTTCTGAAGTAGTTACCCGTTGCTTTTACATACCAAAATCTCAATCTAAAATGCATCAGACTAAACAGACTAGCAGAAGAATGGCTTGACTCACCAGTAATGCATAAAGAATGGAGGTGACGGCATTTGTTATAGATATCTAGCAGACAGCAAACAGTGACAGCTATTTTCTGAGCAATGGGTACAACTTTCTTAAGAGAACAACTGTGTTTATAGGTCATATCATCTGTTATAATAAAAGTAGCTGAAAAGTATATTTCCTTTTTTCAAATATCTTACACCTTATCATCATCAAGTTTCCACAACTGGTGCAGTCAATCATTGGGTGTCATTATTGATGTTTTTGCATGGCCTAATGGTTAGGATGCTTGCCATACAATAATAATGTCATCAGTTTGATTCCTGGACAGGCTGCTGCTTTGTGTTCTTGAGCAAAACACTTTATTTCACATTGCTCCAGTATACTCAGCTGAGAGTGAGTACCAGCAATAGCTGGGAAGTTATACACCATCTCTTACAGTCACATATTATATACATGTTATATACACTAGTTCTTACAATCACAAATATATATACTATATCTTACAATCTGGCGGTTTGCTTTACTGAGGTGTCAGGTGATGCCCATGAGGGTGCCTGGTTATTTCGGTGCCTTAGCCTCGCCATCGCCTGTGGTAATGCTGCGAACATATTGGCTTGCCTCAAAATATTCTGTTTACCCTTGCTATGTGCGGCCGATTGTCGCACTTGATGGTGAATTGATGGTCGTTTTTGTTTCCTTTTTTTTCTTTTTTCTTTCTCTTGCTCTGGTCATATATGTTGGTGTGTTATATTTGTAAGGTTCCAAGAAATAGTTAATTGTATTTGTAATATCTGTTTATATTTCTGTTTATATTTTCATTCTAAAATAATTGTGAGCAATTTGTAATGTTATTTATGTATATTTAACCCTTTAGCATTTACATTACTCTATATTAACTATTGTATTTTTATGGTAAAGGCTTTACCTCACATAATTACCTCACATAATATCGAATCTGTGCGATTTTGATATTATTTATTTTGAGAACAATACCTTAACATCAATATGAGCAGCACGTTACAGCCAGTTTGAACAAAAAGAGGTGAGATAATTCTAGCTGGATGGGGCCAGTTTAAATGCTAAAGGGTTAAAATAAAAAGATATGCCTTACAATCACACATGTTACATAACCATACTCACTTGTTTCTCTCTGTCTGTAACAGCCGTCAATGCATTCTTAGTTGTGTGTAGTTCACCGGAGAGTGAGTGGATTGTATGTTGAGATGATGTATATTTGTCTTTCTTGTCCTCTTCTTGAGATTTACATTTCACTTCAAGACTGGAGATTCTTTGAGCTTGTTTTAGTCGTATCCTTTTCAGTTCTTCAATTTCTTTACAAAGATCTTCTAGATCTTTCCTCTGCTCTAAGGAATAAGCCTGTTAAAGGATAAAGGGGGAAGATTAGAAAACATTGATATAATGTATAGTTTAGAAAATATGGCAGCGAATTGACCAGAATCGTCAGAACATCAGATAGAATACTTTGTGGTATTTGTTCTGGCTAGCTGCTCTCTGAGTTCAAATCCCACCGAGGACAACCTTGACTTTCATCCTTTTGAGGTCGATAAAAAAAAAGTACCAGTCTTGTACTGGGGTCAATTCTTCCTCTATATCTCTTTCTTATTTCCTCTCTCTCACTTTCTATCTTTCTCTGGAAGAAATCTGTTGTATTCAGGCCTGGAGAGGGATGAGCTCTGCTAGGTTTATGATGCCCAAGAAACGCTGTATGTCAATACTGCGCCTCTACAATTCCATCAGGAGTTACAGGACCATACCATAGTTTAGAAAGGACAGGAATACAAATAGATACTGAGGCTTGTTCGGCCACCACTTCTTCGTACCGGTCACTGTTGAGACCTCACGTATCCTCAGACCCATTCTACCGAGCTCCTCCAAAAAATCGGAACTTCAGCATCAGAAAAAAAAAGCCCTGCGAGGTAGGGTGGCTATTGCAGCAGGTGTTGCTGGCCATTGTCCACAGAAATGATTTTGCAGCTTTGTCTGCAGGGTACAGCTCAAAATCTGTCCCACCCTAAGTTCAGAGTCCATCTCCCTCTCCCCTTCCCCCTCCCTTTCTTCTGTCAATCAGTAGTCCTTGCTTCCCCCCCCCCCTTTCTTCTCATTTATGGTATATTTAGTCCTTTCCTCTACTTTCCCATACAGCCATATCTGCCCTTCTTTACCCCTTTCCCCTTTTCTCATTACTTAATTTTGTTTTTATCTTTCTTTTTCATATCTATGTAATTATCTTCAGTGTACCATCTGACAGCCTATTGCTATGGTCAACTACAACTGTCACCCCCCCCCCCCCCCTCAGTGTACCATCTGACAGCCTATTGCTATGGTCAACTACAACTGTCACCCCCCTCAGTGTACCATCTGACAGCCTATTGCTATGGTCAACTACAACTGTCACCCCCCCCCCACCTCAGTGTACCATCTGACAGCCTATTGCTATGGTCAACTACAACTGTCACCCCCCCCACCTCAGTGTACCATCTGACAGCCTATTGCTATGGTCAACTACAACTGTCACCCCCCTCCCCCCTCAGTGTACCATCTGACAGCCTATTGCTATGGTCAACTACAACTGTCACCCCCCCCCCTCCACCTCAGTGTACCATCTGACAGCCTATTGCTATGGTCAACTACAACTTTAACAAAATCAATGTAAAACAACAAAAACAAAATATAAATGATTAATATAAATGCTATCTTCCTCTACCTTCAAGTCACTTGTTTCTAACAGACGTGCTTTCAGGTCAGTTTTTTCTGTTATGGATTCCTTTATTTGTGCTTTATATTTCTCAATTACCTTTTCCAATTTCCGTACTTTCATAATCTCAGTATCTCTTTCATTCTCAACACCTGACCTGCCATGTAAAAGTTCTTCAAGACTAGAAATCTTTTTCCGAAGAACATCCAAGTGTAAATCTTTGCTTCTAAGTTGTTCCTTCAAGGCTTTTAGTTTCTTTTGTTGGCCATAGAGTTGGGTACTTCGCTCAGCTAATGTGTTTGATTCTAACTTCACCAGTTGTTCAGCACGAGCCATGATAGCATCAATGGTCAAATCAAGACCTGTGTCTTGAGTTATTGTATCCATGTTCATGATTACAGAAAGTTGTTCAAGACATCTCATATACTGTAAGATGAAGATGAGAAGCGCATAAAGATATTTTGTAAATTTTGATTAAATACAATTTTTGAGGAAAAAATGAATGGGTCTCCTTCAATTATGACTAGCTATAGGTTTACCTTTCCAAGACAAGCCTAGGCAAAGTGTTTTGTGGAAGACTGACAGACTGAAAGACTAACAGACATCCATGCTTACTACTGTCCTCTCTCCATGCGACCATCATTGTCCACATGAAAGGCAAAGGCCAATAGAGTTGAGCACCAGTGTTGTTGCAACTCATTTTTTCCAGCTGAGTGGACTGCAGCAATATGAAATAAAATGTCTTGCTGAAGGACACAAAGCATCTCCCAGTCTGGGAGTCAAGCTCAAGACCTTGCAACCATAAGTCCAGCAACTTAACCAGTAACCTATGAACCTTCGCTCTTAACACCCAGTCATAATTTTACAGAAAATATCTAACAACAGGCTTGTTTTATTCATATGCTTATTGTATCTTCTCTAGTGGATAGATCATTGTAAAAACTGACAGTAAACTAAAGTAAAGACTTTAATTTTTAATGTAATGCAGTCATAGTGCTGTTTTATATTGTTCAAGAATGTCTTGCTAATGCAGTCATGTGCTATAGGATGGTAAGAGGTAATGTAGTTTAATGTGGTACAGGGTGTTAAGATAATGTGGTACAGGATGTTAAGATAATGTGGCTTTGTGTGTTACTGGATGTTACGAGGTAATGTGGTTTAATATGGTACAGGATGTTAAAATAAGGTGTGTTACAGGATGTAATGAGGTAATGTGGTACATGACGTTAAGAGATAATGTGGTTTAATGTGGTACAGGACATTAAGAGGTAATGTGGTTTAATGTGGTACAGGACCTTAAGAGGTAATACAAACCTTTTCTTTGCTTGTTTTATAACTAGAACGAAGTAAATCCCCTGTAGCCAGCTCTTCCTCATATTTATGCAATTTCTCTTCTAAATCAACAAATTTAATTTCAGTGAGTTTCAACTGTTTCATTGCTGATTGGTGAAGATTATGTTGACTTTCCAATTGTTCCAGAAGTTTCTTTATCTGTGTCTCATCTTCATCCATTTTCTGGAAAAAGAAATGATAATCAAAAGCAAAATTAGTTTCGCTCTCACATAGATATGTAAATGTATTCGTGAGTTTTATATCAAATAATAATTGTTTCTACTTTTAGCACAAGGCCAGCAATTATTCCAGTGCATTACTGGTACTTTAATTATCGACCCCGTAAGGACGAAAGGCAAAGTTAACCTCGGCTGGATTTGAACTCAGACCGTAAAGGGGCATAACTCTATGCTGTAAAGTATGGCGTCCGACCCTCTACCGATACTACCAATCCACCATTTATATCAAATAATTGTTTCTACGTTTGGCACAAGGCCAGCAATTACCCAGTGTATTACTGGTACTTTATTTTATCGACCCTGTAAGGATGAAAGGCAAAGTTAACCTCGGTGGGATTTGAACTCAGACCATAATGGGAGGTATTTAGCCACAAGACCAACAACATTGGAGGAAAGGGAAAGTGCATTACTGGTACTTTCTTTTATTAACCCCGAAAGGATAAAAGGCTAAGCTAACTTGGGCGGGATTTGAACTCCACATAAAGAGATTAAACTTTATGCTGCTAAGCATGTTGTCCGATGCTCTACTGATTCTGCCAATCCATCGCCCTTGTCCTCATCTAGTAATAATAATAGTTTCTTATATAGGCACAAGGCCAGCAATTGTGGGGGAGGGGAAAGTCGATTAAATCGACCCCCAGTGCGTGACTGGTACTTTATTTTATCAACCTCGTAAGGATGAAAGGCAAAGTTAACCTCGGTGGGATTTGAACTCGGACTGTAAAGGACCATAACTCTATGCTGCAAAGTATGGTGTCCGACTCTACCGATACTGCCAATCCACTGCCCTTTATCTAGTAATAATAATAATATGGTATCAAATGGTCTTTAGTAACATCATATATCATCATCATCATCCTCATTTAACCCTTTAGCATTTAAACCAGCCATATCTAGACAGGTCACTCTTGAGTGCTACTGGTAACATGTAAACCAGTACAACCTGTCGCATGGTCGGGTCATTGGCGACTAAACTGGCAACCTCACCAAGTTTACTTGGTGAGGAGGGTGATTTTGGACACCCTGCAGGACAAAAAACAAAACCTGACAAAGGGTGGAAGATCTCATAAGAGTCAACGGCCATCCAAAAATGTGTAAAAATGTATATACACATGTACATATGTATGTGTATGTATATGTGTGTGTATATGCCTGGGGTGTCAGGGAGCGGCATGTACCTCTGTAGAGAGGGCTAGCCATGCCCTTTTCAGGACAGCTCGTCCTGCATTGGGTCCCACCTGACACTCAGCTCTGCTTGTGGCCCCAAGAATCTGTAGCATGCGACAGCAGCCACACCCCGGTAAACCGCCTTGGCTGGCGAGCCGAACCAGGTTAAGGGTAGCCGGACGAGTCTGAAACCCCCTGTTGAGTTAGATAGGGGATGCCTGCCCCTGCATGTGAAGACTTGACCCGGTGGAATGAGTGGAGGAGGACAACAGTCACGAAGGCGGCGACAGCAATTGGTGTGGAGCCCTAGGGCATGGCAAGACACTACAGACGTTGTGGCCATCCACTGTAGCCAAGGAAGTCCCTGGTCTGACGGTCCTCTATACCACCGGATTCTGGCTTCTGCGGCTGAGTGAGTGAGACTGTCACTGTGCACTGGACTTCCCACTATAAACCTTTCCCACACAGGTTTCTTCTTTAGCGTGCACTCCCAAAGCCCTGCGGTGATGGGCGAGAGGTGGAGGTAACCTCTGGGAGTTGCCAGTCTGACTCCGGTCTCTTCCCCTGCCCCCACTGTCACCGGACCTGCAAGTCAAGGATCGGCTTCCACAGCCACCTTCGTGCCCACGGCAGACGGGAACAACAATAAAGATGTCATCATCGTTTACGATGGACAACCAAGAAGGATCTAGACAGAATTCTCTCACCTCTTTTTGTTCAAACTGGCTGTAACCAGCCGCTCATACTGATGTTAAGATATTGTTCTCAAAATAAATAATATCAAAATCTCATAGATTCGATATTATATGAGATAATTGAGTGAGGTAAAGCCTTTTACTGTGAAAATACAATAGTAAATATAGGGTATATATAAATGCTAAAGGATTAACAGCTATTTTCCATGCAAGCATGGCTTAGATGGGTTGCCAGGTACTGAGGCTTAATTGATCAGGTGAGTATGCACCAGAGCACTCCTCTTACGCACACTCACATCTACCCTTTGTTCACACATACACACATGACAATCATCATTTTACATCTATTTTTCATGCTGGCATGGGTTAGATTATGTGTGTGTGTACCTGTTTATTTGTACATACACCAGTCTAAATAGCGATAAGATCTATATCTGTTTAGCATCAATTCTTCCATGCTTGCATGATTTAGATGGGTCATCCATGCCGAGAGGTAAATCTGGCCATGGTTGACCAAGTCACACATTGCTACGGCAAGGACTGTAAATTTGGCTGGGTATTTTACAGCTGGATTCCGTTTAGCATCAATTCTTCCATGCTTGCATGGTTTAGATGGGTCATCCACGCCAGGAGACAAGTCTGGCCAAGTTGCACATTGCTACAGCAAGGACTGTAAATTTGGCTGGGTATTTTGCAGCTGGATGTCGTTCCTAACACCAACCACATTTACAGTGTGGGACTGGATGGCTCCATCATGAGGAGGGACTGGCCAGTTGGCCACACCAAACCAGTCTCACAACGATATACATAAAATAATTAAATGTCTTACATAGTTATAATCTTGACTTTTATTCATCAAGTGGCGACATCTGTTCTTGATATCCTCATCAGTAGCTTGTACAATATTGTAACGGTCAGAGAGAATTGTAGCTATCTGTTCTCTTAATAGCAACAATTGAGTATGAGTGGTCTTTATGCTCTGTCCAGATTCTCTCATGTCTCGGTTCATAAATGACATTTGGTTATCTCGAAGTTTTAGCTCATTCTGACAACTGTCAAGGGCTCTTTGACATGTCAGCAATTGGTCCTTTAGAAGATTGACTTCTCTCTCTGAATTCTTTTTCATTTCAAAGGCATTATCTCGTTCCTTTCAAAATTCAAGAGAGAAACAAATGTAAAAAACATAAAAAATGATAGACATATTTTGAAGATTAAGAAAAAATATGTATTAAAAGTAAATGGATCTCTGTCAGTATCAACAAGAAGTAGCCTGGTGTTCAATCAACTTTGCTATCTACTCATTGAATGAATTTGTAAATCAGAGGTTCAAATTTTGGGGGCCACTGCCCCCCCCCCCCTCCCCCCACTTACGACCATGTAATACCCTCAGTGACCCCCAACCCTACTTCCAGAGAGACCTGCCTACATGCAAGTTGTAAATAATATCTATATATATAAAATTGAGGATGTCTGTCTGTGTGTGTGGGTGTGTGAGATTGAATCCCTAAAACTCGAGAAGTACCCAACCGATTTTTTTGAAATTGTAACTATGTATTAGTCAGTCTCTTCTTCATATAGTGAGCAAAGAAAATCCAACTTTTTTATGGCCTAGGGCCCGCATTAGGTGAAAAACTTCCCTTTTTCAGCTCTTTATGGCATTTTTGAGGCGTTACATCTAGCCGATTTTCCCGAAATTTCAAGGCATATTATGCACATAAAAAAAATTCATTTTCTTGATCCCCTAGGGCCCGCATTAGGTGAAAACCTGCATTTTTCCTGCTTCATCGAGGAAAATCTTAAAGATTATCCAGCCATCAGAGTATTCGGTTTATTTTCCTTACATATTGTCCAGGCATGCAATTTTTCCACGATTAGGTCTGTTGGCGGCCCGCATTCCAAAATACCTTATCCTGTGCAATGCTGGGTACGACTGCTAGTATATAATAAATAAAATCATTTATTTATATATAATAAATAATATAATATATACTATGTATAAATAAATAGTATAAATATTTTTATTTTATTATATTTATATATAATATGAATCATTTGATGTTTAATATACTATTACATCATCTCTACCACCTCCACCACCACCTTTTTAGGCCCCAGCGCCCCCTCAACCTTCTCAACGCCTCCTGGGGCAGTAGTGCCCTCTTTGAGAACTTCTGTTGTAGCTGGTTGAATATTCTAAATTAAATCTATCCTTAACATAATCCTTAAGCTGAATCTGTGTGGCACAGTGTTTGACAAGTCAGGACCCTTAAATTACAGATAAGTAATCCAACAAACTACTACTGTTTATATTTACCCAATTTCATTCCCAAGGCGAGGATCAACCTGAGGCTAGGGTGAAAAACACTTGATCAAGATGCAATACAGTGGGATGAAACCTAGAACTCTAACCCTTTAACATTTAACCCTTTAATGTTCAAACTGGCAAAAACTGGCCAGAATTCTCTACCTCTTTCTGTTGAAACTGGCTGTAACTGGTCACTCAAACTGATGTTAAGGTATTGTTCTCAAAATAAATACTTTCAAAATCTCATTGATTCGATATTATGTGAGATAATTATGTGAGGTAAAGCCTTTACCATGAAATATAATAGTATATATAGAGTAATGTAAATGCTAAAAGGTTAAACCGGCCATATCCAGCCAGAATTCTCTCACCTCTTTTTGTTGTAACTGGCTGCTCATAATGATGTTAAGGTATTGTTCTCCAAATAAATAATATCAAAATCTCATAGATTCGATATTATGTGAAGTAAAGCCTTTACCATGAAAATATAATACAAATATAGAGTAATGTAAATACTAAAGGGTTAATATTGTGAAGTAAATTTTTTAACCATTCAGCCAAGCAAGGGCAATATTTCTTTTCTTTTCATTGATGATGAAGGTGGGGAGTAAATGAAACATATCAATATACTTGACTGGTACTATTTTAGTGATCTCAACAAGGTAAAGTTAACCCCAATGAAACATATCAATATACTTGACTGGTACTATTTTAGTGATCCCAAGAAGGTAAAGTTAACCCCAAGTGAATTTGAACTCAGATTGTAAGAGGATATGACTAAATACTATTAAAAGCATTTTGTCTGCTTCTCTACTGATTCTGCCAATTCACAATAATGGTTTCTAATTTAGGCACAAAGCCAGCAATTTGGAGGGAGGGGAAAGTCGATTAAATCGATCCCTGTGTGTTACTAGTACTTTATTTTATCGACCCCATATGGGTGGAAGGCAAAGCAAATCCCGCCGAGGTTAGCTTTGCTTTCATCCTTACGGGGTCGATAAAATAAAGTACCAGTAATGCACTGGGGTCGATTATCTCGACTTTCCCCTTCCCCAAAATTCACAATAATAAAAAAGGTAAAATTTCTTACCAGTTTTAGAGAATTCAGCTCATAAGAATTATGAGAAGATGTCTTTTGTTCTCGACCAGCTTCAGAGACAAGTCTCATTATAGTCTCCCGACTTGCTTTACTCTCCATTTCACTGTTATTTAACATTTCAGTTAACGTAATCAATTTTCCACGAAACATTGCATTCTCTTGGAAAGTGTCTGAAAGCTATTTATAAAGGAAATGGTTGTATAAATAAGATTCAGAATTTGTATTGGTGCTCCAATATAGTGATATACAGTTGTTGTGTCCCCCCTAGAGCACCCACAAAGAGTGAAAAACTGCAAATATTGGACGTGGTCCATAAAAATGCCTATAAACATCAAAATACAACATAAAATATAATAAAAATGAGGGAACATCTTATGCGAAGGGGCGTCCAATATGCCGGCAAATCTGGTATGTTGTTATTAATAATTTAGCGTTAAAAAATATACATTGCACGAAAAAAGACATTAAAAACAGCAGATATTTACAATTCCACGAATATACGATGGTTTCCACAAACAATTATTAGTTAGGTTCTAAGGAAAATTCCATGAATAACCGGGACCGCGAATGCCAGTGGGTACACTGTACATATAAATGTACATATTACAAATCGAATAATGTACAGGATGTTTATGAAAAACATTTGAAGGCCTTTCACTATGAATTTTAAAGCTCTGACCATTGTCATATACCTAGCTTCAGTAAAAAGCCTCCTGTTTTTGCTGGAGCTAGTTATGTGACAATGGTCAAAGCTTTAAAATTTATAGTGAAAGGCATTCAAATGTTTTTCATAAACATCCTGTATATTATTTAATATACAATACATACATTTAAGACTCAGAATATTTTACGGTTCACACATCTGGGGCAATGTTACTGGTATTTACACTCACAAACATCTTAACTCTTAATCTTCTGGAATCACATGAAACCATATTAGCAAAACATTCTTGAAATGGCACTATGACTATAGCACAATAAAAAGTGAAGTCTTTACTTTAATACTACAAATTTTCACAACAATCTTTCCACTATTAAAGATATGATAAACGTTTGAATTAATAAACCTATTTAACCCTTTAGCATTTAAACTGGCCATAGCCAGCCAAAATTCTCTCACCTCTTTCTGTTCAAACTGTCTGTAACCTGCTGTTCATACTGATCTTAAGGTATTGTTCTCAAAATAAATAATATCAAAATCTCATAGATTCGAATTTATGTGAACTAAAGCCTTTACCATGAAAATACAATAGCAAATATAAAGTAATGTAAATGCTAAAGAGTTAAAAATATTTTCTACAAAATCATTACAGAAATCACATCCAAAAGAAAGCTCTCCAACTGATTACAAAACATTACCTCCCAGCAACACACTACAAGCTCAAGATCACAGACATGTCTTCTCTTCTATCAATACTATAATAGCCTCTTCTCTTCTGAACTAGCTAATTGCATGCCACATCTACTCAAGCCCATCTAATGCATCCATTTCTATCCTTTTCATTACCACAAAGTTTTATTGCCCCCTATACAAGATGGTGCTGCTACTATACACACTCTTTTTAGCCCATTCCCCACAACTAGGTGCCTCATACTAACCTCTTTATTCAATCCTTCTTCTCCAGAAGCCAGCCTAGGACTATATTAGATTGAACCCAGAACAAAGTAATTTCAAAACAAATTTCTTAACCACACAGCATGGTTGTCTTCATGTATAGTATCATGTCACCATCATCATTTAACATCCATTCTTCCATGCTAGTATAGGTTGAATGGGCCATCACAAACCAGGGGCAATATTTCCTTTAAATACATTCCAGTTTTGGCATGGTTTCTACAGTGGGATTCCTTTCCTATTACCAACCAACCACTCTACAGAATATTCCAAATGCATTTTATTGGGGCACCAAAACATATTAAAACTAAAAATTACAAGAATCATACAAAAAAAAGCAAAGATATGAGCAAAATACCTTTGAATAGAATGATTCCAAATTATCATAAGTTATAAGAGAATCATCCTTGTTTCCTAAAATACTGTTGGTCTTTGTTAGAATATCATTGAATTTCATCTTCCAATTTTGACTCTGTGACTCAGCCTGCTCACGTTCATCTAGTTGTTTGCTGTAAAAGATCAGAAAGATAATATCAACAGTAACAATTTTTTATGACATGATAATTTCGATATTGTTTTTTTATTTTCTTCTGTTGATTACAACTCGAGTCAAACATCTTTCAAAGCTAATATTACCTTAGCAGTACTAAAGATGACAGAAAAGACTTGCCCATAAGCTAGATGTATTCCACCAAAGGTGCCTCCAAAAAATTCTTAACATCTCTTGGCAAGACAAAATAACCAATGAAGAAATATATTGGAGAACCAAGCAGAAACCACTAAACATCTCAGTGAAAGATAATCGTCTGAGATTTCTTGGACATGTCTTTAGAATGCCATCAATAAGACATACAAGGCTCTCCCTTGACTGGAAGCCAGGAGGTGGTCATAGGAAACGTGGACATCCATTGATGTGGAAGATCTGAGCTAGGAGGATGTTAAATCTCTTGCAGAAGACCGCAGAGAATGGACATCTTTTGTGGCTGCCCAGTGTTCTATGTGAAATGGGAGGACCTAACTAACAAAGTACTAAAGACATACATTTGGGTTTCTTAGCTGTAGTCTTTTGCTTCAAAAATCTTAGGAAACATTAATATTAATAAATTGAATTAACCTCAGCACTTGTTTGGAAGTTTATTTTATTGAACCCTGGAAGAATGAAAAATATGAACTTAGAAAATAAAGGGTTGAAACTAAATACTATAAAGCAGAATATAAAGGACTGAAACTAGATACTACAAAACAGAATATAAAGGACTTATACTAAATAGTACAAAACAGAATATAAAGGACTGAAACTAAATACTGCAAAGCAATCTGACCTATGCTCTACTGCATGCATGGGTCACCTTTTTTGAGCAGTGGACTGCATAAGATGTGGTTGATCATAAGGCAGGCCACACTACTAAAAAATTGCTTTGAATTTTTTATCCAAAGCAATTTTGAAATTAGGTGTGCCATTCAGAAAGCTAAACGTGCTGCATGCGGCTCACAGGCCACAGTTTGTCCATGACTGCTGTAATGATTCAGCCAAACAACTGCCTGTTTCCAAAGCTAACAATATATCAACACTTACAAGATGTATGTTCTACAATTGTATATATTTTTATAAATGCCTCATCAGCTTCTGGAAAATGGGACCCTTCTCCTACATCTGGTACAATGATGCAGCTACACATATAAGCTTCCTAGACTGCATTCCATAAAAAAAACTACCCGACTGATTGACAAATTTCCATCTCTTGTCTACAGACACACTGTCTCCTCACACTGTCTTTACTACTGCTACTACAACACTCACTGTTTTGTGAAGCTGGTTACATACCACCTCCACACAAGCCCACATGACACAATAGTTTTTCTCTTCTCCTCTAATCATCCAAATTGTGTCTCCCTACTCCAGGCCTAACATTAACTTTCCTAATTTTTTCCCTCCAGGCTGTGATCCCCCAAGAATTTCCGCCCTAATCCATGTTACTTCTTCAATAACCTACTTGCAATTGTTCAAGATGATCCTCAACTACACTGATCCCTCCTCTTCCCATTCTCATAGAGCCTATGAAGGCTATGGAATAAGACACTTCCTCATGCCTAAACTATTATAAATAGAGTTCCACTGAAGCAGGTGGAGAAGTTCAAGTATCTTGGGGTTGTATTCATGAGAGATAGAAGGCAGAAGGCTGAATTAAGTGCAAGAATTGCATGAGCTGGTGCAGTAATGTGCCAGCTTCAGCATTCAGTAAACAGAAGAAGGGAGGTGGATGTAAAGGCCAAACTCACTATCTTCAACACAGTATTCATGCCAACCCTTATCTACGGTTATGAATCTTGGATAATGAGCAAAAGAACATGATTGTGAATAAAAGTGGCTGAAATGGGGTTCCTCTGAGGGGTCTTTGGAGTAATGTTACTTGATAGAGTGGGTAGCTCAGAGATGAGAGAGTCACTCCAGGTAGAGCTGCTACTGCTCTGAATTGAGAGATCTCAGCTCCAATATTATGGGCATGTGGTTAAAATGTCTCAGGAAAGAACCGCTGGACAGATTTTATAGCAAACCCAACCGGCAGGAGACCAAGGGGTAGACCCCAAGCAAGACGGTTTGATAACATCCATGAACTCGGCTGGTCTTGCTTGGGGATCCAGTCGGATCAGTTGGAAATGGTTGTTTCTGACAGGACCTGTTGGAAGGAGTGTTTGAGGACTATGTCCCCAACAATAACAACAGCGACAACTATAGTAAAATAATTAGAACTACTTTACATGTGCACTTAGTGTCAGTTATCTTTAGTGTAGGAATACAACGTGCCTTTTCACTGTCGGTTTCAGTACACTGTCAACACATATATTCATCTCTTCCTAGTATACAAGTCTGTCTCGAGCTCAGCTCATCAGGTCAGTGCCTATCCTGGTTTCTGTGGCCTCAAGCGACAGAGTACAAGACTTCCCCCTAGACATGACACCAATCCATCACAGGGTTAAACTCCCAGGAATTCCTGTTACTCGTTTTCAGCTGAGTACACTGGATCAACATGAAATGAAGTGTTTTGCTCAAGAACACAACACACAACCCAGCCCAGGAATCGAACCCATGACATTATGTTTGTAAGTGCAACACCCTTACCACTAGGCCACATACCTTCCTTCCTAATATAAATAAGACATTATTAATTACAACTGTCTCCCTTATAATTATGAATCTTTACAAAACACTGTAACATGGTTGGGGTTAGGAAGGGCATCCAGCCATAGAAACCAAGCCAAAATACAGATTTGTATGAACAAGATGCAGTCTCTGGACCTGACTTGTCTCATAACATAATAACTTGTCTAACCCATACAAGTGTGGAAAATGGACGTTTAAACAATGATGATGATGATGACAATGATGACAACAACAACAATTTTTACCGAAGTCTTGCTTCAAGATCCATCATCTTATCTTGGAGTTCTCTGTTATCTTTCTGAAGAGTTGATATAGCAATTTCTGCTCTGCCAGATACAGACTCAAACTTACTGCTACGACTCTCCAGTTCTTGGAAAGATTGTTTTAGAGTTTGAATTGTTTTCATTAAGTTATTTTCAGTAGTTTTGCTAATGTCAAGTTGGTTTTGTAATTCTTTTATTCTCATAACTTTTTCATCCACATGGCTTTCATAATCTCGCAACTGGGTGAAAATAGAATAGAACATTTTATATAAGAACAACATAATTCTATGTTGCATAGATGATATAAATTAAATATGTTAACTATTTCATGAGCATATTTCTAATGAAATACTCCACCTGTGTTTCAAATAGTTGTGAAAATAGTTATAAATATGGAAGGATTTAGTAAAATAAGTAACTTTTTTCATTATTATGGGCAGTGGATTGGCAGAATTGATAGTGTCAGAGAAAATACTTTGCAGCATTGGAATGGTAGATTTCAAAATTGGGGAACCTTTGATCTATTAAGCTATCAAACACTTTCCAAAAACAGTATAAAATTATGAAGTATCAAAATATCCTTCAATATCAAGGGATATTTTGCTTTCACCAAGTTTCAGAAGTTTTAGAGCAAACTCTGCAAAAATGTTGTCACCATGAGTTTGTGAACGCATGTTGGTTGTTCAACTGAGTTTGGTAATACAAGGTCATAAAGTTGATGATTTTAGGCAAGCTAGAAATTGATCAGTGTGATTCCCCTTTGATATTACAGGGAAAGTTTGTGGGAAGTCTCCTGATAAAATGACGGTGATTTCTCCCATGATTGTTGTGCTGTTCCGGATATTTTCCACTGTTTTGTCTCCAATGCATCTCTGTGCACCACTGTGCATTCATCTCCAAAAATTGCCACACATCTTTGCAATATTTGGGCAGCTCCTGAGTCCTTTATATGACATACAGACATTTCATTCAAACTGAGGCCTAAGTACAATTTGAAAGCAGAAAGAGCTGTCTGACCTCCAGGTAAAAGTGTAGTGGCAATTCCAGATGAAGCAACCGCTAAAACTATTTTTTGGTCTTGTTGAATTTTAGACAACACTAGGTTTATCAAGAAGCTTTTACCAGTTCCACCCATCAATCAAAAATATAGGCCACTATTCTGTTGTGTAATTGACTCAAGTATAATGTTATATACAGCTTTTTGATCATCTAGTAGTTTGGTCTCACTTCCGTTAACATAGGAGATGAGGTCTTCTACGTTGTATGAAGCTTTTCACACAATTTCACTTTTTGACCCCCAAAATTAATCCTAACAGTGTGAGGAAGGCCTAATAAATGCAGAGCAGGTCCATTTATTTCCTCCAGTTTGTCTTCAATCTCGATCGAAGCTGTGATATAATATTCGTCTGAAAAAGTACCTTCTATATCAGGGCTTCCTAATTGTAATTCATGTTTAATGTCCTTGGACATGTCATCCCTATACTTCAGCCAAAGTACTGATGTATTGGCAAAGTCACAATTTTTTAATATCATTGTGAACAAATTTCAAATACTTTTGGCAGTCTGAGATAGAGACACCTCTGCAAGTGTTGCATTCCATTGATTGCCATCTTCCAACAGACTGCTCCACATGGAGGCCTCTTGATAGATGTTACAAACAGCACCATTCACTTTAACCTTTTAGTATTTAGACCAGCCGTATGTGGCCAGAATTCTCTCGCCGCTCTCTGTTCAAACTGGCCATAACCGGCTTCTCATACTTATGTTAAGGTATTGTTCACAAAATAAATAACAAAATCTTGTAAATTTGATATTATGTGAGATAAAGAACTTACTGTGTGTATCAGTTTAGAATAGGCACATAGTATGGGTGAGGGGTCTTAAAAATCAATAAAAAGGGTTGGCATGCAGAAGGGCATCCAACCATAAAACATTGCCTCAGAAAGAACCCTGGAAGGAAGTCTGTCATGGGGCTCTCACAAAGCCAACCTCTACTTCAACAAAGAAAATAGCTTTAACCCTTCAACATTTACATTATATATACTATTGCATTTGCATGGTAAAGGCTTTATCTCACATAATATCGAATCTATGAGATTTTGATATTATTTATTTTGAGAAAAATACCTTAACATCAGTATGAGTGGCCGGTTACAACCGATTTGAACAGAAAGAGGTGAGAGAATTCTGGCTGGATATGGCCAGTTTCAATGCTAAAGGGTTAAACTACTTGTTTTCTTGTTGTAACTTATAACAGATTGAGTATGGGATTGACTGGGCTGTAGTTAGGAGTGTCACAATATTTAAAAGACAAAAATTATATTTTTTGCTACCATATACATTACACGAGGGACCTGGTGAAATGTTCAACCCCATGCAAGCTTAATCTATCACTGGTGATACCTTACATTAAAAGAAGGTTGTATTTATACCTGGGATGATAATTTCTCATTCTTGACTTGGAGGCTGGCCAGTTCTGAATGTGTTCGATCAATCTTCTGTTGCTCAATCATTGACAGGCTATTAGTCTAGAATAAAAAGTCAGAGAACATAGAATAACAATGTCTAGGATAGTCTAGAATACAAGGTTAGAGAAGACATACATTCTTCACTTTCCTGACATTTGTACATTATTCTATGTACTATACATTCACATTTGATGAGTTGTGGTGCACCTAAGCACTATACACAATAATTTTCATTATTATCATTATTAGTAAGGGCGGTGGATTGGCAGTATCGGTAGAGGGTCGGACGCCATGCTTTCCAGCATAGTTCCGTCCCTTTACGATCTGAGTTCAAATCCCGCCGAGGTTGACTTTGCCTTTCATCCTTACGGGGTCGATAAAATAAAGTACCAGTAATGCACTGGGTAATTGCTGGCCTTGTGCCTAAAGTAGAAACAATTATTATCATTATTATTATTAGGGCAGTGGATTGGTAGTATCAGTAGAGGGCAGAACACCATGCTTTGCAGCATAGAGTTAAGGCCCTTTACATTCTGAGTTCAAATCCCGCTGAAATTGGCTTTGCCTTTCATCCTTACGGGGTCGATAAAATAAAGTACCAGTTATGCACTGAGGTCGATTTAATCGACTTTCCCCTTCCTCCAAATTACTGGCCTTGTGCCTATACTAGAAATCATTATTATTATTATCAAGAATAGTCTTGAAAACAAGGTTAGAGAAAACACAGGCTAACATTATGGAGTTAGAAAACATGAATAAGGACTGAAAGTCAAATATGGGTATATGAGTAAAGAAAAATACTTGAACATGCAAATGCTGATATATATACTAGACCATCTGTGGTCATTTGGGTCAGGTTCACTTTAAAATATTCTCCCTTGCCAAAATAATTATGTTAGTTGTAAATCCCTTACAGAAGGTAAATATTTACTTACAATGTAGTTGTCATAATATTTATTTGGAGATTTTGATGTATGAGTAGCATCTTCAATACTAGAAGAAAGTAAAAAAAGCAGCAACATTATTTAGATATTACTTCATAAAATGTTATATTTTAACTTATTTTATTATTTTACTTTAACACTTTAGCATTCACATTACTCTATATTTACTATTATATTTTCATGGTAAAGACTTTATCTTACATAATATCGAATCTACGAGATTTTGATATTATTTATTTTCAGAACAATATCTTAACAATATCTTAACATCTTAACAAATAATTGTTTCTACTTTTGGCACAAGGCCAGCAATTATACCAGTACATTACTGGTACTTTATTTTATCGACCCCGTAAGGATGAAAGGCAAAGTTAACCTCGACGGGATTTGACTCAGACCATAAAGGGACGTAACTATGCTGATACTGCCAGTGGCTGATTACAGCTGGTTTGGACAGAAAGAGATGAGAGAATTCTGGCTGGATATGGCCAGTTTAAATGCTAAAGAGTTAATTTATTTTACTTTCATTTTTTTTTGTTAGAGATTCGGAAATGGGATTTGTTCTCTTGAGCAATTATTTTTACTGTTAGATTTCTTTACTTCTACTGCCTAACGTGTGGATACAGCATTGCTGACTTGTTAAACATTTTGCTTTACAATCACATAGTCCTGGGTTTGATCTCATTGAGTAATATCTAGGGCAAATGTCATTTACTATAGCCTCGGGTCTAGTGAGTGAAATTGGATAGAGAGAAATTGTTTTGAACCCCATCAGATGGATTGTGCCTGTAATTCAAAGGGCCAGCTTTGTCATGCTGAATCTCCCTGAGAAATATATTAAAAGTACATGTGTCTGTTGAATGCTCAGTTACTTCTGTGTTAATTCAGGAGCAAACTTTTCTGTTGATCCAACCACTGGAATACTCATTATCGAAACCGAGGGAAGTTCATTCCATTTCATTGCTTATCTGTGATGTAGGAATGGGAAGTTGTCAGAGAAATAGAAATTAGTGAAAGTCCAATAAAATTATTCACTACAGCTATGACTAGGTGGCCTGTAACTTTACAGTCATTGTGCTGAATGCTGATCTTCAATAACCATGAGGCAATGATTTGAAATTAAATGATATAACGGCACAGCTATCTGAAACTGAAGCCTATTTTAGAGGTTAAAGAAAAAGAGTTAAAAAATTAACCCTTTCAATAGCAGCCTGGCCAAAACTATCACTGGTCCTATAAAACAAAACCATCCATTTTAAAGGGTTCCTATTTAAATTTAAATCTTCCAGCATAATTTTATATAATGTTAAGTTACTATCTCAGTAATGAAATAATTAATAATTTAGATCATCCCTCAAAATTCTTCATTAATTAACCAAAATATAGTGTATTTCATTAGGCATACAGTCACACAATGGTTAATGAATTATAAATTATATTGTAGACCACAAAACCATGCCAAATTAATGATTTTCTAATCAGATATTAGTTGATTTTGTAATTTATTTAAGTTTAAAAAGTAGAATCAATAAATAACTTTCTTACCTTAACCTATTTCCAATTCATGGTTGAATGATTTATGACATCAGTTCTACTGTGTGTAACTTCCACTAACATCTCACATGTTTTGACCCAGTATCATCCCTGTACACTACATGTCTAAACAAGTGCAGTGGTCACTCATGCATTCATTGACTTTCAAGCTTTCATGTATGCTAAACACTCATGTTGGACTTCCCTTCAAATTTAACATCACACATCAAGAATATCATACTCAACTGGCAGTGGACACAGCATTGCTGAAGGGTTAGGAAGTTTGCTTTACAATCATTAGGTCCCGAGTTCAACCCCACTGTATGGTATCTTGGACAAATGTCATTTACCATAGTGTTGGGTCAACCAATAGCTTGTGACTGAAACTAGTTAGATAGAAACTGTTTAGAAGCCAGTAAGATGGACTGTACCTGAAATTTGATGGTCCAGCCGTGTCACACTGAATCTCCCTGAGAATTATATTAAGGGGACAGGTGTCTGTAGAAAGGTCAGCCACTTTCAAGTTAATTTCATGAGTAAGCAGTTTTAATAATAATAATAATAATTGTTTCTACTATAATAATTGTTTCTACTTTAGGCACAAGGCCAGCAATTACCCAGTACATTACTGGTACTTTATTTTATCGACCCCTTAAGAATGAAAGGCAAAGTCAACTATAATAATAATGAAAATGATTGTGTACAGTGCTCATGTGCACTACAACTCATCAAAGGTGCATGTATAGCACATAGAATAATTGTTTCTACTTTAGACACAAGGCCAGCAATTTTGGGGGAGGGGAAATTCGATTAAATCGACTCCAGTGAGTTACTGGTGTTTTATTTCATCGATCCCCATAAGGGTGAAAGGCAAAGCTACCCTTGACATGTACAAATGTCAGGAAAGTGAACAGTGTATGAATCATGATACTCACACACACATTCACATGCATGCATGTGTATCAAGGGGGAACATCAGGTATAGTGTTGGCGAAGTTGGCGAATTTCAGGAATCATGGAAGTTTTGAAGGATGCAGTGGCCTGACAGCTAAAAACTGATACAGGAAGTTTGTTCCATGCTTCAGCAACACTGAGCACGAAAAAATGTTTCCGAAAGTCATGGGAACTGTACTGTTTTCTGATTTTGTAAGCATGTCCACAGGTGTTGCTGACTGAACAACTAAAACACTCATCATTGAAACTGATGGCAGTTTATATACCGCTCAGCTTGTCCCTTTCTATTATTTTTTTAAAAACATGGTAAGGGTGAAGATCCTCTTTGGTCATGAATGACCATGGGATATACACCTAGAAAGTTCCCCTCCAAGACACAAGTCTGGTACAAGATTGTATGTGGAAGACCAACAGTCGTCCATACATACCAGTCTCCCCTCTCCATGCCACCGATGTCCAAAGAACAGGAAAATGCTGATACAGCTTAGCACCAGTGACATCGCAGCTCATTTCTACTGCTGAGTGAACTGGAGCAATGTGAATTAAAGTGCTCAAGAACACAATGCAAAGCCCAGTCCAAGAATGGAACTCACAACCTTTCGATTGTAGGCCCAAGACTCTAACCACTAAGCCAAGTGACTTCATGGTAGCCCTCAGTTATATGGTTCTATTGTATTTACCTGGTTAATTGTTGAATGAGATTGTCTTTCTTAACCATTTCATCTCTGAAGGATTTCAATTGGTCTTGTAACTAGAAATATGCAATTTTAGAAAAAGTGATACAATTTTGAAATAACAACAAAACAGTCACTGAAATACATAATTAACTTAATTTGTACTGACAATGGCTTTTTGCTTAAATATTGTTAATTTTATAAGCCATGTTTAACCCTTTAATTACCAACCTGGGCAAAAGCAGCTCTGGTTCTATGAAATAAAGCCACCCATTTTAAAGGTTTCCAATTTATATTAAAATTTTCCAACATAATTTTATATAAGAACTTTACATTAAGTTACTATCTTAGTAATGAAATAATTAATAATTTTAGTAAATACCTTGAAATTCTTCATTAATTAATTGAAATAGAGTGTATTTCATTAGAAATATGGTTATGAAAGGGTTAAGTGGAGGTTAACTACTGAAATGGATAAGATATAGAATTATTAACTCATGTGTCGTCCCTTTACATCCCAGATGTTTCACTGTGTCCATGTGATTTTATTTACTCCAGTTTAATTAGATGGACTTAGCACCAAATTGGCAGAGTCATTAGAATAGCAGACAAAAGGCTTTAGTAATCATTAATCAGTAATCAGTAATCACTCTGGTAGCTTTCTACTCTCAGAGTTCAAATACCACTGAGATCAACTTTGCCTTCAATCCTTTTGGGGCTGATAAACAAAGTACCAATCAAGTACTAGGGTCGATTCTTCTTCCGTATATCTTTCTAACTTCTCTCTCTCTCACACACACAGAAATCAGCTGTCTTCCAGCCTGAGAGGTATGAACTCTGTCAGGTTTAGACAGCCAGGTTTAGCCCCTAAGATGACATTATACAAATATTAGATGTCATAAGTGGAGGTGCATGGCCTAGTGGTAAGGGTGTTGAACTTACAATTATAATGCCGTGGGTTTGATTCCTGGGCTGGGTTGCATGTTGTGTTGTTGAGAAAAACACTTCATTTCACATTGCTCCAGTATAGTCAGCTGAAAATGAGTACCAGCAATAGCTGGGGGTTTAATCCTGCAATGGACTGGTGTCCTGTCCAAGGGGAAGCCTTGTACTTTCAGGTGCTTCATGCCATGAAACCAGGATAAGCACCAGCCTAACAAGCCTTCTGGCTTAAGACAAACTTAGACACCGTAGTATAATATCTTATTCAACAGACATATGTTTTTCGTTCACATAATTCTACAAAATTTAGAACTGACAACAGGTTCAATATATTATCATAGGATTAACATTCTTTTAATGTTATTAACTAATACCATCACAGTCAGTACTGATTCAGCAAATCTTTGACATGCTACAACCTACCAACATGTTACTTGTATATATATGATGTTATCTAATTAGTAATAATCCAATTAGTAATGATACAATCCAATTACTATCCTTGTTTGCATATGTGTGCATGGGTTTGTTTATTTTATATATATATATATATATATAACTTTGATAGGTCTCAGCCAGTATTGGCCCAGGCCATGTCTAACTTAATAGCACCACCTGGCGAAATCTTTCAAATCAGAATTTGACACCATGGCCCACTCAATAGGAAGTTATTGTTTACGGAGACATATCCTGGATTTCTTGAAGGAATTTGTTCAAAGACTTCTTAAACTTTATGGGGTCTGATTCCATTTTAATGTGTTTTGATGTAATGTTAAAGAGAGCGGGGCCAATTGAGGTGAAATAATTGTGTCATATTGTTGTTATGAGATGCGAGTGATATTTTTGTTGTGGGTGGATAGTATGGGGCCCAAGCCTCGGGTGTACCTTAAAGGTGATGCCAACATCATTTGGGCAATGCTGATGGAATATTTTCTACATCATGCAGATGATGTAGCACTAACGGCGACGTTGGAGAGAATAAAGGTTAAGCTTTTCTATTCGACTCCAATAGTGAAGGCTTGTCATGCCATCTATCTTTTTTGTAATTGACCTTTGAGGTGCTTCAATGGTACTTTGCTCATACTTTCATGATACTTTGTTTTCAGTGTGTAGACCACAGTGGACAACAGTATTCCAGGTGGGGGTCAGACAAGAGTGGGGAAGAGAAGGATAGCAGTGTGGATATCTCTTGACTGAATTTTGGCAGTCATTTTCCAGGTTTCACTAGCATATAAGGCAGTTGTGATTTTATGTGTATATATATATATATACTATATATCAGTATATATATATATATATATTTATATATATATATATATAACAGAGTGTTGTAGTTTACTTGAAACATTGTTGAATAAGAAACACAAATTTAAATAATTCCGAAAACCATACAATGCACTAGAAAATGAAAATTGATTTTCTAGTGCATTGTATGATTTTTATGGTCAATCATTCAAATTTGTGTTTTATATATATATATATATATATATATATATATATATATATATATATATATATATATATATATATATATATATATATAAAGTATAAATAATACGTTTAGTTTACGTAAAGCCCAGCCAGATATATATATATATATATATTTATCATTATATAATACAGAAATGGGTTCTACAGGACTAGAACTGTTTCATTCATATGAAATCATCAGGAATGTCTGACAATTTCATATGAATGAAACAGTTCTAGTCCTGTAGAAGCCATTTCTATATTAAATAATGATGTTTACAATTTCATAATAATGAAATTATTGCTGATGCTATCTATTAGTCACAACTCCTGGCAGAAGGAGCAACATGAAATAAAATTGTCTTGCTCAAGGACACAATGCATCACCTTGTCCACCTGAGTACTCGATACTTGGATACTTAGGGCAGTAGAGTGTGGTAATATGAGTTCAGAACTAGCTGTTGAAATGGCAAGAGCTCAGCCATCAGGGTCCCGACTCCATATATATATATATATATATATATCACAGAAAAAAGAGAATCAGTGCTGTGACAAAAGGAATTTATTGGACATATTACAATTGTTTCTTGGGCGACCAGCTCGAGGCACGATCGATGTGGTGATCGAACCTGACTCTGAAATCGCGCGGTCCTCAGATACGTCTTGATTCTACAAAGCAGATTTTCCTATAGGAAACAATTGTAATATGTCCAATAAATTCATTTCGTCACAACACTGATTCTCTTTTCCTGTGATATACTCTGCTCTACGAGGGCATCGAGTGCTCATACGGCCTACCGCATACAGACTCTTTAAGCATCCAACACCAATTATATATATATGGAGGCACATGGCTTAGTGGTTAGAGCATTGGCCTTGCAATCGAAAGGTTGTGAGTTCAATTCTCAGACCGGGTGATGTGTTGTTTCCTTGAGCAAGACACTTTATTTCACATTGCTCCAGTTTACTCAGCTGTAGAAATGAGATGATAGGGATTGGGGTCCATATCGTTCCACTGCAAAGTGGTCGTGGAGGTGCCACGGCAAAAAAGCACCCAACACTCACTGTAAATGAGGTTGGTGTTAGGAAGGGCATCCAGCTGTAGAAATCAAGCCAGAATCAGTTCCCGTACCACTCTTGCAAGCAGGGAAAAAGTGGACGTAAAATGAAATGATGATGATGATGATGATGATCGCTGCTCTTGTTGCAAATTCCACCACCCTCACTACTAATTGATTTGACAAGTGTCAATAACTCATTGATACCAACAATTTTTTGGCCAGAGTGTGACAATTAACAGTCATTCATAAAAACCCTTTTGTGTAGATATATACTTAGAATAAATGAACCCCTCAAACATGTGAGTATTCATGTGTATGTGTGTGTGTGTGTGTGTGTGTGTGTGTGTGTGTGTGTGTGTGTGTGTGTGTGTGTGTGTATAGGTACATGAGTGCGAATGTGAACCTTATTTTCCATGCTGGCATAGGTTTGACAGGTTGGAATGTTATGAGGCTATACAGGTCAGGTGACCACATCTTGCTCATATGATCCATGTTTTGGCATGGCTTTTTTTACAGTTGGATGCCCTTGTTTATGTCAGCCACCTTACAATATGGACTGACTGAATGCTTTTTGTTGTGTCAAACCATTTATTCATTTACCAGGCTTGTTTTTATATTCTCCAACTGGTCAATTGTCCTGTCTTTACTTGCAAAAAATTGTCATGATAAGAAGTCTTGGACAAGTTTAAACATAATCATATATGGCATGAAAGCTTTTAAGTAGTTTCTTAACATGACAAACAACAGAAAGTAGCTAATAAAATAAACAGAGTTTAACATTATCCACCAATGAACAATGTTTATTGGTGTATTTTGTGCAATCTAGTGGCATGTCAGTTTATATACTAAATTATTGTTTTTCAACTCTATGTTTTTAAATGAATTGAATTTCTCTCATCACAAAGTTATTCTAGATATTTCATCTCTCTCTCTCAGGAGCAATAGGGTCTGCTGTTTCCATTAGTAAGTCAAAAGGACCTTCAGTCACAAATGATTATGGGATTTGCACCTAGAAAGTTCCCCTTCGAGGCACAAGTAGAGGTAAGATTGTTTGTGGAAGACCAGCAGTCACACAGGTATACCAGTCTCCACACCACTGATGTTATCCAAAGGAAAGGTAAAGGTAAAGCTTGGCACCAATGACATTGCAACTCATTTGTATAGCTGAGTAAACTGGAGTAACATGAAATAAAGTGTCTTGTTCAAGGACACAATACACTGGCCAGTCCTGGAATCGAACTTACAACCTCAAAACTGTAAACCCAACACTCAAACCACTAAGCTATGCACCTTCACAATTATTAAATATATATCCAAATAAACACTATTTAAGAGGAGAAAGTGGAAGAAGATTAGAGTTTCCTTCTAATAATTTTTGAAGCACACCAACACATGTTTCTATTTATGTATGCAACATTTCTTGTCTGGAATTATACATCTATTGATGAAATATATCATTATATTTTGTGATTGAAATCTACTACAGTCGACCGTATGAATAAAATATATTTACAATATAAAGATATGACATCATTTGTATTTATTTATTTAATCAATTTAAACACCCGTATAGAACTGGTAAGCCATGACAGACAAGGGGAAGTATTGAGTACTTCTTACAGTTGGTAATCAAAAAGAGCTAGTGAGACAAGTGATAAAAAAAAAATAAAAAAATGGAAAAAAAAGATAAAAGATAAAATTAAAATTTTGAATACTGAAGGCCAATGGGAGACAGATTACGCATAAGAAAACGAAAACGAAAAAGAAAATAGGAAACAAGGGAAGCCGTAAACAGTTACAAGGTTTTTTTCATAGCTGCCATGTACTCCAAGATTTTGATTATATTTGGTAGACCTTTAATCATATACTGAACTTCCAATCATAGTAGCTTTTTAAAGATTGGTTTCAACATAGTCTCTTTCACAAATAGTGCTAAATAGTTTCTGAGATTCACAGGGACATAGAGGTAAATGTCTACGACCTGTTCTTGATAGAATGTAGTTCTATGTGTCCTTTCTAGTAAAATGTTTATATTTGCTATCATCTATAGTTGATATTAATCATATTTGCTAATGACAAAATCTTAATAATACCATACACAGAGTATGGGGAACATATATAAGAGGGAAAAACCCCCTCATCCCTTTTTTTTAATCTCCAGGCGTACTTTACCTGATTTTCTCAACTATTATCTATATTAGTCAAAAATTATTCTGGTAATTTCTGTATAGGGACTACATTTAAAGTTTGAAAGTTACACACACACACACACACACATTATATTCAGAGCACTTCAACGAAAGATTCCTAAGAAAGAAATTACAGCTTGAAAATGTAACAGTAAGACTTACATCAAGTATATTTCGTCTTGTTTGTGTTGGAGAGGAAGGCCTGAAAGTATGGTTGTCTACTTTAGACAATATATTTGTGGAACTGCTTCGAAAGAGTGGCATGTCCTCTCCTGGTCTTGTAGCAATTTTCCGAGCATGTGTTGCTCCAGCATGGCTGCTCCATGCGTTCGACAATGACGGCAACCTCTCTTGGTCTACAGAATCTTTCAGATAACTTGCCATCATTCAAATGATGATAGCTTAATAATTTGGAATGTAATACTGGTGTCGATGAAGCTGGTGTATCTGTTGTGTTGTATTGTGTGGGTTGTGTTTTCTTAAAGACAAACTGTGGCAGTCATAGCAACCGGTAAACACCTGGTATAGAAATACACATAAATTTAGGTCGACAGACAACAGCGACAATAATTACTCAAGGGAGGTCACTCCAAATGAATAAATTATTTCCCTTGAAAATTTAATCATGACGGAACACCATTTTTAAATATAAGTTTCCCTAACATCGCTTTAAATATAAATTCAAAATATTGAAATCTATTTTATTTCTTTTTGACATGCACAGAAGTAGATCTAATGATGTTATTTGTAATATTGTTTAAAATATCTTAAATGACATCGAAATATCTATATCAGTCAGACTTCAAGTGTTTTTGAACGGACAATTTCAAGCTAGATAATAAGTAAACGGTTATAATTTACAATGTTGCCCTACTTTATAGAAATCAATATGTCAATAATAGACTGATCGAAGTTATGGACAGTTTGTACTCATTTACATGCTTTCTATGGCTACAGAAGTAAATAAATAACAAGCTTGCAATTCGATTTTTTGTTTTTGTTAGTTTGGTTGGGGATAAAATATATACTGTATTTCCCGGTGCCGAAGACACTTCGTCCTCGAAGATATTAGCATGAATTACAATAGGTTTTTATAGTTGTTTAACTACTTTTCAGTATTAATTCGTGTATAATACACACTTCTAATAGTTTGTTGTTGTTTTTAACTCTTGCTACAATTTATGGAATCAGTGTTGGGTACCACCTGATAAGGTGAGTTACCGACAATGACAAGAACGTCAATGTAATGCCCCCTCCCACAAATGTCTTGAACTTCACAGGCTGAAAGAATAGTTTACTGCTAATTTCTGGTATTTTAAAATCTTATTCCATTCAGATGCAGTTCCTGCAACATCCAAAGTTGCTAACTAAGAAAAATAGAATTGTGTACGGTGTTCAGGTGCACTACAACTCATCAAAGGTGCATGTATAGTATATAGAATAATGTACAAATGTCATGAAAGTGAACAGTGTAAGAGTCATGATATACACACATATACATGTGTGTGTGTGTGTGGAGGGGAATATCAGGTGTAGTGCTGGCGAATTTCGCGAAGCATAGAAGGTTTAAAGGATGCAGTGTCTCAGCTGCTAACAACTGATGCAGGTAGTTTGTTCTATACCTCTTTCTCATTCCATCCCCCCTCCCCCTCTCTTTCTCTGGAAGAAATCTGCAGTACTCAGGCCTGAAGAAGGATGGGCTCCGCCAGGCTTAAAATGCCCAAGAAAAGACGTATGTCAATACAGCGCACCTACAACTCTCTCAGGAGTTACGGGACCATACATACATACATCATATCACAACATGTGATAAGAGGAAACTAAAACAGTTGGTGTCAGGGCGCATCTAGCTGTAAAACACTATCTCAAACCATCCCATACAACCAATGGCAGCATGTAAAAGTAAACATAAAAACAATGATGATAATACACATACATGCATGCGTGTGAATGTACGTGGAGTAGTTATTAGGGTGCTGGACTCACAATCATAGGGTCATAAGTTCAATTCCAGGACAAGGCAGCAGGTTGTGTCCTTAAACAAGACATTTCCATACTGCTTCTCTTTACTCTTCTTCTTCCTGAGAGGGCCGTGGGGGCAGAGTCCTCAAACACTCCTTCCAGCAGCTCCTGTCAGAAGCAACCATCTCCAACTGATCTGGTTGGATCCCCAAGCGAGACTAGCCAAGCTCATGGATGTTATCCAACCATGTTCCTCGGGGTCTTGCTCGGGGTCTTCCTCGGCTGAGAAAAATGAGCTTCACCTATAATAATAATAATAATAATAATAATAATAATGTTTTCTTTATTAACCACAAGGGTTTACATAAAGTAGACATTAAGGACAGTACAGGAAAATACAGGACGGTACAAATGGGTATTTCTGCGTGTAATAAAATAACAAAGAAAAATTCCCCAATTATTGTGTACAGTGCTTAGGTGCACTACAACTCATCAAAGGTGCATGTATAGTACATAGAATAATGTACAAATGTCAGGAAAGTGAACCGTGTACGAGTCATGAAATACATGTGTGCATGTGTATGGAGGAGGGGGATATCAGGTGTAGTGTTGGCGAATTTCAGGAAGCATGGAAGTTTTAAAGGATGCAGTGTCTCGGCAGCTAACAACGGATGCAGGTAGTTTGTTCCATGCTTCAGCGACTCTGAGCGTGAAAAAATGTTTCCGAAAGTCATGGGAGCTGTGCTGTTTTCTGACTTTGTAGGCATGTCCACGGGTGTTAGATACATGGAATTCAAAAATTTGTTCACGGTTGTTGTTGGCAAGATGGTTAATAATTTTGTGGGTGTTTACCAAGTCAGTTGTCAGATGTCGGAGCTTCAACGTATCCATGCCCAGGGAAGCAAGGCGTTCAGAGTATGGTAGATGCCTGATGGCATATATATAAATATCATCATCATCATCATCATCATCGTTTAACGTCCATCTTCCACGCTAGCATGGGTTTGGACGGTAATTTTCCCACTTGAGGCAAGATTGGTTGTCTCGCTCGTATAGGACTGTCTGGCGGGTTTTCTACGGCTGGATGCCCTTCTTAATACCAACCACGTTTACAGTGTGGACTGGGAGGTTTTTACCGTGTTACCTACACGGCCACATTACAGCGTGGACTGTGTGTTTTTTTGTTGTTGTGACACCTACATGACCTCATTTATTTAGGACTGGATGTTGTGGTACCAACATAACTTTACATCGAAAGGGGGTGGTGTGGATTGGGTGGGGGTAGTGGGATGGGTGTATTTTGGTAAGAGGTGCTTACTGACTGTAGGTTTCGCTTTGCACTTAGGCAAATATATATAATCAACATCATCACCGTTTTAACATCTATCCCCCACGCTACCATAGGTTAGACACTTTGTCCTGTTGTGAGACAATTCAGATCATGTGACTGTGTCTGGCTTGGTTTCTATGGCTGGATGCCCTTCCTAATGCCAACTTCACTTACAGCATTGACTGGGTGATTTTTGTCATGGCACCAGCACAATTATCTTACAGGATAGACTGGGTGCTATTTGTTTTGTCACCAGCTTGACCACCTTACAGGGTGGACTGGGTGCTCTTTCACCAGCATGAGCACCTTACATGGTGGGCTAGGGACTCTTGTTTTGTCACCAGCATGATCATCTTACAGGGTGGAGTAAGAACTTTTTGCCATTGCAGCAGCATTGTGAGAGAGTGTGTCCAGCTTTCATGCTTGAATGCATGGGTTGGACAGGAGAGGTGTATCAGATGTGGATGGTGGGAGATTGGGGGGAGGGTGTGGTATGTGTATGGATGAGGGGGATTGGAGAGGTAGGTCTATGGTGTGGTACTTATCTGGTGAAGGCGGAAAGGAAGGTATATGTTAAGGCATGGGAGGTGTGTGGACAGGGGCGGGGAGAAAATTTGACATATACTTATGTCCTCTAAATGTTTGCGTCATCCTGTGCACATGAGAAGGCAGGTTTTCTGAAGTATTGCATAATGCCAAAGATCTTGATCCTGTGTCATGGACTAGGTTTAATTATGCAAGGTCAGCTTTTATCACCTCACCCCATGCTTTCCTAAGTTTTTCTCTTCTCTATTTCCTTCAACTTCAAGTGCCCTGCACCATTTTATACAGCTGTCATCCTCCATACACATCATATGTCCATATCACCACAATCTCCTTTCTTGCACACTGTATCTGACCACTTTTATGCCCAGTTTCTCTCTCAATTCAGTGATGCTTCACTGTTCATCTATATTAATATTACACATCCATCTGAGCATGCAAGCTTCATTTCTTTCCAATGTTTTAAGGTCCTCTGCACACAGAATTGCTGTTCATGCACACTGCTCTTCATTTTGAGGGAAGAACTTTTTGTAGTTAGTAGCAGTAATAGTTTCCTGAACTTTTTCTATCCCATTCTCACCTAGCTACTTTACCTTTGGAACACCCACCACTGCTTATTTGGTCACCCAGGTAACAGAAGCTATCATCTACTATGGAAGCCTCTGATCATTTGATATAACTTGTTTCCTGTGAGCATTTGATTCTTACTGCTCCTGTGCATTGACCAGATGTAAAACCTACATTCTTAGCTAACCTGCCTGAGATACCACAGCATCCCAACCTTTTTTCAGCCAGTGCCAACTGGTAGTGATTACATCTTTTGTGTACCTATAGTTTGCATTTGGGTCAAATGATAGAATTTTTACCCACTTCTTTTCTGTACACTGAGCAAGGCCATTTCCCTGGAAGGTCAGAGCCTTGTTTTCCTTTCTACTTACTAGGACTTTAATCCTTGCCAAGTTGACTTTAAGACCTTTTGATTCCAAGTTATATTTATATGACTGGAAGCTTCTCATCTACCTCTAGTTTCCTAAACACTCACCGGATTATGCAATGGTGGACTATCAAGTACATTTTCCAGGTCAACAAATGGCAAGGTGTGTGTGGATAGGTTGGTGAAGAGGTAGAACAGGTGTAGGTGTTTGTGTGAAGAGCTAAAGGAAGAGGGTGGGGAATTTAGATAATTTCCAATCCAGGTCTGGAGAAAAAAAGAAATGTGCACTACTGCTGTCTCAGGCATGTGTCAGGGGCATGTAATAAGGTTGCAGGTGGAGTGTTCAGCATAGTGGAAGTGTTAGGTAACTGGTGACCAGCCGCCTATATATATATATATATATATATAATCATCATCAATATATATATATATATATATATATATAATCATCACTGTTTTACACTAGTATGGGATAGACGAGATGTCCTGTTGCGGGCAGTGTCTGGTCGGCTGACCTTGTCTTGCTCACACTGGAACTGATTCTGGCATGATTTCTACAGCTGGATGCCCTTCCTAACACCAACCTCATTTACAGTGAGTGCTGGGTACCTTTTTTCCATGGTACCTGCACAACTACTTCAAGGAAACAACAAATAGAGGTACAAAAAGTCTCATTAGTTTCACGCTTTATATTGGAAAGAGGAAAGAAAGTTCGACGTGTTGGGTTTAAGTCCTTCTTCAGGGGTACAAATAGAGACAGAATCACAATGGAGAAACAGAACGAATGTCCAGTAAAGACACACAAAAAAAAAGAAACGAAAATGAAAAGGGAAAACAAAAAAGCCATTAGGTAGTCTTGGTAAGGAGTAGGAACACAAAGTGGAGTGTGTGTGTATTAGTGTCGTTATATGTGTAAGTTTAAATGTGTGTGATTAAAAAGGTAAAATGTGTAAAGTATATATATAACCATATGTATCCAGTTTAGAAAAGGTACACTGTAACATTGCAAGTCTTAAGAAGTGACTAAAAGGATTAGTGTCAAAAAGGGCATCCAGCTGTAAAATATTGCCTGAAAAAGTTCCATCCAACCCATGCCAACATGAAAAAGTCAATGTAAAAACAATGGTGAAGAGGATAAAACACACACACATACACACAGTGACATGCTTGACTCAGCTTCCAGAAAGCAAATTCCACTGACAAGACATTGATGAGTGTGAGGCTACAGCTGAAGATTTGTCGTGGTTCAAGTTGTTGAGTTGTATGATTGAACTTAAACCATTTAACCACATGACTATTACTGTCTTCTTCACTACATGAAATATGTCGATTAGATTTAACAAGATCGTGTAGAATAGAACAAAGGAGAGACACAAAATAACAAATTAGTTACTGAGGTAGTCACAGAATGTGTGACAAAGAGCTTCTACAATAAATAAATAAGCAACCATACAGGTATTAAACTAACCAACTGGAATCTTATAATAAATTGAAATGAAAAGCAACAGGTATGTGTGTTTTTATTGGCAGCATGACCCTCCCAATGTATAACAATATGTGTTTCAACACATTTTCAGATAAGAAATCTTGCAAATCAAATACAAAAAATTTTGAAAATTTCCTATAAATTCAATACTGAACTTTTATTTACTGTAATTTTAATAATAAAGTTTATCATATATACACCTCAATAAGATATATCTTTTACCACCACGAAAATGCATAAAAAAAACAGCATGTGACTTACCTACTGGATCTACAAAATGCAATAACACACACCACAAGGCCATTTCCCTCTAAAGGGTCTAACTGTGTATCCAGTTTACAATCGGTAAATGTCCTAAGAGGCATCTAAAAGAGTTGACATGATGAAAGGCATCCAACCTAAAATACTGCCTCAAAATGGCTCCCATAATGAGTATAATAACTAGACCTCAATACCACAATTCAAAACCTTCTTTGATGCTTATCTCCCCTTTTCAAGATGGTTGATTTATGTAACACATCATTTCTCTCCTATTTACCTCCCCTTCCTTTTTTTCCTTCTCTTTCATTCTATCTTCTAATGAAGGACTCACATTCGAAACGTTAAAATTCTTTTCCAAATGTATTGAGCATTAAAATAATATACCATCATACCATCGTTGCATTGTAGTGTTGTTCTCTTGTGATATGTTTCCTTGATGACTTTTTTTACGCAAACATACACATGCATACATTCATCATCATCAACATCATCGTTTAATGTCCATCTTCCATGTTAGCATGCATAGGATAGGCTGTCCCTTTGTGAGGCATCAGGTTGAGGGACCGTGATTCGCTCACACAGAACTGATTTTGGCTTTGTTTCTATGGCTGGATGCCCTTCCTAATGCAAACCACATTTATAGTGTGTGTTAGGCGCTTTTTGCCATGTCGCCTACACGACCACTTTACAGTGTGGACCGGGAGGAGTGTTTGAGGTTTTTGCCCCCCTGTTCCTCTCAGGAATAATTGAGAGAAGAAGATACTTCAGGAGGGTCATGCTGACAATAAAACTCATACACTAGTTGAGTTTCACTTTAGCTTTATTATTAGTTCAGTAATAACCATTGATAATTACATGAATATGAAAAAGAAAGATAAAAACAAAATTAAGTAATGAGAAATAGGGGAAGGGGTAAAGAAGGGCAGATCTGGCTGTATGGGAAAGTAGAGGAAAGGACTATAAATACCATAAATGAGAGGAAAACGGGGAAAAAAAGCAAGGCCTTGTGTCAAAAATAGAAACAATTATTAGTTCAGTAACTAATCCATTCCTTGGATGATTGTTTAGTTGTCTTAGTCATTTGTTAAAGGAATGAATGAATTACATAATTAATAATTATTTCTACTTTTGACACGAGGCCAATGATAAGGGAAGAAGGAAGTGGATTAAATCAGCCCCAGTGTGTTACTGGTACTTTATTTTATCGACACCCTCATAACTATGAAAGGCAAAGCTACTTTTGACATGAGGCCAATAATTTGAGGGGAAGAGGGTAGTCGATTAAATCAGCCTCAGTCCGTTACTGGTACTTGATCGACACCCTTATAGCTATGAAAGGCAAATCTAATCTCGACAAGATTTGAACACATGATGTAGAAAGTCATGTGATACTGATACTGCCAAATCACCACCCTTAGTTACCAAACTAATGATAAATCTGAAGTGAAGCTCAACATGTTCATGTGTTTTATTGGCAGCAATATGTTTCAACACAGGATTTCACATCAAGAATCTTACAAAACAAATACAAAAACAAAGTATTTATATTTGCATATGCATATAATAAAGGATAAAGATCCCATAACTCCTTGTGGAGTCAGAGGGGCACTGTCATACGGCATGTCTAGGGCACTTTTTAAACCTCTCCAGGTCTGAACACAGCCAATTTTTTCTATAGAGGAAGAATTGACCCCAGTACTGGACTGGTACTTTTTTTATCAACCTTGAAAGGAGGAAAGGCAAAGTTGAACTCGGAGCACGCAATGAGGTGGGACGAGTACCATAAAGCATTTTATCTGTCTTAATGACTCTGCCATATACATATATATAAACACACAAACACACACACATAATATTTATTTATTTGCGTTCCAGCCAAGAGGCTGAGGCCATGCTGGGGCACCGCCACTGAAGCTACACTTTCTATAGCCAGTCTTCCCTGCTTGGTCATTGATACAAAGGGGGGTTTGTTGTTGCTGCTCTTATTTGCGCTGTGGGTTCATCGACGATCTTGGTCAGTAGACTGTCGAGATGTCTCATGAAAACATCTATATGCACACCATGTTCATCTCTCAGATTTTTTGGTAGCTTATTAAAAAGCTGGGGTTCTTTGAACACCAGGCTATTGCAGTATGTGGCCCTTATTCTCGATGTGAAGGATGGGATCTTTGGCACGACACTGATGTCCTATTTATGGACTGGTCTTGCTTTCCTAACCTTTCCAGGATCTTCCATATGTATATCACTGCATATCTCTCCCATCTCCACTCCAGGAAGTAAAGTTTTAATTTCTTCAGCCTCCCCAGTCACTCATCTCTTTCATTGAGGCATTCCTCTTGTTGTAGCTTTGTTGGATTGTTCTAGGTTCTGCAGTTAATTTGACATCGTGGGGCGACCAAAGCTGAGAGCAATAGACCAGTCGGCTGAGGACGAAAGTCCTCCAGAGGTCCAACATGGTTACCGGGTCTCTTGTTCTGAATGTCCTCAGAATCCAACCTGCCAGTCATCTGCACATTGCCATCATTTTGGTGGTGTGTGCATGAAACAATGCATCATTGCTCATCTCAATACTCAGGTCATCGTCATCATTTTACGTCCGCTTTTCCCTGCTTGCAAGGGTGGGACGGGAACTGATTCTGGCTTGATTTCTACAGCTGGATGCCCTTCCTAACACCAACCTCATTTACAGTGAGTGCTGGGTGCTTTTTTTCCATGGCGTCTACACGTCCACTTTACAGTGTAGGCTGGGTGCTTTTTTGCCATGGCACCTCCACGGCCACTTTGCAGTGGAATGATATGGAACTCAGCTGTAGAAATGAGATGATAGGGACTGAGTAAACTGGAGCAATGTGAAATAAAGTGTCTTGCTCAAGGAATCAACACATCACCCGGTCTGAGAATTGAACTCACAACCTTTCAATTGCAAGGCTAATGCTCTAACCACTAATGATTTTGACTTTGGGATTTTGATTCCTCCTGGTCCAGTGTACCTTTGTTGTGGTAGTTCTGTTTGTGGGTTGATAGTGGAGGGCTTGAAACTTACCTGCATATTGTTGTTTTCAGGCCATCTGTATATGGCATCAAAATCACCTTGTAAGAGAACAGCATCAGTCGATTTCTTGATTGCCTGAGATACTTTCGTGTCATCAGTATAGCTTGTGAGGGAGGTTGTTTGTATTATAGAGATTATGTCAGAGAGCCACCACAAACAGTAGTGGCCCCAATACAGGCACATATACACACACACATTATATATATATATAATAGAGTATATGAGCACCTGTAGAAAGGTCACGAATTTGATACCTCCTGTATTCTGGGGATATGGTCAAATTTGGGCCTTGAGACATTGGGTAGAGCTTTTTTTTCAATGTATGAACATAAATAAATAATGTAATACATATATATATATAGTGTAGGTGGTTCGGTGAATTACTGGTATTGGTACCAAAGCCAGCACTATGCACAGCCAGAGTGTATATAATAGAAAAAAAACAAAAAACAAGGAGTTTCTTTACATATAAAAGATATTTATTGTGAATCAACCACACACATAAAAATAGGGCCGATGCTTATATATACACCTTTTGATCTCACATACCACAAAAAAAAAAATTATTTTTTTCATATCACCAGTCTGAGGAGCAGATTGATAGTGGAGTCAGGTCCATAACTCCTATGGATGACCTTGAGCCAATCCTCTGTGAAACACGCGTAACAGGTTGATACAGAATCTTTTATATGTAAACAAAACTTCATTTTTTTAATATATATATATATATATGTATGTAATGAAAAAAATGTTGCCCACAGCAGATAAAAATATAAAATAAGATCTAGCTTAAAGAATAAACAAATTCAGTTAAATATTTTCCTTATTTTTTTTATTGTGGATAACATGTTCCATGCTGAATATATAATTCATATTTATAAATCTTGCCAGTGAAAGAGTTAGAGTCCTGTAAAGAAGGTTATAATTCTTAAATCTTACTTTACATTGAAAGACTATATAAAAATGTATGTTTAGAAAATGATGATAGTCACAAAAGTGTTCAACATACATATAAGAAATAGATTTTTTAAAAACTAAAACAAAAACAAAACAACACAACATACCTATATTTTGTGGAGTAGTCATTATTATAGGTTTCAATGCTGGACTATGGAAACAAAAGATGATGTTTCATAGTTTTAAAAATGTCTCCAAAATGGGTGTTAATTATTTTAAACAAACTAATATCTAAAATCTCTGGGGTTTTTATATTAAATTCTACAGCAAAGGTTGTTTCTGGATTGTTCTTAAACAATTGGAACAACAGATATTACATGTCGATGGTTGTGTTTTTAATACTATAATATCTATTGTGAAAAGATCAAAGACAATAAATGGTCACCCTGACGGGAAAAAATGTCAATCAATACTAGCTTTTGTATCATTCTTCATATTGACTAAACAAGTCAACTGCTTATCAATTTCCAATCTGCTCAAGGACACAACATAGCACCAAATATAGGGTATGGACTTCTTAGTTGAGAAGCTGATGCTTTAGGCCAGGCATGGGCAACCTTTTTCAAGCCATGGGCCAAGTAGAATGTGGCTCATCATAAGGCAGGCCACACTACTAAAAAATTCAAGGCAATTTTGAAATTAGGTGTGCCATTCAGAAAGCCAAACAGGCTGCATGCAGTTCTCAGTCTGCCCATGACTGGTTTAAGCATTGTAACCTGAAAAGTGGTTATTGGTTTTGTAAGAGCATCAATTGCAACAAAATCGTATAAATTGTAGTTGGTTGAGTTAATAAAATTTACAGTGATTGGTTGAATATTCAAATCTTAATGGACCAGTCTATCTACGCATATAGAAGTGTCATTGAAAGTATGGGTTTTTTTGGCAGTAAAAATATTGTGTAAGTGGAAAGTGATTCTTTAGCTTGCAGTGAATATTGAGTTTGAATTTTGTGGCAGATTTGAGCTCTCTTCTGCTAAATGCTGTGAAAACTGTGATTATGTTAAACATTCCATATTATACAAGAGTGTGTGGTGAAAAACCCTGTTCAAAATCAATATTAATCAATGGATCACTTTCAATATTTCAGTCACACTTCTACTCCACTAATACTTACACTCATGCAAAGTTCTAAGATATGGCTGAATTACAATCATCAGACCACTTTGGTCTTAGATGACTATGGGTATGCACCTGGAAATTTCCTCTACAAGTTACAAACATGATAAGTGTATTTGTGAGCAGCCTGAAGTCACCCATACATGCTATCCCCCTTCTTCATGTCTTCACTGATGTTGTCCATGGGAAAGGCCAATGCAGCTTAGCACCAGTGTTGTTGCAATTAAGTTCATTCAGTTGAGTAGAGTGAAGCAACATGAAATAAAGGGGCTTGTTTAAGGACACAATGCAGCACCTGATTGTGAAATCTTATGACTATCTGATCATGAGCCTAACTAATCCTGATGTGAAATAACTATAAAACTGTGACACCTTAAACAAATTTTTATTTGAATACAAATATATGAGAAACTCCTTAAATGTCAGTTCATGTTTTATTAGAAAATGATTAACTTCTACTAAAATATCAATTATTTTCCATTATAATAATAATTGCTTGTACTTTAGGCACAAGGCCAGCAATTTGAAGGCGAAGGGGGAGTTGATTAAATCGACATCAGTGAATTACTGGTACTTTATTTTATTGACCCCGTAAGGATGAAAGGCAAAGCTAACCTCAGCAGGATTTGAACTCAGAACATAAAGGGCCATAACTCTATGCCACAAAGCAGGGTTTCTGGCGCTCTACCGATACTACCAATCCATCACCCTTCCAGAATACAAATAAAGACTTAGTGATTGAAGTCCGCAATAGGGTTTCTAATGTACATTGAAAGCCGTTTCATTTCAATGAGGCTATGAATGCCATTAGGAGTAGTATTAACCTTTAGCACACTGAATTGTTTTATGAATTGATTCCCTTGACTCTACATTATGTATTAAGGGGAGATTATTCTATTTTGCAATCTGTCACCAACAACGTTTTAAAGGTTAATGTCACACTATAGCATTCTACAGTAGGTCAAATCAACAGTATCAAACTACCAGTTAAATTGTTACCAGTGCTTAGACTTCTGTTGGTTTTTGACTGAGTTTTTTGTTGTCTGATCAATGGAATAACTTGGTCATGAAATTAACATGCAAGTGGCTGAGCATTCTACAGACACATGTACTCTTAATGTAATTTTCATGGAGATTCAGCATGACAGAGTGTATGACAAAGCTGGCCATTTGAATTACAAGTAGAGTACTTCTGATGGGCTTCCAAATAGTATCCACCTACCCAATTTTATTCACAAGGCTTGGGTCAACCTAAGACTATGATAAATGACTCCTGCCCAAGATACCACACAGTGGGATATAACCTGGGATCTTTTAATCATTCAACCATGCCAAGCATATCACTGAATCCATAATCAAGACGCTTAACACTTTCTGACTCAATCAGATCTAGCTGTGAATAGGTACCATGCTTAAGTACAGGTAATTTCTTGAAGAAACGGAAACTCTATAATACTGATAAGAATTTCACTAGTCTGTAGGGATGATTCTAGCTATTAATTGGGGGGGGGGTATGATTCATTAGTTTGCAGTACTGAATCCAACTCCTTTTTTTATTGGTGGTGAGCAGCTGATTCATGATAAAAGCATTTATTTTATAGACTTTGTTTGAACTAATTCCATTATCTCATCAAAATGAATTCAAAACATGAAAATGATTTCAAAGACGGAGATGTTTCTTACAATAACATCCATATATGACATTTCAGTGTAAATTCTCCCAGTCAATACCACTATCTCAATAACAACACAGTAGATGGTTAACAACTATTATAGAAAAACAACCCCAACCCAATCTTCTCCACCGTCAACCTGTGTCCTCAATCAGTTGTCAACAACTCACCCAACATAACATAACCAATTACCAATCCATTACAGCCTTACAACACCTTAGAGTCTCCAAACAGCCCACATAATCAATCTATACATTCTAACTAGAACACCTTCATAAAGTATCCAGTAATTCTTCTTCACTCTGTAGCAGTTATTCATGAATAGATTCCTGGAAGTTATTAACACTATTCTGCTAGATATCTGTTTACTAGTAATGGAGCAGAAATAGGGAATTTTTTAACATATTGCTCTTGTAATTATTCTATGTACTACGTATGCACCTTTGATGAGTTTTAGTGCACCTGAACAGTGTACACAATAATTTTCATTATTATAATAATAATTGTTTCTACTTTTGGCACAAGGCCAGCAATTACCCAGTGTATTACTGGTACTTTATTTTATCGACCCTGTAAGGATGAAAGGCAAAGTTAACCTCGGCAGGTAAGATCTAATATGGACACAAGACTGGATATTTTGGTGAAGGGATTCAGTTTATTCGATCATATTAATCCTAGTACTTGATGGAGACTTATTTTTCATTGCGCTTGGAAACACCATATCAACTCTAGTATTTGGCGAAGACCTATTTTTCATCAATCCCAGAAGGATATCAACCCTAGTAATTGATAGGTTTCTTTCAATGAGCTCGGAAGGCTCATATCAACCCTAATACTGGACAGAAAGTTATTTTTTATTGAGCCCGGAAGGATAATATCAACCTTAGTAATTGACAGACTTATTTTATCAATCACGGAAGGATGACAAGCAAAGGCGATCATAATAATAGAAGAAAATAGAGAGAAAACAAAAAAATATATATGTAATTTTAATAAAAATATAATGATAATAGACATTTCTAAAGTGATTTGTGTGTGTGTTTTATTAATATTTCTGGAATAAACTAACAAAAAATGTAAACTTGGAAATAAACCTAAAATAAGTAAACAACAAGAAACATACTCTCAGATCGATCTTGAAACCCCCCCCACACTTATTAATTTTTCAGATTTTTTCCACCTGATTTTATGCCCCCTCCCTGTTTATTAAATTTTGCTAATCTATCTCCAGCAAAATTTTGAGATTCATATTGATACAGCAGCTGGAGAATCTAATAATTGTTTCTACTTTTGGTACAAGGCCAGCAATTACCTAGTACATTACTGGTACTTTATTTTATAAGGATGAAAGGCAAAGTTAACCTCGGCGGGATTTGAACTCAGAACGTAAATGGCCATAACTCTATGCTGCAAAGCATAGTTTCTGACACTACCGATACTGCAAATTTTATTTTACATTAAAAAACATGACAAAAAAAGAACATTACAAGAAATCCCATATTTGCAAATGTACACTATACAATTACCCCCCCCCCCCCCACATACATTTTAAGCAAATGTCCACCACCACCCCCCACTTATTCCACACACACACACCCTATTATTTGGGACCGGAGAGTATGTAGAAATAATCTCCAATGAGCTAACAAGGAATAAGATTTATAAAAAAATAGATTTGAAAAACAGTGAAATGCACACAAGATCAATTATAAAATAGGAAATTGATTTTAAATGCAAGAGAGAAAAGGAGAAGAGATGAGGAGAAAGAAAAAAAAAGGGGGGGGGGGCAAGGGAGAGAGGAGATAAGGAGAAAGAGTGGGAGTAATAGAGAGAGAAAGACCATGGGAGAAAGAGTGGGGCTGAGAGAGAGGGAGAAATGCACAAACAGAAAGAAGCCAGCCAAAGTAATCGTAGCTACATGTAAAGAACTGGTAAATAAATAATGATGAACTCTTTTGATATTTTTTTTATGTAAAAAAATGTTTGCTTTTTTTTTTCTTTCATAATTGTCTTTCATTTTTTTTCTCTCATCTCTTCAATAAGTTAAAATAACAACTTAAATTCAGACCAAATGAAACAAGAAAAAATTCCAGATCTAGAAATAATAAGATTTAGCAATGATAAACAGAGGAAATAAACTATTAGTTCCAAGGAGAAGTTGTGATCACATTGGTCAGCCGTCTATTAAGTTTCCTGTGTCTGATGAGACAATGGTACCATAATTGTTGGTGTTGCTGCGAACAGATTCAGTCTGTCTGCTATCACTTTTGGAATCATGTTTCAGGACATTGGCAACAAATGGCTGAAGAATTAGAAATATTTACAATTAAAGAATTTATTAAAAAAACATTTCTTCAATATGGAAATATAAAATAAATGAGAAATGGTTGTTTTGGTTTATATAATATAGAGAAATATATCATTTACCAAAGACATCAGAATTATCATTCTCCCTACTCCCTACCAATAGGGTACAGTGGGCCCGTCAGTTGAGTCAATAACTGACATACTCCCTAATAGAGTCATGAGAAAATTTACCCAGTACCCCCACCCTGTAAGGGAGTTGGTGATACAAAAGGTATCCATCTTTAGAAACCATGCCAAAAAGGGCTGAGAGGATTCTTCAGTTGTGTCAAGTACACAACAACCTTTCTAGTGTTGGTTATATGATAAAATGCAACCAATATACTCTGTAAAGTGGTTGGGGATAGGAAGGGCATCCAGCCACAGAAAACTTGCCAAACTAAAGGTTGGGAGGACTTTTCAACCGTGTCTAGGACATGATGACCCGCCTAGTGCCGGTCCCATGATAAAATGCATATCACACTCTGTTGAGTGGAGGAAAAGTATGTAAGTGAGATGAGGTCCTGGCTCATCTGAGAAATCAGAAGCTCCAATAAAATACTAACATGTGGCAACCCATTCAGCCCTTACTAGCAGGGAATATGGACATTAAATGATGAAAATGATTACAACATTCAAACATTAACCCTTTAGCATTTAAACCGGTCGTATCAAGCCAGAATTCTCTCACCTCTTTTTGTTCAAACCGGCTGTAACCAGCCGCTCTTACTGTTAAGGTATTGTTCTCAAAAAAAAAAAAGAAAACATCAAAATCTCATAGATTTGACATTAAGCGAGATAATTATGTGAGATAAAGCCTTTACCATGAAAATATCAACATCATCATTTCATTTTATGTCCGCTTTTCCCTGCTTGCAAGGGTGGGACGGGAACTGATTCTGGCTTGATTTCTACAGCTGGATGCCCTTCCTAACACCAACCTCATTTACAGTGATATAATAGTAAATATAGAGTAATGTAAATGCTAAAGAGTTAAACTTAAATAAAGTACAAAAACTAATATCTAATTAGAAATTCACTAATTTGACATAGTTTTGTAGTCTACAATATAATTTATAATTTATTAACCATTGTGTGACTGTATGTCGAATGAAATACACTATATTTTGGTTAATTAATGAAGAATTTTGAGGGATGATATAAATTATTAATTATTTCATTACCTGAGATAGTAACTTAACATGATACCCTTATATGCTGGAAGATTTTAATTTAAATAGGAACCCTTTAAAATGGGTGGTTTTGTTTCATAGGACCAGTGATAGTTTTTGCCAGGTTGCTATTGAAAGGGTTAATTTTTTAACTCTTTCTTTAACCTCTAAAATAGGCTCCAGTTTCAGACAGCTGCGTTGTTGTATAATTTAATTTCAAATCATTGCCTGAGAATTACATTCATGGTTATTGAAGATCAGCCTTCAGCACAATGACTGTAAAGTTACAGACCACCTAGTCATAGCTATAGTGAATGAACTTTCTAGATAGGTAGAAGACTTCACTAATTTTTATTTCTCTGACAACTTCCCATTCCTACATCACAGATAAGCAATGAAATGGAAGGAACTAAATGAGCACTCAGTATGATGAAGATGATGAAGATATATTTAAGAATGGTTGCTTAAAATACCGTAGTACTTACAACATTTAAACGGTAAATAAGTGAGCACTCAATGCATGTAGCTCGAGTGTAAATGTTATTTTCTGAATTAAAAAAAGTGGCATTGACTTCCAAGTTTCAGTTATATCATTCCATATATAGATATACGTGTGTGTGTGTGTGACTTAGTCTGTGATGACTCATTCAGTCCTTGCTAGCAGGGAATATGGATGATGATGTACTCAGAGGTTCTCAAACTTTTTGGGCCGCCTCCCCCCTCAGCACATAATACCCTCAGCGCCCCACACTTATTTCCACAGAGACCTGCCTACATTCAAATTGTAAATAATATATAATAAATAAAATCGTTAATTTATATATAATTGTTTCTACTTTAGGCACAAGGCCAGCAATTACTCAGTGCATTACTGGTACTTTATTTTATCGACCCCGTAAGGATGAAAGGCAAAGTCAACCTCGGCATTAATTTATATATAATAAATAATATAATATATATATAATAAATAATATAATATATATATAATAAATAATATAATATATATATAATAAATAATATAATATATATATAATAAATAATATAATATATATATAATAAATAATATAATATATATATAATAAATAATATAATATATATATAATAAATGATATAATATATATATAATAAATGATATAATATATATATAATAAATAATATAATATATATATAATAAATAATATAATATATATATAATAAATAATATAATATATATATAATAAATAATATAATATATATATAATAAATAATATAATATATATATAATAAATAATATAATATATATATAATAAATAATATAATATATATATAATAAATAATATAATATATATATAATAAATAATATAATATATATATAATAAATAATATAATATATATATAATAAATAATATAATATATATATAATAAATAATATAATATATATATAATAAATAATATAATATATATATAATAAATAATATAATATATATATAATAAATAATATAATATATATATAATAAATAATATAATATATATATAATAAATAATATAATATATATATAATAAATAATATAATATATATATAATAAATAATATAATATATATATAATAAATAATATAATATATATATAATAAATAATATAATATATATATAATAAATAATATAATATATGTTATGTACAAATAAATATTTTTATTTTACTATATTTATAATATGCATCATTTGATATTTAATATACTATTATATCATCTCTACCACCCCTCCACTGCCCCCTTAGGCCCTCTGGACCTCTCAACGACTGGGTCCCCACAACCCTCTCAGGAAGAAGAAATAAAAGAAAAAGAAAAAGAAAAAGAAAAGGGAAAAGAAGAAACTGATGTAAATATTTAACAGCAACATTCCATCTCATAAAATTGAGAAACAACAACAAAAATGTAAATTCAACTTACTTTAATGGGTTCCGTTTGTCTTGAATCAGCAGTAAGATGCTGTAACAGAGAATAGAGATAATGAGAGAGAGAAAGAGAGAGATAATTTTGCCATCTATATCAACAATGATAAGAGATGTCAAAAGGAACCCTTCAACCATTCATCCATCACACAATATTTAGAAGACAATATTGAGAACCAGAGATTCTGCTAAAGCTTTATATAACCACAACTATAACCCCTCATCTGGGATGCCACATGCAGCAACACTTTCTCCAGCGGCAACCTGGTGCAGTCTGTGACTAACCCAGGCTCTGCTGCACTTTGAGCTGAGGAAGGTAAACTCTCCAAATATCGGTGGCTCTCCAACAGGTTTGCAGTTTAGCCCGTAGCAGTGGAGACTTCTCGTGTCCTTGGCCCTAGGGTCACCTCCCTACTCACCACTATCAGCGCAGTTGCAGTTATGACACCCAGTGTTCTAGTTGTTCAAATAATGATACAGTTTGTTCATGAAATTAATGTGTAAATGGCTGAGCATTCCACAGACATGTGCACCCTTAATGTAGTTCTCAGTGAGATTCACCAAAACACTTTGAATAACGCATTTTTTGACAGGACAAAGCTGTTCATTATCTCATTGAATTTCTCAACAATCAGGAACCATCTGGTATGCTGCCACACAAACTTGAATTGAAGAAGGGCACAGTCACCATGCTTCTCAGAAACTTGGATCAGCCAAGATTCTGCAATGGGATGAGTGTGGTTGTGACTGAACTACAGCCTCCCGTGGTAAGGGAGACATCACATCTATACCTAGAATGTCACTAATACCTAGAATGTCACTAATAACAATGGATATCCTCTTTCATTTCAAATGATTGCAATTCCCAGTGACTATCAACAAGTCCCAAGGTCAAACACTGCAGAAGAGGGCTGTTTCTCCCATGGTCAATGGTATGTAGATTATTCCCAACTAAGAAGACCCCACAAACTCTTCATATATTCTCCAAAGAAAAAAGTTTAAAACATTGTATATACTGTTTTATAATTTTTGTAGAATACATATTTCTATTATTTTTTTTTTTTATTACTTTCTGTATTTCTAAATAAATTTTAAAATTATGTTATGCAATATTTAAATACTTTTTAACATCTTTTATTCTAAAAAAAAAAGAAATGGATATTACCACAGATGATAATAGATTTGAGCACAGTACAAACCTGGCCGAAGACTGGGAGGCCACCAGTATTATCATAATTGCATTTTTTTATCTACTTGCCTCACATTCCCAGCCATAAAACTCCTGTTGTTTCTTACCTTAACTTCTAATCCCAGTTAACAAACTAATGAAGGAGACCAAGCAAATAAGTGTCATCTACATGGTTGCTTTGTCCTACTAGAAATATTAGCTATATCTCCCCTCAAACAAAACTCTACGCTTTTAGAAGAAAGAACAAATAGATTGGATAATGTGGTCCTTGGTATACTGTGCCTAAGAAAAAAATAGAATGGTCATGGTTAGAATGCCTTGATTAAAGGACTGCTTGGTCAAGGTTGATGTGGAGCTAGACAATGACAACATAAATTATAACTTTTGCAGTTTGATCAAGAAGACATTGAGAGTGAGAGATGACATTCTCTAAGCTAGTGGTTCCCAAAGTGGGCTCTGCAAAGGAGTGTTTAGGGTTCCATGAAAAAATGTAGAGGAGTATATTTATATTACGACCATATAACATTATTAGACTTTGGGGTTCCCCCAAAAGTTTCCGAAGCAAAAAGGGTTCTGCATTTGAAAATGTTTGGGAAACTCTGCTCTAAGCCAAACTCAACAGCACACTACAAGCATTTTAATATTTTCCCTGCTAGCCTTTTGGGTCCCATGGTAGGCTCCATACACACCATGGGGTCCTTTTTAACCCTTTAGCATTTACATTGCTCTATATAAAATATTGTATTTTCATGGTAAAGGCTTTACCTCATAATTATCTCACATAATATCGAATCTATGAGATTTTGATATCATTTATTTTGAGAATAATACATTAACATCAGTATGAGTGGCTGGCAGTTACGGGCGATTTGAACAGAAAGAGGTGAGAGAATCTGGCTGAATACAGCCAGTTTAAATGCTAAAAGGTTGAAGCAATGTTTTACATCTGGATGCTCCTCTTTCTGCTGCCAAGCCTTTTAATCACCTCCTACAACATGCAGGGATACAATGTATCTATTCTAAACTGGATACATACATCTCTAAGCCAAATAATCATGTTTAATTCCATCAGGTTAGCTGCAATGAGAGTTTAGGGTTGTAATAAAAGGAATTAAGTGCTCACAAGATTGAAACATAAAATATTTTATACATATATATTTCTTTTTATTGAAGTTTATATATATAATTTTTTTTTCTAAGGAACCTCTACACAGTTACTCAATCTGCTAGAAATAGGGTAGCTAAATTTGTCTGAAACTACACCTAATGTCGTAACCCTTTAGCATTTAAACCAGCCATATCCAGCCAGAATTCTCTCACTTCTTTCTGCTCAAACTAGCTGTAACCAGCTGCTTATACTGATGTTAAGATATTGTTCTCAATTTAAATAATAACATCAAAATCTTGTAGATTCAATATTATGTAAGGTAATTATGTGAGACATAGCCTTTCCCATGAAAATACAATAGTGAATATAGAGTAATGTAAATACTAAAGGGTTAAATAGTGGCATTGGATTAAACTTTGTAAGATGTAAGTAGAAATAGCAAACTGGAATGTATTATTTTATGACATGATGCTGTATCAAATAATTAGTAGAGCATACAAAACATATCATTGAATAAAACATATGAGGAGGAGAGAAGACAGGGAAAAGGTGAGAAAGTCAGAGAGAGAAAAGGAATGGAATCAGAGAGACAGAAAACAAAAAGCCATGTACAAACATATGGGCAAAAATAGAGAGAGAGAGAGAGAGAAAGAAAAGAGAGGAGGACGGAGAATAGATGCATCAGAAAACAGGTGTATGATGTGTGTGTGTGTCTGTGATAGAGAGACCAATATGTGTGAGAGAAGCTTAAAAAAAAAAAAAAAAAAAAAAAAAAAAGGCACACAAGTTTGAGTAGTAGATATTTTTTTCAATATTAATAGCACTCTTGTACCACCAAGGACTGTGTTTTGGGATATGCTTGTGCCCACATTCCTGGCAAATAAATGCTGTTTATTGCTGTCCATACTTTCTTAACCTTTACAATGCTGAATCTTTTTATGAATTACTTCTCTTGACACAGCATTATGTATTAAGAGGAAATTATTCTCTTGCTGCAATTTGTCGTCGACGGCGTGCTGAAGGTTAATTGCTGCTGAAGGTTGTGAGACAGGTAAAAACAGAAATGTTCAACCAGAATAAAAAGATGTGAGTGGTGTAAATATTACAGTGAATTGGAACTGGATTTCATAAAAGGACTATCACCAAATTGAAACAAGGAACCAGACTCATGTTTAGCTAACAGACAATATGAACCACAGGATAATGATGGTGGTGGTGACTATTGTGGTGGTTGTGATGTTAATGGAAATGATGATGGAGATGGTTGTGATGATGATGGTTGTGGTGGTGGTGGTGGTGGTAGTGGTGATGGTGGTGGTAGTGGTGATGGTGGTGGCAGTGGTGATGGTGGTAATGGTGATGATTATTAATATGGTGGTGATAATGATGATGGTTGTGGTGGTGAGGATGGTGGTGAGGATGGTGGTGGTGATGCTAAAGGAGATGATGATAATGGTGGTAGTTGTGATGATGGTGGTGGTGATGGTGATGATTATTAATATGGCAATGATAATGGTGGTGGTTGGGGTGACGATGGTGATGGTAGTGATGATGATGGTGGTCATGGTGATGATTATGGTGGTGATGATTATGGTGGTGATAATGATGGTGGTGATAATGATGGTGGTGATAATGATGGTGGTGATAATGATGGTGATGATGATGATGGTGATGATGATGATGGTGATGATGATGATGGTGGTGGTGGTCATGGTGATGAAGATGATAATGATATTGATAGTGATGATAATAAAGGAATATAAACAATTTCTGAAAGTTCATCAGAAACATTCTGAATAAGATTGCTAATCTGATGAAAAGAAAAAAAAAAGAAATTAAAGTAAGATTATTGATTTAATTAAGTAAATTACCAGACAATTAGAAGTTTGAATATGAAATAATATTACAAAATTGCAATCAAACCAAATGCCGACCATATTTTCTTGACAACTTACACTGCCTATGGTTTTTAATTCATTTTGAAAATATTCAAGAGTTTCAAGAGATTTAGTAATAAAACTTTCTCATTATTAAGCTAGTATTTGAGGCCGGTGGATTGGCAGTATCGGTAGAGCATCTGACTACATGCTTTGTGGCATTTAGTTATGTCACAAGTTCGAATCCTGCTGAGGTTAACTTTGCCTTTCATCCTTACGGGGGTCGATAAAATAAAGTACCAGTAATGCACTGGGGTCGATTTAATTGACTTTCCCTTCCTCCAAAATTGTTGGCCTTGTGCCTAAATCAGAAATTGTTATTAAGTTAGTATTTGAAATATAACTTAAAGGTTTTTTTACATCAAATTATTATGTAATGTTCTTAGATAAATATAAACACTTTATATGTATTATAAAATTAGGGGCAGATTTAGGCAGTTTAGACTCAAAAGAGTTAAAGCAATTTATTAATTCACTTATAAGAACTGAGACCATGTTGACTTGAGATGTTCTGTCAAGTGGTAGTGTTGGTGCTATGATAAAAAGTACCCAGTACAATCTGTAAAATTGTAGTGCTGGTGCTATGATAAAAAGCACCCAGAACATTGATACCATGGTAAAATGCATCCAGTAAACTTTGTAAAGTGGTAGTGCTAGTGCCTTGATAAAATATACCAGCTCCACTTTGTAAAGTGGTAATGCTAGTGCCACAATAAAATACATCTAATCCACTTTGTAAAGTGGTAGTGCTGCTGCCATGATACAAGGCACCTAGTACACTCTGAAAAGCAGTAGTACAGGTGCCATGATACAAAGCACCCAATACACTGTCAAATTGCAGTGCTGGTGCTACGATAAAAGCACCCAGTACACTGTCTAGTACTAGTGCTGATGGTATGATAAAAGCACTCAGCATCAGCACTACCACTTTACAGAGTGTACTATGATAAAAAGCACCCAGAACACCCTATAAAGTAGGTAACGTAAGGATGAAGGCCAGGGCAAACCTCACTGGGATTTTTGAACTCGGAACATAAAGAGCCATAAACCAATTTCTGCAAAGCATTTTGTTTGATGCTCTAACAATTCTGCCCATTCTCAGCCCTTGTTTCACAATCAGTGAGGATTAGTCTGTTGACTAAGGGGATTCACTAAAGATAATTAAAATCTGAAAAGAAAATCATGCTAACACCTCTCTTACTTGGGCAAAATAGTTACTGGTTATAATTTATATCTATATATATATATACAGTATAGAGGTAAAGGAGACAGTGTAAATGTGTATATAAAATTATACATAGTATATATAGACATGAAAACGTCAAATTTGACATACTTCCCTGTAAATTGCAAAAATGATGAATATCTAAACAACCGTAATGAAATACATAGCCTAGGAGGACTATCACTTATAATAGTATCACTGAATTGGATGTTCTAATTAGCATTAGTGCTAATGTTGGTAGTTATTTTGATATGTATTAATTGGTGTGCTAAGCAGCCAAAGTATACAATGAATTTATATCTGTATACATATGGTTATAATTATATAAATTTTTGAGGCAAGCCAATACGTTCACAGCACTACCACAGGTGATGGCAAGGCTAAGGTGCTGAAACAACCAGGCATCCTCACAAGCATCACCTGACACCTCAGTAAGGCAAACCACCAACAATAACAAGAACTTCAGTGTTAGCGGCCCTTGTGATGTGTGACCAATTGTCACACTTGGTGGTGAATTGATGTTCATTTTTGTTTTTGTTTCATTTTGTTCTTTCTTCTTTCTCTCGCTCTGATCGTATATTTTGGTGTGTTGTATTTGAGGTTCCTAACAATAGTTTATGGTATTTATTATATGTGTTTATATTTTCATTCTGAAAGAATTGTGAACAAGTAATAAGGCCACCAATTATCCGAGGGCAGTACCAGTAATGCACTGGGATAATTGGTGGCCTTGTGCCAAAAGTAAAAAATATTATTTCTATAACTCTGAATAAAATTAAAAATTATATAAAAAGTATGTAACACTTCTAATATGAAGTCTGGATTACTCACACTATCCAATAATTAACAGGTTATTAGTTTTATCAAATAGCTTTAGACATTGGTCATTTCAGTCTGGGTAGACACTTTGGTCAAAGAGTTGACCATCATAACTGAATCTAAATTATTTACTAAATCATGGAATCACAACAAAATTGAAGTGCATGTGATTTCTTCTGCAGCATTGTTAATTATAAATATGTCTTTGGCAATATAAAAAAAAATAATCTAGAAAATGGATTAATCTTTCTATTAGAAATATTGTAAAAACACACAACAAATGCTTCTATTTATCAAACATTTCATGTCAATCAAATGTGTGATGTAACACATGTAAAAGATAAGAGTTGAGGTAAAATACTTAGTGATAGAAAAACAATTGTTGATTGAGACAAAACATTTTAGGATAAAAAGAAATTAAGGGTTGACAAGGGTTGACATCTCTGATACAATGACCAAAATAAAACAAAAACTCAATTTGTTTACAATAACCAAATCCCTAGAGAAAAAATATTCAAGGTGTCCCAGAACTTTTAAGAAAAAATAAGAAAAGACAAAACATTTCAGATAAATAAAAATATTGAGGATAATTCATTAAGAATTGGAATAGATAAAATAAACCATTCACTTAATTAGAAAACTTGTGAAGATTTAGAAAATATTAGTAGAAAGTCACCAAGAAATAAAATATTTGTATGTCTTAAACTCAAGATAGTTAAATACATAATGAAGTCTGACCCAAAACCTTTCAGGGATTATACAGGGATTGGCGAACTATGTTTACCTACCTGATACAAAGCTTCATCATCTGAGTCCGTTGGGGCACGCTTAAATAGGTTGAAAAATAAGAGAAAATGAAGGAGAGTGGCAACATCAGAAAGATGTTACATGAGAGAATAAAAGATATGACGAAGGTAAGAGACAATTGTCATCATGCAGCTCAAAAAAGTTTCAATGCATGCAGATGAAACAACTTCACCAAAAGCTTGCACCAGTTTTCCCACCAAAGACACCAATAATCAGATGACAAAACATCGTAAAGCAGAATTTAATTACCATGGGCAATCTTAAATAACTGGAAAGCTGAAAAATTTCAAATGAATTCCAATTTCTTTAATTTGAAATTGTAAAAAAAAAAAAAAAAAAAAAAATCTGTGTAGACAATAAATCCCAATTGTTATTCAAGGCAAACAATTAAGCTACAAGATCAAATTTTTTAGTTATTAAGTAAATATCCAAGTACTAATTAAATGATATAAATAACTGAAATTATAAATAAGAAAAAAATACCTAGCAGTATTTAGTTATGATTCTTTATGTTCCAAACTCAAATCATCAGAAAGTCGACTTTGCTCATTCACCTTTTGGGGTTCATTGAAATAAATATCAATCAAGTACTGGAATCAATCAGATGTACTGTCACATCAACCCAAAATTAATAGGAGATATCATTTCTTGATGGATACCTCTGATTACTGAAAAGTCAAGAAACTGATTTTGTATTCACCCTAGTAATAAATATATATGAGGGTTCTTTCAGTTTCCATGTCCTACTCTAGACTGGCTTTTGTCTCATCTGTCTATAGCCAATACTCTAAGATCATTGATACATATCAAAGATGGGTTGAAAAAAAACTCTTTAACTGTTAACACAACAACCTCTCTAGTGTTGGTGATCTACAAGATAAATATATCCAGAATACTCAATAAAATGGTTGGTGATAGGAAGGACATCCAACCACAGAAAACCTGAAGAAGGGGTGGGAGGACTCTTTAGCTAAAGACATGACAGTTTTCCTAGTACTAGTGCCACAATAAAATTTAAACAGTGCACTCAATAGAACATGAGAATGTATATAAGCAAGAAACAGGCTCATGTGACATCTGAGAAACCAGTAGCTTTGATTAGGTACTGACTTAGTCTGTGACAGCCCAGCCAAATCTTGCTAGCAGGGAAAATGGATGTTAAATGATGAAGTACATGAAAGAAGTGGTATTTTACCTTTGAAACAGAACGCAAATTGGGATGATTTTATTTATAGCAAAAAATGCTGGTTGGCAATTATGACTGGCTAAAAAGTTTGCTTGCAACTACACAATATTTTGATATTCCATATCTACACAGATGATTGAAATGGTTGGGATATTAGATAATTTAGTAATTTAGTTCCAGGTTAGTTCTGATTGAGCAGACCTATGATCAAAAGAATTCCATTCAAGATCAACTAATTTTTTTAATCAATATAGTGAATCTGCAACTAGAATACCCAGTATGCCTTTTATAATGTAAGAGGGAAGGGTGAGATTAAAGGGGATATCTGATATTTTTAACAGGTCGAATGACCATATAAAGGCACCCTTACTGGTTTCTTACAGCTTTTAGTTTAATCTTTTGCAATCGAAAGATCAAATTCCTTGAGGGTCAATTTTGCCTTCCAATCATCCAGAGTTGATAAAATAACATCACAGACATGCAAAATTTACCTTACAAAAGTTGGTCTTGAATTTATTTGAAAGAAAAATCCAACATTTTACACACAAAAGGAGAAGGTAATTTGGCATATACTGAACTAGATACCTTACAGGATTTAATTCTAACCACGACTCACACTTCTGAATTGACATTGCCTTTCATTTCTTAAAGTAATGACAAAGGAATCACTAAGTAAATGTTGAAGATCATATACTGGTTGGCATTGAAAGATAGAATTGTTAAGAATATTTTATTCATGTAGTCTACAAAAGGTTGTCATGAGTGGTTTCTCTATCCCATCCCTCTTTTACTTCTCACTAAATGTCATTTCATTCTTCTTCATACACATTTTATTTATTGTTTGGAATGAATGTTTCAATAAAATCAAAAATTTGCCTTAAAATTTACAAATTTCAACAGTTAACTTTAGAATAACAATATCTATTGTTCTGTTCAGTAGACTAAGACATGATTTAATTTTGTAACTGTGTGATCAATAATAGAAAATTTGACAAAAGTGCCCAGTCCATGCTGTAAAGTGGTCATGTAGGTATCATGACAAAGGGCACCCAGCACACACTGTAAATGTGGTTGGCATCCAACCGTAGAAACCAAGCCCAAATCAGTTCTATGTGAGCGAAACACCATCCTGATTTCTCACAAAGGACAGCCCCGTCCTACCCATGCTAGCATGGAAAATGGTCGTTAAACGATGATGATGTAAAATTAATTTGATATAACCAATCTAACAATCTTCTATACTCAATATCTATGATGGACTGTATGTATTTAGTGGATGTAGAATAGCTGAGTGGTTAAGGAGTTCACTTTGAGATAATTTGATCCTAGGTTCAGTAATCATTTGATCCTAGGTTCAATTCCACTGTGTGGTATCTTGGTCAAGTGTCATTTACCATAGCCTCAGTTGGACTCATGCAGTGGTAGTACATTACATGGAGTTACCAGTAATTCAAAGGGCCAGGCTTGTTACACACCATGTCCTGTTGAATCTCCCTGAGAATTACATTAAGGCTACATGTGTTGGTAGAATGCTCATCCACTTACAAGCTGTTTTGTTGATTGAACAACAAGAACACTCATTATCCAAACCAACAGAGATCCATCCTGTATATTTATCAATTTAAAATTTCTCTCATTTTTTACTCTGTTTTATTGCAACAAAGAGCAATAATAAAATAAACAATTTGTAGACACAGCCATGCGGTTGATAAGTTAACTTCACAATCACGTGTTTGTAGGTTCAATGCCATTGTGTGGCTTCATATACAAATGCCTGCTACTGAACCAAATCTTGTCAGTAAAATAGGTTGTGGCAGAGCCTGTCAAAGGGACTGTATATGTACTTGGGTTGTAGGTGTAATTTGTTGCCCAGTTTAACACCATCACATTACACTTGGGTACCTTCTACAGAGGCCCACTCTGTTTAAGCATTTTAACTAGGTTTCTAAACCACAAGCCTTCTACCCTTTCTCCCACCAATCTCTTGGAGGCCCTGTAAAATTTCATTAACACTACTCTTCCTCATCTGATTTAGCCATAAATAATTCTCTCTCTCTCTCTCACTATATATATTCTTCTTTCTCTCTCATATATATATATATATATATATATATATATATATATATATATATTATATTGCCTCAAACAACTTGATTAATATGATTGCCTCAAACAACTCGATTAGTACCGATTGCCTCAAACAACTCGATTAGTACCGATTGCCTCAAACAACTCGATTAGTACTGATTGCCCCAATGGCAGCTACAACTTTGATTCATACCTAATATTATATATGTTGATCCCGAGTAAACCTATATATATATTATTTAATTTAGCAAAGTTGACTGATCAAATAATCCACCGACTTTGGTTGTAAACAGACATAAAGCACTCTATGACTTGCATTCTTTAAAGTATTATCAATAAGGTATCAACCAGAGTGTTAATATTATAAAGAAGAGAGGATGTTCATCTAAAACCTGTCTCTCTTCTTTATATAATATATATATATATATAGTAAATATTCACTATCTATATATACTTATGCTATTATAAGTATAAAAATATCCATATACTTATTCTATATTTTATATATGTTCAGCCTTCCCTGAAGAATATCAGAAATTCATTTAATGAAGTTGATAACCCATAAAAGGCAATCTTAGGAAGAGTTAGTCTTGGAGAAAATGTTAGAAGGTAGGGAAAATTAAAAGGAAAACAATACAATGGAAATGAAGTAAGCTAAGGAGAAAGGACAGCATTAAAAGCCAGCACACACACCAACAGATGAAGCAAGCTCAAGTACAATGGATGCAAAACAACAAAACAGCTTGTTAAATAATATATCATTAAATGATCAATTCCTCCATTTTGAATCATATATACATATTCCCTGTTAGTCTGTTGTTGAGTTAACATGAAATCAAGAACATATATTGATTATAATACTACACTTGTATGTATGCGTGTGTTCATTTGTATGCAGTCTTTTGAAATGTGTGTAATTATATATGTATGTGTACAGGGCCAGATTTAATGAGGGGCAAAGAGGGAAATTGCCCCAGGCCCTACCTGCGATGGCCATAGCAATTTATTAGCAAATTATTTTTCTCAACCTGTGTACAGGGCCAGATTTAATATGGTGGTGGGTCTGGGGCCAAAGAGAATAATTACCCTAGGTCCCTGAAGAGAGAGGCCCACAAGCAATAGCAATGACAATTTATTGGCAAATTAAGAAACTTGTATGAAATTAAGAATTAGAATTTTAAGTTATCTTGCAGCTAAACACAATATGGCTCCCATCATATGCTAATATTGATTAAACCTTCAAAGGAATTAGCAGCTAATCAGAAACCTGGAAAATACAGATTCCTAATGTATTTTGTTTTCCAAAAATAGCTTCATTGTACTAGTGTTTGTTTATTATTTTCGTGCTACCATTGATGTGTTGGTGCAATGGCAGCACAGTGGTCTGGATAACCAAAGATGTAGGTTCGACTCCCATGTATGTTAATACTCATCTTTTTCCATTTCTTAGAGAGTTCTAAACCCCACTATCAGGCTAGAAATTCTTTAGTCAAAAATGCGGCGAAAGCTATTTCTAATTTCAAACTCGCTCACTGTTTCAAAACCATACTTATATATATATATAAACACATATGTACACATAAATCAGTATATATCGAGAAATACAGATAGATACATGTGTTTAATCCCCTATGATTAAACATGTATATCTATGTGTATTTTTCGCTATATACTGATTTATAAAGAGCCCGGAATTTGTTCCTTGTTCAGGGGATTATTGTGAGTTTTCAACTCGACTTTTTAATTTTATATATATATATATATATATATCCGTCTAAACCCATGCTAGCTTGGAAGATAGACGTTAACCGATGGTGATGATGATTATGATATATATATATATATATATATATATATATATATATATATATATATATATATGGTATAACATATTATGCATGATGATTATGTTTCTCAATAGAAAAGCTCAATGGATGTTTTTCCAGAGCTTCAATCAGTCTTGTTTGTATTTGTCGGCACAGTTGAAATGTTTCTCTCACACCATGTAGTCTATAGCTTTAACTAAATCTCAGATATAAGTCAAAATTGGCTAAAAAAGCCAATTTCAACTCGTACAATACCTTAATTTAGCCAATATGACATATCTCCCCCACAAAAAAAAAAAAAGAGTTGATTATTAGTTTATTAATTCATTTATATATCTTGTCCTTTCATTGAGATCCCTATGTATTAAGGTGTGTGTGTGTATATATATATATATATATATATGTATATATATACGTATTTATATGCATATGTAGAACCCTCTGTATGTATTAGAATATATAAATATTGCTTATTATGGCTAAATGATGAGTCTTGCTATTCTGGAGTTTCACCTGTGTATTCACAGACTCATCAGACAACAATATTACACACACGTGTATTATGTGTCAAGTATTTCTGTAGAAAAGAGGTAAACGAAAGAAGATAACTATTTCATCTGATGAACGAATTGGACGTTTCTGTAAGGATCGTCTAGTCTCCTGAAACCTTTGGTAATGGAATAATTATATTGTGTTTATTATGTAATAAAATATATGTTGGTTCTGTGAGTACACAGGTGAAACTCCAGAATAACAAGACTCATCACTTATTTAAACTCTACTTCAGTATTGAGTGTACATTCTCACATCTGTCAACATCACACAGATATATATATATATATATATATATATATACAAAATATAAAACAATCAAATTTTATCTTAATACATTTAATTGATGACGATCGTTTCTTCCAGACGAATGTCTGGAATCATCAGAGCATACACAATGTTTAAACAACTAATTATAATCCTAGTCTTCGGAACATTCATATAGATACATTACTATTGACAGTGTCGGTGACATTATATTGAAAAGCAAGAGTGATAAAAAGATATTATGTTATACAGATATCAAAGTATTAGGAGCTATTGTGAGGAGTGAAAATATTGAGCATATTATATAGAAAGTTATTAAGGTAATTCAGGTAATTTACCATTAGACTTCGTGAAATAATTCTTAATAGAAGTCACACAGACAGGAACGTGAAATATTCCTTAATAGAGAATCTAAAGAGGAATGTATATATCTTGCTTATAATTATATTGACATGGCAACAAAAATAGTGGAATTAATGTTTACTTCACATGTAATGTATGTAAAATATGTATAGTTTAAAAGTACAACTAGAATTAAAAACACTCCAATTATCGAACCTTTGCTTTACACCCAGCATAAACATTGCTATATGTACTCTAGTATAACATTTTTTTGAATGACACTAACCCATCTTATTTACTTATATTATTTGCATTTCACATTACACAACATTTATTCATCTTATCATTATGTATCTCTTCACCATAATGCATGCCATTTTAAACACTTTTAACATTCTGTATGAAATATGCTTGATATATTCATTCTCTAACTCTTACCTCATGCATGCCTTTATTAATATTTTGCATCATATACCCTTAATATTACATCTTTCAATGCTATGATATATTTTATCTATCTTCTGTAACACCTTTTTGCTTGGTATCTTTTGCACCTGAATTACCTTAATGAATAACTTTCTATATAATCATCATCTTCGTTTAACGTCCATCTTCCACGCTAGCATGGGTTAGACATCATCAAAGCATACTTTGCTCAATATGCTCAATATTTTCACTCTTCACAATAGCTCCTAATACTTTGATATCTGTATAACATAATATCTTTTTATCACTCCTGCTTTACAATATGATGTCACTGACAATGTCAATAGTAATGTATCTATATGAATGTTCCGAAGACTAGGATTATAATTAGTTGTTTAAACATTGTGTATGCTCTGATGATTCCAGACATTCGTCTGGAAGAAACGATCGTCACCAATTAAATGTATTAAGCTAAAATTTGATTGTTTTATATTTTGTATCTCTGCTCTGTAATACACCTGATAATTTACATTGAGCTTTTCCTCTTACTGGTAATTGGGAAGTGCTTAATACTACCCTTTCATATTCATAATTATATATAACTCATATATAAGTATAAATATTATTATCATTAAATATATATATATATATATACACACATACATGTACATGTATTGTTGTTTTACAAACTGGAGAGAAAAGAATACTCACTACATGATATAACATACAAATACTTTATATATTGGTTTAAAGTTTTAAACATTTCGGTATACTCAAGTACTGGAGTTTTGTGTGTGATACACAAAACTCTGGTGCCTGAGTAATTACTGGAATGTTTAAAACTTCAAAAATAATACACGTGTATCAGCATGAAATGACAAGACATCAGTGCATCCAACAAAAATACCTAGTATTATTTAAATCCCTGATTTTCTTGCTCCTCTGAGATTAAAGAAACTCAGTACTGTTCAAGGAACTGGGGTTTCATAAAATAGACTAAAACTGTTGAAGATGATGCCTTGGTATAGTTACAGTCCAATAACAGAATACTACCAAAATAGTTCTTAACCCTTTTGTGACCATATGTTTTATGAAATATTTTAACAGGCCACCATCAGTCACTAATGACCATGGTTATGCACCTAGAAAGTTTCCCTCCAAGCCTTTGCAAGGTTGTTTGTGGAAGACCAGCAGTCACCTATGCATACAGGTCTCTCTTCTTCACACCACCAATGTTGTCCAAAGGAAAGATAAAAGCCAATACAGCTTGGCCCCAGTGATGTCACAACTCACTTCTACAGCTGAGCAAACTGGAGCAACATGAAAAAATAAAGTGTCTTGCTCAAGGACACAACGCATCACCTGGTCAAAGAATCAAATTTACAATCTCTGAATTGCAAGCCCAATGCTCTAACCACTAAGCCATCTGCTTTCACAATGAAATATAGTGCATGTCTATTTCTGAAAATTTTGAAAATAATAAAATAAAAATTTGATGTGATTTAGTGTAAGTAATTTTTTCTTATTAAGCAAGTTTATATTTGGAATATAACAAAATTATGAAGAGGTTTTAATTCAAATATACACACTTTAAAATAAGAAGTATTGTATTCTGAACCCTGAGCAGTCTCAGGCAGGTCAGTTTCAAAAATGTTTAAATATTGTAAATTTACATGTAATTTCTCAAGTGGTTTTCTATCCTTAGATGTCTCCTTCAGTCATAATTGACCATGGCTTTGCATCTGGACAGTTTCTCTCAAGGTGCAAGCCTGAACAAAGAATTTGGTGGAAGACCAGCAGTTGCTTATGCATGCCGGTCTCTCCTCTCCACCGAGGTTTCTAAAAGAAAAGCACAGGCTGATACAGCTTGGCACTAGTGTTGTCAGAACTCCTATACACTTCTATGTATGATGTTGTCCAAGGTAACGACAAGGGGTGATACAACTTGGTACCAATGTTAACTTAACTGGAAAGAATTAGTTATGACAACTAGAGCAACATGAAATAAAGTGTCTTACTCAAGGACACAACACATTGGCTGGTCTGAGAATTGAACTCACAACTTTATAATCATAAACTTAACATCCTAACTAAGCCATACACCTCCACATACAAGTATAAATAGGTGATAGTGGCTTGAGGAAAATATAAATCATTTGAAAGAAGCATATTTTATTTTTTTAATTATATCTTTAAAAAAAAAAAATTTATATAAATAATATTTTCTGTGTGAAGAACAAATTAGTTATGTTCTGAGAGTAATAAAATATTTTATATAAACATTAATTGAAAAAGTTTGAAGTGATGGGTGTATATGAATTTTCATAAAAGTCAGGTTAAGATATAACCACATATTGAACAAAGAGCAGGTGAGAAAGGGAAGAAAGAGGCTCTGCAGCATGAGATGAAAAATGAGAGGGGTTTAGACAGAGAGGGGAGAAGAGAAGAAAAGAACTTTTGGAGAATTGCGAAAAAGGATAAGAATATGGAGAAAAGATGGAGAAAGTAAACTACTTATTTCTCATCTCATGCTTTAGACTCTTCCCCTTTCTCTCCCACTTTTCATTCAATATGTGGTTATATCTTAACCTGACTTTTTACTATACATAAAGTATTCAGCTGTTTACAGCTACCCTTTGCACTGAGAATACAACAATTTTATGAACATTCATATAATATTTTCTGTGTGGAGAATGAATTAGTTATGCTTTAGGAGTATTAAACTACTTACCTTATAGTTTGGTGTAAGCCCTTTAAACCAGCCAAAACTGATACGACCAAAGAATACAAGAAGTGTAAAGACTAGAGCAACCAGTGAAAATAGAAATGTTGGTTGGAGTGAATCTGAAGCTAAATAGAAAATATAAATATATAGATAAATGTAAACAAAGTGGTTGACTGAAGAAGAAGCATTAGGAAAATTTCAATAAATGACAACTCCGATACTATGGGCATGTGGTTAAAAAGTCTCAGGAAAGTATCGATGGACAGATTTTATAGGCAAAACCAACTAGCAGGAGACCCAGGGGTAGACTCCGAGCAAGATGATTGGATAACACCCATGAGCTTGGCTGGGGATGCAGCCAGATCGGTTGGAGACTGATAGTAAAACACACTCACTGTTTGGTTTGGTTTTCGCTTCAGTTTCAGTATATCTTTTTTTATATTTCCATAATCACTGAAGATTTCACAGAAATGTGTGATGAAAGAACTTTGAGAAATTATATTTATATTTTTAACTCTTGGTCAATTAATGATAAACATTGATTGCCAGCTAAATTATTTATGGATATATAAAAAAAATATATTGAAACTGAAGCGAAAACGAAATCAAATAGTGAGTGTGTTTTACTAGCTTTTGACAATATTAGGACATGACCCTCCCTAAATATAACATAATTGTTTCTATTTTTAGGCACAAGGCCAGCAATTACCAAGTGCATTACTGGTACTTTATTTTATCGACCCCGTAAGGATGAAAGGCAAAGTCAACCTCGGCGGGATTTGAACTCAGATCGTAAAGGGACATAACTATGCTGCAAAGTATGGCGTCCGACCCTCTACCGATACTGCCAATCCACCACCTGTATATAATAATGCTGTGTCATAAAGTAAGAAGGAATCTATAATAGTACAGAGTAAAGTTATCAAAAAGAATTAGTAAATAAAGAGAGAAAATGAAAGTACTTACTAAGACGTAATGCTGTGAAGAATACTATAATAATTTGCAGTAATATTACAGATACTATAACAAAGTTCACAGCTGTGGTGTGGATGTGTTTGTTGATACGGGATGGCTTGTATGCAAAATATATATTATAACGATCTACCATATGTTTCATAGCAAGATATATGAGGCCTGGAATAGAATAAAAACAACAAACAAAATAAGGCTGATAGCTACAAAATACAGGGTGTTTCAAAAAATTTGATATCATTTGAGATGTAAATATCGCAGAAATCATTCATGGAATCCATATACCTTTGAATTTCTCATTCAAATTTTGAGGAATAAATCTTATGTTGCTCAACATTAACCCTTTAGTATTTATATTACTCTATATTTACTACTGTATTTTTCATAGTAAACACTTTATCTCACACAATATCGAATCTTCGAGATTTTGATATTTATTTTGAGAACAATACCTTAACATATGTCAATATTGTCTCAATTGTGCAAGTATAGCTTCCTTCATTTAATTCTTTTTAATCCTTTCATGACTGCATTTTTAATGAAATACACTTTATTTTAATTAATTAATGAAGAATTTTGAAGGATTTACTAAAATAATTGACTATTTCATGACTAAGATAGTAACTTAGTGTAAGGTTCTTACATAAAATTAAGTTGGAAGTTTTTTTTTTATGGGCAAAACCAACCAGTAGGAGACCCCGGGCAAGATGGTTTAATAACATCAATGAGCTTGGCTGGTCTTGCTTGGGGATCCAACCAGATCAGTTGGAGACAGTTGCTTCTGACAGGACCTGTTGGAAGAAGTGTTTGCAGACTCTTCCCCCACCACAACCCTCTCAGCAATAAGTGGGTAAGGAAGAAGAAGATTTTAATTTAAATTGGAAACCTCTAAAATGGGTGGTTTTACTTCATAGAAACAGAGCCAGTTTTGGCCGGTTTGGAAACTAAAGGGTTAAAAGTTAAATATAAGTTTTTAAATTTGCTTTACCAATGTGATTCTGCAACAATAAAATACCAACATTTTGTAAACTTGATCCAATGAATACTTACCAAATGGTGTCACCATCGGGCATGGAATACTATATGCAACAACCACTGAAAATATACACAACATCCAGGCATACTGACAACCAAACTGGAACTCCCATATAACAGCCTGAAATAGAAAGTATACTTTTGATATTAATATTTTCATTAGCACATATATTGTGGTTTAATCACCAGGTCACCCTGATTCAGAAGACCTTTGATTAAAGGCATTCCAGCCATATCTAATTTGACTTTACATATATATATATATCAAATAAGAGTAGTTAAGGCAGGATTATTTCATCATAATTGCTTTAATGCATATATATTTCTGTAACATGGTTATGCATGTGATGTTATCAGATGCTTATGCCATCATAGGTGCAGTTATGCAATCATTGGGATATACTGCTGGCTATGTATAACCATCACCACATTTGTCTTTAGTGTCAGACTGATGAGTTTTTATTATGACCAGTTTAATGATTCTTAATTTAAGTAAACTGTAAATCAATTTTTTTTAGGAAACAACACAATTGAAAACAAACTTACTTTACGCACTGCAGTTTTTTCAGCTGAAGACCGGGCACACATTATACGAATACCGTAGTTGAATAGTTCGGAGAATCGCATCAATTCTAATCCAGTGCCAATAAATGCTGATGTTATCACATAGTTTACAAAGAAAGCACCATTACCAGACACAAAGATACACCTAGACAAAATAATAAGATCACATTTACTTTATTACTCTATTACATGTTCCAGCTAACAGGCTGAGGCCATGCTGGGGTATTGCCATTTATTAACAGTTTGCAACTATTTCAAACACTATGTGTACTATTTGATTTTAGCACTAAAACCTTTTGATACCAAACTGCCTGAACTGCCTCTCATTCTACAGCACAAAATTGTTGATTTTAAAGGGTTTATATTTATCTAAAAACTTTTCATTATGATTAATGAATACGTGTGGATTGGCAATATCGGTAGAGGGTCGGACGCCATGCTTTGAGGCATCGAGTTACAGCCCTTTCCATTCTGAGTTCAAATCCTGCCGAGGTTAACTTTGCCTTTCATCCTTACGGGGTCGATAAAATAAAGTACCAGTAATGTACTGGTTAATTGCTGGCTTTGTGCCAAAAGTAGAAACAATTATGATTAATGAAGAACCTTCGTTAAATTATGCTCCAAATACTAACTTAATGAGAAAGTTATATTACTAAATCCTTCTAAATTCTTACTTTCAAAATGATTTGAAAATCATAAGCAGTGTACTTCATTAGAAATATGGTAATGAAAATGTTTAACAGGGGAAGAAGGACAGTACCCATGTCCTACTTTAGGGTCCTTAGTTAAAGGAAAAAGAAACAAACTACGACTGATATGTTCCTTCAGTATGAACCACCATATTAGATATCAATTCATCATTTGACCAGAACCTAGTTTCAATGCTTTTAATAAAACAGACTGTTAAAAACACCCAAGGGCCATGTGATGGCATTTAATTGTGTAACCGATTAGGTCTACCACTCAAGAACTTATAATAGAAGAGACTCTGCTATAAACATCCAAGGACCAGGGATAGAATTTAATCCTTGAGCATTTAAACCAGCCATATCTGGCCAGGATTCTCTCACCTCTTTCTCTTCAAACCAGCTGTAACTGGCCACTCATACTGATGTTAAGGTATTGTTCTCAAAATAAATTCTATCAAAATGTAATAGATTCAATATTAAGTGAGATAATTATGTGAAATAAAGTGTTTACTGTGAAAATATAATAGTAAATATAGAATAATGTAAATGCTAAAGGGTTAATTATGTACCACTCAAGAATTTGTAATAGAAGAAACTCTGCTAAAAACACCCAAGGACCAGGTGATGACATTTAATTATGTAACAGATAGGTCTAACATTCAGGAGTTGCAACAGTTCTTCCAATAGATTCCCAAATAACTTTAGAAATTGCAATATTAGTCTTATATTTCATTTTCTATTTGTAGGGTAAAGAGTAAAGACTCTCTTCGGTCACTAATAACCATGGGCAAAGTCGTTTGTGGAAGACCAGCAGTTGCCCATGTGTGCCAATCTCCCCTCTCCATATCACTAAGCCTGGCACCAGTGACATCGCAACTCATTTCTACAGTTGAATCAACTGGAGTAACATGAAATAAAGTGTCTTGTTCAAGAGCACAATGCAAAGCCCAGCCTGACAATCGAACTCACAACCTCACGATTGTAAGCTTGACGCTCTAACCACTACAACATGTAGAATTACTGCCACTGTCTAAAAAGTTATAAGAGCAAAACTGCAAACACCCTTTGCTGTGACATGTGATTGAGTGTGTGTGTGTGTCTCCCCTACCCTTTATTTCTCTTTGTATATAAATTGTATTTACTAGGAGAAAAACCACCCATAGGGTGGTTTTTCTGCTAACATGTGTAGTGTGTATATTGACATTATACACAAATATATATACATGTAGATATGATACATCAAATAAAATCGTAATTGACAATATACACAGAAATTGAAGAGAAACTGCGTTACACTGTCTTATGTAATCAGTAAAGTAATCCATGATACATTTAAAACGGGCGATATTATATATAAACTGCATTAGGAGAAAATTAGTGACGGAAATATATGCAATATTTTTATAAGTGTTATAATATAACAGCCGCTAACCGGAAGTGTTGACATTTGAAAATTTTAAAGAAGTGAATCATTAAATAAGCTATAAAATATATTTAATCAACAGCCACGAAATTTAGCACATAAATTATGTAATATTCCTTCATTATTTATTCAAAGTAAGGGCGGTGAATTGGCAGTATCGGTAGAGGGTCGGACGCCATGCTTTGATGCATAGAGTTACGGCCCTTGCTATTCTGAGTTCAAATCCCGCCGAGGTTAACTTTGCCTTTCATCCTTACGGGGTCGATAAAATAAAGTACCAGTAATGCACTGGGTAATTGCTGGCCTTGTACCAAAAGTAGAAACAATTATTTATTCAAAGTAATGAAGGAATATTACATAATTTATGTGCTAAATTTTGTGGCTGTTGATTAAATATATTTTATAGCTTATTTAATGATTCACTTCTTTAAAATCCCGTTGAGGTTAACTTTGCCTTTCATCCTTACGGGGGTCGATAAAATAAAGTACCAGTAATACACTGGGTAATTGCTGGCCTTGTGCCAAAAATAGAAACAATTATTTATTCAAAGTAATCCAACTTATTTTACAAACGGGGTAAAAAAATATATTCTGGACGGAGTCCTGCACTCCTCCCTTTATTATAGTTAAGATTTGTATACATCATCATCAACACTGTAACATCTATTTTTCAGGCTTGCAAAGGTTAGATGTGTCATGTCATGTGGCTAGACATGTCAGGTGACTCAGTCTTGCTCATACAATGTTTTCGATTTGGTTTTCTATGGTTGGATGCCCTTATTAATGCCAACTACATTACAGTGTATACTGGGAGCCTTTTTCATGGCAACAGCACTACCACCTTATAAACTGGACGGGGCACTTTTTTGTCATGGCACCAATATGACCTCTTACAACTGGACTGGGTTCTTTTTGTCATGGCACCAATATGATCACCTTACAAACTGGACTGGGTTCTTTTTGTCATGGCACCAATATGATCACCTTACAAACTGGACTGGGTTCTTTTTGTCATGGCACCAATGTGATCACCTTACAAACTGGACTAGGTTCTTTTTGTCATGGCACCAATGTGATCACCTTACAAACTGGACTAGGTTCTTTTTGTCATGGCACCAATGTGACCACCTTACAGATGGACAGGGTGATTTTTGTCATCGCACCAGTATGACCACCTTACAGCTTATTGAAGGGCCGAAACACTTGCTTAAGGAAGGGTTTCTTCTCTGAAGACCTTCTGTTGTCCAGTTCTCCTGAGAGTTTCTTACTACTGATTTTCTATGGACAATATCAAACATTTTCAAACTGTGAACACCATATATTGTTGATGTTGATTACTGATTCTTCATCATTCACTGGTGTTAAGAAATGTTAAACATAAGACAGTAGATATTATGAACCACGTTATATTAGTGCGACTGCTAATATTTAAATCAGTCATTTTAACCCTTTAGCATTTAAACCGGTTGTATCCGGCCAGAATTCTCTCAACTCTTTCTGTTCAACTTATATTGATGTTAAGGTATTGTTCTCAAAATAAATAATATCAAAATCTCATAGATTCGATATTATGTGAGGTATGCCTTTACCACAAAAATACAATAGTATATATAGAGCAATCTAAATACTAAAGGGTTAACATCGACTTTCCCTGCTAGCAATCGTTGGACGTGTCTATATAGACCAAGTCCATACTGAAGCAGAACAACTGATCTCCTTAGCAAGCCATGGATCTGTGTCTCACTTGAATTTTGAACAGAAGTTTTGTAGGTCCAGTAGTTAAGTTGCATGATGGCTTTTCACATCATATTTTCTTGGAAAAAAGTGACATACAGTCATTCAGCATCATCATTTAACATCCGTTTTCCCTGCTAGCAAGGGTTGGATAGGTCATTATAGACCAAGTGAGTATTCGAGCAGTCGATTCTTCTGCTAATTTCTCCATGGAAGTCAATAAAACAATACAAGAGGCCAATTCTTCTGCTAATTTCTCCATGAAAGTCAATAAAACAATACCAGAAGTCAATTCTTCTGCTAATTTCTCTATCACTTTCTCTTCTTCTCTGGAAGAAATCAGCTATGTTCAGACCTAGAGAGGAGTGGGCTCCACCAGGTTTTAAAAATACCAAAGAAATGCTGTACTATGACTATGGCACCTATATGACTCCACCAAATGTTACAGGCCCATACATACATAACAGAATTAAGATCACTTACTGCCATCTGTAGCGGTGTTGTTTGTCTTTTACTGCCCATTCAAGTAAGGCTTTAACACTGAAAGAGAAAAAACAACTGATAACATCTACATTCACTTTACACTGATAACAAAAATATATATATAAATTTGAGTGACTTCCCGCCATCCGTCCCACAATGTGTGCATGTGTGTTTGTGCGAATGTATGTGTGTGTAAAGGAAGAGAAAGATGAAAAACTATAGCAAAACAGCAGCTTGTGTTCCATTTGCTATGCTGTATGAGTGTATGTTTGTAAATGTGTGTGTGCATTTGTGAATGTATGACAGTGTGTATTTTTGTAAGTGTGTCTGTGTTTGCGCATTTATATTTATATATGGAGGCACATGGCTTAGTGGTTAGAGCATTGGGCTTGCAATCGAAAGGTTGTGAGTTCAATTCTCAGACCGGGTGATGTGTTGTTTCCTTGACTGAGGTCCCTATCAATCCACTGCAAAGTAGTCGTGGAGGTGCCACAGCAAAAAAGCACCCAGCCCACATTGTAAAGTGGACATGTAGGCACCACAGAAAAAAAAGCACCCAGCACTCACTGTAAATGAGGTTGGTGTTAGGAAGGGCATCTAGCTGTAGAAATCAAGCCAGAATCAGTTCCCGTCCCACCCTTGCAAGCAGGGAAAAGCAGACGTAAAATGATGATGATGATGATACTCATACATATGAATGTATGCATATGCACATACACAGTTAAAAAACTATCAAGATTGGAGATACAATATATTGTCATATATCTATCAACTATAAACAAGCTCTTTCGGTATAATGGAGGTTATGAAAAGATTGAACAAAAGAAACCTTTAGTTGCTTCACAGTTGTCTTTGTTTTTCACCTTTTTAAAAATTTGTTTATGCTTCTTTTGCCTCCTGTTTCCTTTATCTTTCTTTTCTTTCTGACTCACTCTTGTTTTTGTTTCTTAATTGTAAGGGCTATTAGATACCCCTCCTCATCTGCCGTGGCTCACTAGCTCTATATAAGGGCTATTAGATACCTCTCCTAGCCTGTCATGGCTCACTAGCTCTATAAAAGGGATATTAGATACCTCTCCTAGTCTATCATGGATCACTAGCTCTATACAGACATTGAAATTCATTAAATAAATATTGAATAATTGAAAAAAATAGCTGTATGTCAAAATACCAACCTAGTCACTGCTCTAAATACTTGCCTAATTGGAGTGAAACTGATTCTATCAGGACACATTAAATAGTTAACATTAAGTGATAAGTGGAGCAGATGATGAAATAAATGTTAAGCTTTTCCAGTTTATGGACACAGTAGGAGTGGGGTAGGAGAGGACACAGAATTGAGTTTATTAATAACATCAAACTGAACAGAAGTACAATATGGAGCTAACTCAAGTTTGACTTGTTAGAAGCTAGAACTAGCAGCCAAATTATCACCATTTTACGTCCATTTTCCATACTGGGATGGGTTGGATAGGTTGACACAGTCTGAGACTAGACAGATCGGATGACCATGTCTTGCTCATATGATCCATTTTGGCATGTTTTCTATGGCTGAATGCCCTTTCCAATAGCAACTACTTTACAGTGTGTATTGGGTGCATTTAATTATGGCATCAGCACTACTATTTTACAGAGTGTATTGTGGATGTCACTTTGTCGGTGACAATGATGTGTGTTCCAATTGATCCGATCAACCGAACAGCCTGCTCATGAAATTAACGTGCAAGTGGCTGAGCATTCCACAGACACATGTTCCCTTAATGTAGTTCTCATGGAGATTCAGCGTGACACCAAACGTGACAAGCTGAGTGACTGGAGCAACATGAAATCAAGTGACTTGCTGAAGAACACAATGCGCCACCTGGAATCAAATTCATGACCTTACGATTGAGAACTGAATACCCTAACCACAAAGCCACACGCCTTCATTGTGTATTGTATAAGCAAAATAAATAGGGTTCTGAGGATCCTTCATGTGTATCAAGGACATGGTAACCTCTCTAGTGTTGGTGATACAATAAAATGTACCCAGCATCCAACCATAAAAAAATTTCAAAACAAAGGGTTGGGTGGACTCTTCAGCTGTGTCAAAGACATAAACATTTCTCTCATACTGCTGCTCCAATTAAAGCTTCCAGCACACTCTGTAGATGGGGAATTTATATAAGTGAAATGTAGCCTCCTACCCAGCAATCTGAGAGGTTAGTAATTCTGATTAAGTACTGGCTAGGTCTGTGACAACCCATCCACCACTTGCTAGCAAGGAAAACAGACAGAAGAAGAGGCGGAGGAGGAGGATAACAGGTATAGACATAGAAGTTAGTAACGAAATAACATATGCAGACATAATAATATGAAGATCAAAGGTGGCAGTTTCATATACCTGGTAAGTCCTAAGGAAGGCAATATCAGAACCATAAAAACAAGGAAGATAAATGTTTTTCTCATCACAGCATGATGCTCAGCACTCCTGGAATAAAGATTAGAGAAAATTATTATAAGAAAGAAACAACTACCAAAATGGACTTCTTGTTATTCAATATCAAAACAGTAGATCATAATTGCTGGCAATAGTATGGAAAGTGAAAGAGGTGGGAACAGTTGGTTTTCAGAATTTCAAGCTCATTAACTCTTTCAAGATAAGACACCCTTTGTCTAGTGTCATATGGTGTGACAGAGATAAGACACCCTTTGTCTAGTGTCATATGGTGTGACAGAGATAAGACACCCTTTGTCTAGTGTCATATAGTGTGTCAGAGATAAGACACTCTTTGTCTAGTGCCATATAGTGTGCCAGAGATAAGACAACCTTTGTCTAGTGTCATATGGTGTGTCAGAGATAAGACAACCTTTGTCTAGTGTCATATGGTGTGTCAGAGATAAGACAACCTTTGTCTAGTGTCATATGGTGTGACAGAGATAAGACAACCTTCGTCTAGTGTCATATGGTATGTCAGAGATAAGATAAGACAACCTTTGTCTAGTGTCATATGGTGTGTTAGAGATAAGATACTCTTTGTCTAGTGTCATATGGTGTGTCAGAGATAAGACAACCTTTGTCTAGTGCCATATGGTGTGACAGAGATAAGAACCCCTTTGGTGTTGTGTCAAACTATATGTCAAAGTTAAGAATCCCCTTTGTCTAGTGTCTTAGAATCATATGGTGTGTTAATAATAAGACACCCTAGCAGAAGCTATCTTTTACCAAGCCCTTGTTGTCTATGTCTAAAATGAATATGATGCCTGTTCTAAATGTTTACAACAAAGTCAACTCTGCTAAAGGCAACTAAGGACCAGGTTGTAGTGTTAACCCTTTCATGATCATATTTCCAATGAAATACATTCTAGTTTGATTAATTAACAAATAATTTTTGGGGATTTGCTAAAATTATTAATTATTTCATTACTAAGATAGTATCTTAACATATGGTTCTTATACAACATTATGTTGCAAGATTTAAATTTACATAGAAACCCTTTAAAATGAGTGGTTTTGTTTCATTGAACCAGAGGTGGTTTGGGGCATATTGGTATTAAAAGGGTTAAACAGGGTGACAGCCTTGGTCTACTTTAAGTAACTAGAATTTTTCCCATATGCTCACACATATGTGTATGTGCATATGCATACGTTTATATGTATCATCATCATCATCATAAGTCCGCTTTTCCCTGCTTGCAAGGGTGGGATGGGAACTGATTCTGGCTTGATTTCTACAGCTGAATGCCCTTCCTAACACCAACCTCATTTACAGTGTGGGCCGGGTGCTTTTTTGCCGTGGCACCTCCACGACCACTTTGCAGTGGTATGATAGGGACCCCAGTCCTATCATCTCATTTCTACAGTTGAGTAAAGTAGAGCAATGTGAAATAAAGTGTCTTGCTCAAGGAAACAATACATCACCCGGTCTGAGAATTGAACTCACAACCTTTCGATTGCAAGGCCAATGCTCTAACCACTAAGCCATGTGCCTCCATGACTACATAAATATAAACATACAAACACTTCCTGTTTCACACACATACATTCACGCAGACAGCAGACGTAAAGAGAGAGTAGTAGTATGAGGTAGTCAAATTACTCCTCTCTCTGTGTTGTGACAGAATCGCAGATATTTATATATGGATGGTAAATAAATAGAAAATTGGAAATGGAACTATTAGAAAAAGAAAAAACCTTTACCTTGTCCAGTAACCAATATACTGGTCCGAATAATAAACAATTATAGGTAGAATAGCTGAGACTGTCCATATAAGTAATGTAGGTACAAATTGTACCATTAATTCACTCTGAAAATACAACAAAAACATCATTATTCTTTTTTTTATTCACAGACAACTGTTTATATATTGTAGTTTAAACCATTAACATTTACATTACTCTATATTTACTATTGTATTTTCACGGTAAAGGCTTTACCTCACATAATTATCTCATAATATCAAATCTATGAGATTTTGATATTTATTTTGAGAACAATACCATAATGTCAGTATGAGGAGCCAGTTGGGGCCAGTTTGAACAGAAGAAAGTGAGAGAATTCTGGCCGAATATGGCCAGTTTAAATGCTAAGGGGTTAAATATATGATTACTGTTTTGTTCACCATTTTCATCAACTCTAAAATATCCCAAAGATGGGTTTGTTAATTCAAAAGTTTATAGTATTTTTACAAGGGGATAGATTATTCTGAATACTTGCAGTATTAATATAATAAAGACTTCAATTTTTAATCCAATGAAGTCATAATGCTGCTTTATACTTTTGAAGAATGTCTTTCTAATGTGGTTTTATGTAGCACAAGTTTAAGAGTTAAATAAAATTATTTGATTGAGACATGTCTGATAACTAGGACATCTAAGCATGGAAAATGGATGTTAAACAGTGATGATGATGATGATAGTGGTGAGGTTGATGACGATGGTGGTGAGGCTGATGATGATGGTGGTGAGGCTGATGATGATAGGTGCTGATGATGATGGTGGTGATGATGATGGTGGTGATGATGATGGTGGTGATGATACTTTTCATTTGGTAATAAAGGCTCTGAGTTTAACCCTTCAGCATTTATATTACTCTATATTTACTATTATATTTTCACAGTAAATACTGTTATTTCACATAATATCGAATCTATGAGATTTTGATACTATTTATTTTGAGAACAATACCTTAACATCGGTATGAGTGGCCAGTTACAGCCGGTTTAAACAGAAAGAGGCGAGAGAATTCTGGAACTCGGTGGCACCATTATGTGGAGGGTCTGGCCACGCTATGCCTTACTCATAGTGGAGACATGTTACTAGGTGGTCCTGTTATGAGCTAAGTCTGGCCAAATGGCAAGCTGTACCTTACACATATCGGGTCCGTGTTTTGACTGTAAATACAAATCAATCACAATGTAGATTGGCAGTATCGGTAGAGGGTCGGACACAATACTTTGATGCATAGAGTCACATCCCTTTATGATCTGAGTTCAAATCCCGCCGAGGGAGGTAAAATAAAGTACCAGTAATGTACTGGGTATTTGCTGGCCTTGTGCCTAAAGTAGAAACAATTATCATTTTAAATCCACTTTCCATATTGGCAGAGACTGGATAGATTGGAGAATTTTGCCTTGCTCATATGGGATTTCTATGTCTAGATGCCCTTCCTGAAGCAAACACATGAAATTTACAGTTAACACCTCTGCAGGTTTAGCTGGCTTCTTATGAGATTGCACCTCTTAGGTTTCTTGGGTGGTTTAATGATAGGGCAATTAGAAATAAATTGTCTTACATAAGAATACGACATGCTACCTGGTGTAGGAATCAAACCTATGACCAAATCAGGAGTCCAATACCCTAACCATTAGGCCATGCATGTCAGCAGGGAAAAAGTGATGATTAAAAGACTAGAACAAAATAATAGAAAAGCATGAGAAAGAGACAGACAGAGAAGATTTTATACTTACATGTAGATCTTCAAAAGCTCTCTTATAATTTATTTCATTAAGTTGGTTCATCACAATAGCTGGCGTAGTTAGAAAAAATAAAAGTACAGTGAGAACTGTATTGATTAGAATCACTCGTATCCACCAGTTCCATACTGGAATCGACAGGTTTTCCCTAAAAAGAAGAACAAAAAATTATATAAATACTCATTGTAAAGTGGTCATGTAGGTGTCACCACAAAAAGCACCCAGTCCACACTGTAAAGTGGTCATGTAGGTGTCACCACAAAAAGCACCCAGTCCACACTGTAAAGTGGTCATGTAGGTGTCACCACAAAAAGCACCCAGTCCACACTGTAAAGTGGTCATGTAGGTGTCACCACAAAAAGCACCCAGTCCACACTGTAAAGTGGTCATGTAGGTGTCACCACAAAAAGCACCCAGTCCAGACTGTAAAGTGGTCATGTAGGTGTCATCACAAAAAGCACCCAGTCCACACTGTAAAGTGGTCATGTAGGTGTCACCACAAAAAGCACCCAGTCCACACTGTAAAGTGGTCGTGTACAAAAAGTAAAGACCTGGATCAAATAGTGCCAAGCATTTGTCCAATGTTCAAGTGACTCTGCTAATCTACTGCTCTTACAGAAAGATAAATTAATATCACTAAATGCCAGAAATATAACTTGTTTAAATTTAAATCGTAGTAGTAGTGAGGAGAGCTATTTTAACACATATGTAAAGTGGTCGTGTAGGTGACATTACTGTAAATGAGTTTGGCATTAGGAAGAGCATCCAGCTGTAGAAACCAAACCCAAATCAGTTACGTGTGTACAAGACATGGTCACCAGACCTAACATTACCCAGAACAGGGCAACCTGTCTAACCCTTGCTAACGTGGAAAATAGACCTAAGATGATGATGATGATAATTTCTTTTTATTGGGTACAAGAAGGAAGTGTATAGATGGTTGAATCACTATTTAGTGTATAGCTTTTAATATTTATGGCTCCATCAGAGGAATAATAGAAAACTGAATGAAACATGTATACGTGCCACATCTAAGACTATGTTGTACTCTGGTAACTTGATCTGAGATTGTATGTTGCTCTGTGGTAAGTAACTTGATCTGAGATTGTATGTTGCTCTGTGGTAAGTAACTTGATCTGAGACTGTATGTTGCTCTGTGGTAAGTAACTTGATCTGAGATTGTATGTTGCTCTGTGGTAAGTAACTTGATCTGAGACTGTATGTTGTACTGTGGTAAGTAACTTGATCTGAGACTGTATGTTGTACTGTGGCAAGTAACTTGATCTGAGACTGTATGTTGCTCTGTGGTAAGTAACTTGATCTGAGACTGTATGTTGCTCTGTGGTAAGTAACTTGATCTGAGACTGTATGTTGCTCTGTGGCAAGTAACTTGATCTGAGACTGTATGTTGCTCTGTGGTAAGTAACTTGATCTGAGATTGTATGTTGCTCTGTGGTAAGTAACTTGATCTGAGACTGTATGTTGCTCTGTGGTAAGTAACTTGATCTGAGACTGTATGTTGCTCTGTGGTAAGTAACTTGATCTGAGACTGTATGTTGTACTGTGGTAAGTAACTTGATCTGAGACTGTATGTTGTACTGTGGCAAGTAACTTGATCTGAGACTGTATGTTGCTCTGTGGCAAGTAACTTGATCTGAGACTGTATGTTGCTCTGTGGTAAGTAACTTGATCTGAGATTGTATGTTGCTCTGTGGTAAGTAACTTGATCTGAGACTGTATGTTGCTCTGTGGTAAGTAACTTGATCTGAGACTGTATGTTGCTCTGTGGTAAGTAACTTGATCTGAGATTGTATGTTGCTCTGTGGTAAGTAACTTGATCTGAGACTGTATGTTGCTCTGTGGTAAGTAACTTGATCTGAGACTGTATGTTGTACTGTGGCAAGTAACTTGATCTGAGATTGTATGTTGCTCTGTGGTAAGTAACTTGATCTGAGATTGTATGTTGCTCTGTGGTAAGTAACTTGATCTGAGATTGTATGTTGCTCTGTGGTAAGTAACTTGATGTGAGACTGTATGTTGCTCTGTGGTAAGTAACTTGATCTGAGACTGTATGTTGTACTGTGGTAAGTAACTTGATCTGAGATTGTATGTTGCTCTGTGGTAAGTAACTTGATCTGAGACTGTATGTTGCTCTGTGGTAAGTAACTTGATCTGAGACTGTATGTTGCTCTGTGGTAAGTAACTTGATCTGAGACTGTATGTTGCTCTGTGGTAAGTAACTTGATCTGAGACTGTATGTTGCTCTGTGGCAAGTAACTTGATCTGAGACTGTATGTTGCTCTGTGGTAAGTAACTTGATCTGAGACTGTATGTTGCTCTGTGGTAAGTAACTTGATCTGAGACTGTATGTTGCTCTGTGGTAAGTAACTTGATCTGAGACTGTATGTTGCTCTGTGGCAAGTAACTTGATCTGAGATTGTATGTTGCTCTGTGGTAAGTAACTTGATCTGAGATTGTATGTTGCTCTGTGGTAAGTAACTTGATCTGAGATTGTATGTTGCTCTGTGGTAAGTAACTTGATCTGAGATTGTATGTTGCTCTGTGGTAAGTAACTTGATCTGAGATTGTATGTTGCTCTGTGGTAAGTAACTTGATCTGAGACTGTATGTTGTACTGTGGTAAGTAACTTGATCTGAGATTGTATGTTGCTCTGTGGTAAGTAACTTGATCTGAGACTGTATGTTGCTCTGTGGTAAGTAACTTGATCTGAGACTGTATGTTGTACTGTGGCAAGTAACTTGATCTGAGACTGTATGTTGTACTGTGGCAAGTAACTTGATCTGAGACTGTATGTTGCTCTGTGGTAAGTAACTTGATCTGAGACTGTATGTTGTACTGTGGCAAGTAACTTGATCTGAGACTATGTTGTACTGTGGCAAGTAACTTGATCTGAGACTGTATGTTGTACTGTGGTAAGTAACTTGATCTGAGACTGTATGTTGTACTGTGGTAAGTAACTTGATCTGAGACTGTATGTTGTACTGTGGTAAGTAACTTGATCTAAGACCCTAAGTTGTGCTGTGGCAAGTAACTTGGAAGTATAATTTGAGCCATTCAGAAACACACAATGCTGTTAAATTCACTTTAAATTTATTTATTTATTAGTGCCAACATTTCTGTCACACTGTTTGCGACTTGGTTTTGATACAGTGGATACAAATTTTGACACAAAGAAATATATAATAAATGTAAAAAGAATTTAACAATTTTTGTGTGTCTTAAATGGCTAAAATAACTTTTAGCCATGATCTAATTACCTTCTTTTTAGTCTAATACAGAAAACATCAGTTGACTTAAGAACCATTGATGAAATTTAAAATGTGTGTCTGCCAACATAAATGACTATAATAATAGTTGATTATCATGATTATCATCGTTTCTACGTCCATTTTTCCACACTTGCATAGGTTGGATCATTATATATAGGGTAAAGACCCCATTTGGTCACAACCTGGTCCGAGAATCGAACTCACAACCTCACGATTGTAAGCCCAATGCTCTAACCACTAAGCCATTTGCCTTCATTATGTATAGTAGTTGAGAAAATCAGGTAAATTACACCTGGAGACATAAAAAGTAGGCAGAAGTGTGGAGACTTCTGGTGACCTTGGCTCTAGTAACACCTCCCTACTCAATACCATCAGCATAGAGTTGGCTACTCGCAAGCTGGAATAGCTCTTCCAGCACATCTCCCTCATCCTCCTCCAGGGAAATCCTTCTCTATTCTATCCACCGGCGCTGTAGGGTGACCAGCGCATGGGCCCCCATTTGCTTATAACAGTAGGCGATGGAGTGAGTGGGAGAGATGGAGGCAGTGGGAGTTTGGTTCCATTGTGTTCAGACCTGGTGTACATGTATATATTTATTTACCACACCACATTAACTGGATATTAGAAACTAAAGAGTGTATAAATAACTACCTTTGGCACAAGGCCAGCAATTACCCCAGTACATTACTGGTGCTTTATGTTATTGACCCTGATAAGGATGAAAGGAAAAGTTAACCTCGGCAGGATTTGAACTCAGAACGTAAAGTGTCATTACTATGCTGCAAAGCATGGTGCCCGATGCTCTACCAATATTGCCAGTCCTACATTTGGATTCTTTAATACATATGAACTTTAGTGACTGACCCCTTGATAATATTTACAACTGTCAGAAAGTATTGAGTTATTGCAACAAAAAAATAATAATTAATGCATACTATTATTTTATCTTTAACGGTAAAATTATTTTAAGCTTTGTGTTTTACTGACTAAAGGCCTTCACACACAACATAAAGAACAAAAAACAGGTGAATTTCCTTACCAATAAATGTTACCTGGTGATGGAGCATAAGATATCTCCCAGTTACCAACTCCAATTTCAGTACTGACAGTAGATACAGCTGAATTATGGATTCCTTGACAAATAGCTTGGAAGTCTTGGTGTACCCTAATAAATATAAGAAAGAAAGATGGGCTTTCAGGAAACTATGAGGCAAAACAATAAAAAATAATTAATCAAATTTAACCCTTTAACATTTAAGCCAGCCATATCTAGCCAGAATTATCTCACCTATTTCTGTTCAAACCGGCTGTAACTGGCTGCCCATATTGATGTTAAGGGATTGTTCTCAAAATAAATAATATCAAAATCTTATAAATTCGATATTATGTGAGAGAAAGCCTTTACCATGAAAATATAATAGTAAATATAGAGTAATGTAAATGGTAAAGGGTTACTGCATTACTATTTGGAAGTGTTTTACATCATCTGCAATATTATCTCCAGAAGATTAGACTGATTGATGTTTTTAATAAAAGTAATCAAAATAATTGTTAAAATATACTTGATTTTCTTCAAAGCATTTTAGCTATTTGTAAATATATAATTCACTATAAGTAGTAAAAGTTTTGTATAGGGTAGGCCTTAAATCATGCAAAAATCAGCCATTGGACTCAGTCAGCCCCTTAAAATCACATGATAGGATGATGAAAATGATATCTTTGTTATTTTAATATAATTTTTTATTATTAATACAATACAATATACATCTATACTGTATTGTATAAATTGTTTTTAATGCTTTGGTGCATGATTTATGGCCCATACTGTATAATGAATGGTTTCTAATATAGGCAAAAGGCCATACATGTTTAGGGGTGGGTACAGCTGATAAAGAGCCCAGTAAATTCCAGGAGCTAAACAACAACATAAACAACACATAAACCAATGATGATGTCTCTACATGGTTTATTAGTTTGTTAGAAATACCTTTATTGTATCTGGCTGGAAATTGTTTACAAAGCTTTCTAATAAAAAATACCTAAGTACAGTTAGCTTCCATTCCAGGAGAAAGTTATTCAGCACAATTTCTGCATGGAAGAGTCATTTTAGCCTTTTAAAAACACAAAAACTTAAATTTACTTAATATTTAGTGACCAGGTCGGAGACAGTGTGATGAAAATTTTTACTCCAGGAAATAAATGATAAATATAAATTTAACAGATTTTCTGACTTTAATTGGCTAAAATGACTTTTCCATACAGTAATTATTTTAGTTTCAACACATGGTCTCAGTTCAAGTTATTTGTCAGACAAGTGCAACTCAAATTATTCAGAACTTCTTCAAATACTGGAATTGAAGAGTGTTGTAATTCATTCTGGTGGTTTGTGAAAGAATTCATGTGAGTTTTTAACATAGATACAATATCAAAGATTTATACTGACAGAGATTAAGATTGTGTCATATTACTACCTCTCCTAAGTGCAAATGAAATAGCTTTGATCAAGGAACAAAACTATCTCCCAATCTACTCACAACCAATTTAATCCATATTTCACAGCATTTCACTCATGATAAATATCAACGTTACATTAGTTCAAGGCCATATTTGTATAGGAATCAATACAGGCAATCTTAATCTCTGTGTGGTACTTATTTTAGTGACATTGAAGGTATAAAAGGATGGAATATAGAATGACAAAATGAAGTAATTCAAAGCATCTAACCAGGTACTTATACTTCTGCCATTGAAAATCACTGTTGTAAACAGATTAATGTTTCAATATTAACTTACTTTTCAGCCATGACATCAGTAGCAAGAGTAAGGAATGCCATTCCTAGAGGTCTTTGATAGGCACAAACTTTTTCACTCTCCACTTCATTACTAAGTCTTAGTTCATTTTCTGTGTAAAACTCAATAGCATCCACCTGAAAGAGAGATTATTTAGAGTTAACTAAAAAACAAATCCATCAGAAATAATGACTATTTCAATCAGGAGAATTTTCTTTACAAAACCTACTTTTCTTCCATGGGATATTATTTTGATAATTATGAAAACATTCAATACAATAATTTCTATTCCCTTTTTAAATGATTATATAATTTAGTTTAAATTGAGTCATATAAGCCAGCATTTCTATTAATCATAACTTCTGTCATGTCCTTAACCCTTTAATGTTCAAACCGGCCAAAACCGTCCAGAATTCTCTACCTCTTTCTGTTGAAACTGGCTGTAACTGGTCACTCAAACTGATGATAGGTATTGTTCTCAAAATAAATACTTTCAAAATCTCATAAATTCAATATTATGTGAGATAAAGCATTTACCATGAAAATATAATAGTATATATAGAGTAATGTGAATGCTAAAGGGTTAAACTTCTACTTGCTGACATCATTCATTCTCACACAAAGACTTCTTGTTAGACCTGCACTGCTTCCATAAGCAGAGATAATCTACCACCACCAAACAGCCTTCAATACCAACTTCTCTTACAATAAACATCATCACACAACTAGGTCTGTATAGCTTCTATCATTAGAGACACCCAGAGATGTAACTAGGGTATGGCAAGCATGTCACATGCCATGGGCACCACATGAAGGGGGTGCCACTTGAGTTAGGAGCACATTCTATTAAAGTAAAATAAAACTGCAGGACAGAGGTGCAATTCCACTGCTTGCCATAGGCACTATTTCCCCTAGTTATGCCTCTGGAGACACCCCATTACAAAACATCCTTCAATACCAACTTTGTCTCTTGCACACAACCAGGTCTGTATTACTTCTAGCAACACGCCATCACAGAACCAGGTCTGTATTACTATCATTAGAGATACCCCATCACAGAACAGTCTTCAACATCAACTTCATCTCTTACAATAACATCAGCACACAACCAGATCTGGCAATGAACATTCACCAAATTATTTTTCAGTAGAATTACAATCCTCTTGAATCCCCTCCCTGTTCATGTTTTTCCTACAGGCAAGATATACAGAAGTTCAAAATGAACCCTTTTGACGATACCAGTCTTGGAGGACCTACCCTAATCCTCTGATTAATAAAAGAAAATCTAAGAATCTTGGATAAGTTAGATTAATGGCTGCCAACTCTTGCCAAGCTATAAGTCAATTGACATTTTAACCCTTCTTTAACCCTATAAAATACAGTTTATAAATTTCATATAATTTTGAAAATAATCAAAAATTATATTATCCCTTTTCTTCTTTAAGCGATTGACAAGATCCCCAGATCTCATTTGCTTGCCGAGTGGGGTGGACCTTGTCAAATCAGATCAAGGAAACAATGTTTCCATTGGTCGTTCCATTGCTGACACTATCTACTAGTTGCAACTCCTGGCAGAAAGAGCAATGTGAAATAAAGTGCCCTGCTCAAGGATATAGTGCATCACCTGCTCTGAATATTGAACTCGCAACCTCGGAATTGCAAATCCTTTGAAAGTGTTCAAATTTGTATAGAATCACTCCATCTTAATTTTATGGGAGAACCTTTTGTCAAATAATCTTCCAAACATCAGGTTAATAATGGAGAATTTAGTTATTTTATTAAATCCCTTTAACAATTTGATTATTTTCTAAAAGTTAATTGAAACCCAAGGTCATGGACTCCTTTACTGCCTTTGCAGACCCTTAGGCATTCATGGATCACAGCTTAGGAACTGCTGCTCTTCAAGAGCCCTTTATCTATAAAAAGCAACAGAGTGCTTTTATAGTGAAAATCATCATCATTGTTTATACATCCACTCTCCATGCTGGCATGGATTGAACAGGTTGTCATGTTTTGAAACTAAACCCGTCAGGTGATCATGTCTTGCTCATATGTTCCATATTTGATATGATTTCTACAGCAGGATGCCCTTTCTTACAACCCTACAATGTGTACTAGGTGCATTTTTCATGGCACCAACACTACCACTTTACAGAATGAACTGGGTGTATCTTATCGTGACCCCAACACTAACACTTTAAAATGTGAACTGGGCACATTTTATCATAGGACCAGCACTAGAGAGGTTGTCACATTATCATCAAGATTGAAGAAACCTCCCAGACCCTATATTGTCTCTGTTCAATCACCAAACACTGTAGCCTCAAGTCTCTCACCCCATTTACTTTTAGTGTTGCAATGCTTGTACTGGTAGATTGTTTTCAACTAACAGTAACCATGCTTCACATAAATCTCATTGGCTATCAGCTTGCTTTGATGGGCAAAATTTTCGAATTAGAAATAAATATGAATAAGAAAAATAACTACTAATCACCTTTTGACATCCACATCTATTACAGCAACAGCAAAACTGACCACAATAATATGGACGAAGAGTTGGTCTTTGACCCATTTTGTGGAACTCATTTTCTGAATTTACCTTAGCTTCAAGTGCTCTTCTCCTGCAATATACCAAAGTCAAGTATTAAGACTAGTAATTTTCTCTAAAAAAAACCCCCAAAAACTAACATATCCAAGATGGTAAACCAGAGGTTCTTAAAGTGGGCACTACTGTCCCTGGAAGTGTTGAGAAGGTCCAGAGGGGTGCTGGGGCCTTAAGGGATTGTAGAGATGATATAATAGTATATTACATATCAAATGATATATATTATATATGAATATAGTAAAATAAAAAATATACAATATTGATTTATACATAGTATATATTATATATAAATTAACAATTTTATTTACTATATAATATTTAAATTTGCATGTAGGCAGGTCTCTCTGGAAATAGGGGTGAGGTGGTGAGGAATGAGGGAAAGTTTGAGAACCTCTGAGGTAAACCAACTTGTACCAATAAAATGACTACAAGTCACTAATTTGTAGCAAATAAATATGTGTTTGATGGTAAAATTAGAAGGATTAAAATGCAGTCTGTTAAATAACAAGCAAGGGAAACTATGCCCAAATAAATATTTCCTTTTATTAACACTATGTAAAATTAACATAACATTGCTTCGTAGGAAAAATAATTGTTTCTACTTTAGGCACAAGGCCAGCAATTACCCAGTGCGTTACTGGTACTTTATTTCATCGACCCATAAGGATGAAAGGCAAAGTCAACCTCGGCGGGATTTGAAAAATAATATCAATTAACGTGGTGTATGCAATGCTTTTGGCTTAAGTATTAACCCTTTAGCATTTAAACCGGTCCTATCCAGCCAGAATTCTCTCACCTCTTTCTTTTCAAACTGGCTGTAGCTGGCTGCTCATATTGATGTTTAGGTATTGTTCTCAAAATAAGTAATATCAAATCTTACAGACTCGATATTATGTCAGATAATTATGTGAGGTAAAGACTTTACCATGAAAATATAATAGAAAATATAGAGTAATGTAAATGCTAAATAATAAATATCTTTGTGAAAGTAAGATTCTTTTGATGAAAATGATGTGCAAATATTTTGTGTGTAGCAAAGAATCTGTTACACAAAAAATTATTGGCAGGAAAAGCTTGCCAAGATACAAATCCCTAAGGAGAAAAATGCAGATTTTTTTTGCTAGTCTAAGATTCCTGTCTAATTTTGTAATCTGCTGTCACCTGACCCAAAACTTCTAGAATATTCTAAATGTATTCAAAAGATTGTAGCTAATTTTTGATGTGCAAATGACAACCAAATGCATTAAAAAAAGGGGTGTAAGTTAAGACCAAATATTCCAGAGAGAGTGAGTGTGAGTGAGTTGATGGACGAGGCATTGTCATTTCCTTCATGTGTCCTAAGGAAGGTTGAGTCCATTCAACAAAACTAAACTCTTAGTAAAAAATAACCACATAAAAAAGCATTATACAGAATTATCTTAGTCATAGTAAATGACATTGCACTAAACAATTCTTCTAGTTTTTCCTCCTCAAAACACCATCCCCCTGGAATTCCCTCTATGCAGCTGTTGACATGTAATGTTAACCATGTCAGCCTCACAGACCAAACCAACAAAAAAAAAAAAAGAATCCTCAAAAAAAAAAAAAAAAAGAATCCTCAACTATTTGCTTCTAGGATTTTAATTTTTAGTTTTCCTGTAAAAAAAAAAACAAAAAGCAAAAAAAAAAAAAACCTATCAAAACGTTTTTTACAGGAAAACTAAAAATTAATGATAGGTCTGATGCTGAGTACAGAATGACTGGAATGAAAACTAAGGCTGCAAAGTGCACTTCTCAAGGAAGCCTGCACAGTCAAGTTCCACTGAAGTAGGTGGAGAAGTTCAAGTATTTCAAGTGATGGTAGCCAGGAGGCTGAATTAACCCTTTAGCATTTACATTACTCCATATATACTATTGTATTTTCATGGTAAAGGCTTTATCTCACATAATATCGAATCTGAGATTTTGATATTATTTATTTTGAGAACAATACCTTAATGTTGGTATGAGTGGCTGTTTACAACTGTTTTGAACAGAAAGAGATGCGAGAATTCCGGGCGGATACAGCCGGTTTAAATGCTAAATGATTAAGTGTAAGTATTGTAAGAGCTGGTGCAGCAATGCACCAGCTTCAGCGTTCGGTAATCAGAAAAAGGGAGGTAGGTGAAAAAGCCAAAATTGCTACTTTCAATTTGGTATCCATGCCTTAATTATAGTCAGGAATCTTGGGTAATGACCGAAAGAATATGATTACAAGTGGCTGAAATGGGATTCTTCTAAAGGGTCTTTGGAGTAATGTTACTCAATAGAGTGCATAGCTTGGAGATCAGACAGTTGCTCCAGGTAGAGCCACTACTTCACCAAATTGAGAGATCACAGCTCCAATAATTCAAGCAAGTGGTTAGACTGCTTCAGGAAAGAATTGCTGGCGAGATTTTATGGGGCAAAACCAACCAGCAGGAGACCCAGGGGTAGACCCTGAGCAAGATGGTTGGATAACATCCATGAGCTTGGCTGGTCTCGCTTGGGGATCCAGCTAGATCAATCAGAGACAGTTGCTTCTGACAGGACCCACTGGAAGGAGTGTTTGAGTACTCTGGCCCCATGACTCTCCCAGGAATAAGTGGTCGAAGAAGTTTTCCTGTAATATACTGATGAGTAGTACTCAGGACTCAACACCACTGTAATATACTGATAATCAGTATAAATGCCAATGAAGGAGCCTCTAAACAGTCATTTGATGTGTTAAAAACAACAGCTAAATCTTCTCAAATCCTATACTACCGTCTTTAAAAAAAGGGTAGGTCACATTAGATAATGTAGTCCTAAATACACTATGTCTGAATAAACAAATACGAGACTGGAGATTGACAGGTGTTTGATTATAGATCTGTTCATTGGGAGTTCACTTGAGTTTAGCAGCAGCAGCAACAGTAGGAAAAACAATAACAGTAACAACAGTAAGGGCAGCAACAACAATGACAACAGCAACATCAATGACCACTGTAACAGCAACATCAATGACCACTGTAACAACAACAGCAACATCAATGACCACTGTAACAACAACAGCAACACCAATGACCACTGTAACAACAACAGCAACACCAATGACCACTGTAACAACAACAGCAACACCAATGACCACTGTAACAACAGCAACACCAATGACCACTGTAACAACAACAGCAACACCAATGACCACTGTAACAACAACAGCAACACCAATGACCACTGTAACAACAACAGCAACACCAATGACCACTGTAACAACAACAGCAACACCAATGACCACTGTAACAACAACAGCAACACCAATGACCACTGTAATAACAACAGTAACACCAATGACCACTGTAACAACAACAGCAACACCAATGACCACTGTAACAACAACAGCAACACCAATGACCACTGTAATAACAACAGTAACACCAATGACCACTGTAACAACAACAGCAACACCAATGACCACTGTAACAACAACAGCAACACCAATGACCACTGTAATAACAACAGTAACACCAATGACCACTGTAACAACAACAGCAACACCAATGACCACTGTAATAACAACAGCAACACCAATGACCACTGTAACAACAAAATGAACAAGCTAGTAAAAGTACTGAACTGACAGTAACTCTAAATTGTTGACAACTTACCGACTGGTGTCCAATTTAACAAGTTTTGTGATGTCATAGGCAAACTGAATGTCAAGAATTGTGATATCTTCATATGACTCTCTAGAAATAAAATATAACAGGTACAGTATTGATATACAACAAAGAGGAACATGTGGGTTTATATTTCATTGTAGGAGGTTGTCATGTCTATGACAGAATTGAAGAGTCCTCTCGACTTTTTGTTTGGAAAGTTTTCTAGTAATAATTGTTTCTACATTTGGCACAAGGTCACCAATTTGAAGAGAAGGGAAGAGTTGATAAAACTGGCCCCAGTTCTGGACTGGTACTTTAAGTATGAAAGGCAAAGTTAACTTTGGTGGGATTTAGATTTAACTGGATCAATTGGAGATAGTTGCTTCTGATAGGGCCCACTAGAAGGTATGCTTGAGGACTCTGCACCTATGACCCTCTCAGGAGGAGGAAAAGGTTGTAACTAAATACCAGAAAGCATTTTGCCAGACATCCTACAGATCCTGCTAATAATACTAACAATAATTATACTCACTGAAAATGTTGTAATACAATGCTTTTGAAACATTTATCTTTTGGAATATTAGATATCATCAAAGTCTTGGAAACCTAGTGAAAAAATTAGAAAAACATTTATGAATGAAAGAGAAACAAGTGATGCTGAAAATGTATAGAAAAGAGAAAATATAGATAAGGTCACCTTCAGTGATGACTGACCATGGATTTTCATCTAGAAAGTTACTCTTTAAGTCACAAAACTGGGCAAGATATTTTTAAGACGGCCAGCAGTCACCCATGCATACCAGTTTCCTCTCTCTGTGTCACTGATGTTCAAAGGAGAGCACAAAGACCTATACACTTTACCAACATTGTCACTGCAATTCATATATATATATATATATACACTATATATATAATGAGAGATACTATATATATATATACACTATATATATAATGAGAGATACTATATATATATACACTATATATATAATGAGAGATACTATATATATATATATATATATATATATACACTATATATATAATGAGTGATACTATATATATACTATATATATATAATGAGAGATACTATATATATATATATATACTAATGATAAAAAAAAAAAGCATGAAGTGTTAGGTCTACATTACTCGAGGTGTGACACGTGTTTTGCAATTGATCAGCTCAGGGTTCGATCTGTATCAATCTGGCCCGACTCTGGAATCAAAAGCTCGGACTTCTGTTGTGGTAATGACAGAATGAACCTCTTGGGGCTTTGAAACAGTATATAATGAGTCACATTCATTAATGGGGGTCAGTTTTAGTTGGTTTTGATTGGTGGTTTTGTGAGAAGGAATGTTTGGGTATGTGTAATAGGTGAGGGGAAGAGTTATAATGAAGAGATGGTGACAGAGAGATGGTGGGAGGGGATCATCGCTTGGTGGAGGTGGTGAAGGTGTGGTGGTTTGGCTGGTTAGTAGACATTTTGGCATTTATGTGGTGATGTGAGGGTGCTGGGTGAGATTGTAGAGATGAGTAGAAGTGATATGGGGTGGGAGATGAAAGGATGTGATGGTGAAACAGAGGGAAGTGGGGTTTGTGTTGGTCAGATACTGTAGTACAAAGAAAAAAGAGAAAGATAGAAATGGAAAATAGAAGTAAAAATAAATTAAAATAAATTAAAATAAATTAAAGATAAGAATACAATAAGAATGAAAAGGAAAATAAAAAAGGAAAGGAAGTTTAGTGTTTATGAGGAGGTAGGTAGTATATAAAAAAAAAGGGGGTTTGGGGTATTTAAAATTTAGGCAAGTAAGAAAATAATAATAAATAAATATATAGATAAGTAAATGGATTAGTACACTGATAATATATATCCATATGTACATACATGCAGCTAACTACGTAGACGTCTACTAAAATACACACACACACACACACACATACCTATACAGAGGCATGCCATTGAACACACACACATACGTGCCTACATATACACACATAACTAGCTATATATATATATATACACACACACACCTAGCTATATATACATACACACACACACACCTAGCTATATATACACACACACACACACACCTAGCTATACATACACACACACACACACACCTAGCTATACACACACACACACACACACACACACACACCTAGCTATATATATATATATAAATATAATTCATCGAGAATCGCATTTTGGCTGGTAGAAAAAGCGAAACGAAACGCAAAATCGTAGAAATGCTGGCAAGCGCTCAATAGTTAAAAAACTAGAGCTAAACAATATGTTAAAACGCCATACAAACTGAAAAAGTGGTTAAGAAAGCCAAAAAAAAAAAAAATCAAGCTAAACAGATCAAACAAAATAAATGATAATATAATAAATGATAAACACACACACACACACACACACACACACACACAATTTGTACATACACACATATTTATACATACACACGTATATACACAAACACACACATATACACACAAACACACACACATACATACACATCGGCATGTCCATGGACAAACATACATAGATGTGGATCAAGCACTCACTGACATGCACACATAAGTATATATACACAAGGACATATGTCCAGAGATATATCCTACAAGATTATATGGTGGGATAAATAATAGGGGTAAATAATTTTAAGAATGGGAAATGATAATAGTAACAAAAATAATAATAATGAAATTATTGTGTACAGTGTTCAGGTGCACTACAACTTATCAAAGGTGCATGTATAGTACATAGAATAATGTATAAATGTCAGGAAAGTGAACAGTGTATGAATCATGATTTACATGTGTGCGTGTGTATGGAGGGGGAGGGGGATATCAGGTGTAGTGTTGGCGAATTTCAGGAAGCATGGAGGTTGTAAAGGATGCAGTGTCTCGGCAGCTAACAACTGATGCAGGTAGTTTGTTCCAGGCTTCAGCAACTCTGAGCGTGAAAAAATGTTGCAGTGTCCCGGAAACTAACAACTGATGTAATAAGAATGATGATAAAGTTGATAATAAAAGTGACAATAATTGTGGTTATTAAGAAGATGCTGGTGGTGTATGTGAGTGGTTGATGTGCAAAGTACATGTTCAGGTGGCTAAATTGGGGTCTGCAGTTTATGTCTAAATACCAGGGCAGAGAATGTATATTTTTTTGTGTGTTGGCAGTTCACGATAATTTCCAATTTTAAATTAATTGCCGATTTTAATTTAATGATGCTATAGAATGTACACAATGCAGATCTTGGGTACACAACAGATGTAGTGGGATAGCAGGCAAACTATCAGGTAGAGAAAACTACATATGCAGTAGATGTTCAGGGAAATTTGACAGTAGAAGTCGCAGTGATAGATACATTTTCCAAATGCAGGTAGGATCTATAGAGGTGGTTGATAGCTTCCGATACCAAGGTGATCAAATTAGCAAGAGAGGAGGGTGCTCCAAGGTCATAGTATCTAGAATAAGGACGGGCTGGAAGAAGTTTAGGGAGCTGCTTCAGGTTTCTCCCTATGAATGAAAGGCCAGTTATACGATGCCTGTGTGAGATGCATGATGCTGCATGGTAGTGAGACATGGGCACCAGCTGCGGCATCTTGCATAGTTTCCCAGTTCAGTCCAATCCTCTGGAGATCTTCTTTGAAAGTTGAGTGCCAGGTTTTCTTGGGTCTTCCTTTTTTCTCTTACCATGGACTAGGATCCATCTCATTGCCACAGAGGGGTTCCGGTATGCAGAATACGTCCAGCCTGTTTCAGGTGCCTTCCAGTGATGGTGTCAATCAGTAGCTTCTGTTTACTTCTCTTCAGCACCTCTACATTAGTAATCCGGTCTCAATAAGTGATTTTCAGGATTTTTCTTATGCATCTTTGTTAGAAAATTTTGAGGAGCTTTAGAATTTTGGCAGTAATTTTCTATGTTTACTAGCAGTTGTAATTATATTGAAGTGCTGCAGTTTGATGGGTGTGGAGATTATTTGTGATGACCAAATGCTTCTCTTGCACTGAAATACTCCTGATGCCTTTCAAATTCTGCTGTTTACATCAAGCTCAGTGAGGCCTTAATTAGAGATTATGCTGCCCAAATAGGTGAATTGGTTGTGAATTGTGACAATACAATATAAAAATGTTCAAACCAGTAGTTGCTAATTAGTTCTCAAAGTAGCTATCATATCAAACTATTTTCATTATTGTGAACAACTTAACCTTTTGAGCACAGTGTTCTAAAACAGAACAGTTAAAAAATTATATAACAGAATATTTAATTAAATATTTAATTATACTTCATGAATAATATGTTAAAATAATGATGTATAATGTAAAACAAAAGACATCTGGACTAAGATATTTTCAAATAAATGGTTTGAGGCAAAAATACCTTTAGCTATGAAAGAGCTGTCTTTGTATAACATAATAAACAAATGTCTTTCTAAATTACTTCTAGCACTGTTCTATTGTATTTAGTAAAAGTATTAGAAATTGCATTGCATTATAATGAAGGCACATGGTTTAGTGTTTAAAGCCCAAAAAGTCATTGTGTCCTTGAGCAAGGCACTTCATTTCATGCTACTCTAGTTCATCATCATCCAGTTTTTTATTATGCAGGACATAATCCCTAAGTAGGGGGGTCAGTCCTGTCTGAGAGCGCACCTTAACATCCCACTCCATGTGTTTCTGTTCACTGGTCTCAATTGGGCCAGGCCAAGCCTAGCTTGATCCCTAGCTGGAAATGAATACCAGCAATAGCCAGACAAGTGCCCCATTAATGGGAGAATATTGTATTTTCACACACTCAGGGCTGATGAAATCAGGATAAAGTTAGACCAATCTACACAAGCATAGAAAAATGGATGTAAAATTATAACGTTAATGCTTTAATGATATCAAACACCGACATGTGATCATAAAATCTGGAGAAGGGGTCAGCTTATATCAACTCCAATATTAAATTTAGAAGGATTTGAACTCAGAACATAAAAGCACATAACTCAATAATGCTTATTTACTCTCATTTTCAACATCAGCATTATCATCAACAATTGGAAGGCGCATGGCTTAGTGGTTAGAGCATTGGGCTTGCAATCGAAAGGTTGTGAGTTCAATTCTCGAACCGGGTGATGTGTTGTTTCCTTGAGCAAGACACTTTATTTCACATTGCTCCAGTTCACTCAGCTGTAGAAATGAGAATGATAGGGACAGGGGTCCCTATCATTCCACTGCAAAGTGGTCATGGAGGTGCCACAGAAAAAAAGCACCCAGCACTCACTGTAAATGAGATTGGTGTTAGGAAGGGCATCCAGCTGTAGAAATCAAGCCAGAATCAGTTCCCGTATGAGCAAGACAAGGTCAGCTGACCGGACACTGCCCACAACAGGAAAAGCCGTCTAACCCATGCTAGCGTGGAAGAACAGACGTAAAATGGTGATGATGATGATGATGATGATTTTCAACATCAGCATTATCATCAACAAAGGTGATGACACGGTAACTTAATCTCTGACGTTATGCAGAAATACATGTCCTAACACCTCATCCATGCCCCCATTCTTACCTCCCCCACCCAACTCCCCAGCTCACCCGATAAAGTTGTCATGTAGGTGACATGACAAAAATCCCCCAGCACACACTGCAAGGTGTTCGTGTAAGAGTCACAACAAAAAGCACCCAGCCCACACTGTAAATGTGGTTGGCATTAGGAAGGACATCCAGCCGTAGAAACCAAGCCAAAATCAGTTCTGTGTGAGCAAGACGTGGTCACCTGACATGGCTTGTCTCACCGTGAAACAGTTCATCTAATCCATGCTAGCATGGAAAATAGACATTAAATGATGATGATGGTTTTCCATTATCAGCATCAACAAGTACTGATTTTGTCAGTGACCACTCATCCAACCTTTACTAGCAGAGAAACTGGGTATTAAAGGATGATGATAATATTATATGAGGGTCGACTGAAAAGTTCATAAGCTGACCAAGATACTCTCATGGAATGACCAAATGGGGTTTATTTTTCAACATAGTTTTGGAAAGAAACAATGCAGTTATTAATACAGAGAGTTGAAATTAATGCAGGCAAGATTTCACAGCTCTAGCATCATTCCTTCATAGTCAGTCTATGAACCTTTCAGTCCACCCACATATACTTTGAATCATGATTTAATCAATAATTACCTGATCATCTTCTTCAAATTGAAGACTGTGAGAGAAATGTTGCATGAAGAAGACTGCAATCATTAGGTAGATTATGGCAAGAAGAACATGGATCCATAGTAACTGAGAACTGGAAAAATAAAACACACAGACCTTGAGAAAGCAAAGGCAAAATTCAGCACGTAACATATCAAAAAATTGACATAACAGAAGTAAGCTTTATTCCATTGTCATGTTTTTCTGTTCTTTCTGTTCAAATTCTATGTCTAATGAAGTCATAGCTGTCACATAACAGTTATCACCAAAATATATATAACAGTTACTATGAATAAATGAAGTTAATTTTAACCTGTTGACTTAGACTTCTTGTTTGTTTTTATATATATATATATATATATAGTAATAAGAATATTTATAAATGTTTGATATAACTATAAATATGTAGGGTAGTACTAAGTACTAACCTGACTCTCCACATGATGCCTATGACACTAATAACAATTATGTACCCTAAATGACTAGGATTTTAGTTACATATTTCTACATTCCTTATGCTCCGACGATTCCAGACTTCCCTCTGGAAAAAACAATTTTCCGTCCATTATCAAGAGGAGTCTATAAAGGGGGGGTGGGGGGGGGGGGGCTCAGAGAGAAACCTGAGAATTGTCGTGGGTGGCTGTTTAATTTATTTTGAATAAATAAATAAAATTGCTATGGTAACTTTCTATCATCCCCACTCTTTTATTTCAGGTCACTGTGTTCTATTTAGTCTTTCTTATTACCTTGGCATATTTACCAAACATGCATTGTAGGGCTTCCAAATAACCAAACTTATTTCCTAGTCATATTTGTATCTCATATTCCACAATGCTTCAAGCAAACTACAACACCTTATATATATAATACTTAGAGAAATGTTACAATGATATACTGCTTAACTTTCACAAAATGTAATGACATAATGCTATAAATAAAGTAATTTGTTTAGTCCTTCATAATTCATAAACAGAGGTATCCATCAATGGAAGAGCAGCCCAACTAATATTTTTTTATATGGTTTAGTCAGAGAATGAAAGCCAGTTGCCATGACAATTTGAAGGAATTCAGAGAAAAAAGATCAAATTATACAAAATTTGAGTTCAACGAATCATTTTAGTACAATAGTATTGGTCAATAAGAACAACATAGCTATTATTAACCTTTTTGATACCAACCTACATGAAATTCCCTCATGTTCCCTTCCCCAAAACTTCCCATTTTAAAGTCATTATAATATCTAAATTAAAATAGTTCAATAATTTTATCTAAGAACCTTTTTATGTATGTATGGTCCCGTAACTCCCGAGGGAGTCGTAGAGGCACCATAGTGACATACAGAATTTCTTGGGCATATAAAACCTGGAAGAGCCTATCCCTCTCCAGGCCTGAGTACAGCAGATTTCTTCCAGAGAAAGATAGAAAGTGAAAGAATAGAAGCAAGACAGAGATATAGAGGAAAAATCGACCCCAGTACTAAACTGGTACTTCTTTTTATCTACCTCGAAAGGATGAAAGACAAAGTTGACCTAAGTGGGATCTGAACTCAGAGAGCCAAAATGAATACCATAAAACATTCTATCCAACGTTCTAACGACTGCCAATTCACTGCCTAAGAACCTTTTTAATTATGTTCAAAACATTGTATAATAATAATTTTAAAAGTTACTTATAATATATCCTTCCAAATTCTTGAATATTATTAAAACTAATAAAAACAATATATTCTATGAGAAATACATCTACACAATAATAAATAAGAGATTTTTATTAGAAATACAAAGAACTATTACTTACCTAGAATCAACATTAGCAATTGTAGTGTGGCCAAAATCAGTGGAATTACCAACTGAAAAATATTTTTTAAAAATTATATATATATATATATATATATAGAAATAATAAATGTGAAGACCAAAATATATATATATAAATAATATATTTATTAATAACGTGAGGTGTTCAGGATTGAAAAACGCGAGGTGTTCAGGATTCAAAAACGTGAGGTGTTCAGGATTGCCAGGCAATGTGTCAAGGAAAACCGTGATATTGTCGGGGAGAAGTGTGTACTTAACGATGATGGCATACTTGCCATCACCAGCGCTGATAAGAAGGTAGCTTGGAAGTGTCACTACGAAAGGCTTCTAAATGAGGAGAACAAATGGGAGAAAGACAGTCTCCCCCAGATCGATCCAATAGAGGGACCAGCAGTGTTAGTTGAAGGTAGTATAATAAGTAAGGCAATCAAAGATATGAAGACGGGTAAGGCGGCTGGGCCTTCGGAAATAGTTGCTGAGATGCTGAAGGCATCTGGTTCGGTGGGACACACCATGGTCACCCGGATAGTTAACCAAGTCGTACAGAATGGGGTTGTTCCGAAGGAATGGCGTAGCAGCATCATCGTTAACTGCTATAAGGGAAAAGGAGATGCCCTAGATAGGAGTAACTATAGAGGCATTAAATTAATCGACCAGGTCATGAAGGTCACGGAAAAAGTAATAGCGCAACTAATCAGAGAGAGAATTGATCTAGATGAAATGCAGTTCGGGTTTGTGTCAGGCAAAAGTACCACAGACGCTCTTTTAATTGTACGACAACTACAGGAGAAGAACCTAACTAAAAGTAAACCCCTATACTTAGCTTTCGTCGACTTGGAGAAAGCCTTCGACAGAGTCCCCCGTTCCATTATCTGGTGGTCTCTTAGAAAACTAGGTGTTGACGAATGGCTTGTGAGAGCTATACAAGCCATGTATAAAGAAACAGTCAGTAAGGTTAGAATTAACAACGAATATAGTGAAGAGTTTAGCGTAAAAGTTGGTGTCCATCAGGGCTCTGTTCTTAGCCCCCTACTATTTATTATTGCCCTTCAGGCTATAACAGAGGAGTTCAAGACCGGCTGCCCATGGGAACTCCTATACGCAGATGATCTAACGCTCATAGCTGAATCAATGACCGAACTAGAGAAGAAATTCCAAACATGGAAGCACGGCCTAGAATCAAAAGGCCTTAAAATTAACCTGGCTAAGACTAAAGTTCTAGTTTGTAGGAAAGAAAATAAGGCGGCGGTCCCATCTGGGAAATGGCCATGCTCAGTGTGCAGGAAAGGCGTAGGTAGAAACTCCATTTTATGTCCCAAATGCAAAGTATGGGTGCATAAAAGATGTAGTGGGATCACAGGTAAGCTAACTAAGAACATAGATTTTACATGTGGCCGGTGCTCTGGTGCAATAAGTAGCAGCAAGTGCCCACAAAATACTAGCTCCTTCAACTGCGCAGAGGGTTCTATAGAAATAGTGGACAGCTTCCGTTATCTGGGTGACAAAATCAGCAGTGGGGGAGGGTGCTCTGAAAGTACAGTAGCTAGAGTCAGAACTGGATGGAAAAAGTTCAGAGAGCTTATACCACTATTAGCCGCTAGAGGGTTCTCCCTAAAAATGAAAGGCAGGTTATACGATGCCTGCATACGAACAGCAATGCTGCATGGCAGTGAGACCTGGGCATTGTGTGCAGAGGATATACGCAGACTAGAGAGGAACGAAGCTTGCATGCTCCGCTGGATGTGCAATAGTAATATACGTGAACGGCAAAGCATAAACGAACTAAGGAAAAAATTAGAAATAAGAGGGATCAGATGTTGTTTACTCGAGAGAAGGCTACGTTGGTACGGTCACGTGATGCGCATGAAAGACGACAGCTGTATAACAAAGTGCAGGGCAATAAAGATAGACGGTAGCCACGGAGTAGGCAGACCCAGAAAAACATGGGACGAGCTGATAAATTCCGACCTCACACGCTTACACCTCTCCAAGACAATGTCACTGGACCGAGACCTTTGGCGGTACTCAGTAATAGAGAAGACCCGCCTTACCTAAATACAAAGTAAAAACCTACTACAGTCAGTAGGCATCTCTATCAAAACACACCCCCGTCCCACCACCTCCACCCCACCCACACCACCCCTTTCAATGTAAAGTTATGTTGGTCCCACAACATCCAGGCCGAAACAAATGAGATCGTGTAGGTGTCACGACAAAAAACACACAGTCCACGCTGTAAATGTGGCCGTGTAGGCAACACGGTAAAAACCTCCCAGCCCCACACTGTAAATGTGGTTGGTGTTAGGAAGGGCATCCAGCTGTAGAAAACCCGCCAGACAGTCCACGCTGTAATGTGGCCGTGTAGGCAACACGGTAAAAACCTCCCAGCCCCACACTGTAAATGTGGTTGGTGTTAGGAAGGGCATCCAACTGTAGAAAACCCGCCAGACAGTCCTATGCGAGCAAGACAACCACTCTTGCCTCAAGTGGGAAAACTCCCGTCCAAACCCATGCAAGCGTGGAACACGGACGCTAAACCTGATGATGATGATGATGAATATATCATCGTCATTTTAACATCTGCTTTCCCTGATAGCAAGGGTTGGACACACACACATAAACACACAATAATATCACCTTGCATACATATATAAACATAAACACACACAAAATATCATCTGCGGAGACATCATTCTACTTATATTGTTTGTACAAATTTACAATTTTCTTTGTTCTTTTTGATGAATGGAATTAACATTTATGGAAATATTTATTCATATATACAGTGTGACACAGATAAATTCAGAATTTTTACATGGCAACATTACTGTGACATCACAGCATAGCGATGTTTGAGAGTGTCATTAGAAAGTACCACACCTCAGTAGCTGTGCTTATTAATCAATGTCTTCAGCATACAATCATCAAGTTGCTGTTGTGGAGAGCTTCCACACTGGCAACAAAGCCCAGGAAATCATGGAGTAGTATAAATAGCCTAAAACCATGGTCTACCACCTTGGAAAGGCATGTAGGGCCTCAGACAACAAGGACAATTTCAGGCCAGAATGCAAGACTCATAAGAAGAGCTCTAGTAGCACCGGGACACCCAAGTTCATTCCTGATGGCCTCTGCCTTGGTGCCAACAGCTACGTGAGGCTTCTGAATGAGCATGTAGAGCTCTGGATGGACAGGGTGGTTAGTGGACGGCCCTATTTCTTTCAACAGGACTCTTCCCCTACCCACAAGGCCAGGAACACCCGGACCTGGCTCTTTGCCAATGTGCCGTACCACTGCTTACCCGACTTATGCCCCCCGCCCCCTTCCCCATCATCACCAGACAGTAATCTTCTGGACTATTTTGGGGGTGGTGAACAGCAGGCCCTACAATACCAAAGAGGCTCTTAAGGCAGCCATCAGGGATGTCATGGCCAACATGGACAGGGAGGTCATTGCTAAGGGCTGCTCTAGCTTCCAGTCCCACCTGGAGAAAGTGGTAGCCACATTAAGTGATGTTTGTACCTTATATATGTGCCTAATTGTGTAAAAAGTTTCATTAAATTATTTTAATTTGTTATGTAAAAAAAGCTGTTTTTATTATCCATCAATTTTTTCCAGATTTATCTCTGCCACACTATATATATACTCATTCAGACAGTAACAGATGTATATATACAGTATATATATACAGTATATATATACTCATCAGACAGTAACAGATGTATATATCTATACATTTTTATGTGTTTACCTACAGGGGTAAATATACTTCCAAATTTAGACATTTTTTTCAATCTATGCTATATAGTGTCACTGATTTCCCAGATCTATACTATATAGAGCTTTGTTGGTACACATAGATTGTCTTGATCTATACTATATAGAGATTTGTTGATACACAGAGATTGTCTTGATCTATACTACAATAGACCTTTATAGATACACACAAAGAGAGATTATCTTGATCTATACTATATAGAGTTTTACAGATACACACAGAGATTGTCCTGATCTATATTATATAGAGCTTTACAGATACACACAGAGATTGTCCTGATATATATTATATAGAGCTTTACAGATACTTACCGAGATTTCCCTGAAAGTTTACTGGTAAGACGACAGCAGTAGAAAGAGTACATATTACACAAAGATAGACCAAAAGATAGCGCTGAAATGACAGATACTGCACTGCATCACGGCCACATTTGCGAAGAATATCTGCATCTCTGAAAAGAAGGAAATCCATATCCAAATACATGAATAGATAATAAAAGAAGGACCATCAATCAACAATTCTATCCTCATTATAATGGCAATGATCATGTCAAAGGGTCAGGAGGACTCTATAGCAATGTTAACCCTCTAGCATTTAAACCGACCATATCCGGCCAAACTTCTCTCATCCCTTTCTGTTCAAACTGGTAATAACCGGCTGCTCATACTTATGTTAAGGTATTGTTCTCAAAATAAATAATATCAAAATCTCATAGATTCGATATTATGTGAAATAAAGCCTTTACTGTGAAAATACAATAGTAAATACAGAGTAATGTAAATGCTAAAGGGTTAAAGACATGACAACCTCCCTAGTGCTGGTGCCACAATAAAATGCACTCGAAAGCATATGTTAGCAAGTTGCTGGCCCCCTCGGTAGGGTGTGGAACATATATATGCAAAATGTGGCCCTAGTTCATATGAGTGGTCAGTAGTTTTACTTGAGTATTGAGTTTGTCTGATACAACATGTCCAGCCTTTGCTAGCAGGGAAAACAGACATTAATCCTTTAGTCTTTAAACCGGCCATATCCGCCCAGAATTCTCTCACCTCTTTCTGTTCAAACTAGCTGTAACCAGCCGCTCATACTGATGTTAAGGGATTGTTCTCAAAATAAATATCAAAATTTCATAGATTTGATATTATGTGAGATAAAGCCTTTACTATGAAAATATAATAGTAAATATAGAGTAATGTAAATGCTAAAGGGTTCAACGATGATTTTGAAGTTAACATGTACATGACACTTGCTATGAGAGCTATATCTAATATTCCACCTCAGAGTCACACCAGAATCATACTCAACAGTGGCTTCTTACAGCTCACACCTACCCAGGTTTAGCTGGCCTCCCACAAGGTTGCATCTACCTTGAGGTTCCTTGGGTATTTTAAGGATGGAGCTCTTCAGTTTTATGAAAAACAACATGACAGGAAGTGTCTTCCTCAAGAACACAATGGGACACTTAATCCAGGAATTGAACCCACAACCATACGATCATGAGTTCCAAACCCTAATAAATATATGTATGCATGTGTGTGTGCACGTCTGAGCATGCACATAAAAAAAGTGAAATTTACAGTTGACACATATGTAGGTTTAGCTGGCCTCCTACATGGTTGTATCTCATAGGAGGTTCCTTAGGCATTTTAATGATAAGGACCCCAGTCTTGTCATGAAAAGCATCATGAAATCTAGTGTCTTGCTAAATAATTCAATGCAACACCTGGTTCAAGAAAAAAACTCCACAACGTTAAGATTATGAGTCCTACATCTTAACCACTAGGCCACAACTTACTTTCTAACAATAGAAAAATATTCAAACAGAAAAAGCTGCCGTCAAAACATGAAAAGAACATGTAAAAAGAAAGATAGTTTTCTTACTTCACTCGTATAAATGCAGCAATCCATGAACAAAATCCCTAAAAATAAAATAAAATTATATATTAGTTATATATTTATTGCATACTGTCTCTCCCTCTCCGTCTCTCTCTTGCGTGTGCGTAATAATAATAATAATGAAATTATTGTGTACAGTGCTCAGGTGCACTACAACTCATCAAAGGTGCATGTATAGTATATATACATATACACACAAAAATATAAAAATCTCATATATATATATATATATAAGCACCAAGAAAAATAAAATGGCAGTGTGAAGAGGTTATGAATTTATTTGCTTTGGCATATATATATATATATATATATATATATATATATATATATATATATATATATTATATTATATATATAATTCAAGTAAAGAAATCTTGGTTGATTAATTAATTGACCGCCTGTAGTTGTAAACAGATGTAAAGCACTCCATGATTTGGGTTCCTTAACCCTGTAGCATTTAAACCTCTTCCTGTTCAAACCGGCTGTAACCAGCCACTCATACTGATGTTAAGGTATTGTTCTCAAAATAAATAATATCAAAATCTCATAGATTTGATAATATGTGAGATAAAGAGTTTACCATGAAAATTGAAAATACAACAGTATATACAGAGGAATGTAAATGCTAAAGGGTTAAAATATTATCAATAAAGTATCAAATAGATTGTCGATATTATAAAGAAGAGGAACAATTTTACATATACATCCTGTTTATTATATAATAAACAGAGGATGAACACCTGAAATTGTCTCTCTTCTTTATAATATATATGTATATATATATATATATATATATATATATATATATATAAAGTTATATTTAAAATTGTTGGGTTACAACTAGTAAATATTTATAACTGATATAAAAGCACTCGACAAATATTTGGAGTATATTTACAATATTAAATAAATGGAAAACTATATTTATATATGATGAAATATATAGGATGAAATAAATATGGTTTTATAAATATAGTTTTCCATTTATTTAATATTGTATATATATATATATATTTTTTAATATAGAAAAGCTTTTACAGGACTAGAACTGTTTCATTCATGAGAAATCATCTGGAAGCTGGCTGTCCGAGTAAATGTGGTGGTATTTACATCTTTTCTGGTGGTAGGAGAGGGTGGGGATTGGGATGGATTTAAAGAAAAGGGAGTTCATTAAAAGCCAATTCTTTAAAGCTATAATATTAACTAAGGCAGAAAGAATACTGTAAACAAATTAAAATTGGAATACCAATCCTTGCTTATCACTTAGACTAACAATACCTGTGAGACAGGTGTCTACAGGATGGGTGGGGTTCATTGGTTTAAAGAAAAGAGAAATTCTTTAGGAGCTAATTCTTTAAGGCTGAAATAAAGGGGACAAAGGCAGAAGGGGTTGTAAGTGTTGGGGTGCTTTCCCTTATTGTGAAGTTTCTCTTAATTTATATTCCAGGTGTCAACAAGCACATTCACATAGGCGTCTGCTTACACACGTACACACAAGCGCACACGCAGGCATGCACACACACAACAAACATACATATAAGTACATACACCCACACACACACATATATATATACATATATATATATATACACACACACATATATACACATACATACAAATATATATATATATATATATACATACATACACAAACTGTATATACACATACATATATACATAGATACACACACACACACGTACATACATGTGTATACACATATATATATATACACACGCACACACATATATATACACACACACACACATACATACATACACACACACATACATACACACACATACATACACATACATATATATATACACACACATACATACATATATACACACACATACATACATATATATATATATATATATATATATATATACATACATATATACATAAATACACACACATAGCTTTAAATGAACTCCCTTTTCTTTAAATCCATCAACCAATGACCTCCACACATCCCAATCCCCACCCTCTCCTACCACCACAAAAGATATAAATACCACCACATTTACTTGGACAGCCAGCTTCCTGATGATTTCTCATGAATGAAACAGTTCTAGTCCTGTAAAAGTTTATCTATATTAAAACATTTATACCATGCTATGTATTGAGTACCTTACTTATTGAGGTTACCCTCGATTCAACCCGGAATAACTTTATATATCATCATCATCATTTTACGTCCGCTTTTCCCTACTTGCAAGGGTGGGACGGGAACTGATTCTGGCTTGATTTCTACAGCTGGATGCCCTTCCTAACACCAACCTCATTTACAGTGAGTGTTGGGTGCTTTTTTTCCGTGACACCTCCACGACCACTTTGCAGTGGAACGATATGGACCCCAGTCCTTATCTCATTTCTACAGCTGAGTGAACTGGAGCAATGTGAAATAAAGTGTCTTGCTCAAGGAAACAACACATCACCCGGTCTGAGAATTGAACTCACAACCTTTCGATTGCATGGCCAATGCTCTAACCACTAAGCCTCCATTATATGTGCCTCCATATATATATCTATGTGTGCCTCCATATATATATATATAGTATAAACAAAGTTTCATACACTTAACATGTATGGCCACCACTGCATATTAGAGAAGGCACTTTTAAACTGGCCCATCATCGGGCAGGGGGGGGGGGGCAAGTATTATATATGTGTGTATATAAAAAGCGGTGAATTGGCAGTATCGGTAGAGGGTCGGACACCATGCTTTGACACATTGAGTTACGGCCCTTGCCATTGTGAGTTCAAATCCCGCCAAGGTTAACTTTGCCTTTCAGCCTTACGGGGGTCGATAAAATAAAGTACCAGTAATGTACTGGGTAATTGCTGACCTTGTGCCAATAGTAGAAACAAGAGAGAGAGAGAGAGAGAGAGAGAGAAAGAGACAGAGAGAGAGAGAGATGACTGAGAAAGGAAGGGGTGATGACAAACTATAGAAAACAGCATCTAACATTCACTAAACTTGTGTGTACAATCTACACACGTACACACATAAGTGTCAGTATGTTGAAAAAAATTCTAGTAGATAAAAATGCATAAGTAGGCAGCTCCATTTCATTCAAATGAAGGACTCTCTATCTGGTTATAAAATTTGCTAGAAATATCAGCCAAATCTCTCCACCATCCCCATCTTAAAGACAGTCACATTAGACAATGTAGTTATAGCTCTAGATACACATGCCTGTAACATAACATGTATAGGTCTTCCTAATCAAAGTTTCATTGTACCAATTATATTTCTGTATATTAATCAAGTGACTCTCCCATTATTCCTTCAGCAAATAGGGTCATGATTATGCTTTACAGATAAGCTCTTAATAAAACTGAAATATGCCTGGAGTTGTCTTCAATTTTTTCCAAAATAAATCAATTTTAGTCATTGGCTAAAATTGATTTTCCTCATCACATAATTTATCGTCAGGTATTTAACTCTCAATGTTTGTACTATACAAAATTTCATTAGTAAGACATTATTGAAAATTACAAAAAACAGCAGTATGACTGCATCACATTAAAAATTGAAGCCTTTAGTCTACTGCAAATTTTCACAGTGATTCTATAAACATTTCAATTTTTAAATCTGTTTTTAGATATTTTCTGCTAAATCATTACAGGATAATACTGCAAATTTTTATAACAATCTAATAAAGATATTATGAATATTTTAATTAATAAACCTATTTTTAGATATTTTCTGCTAAATCATTATAGAATGTTAAGAGTTAAAATACCCTATATAGAATATTTTAACACTAACTCAATTGAAACCAATGTAGTTTTTCTTCTGTAATTTTCAGCTTAAATTATTGAATGCTAAAAAACTTAATTATACAATGCCTGCACTGCTTACAATAATGACCTATACCCATCCTCAACCCAGAACACCTACTCACAACTAGGTGAACTAGGGCACAGTATCTTTGTCAGGGTAATACAGTAAAAAGCATACAAAATTAAATATTTAGAGCATAGCCTTTTAGGGGAGGATCAACTGAATTTGAGACGATATTCTCAATCTGTTATAACACTCAACCTATAATTGAACAAAAGCTTTCTTAACATGAATTCACCCATAATATAGGAGTGACTATCTTATTTGCCATTGTTTACTCAGCTTACAAATAACTTAATTCATGCTTCATTTTTACATCTGCTTTTCAATGCAGAAAATGGGTTGGATGGAACATTTTGAAGCAATGTTTTACTGCCAGATTCTTGATGCAAACCATTATAGTTACCTCTTATGATATGCAGCTTTAGGATATACCTATTCTAAAATATGGGATGTGTATTAATTATAACCAAATTTAAAATTAAATTCATTAACAATTTCTGTTTCTTTCCTTTTAAACCTTTATTTTAAACTAGCATTACTAGAAGTCATGTTTTTGAGAAGGGGTGAGACATCTATTTTCCTCCATACGAAGGTTTCTTGAGAAAGAAAGGTATTTCACTTATTTACCAAGCTCCCTACTTTCCAGACATGTCTCCTTCTGACCTCTGGTTGTTCCCAGAAATGAAGATGCCACTGAAAGGTTCCTGTTTTGAGAGTCAAAAAGGATTTCAATGGCAGAGCTGAGAGTCAATCCAGCAGAAACATTCTATACATGCTTTGAACTGTTGAAGGATCACTGGGCTAAATGTATAGAGGTACAAGGGACCTGCTTCAAAATAGATTAGTATTTGAACTCCACCAAGCACCCCCCCCCCCCCCAGCTCAAGGTCAGATACTTTGACAAACCTCATACATACACAATTTAACAAAGAGTGTTTATTCAGTCTAGGAATTATAACTCCTTTTGAGTAAGGGTAAGTATATATATATAGCCTAAATATATGTTTTAACTCTTTAACATTTAAACCAGCCGTATCCGGCCAGAATTCTCTCGCTTCTTTTTGTTCAAACTGGCAGTAATTGGCTGCTCATACTGATGTGAAGGCATTGTTCTCAAAATAAATAACGTCATCAAAATCACACACATTTGATATGTGAGTTAATTATATGAGATAAAGCTTTTACCGCGAAAATACTTTACGTTTTATTGTAGCACTATCACACTACAGGGTGAACTGGGTGCTTTTTTTGTAGCACCAGCACTATCATACTACAGAGTGAAGTGGGTGCTTTTATTGTGGCACCAACACTATCACATTACAGGGTGAACTGGGTGCTTTTATTGTGGCACTAACATTTTCACGTTACAGAGTTAACTGAATTGTTTTATTTGTGAGAACATCAATATTTCATTACAATGTTAGGATGCTTATTCTGTCCTTGGTCAAAGCCAGGGAAGCAGTGAAGTGATAAGAGAGGGGGGGGGATAAGATGAGAGGCGTAGCTACATATTGCTGGCTAAGGGAGGGATTCATCCCACTGTGGAAGAGCCCGAGTTGCATTATGGACGTAACCTTGAAGAGAGTGAGTTGCAATCTTACCCGATCTTGTAAGTGAATTGTTGTATCCAATGATTCTGTAGAACCTGACATATTTTGATCATGACTGCAGTAGAATAAAGTTGTCCACCTGAAACACAACACAGAGATCATATATTAGTGTAGCCACAGGAATATAGATATATTACTATGTAGATATTTTACCTCTCCCTCAATATTCATTTACAGGGTGACTTGATCAACAGAACTATTAACTCAGACACTTGATCAACAGAGCCATCTGTACAGTCACTTGATCAACAGAGCCATCTGTACAGTCACTTGATCAACAGAGCCATCTGTACAGTCACTTGATCAACAGAGCCATCTGTACAGACACTTGATCAACAGAGCCATCTGTACAGACACTTGATCAACAGAGCCATCTGTACAGACACTTGATCAACAGAGCCATCTGTACAGTCACTTGATCAACAGAGCCATCTGTACAGACACTTGATCAACAGAGCCATCTGTACAGACACTTGATCAACAGAGCCATCTGTACAGACACTTGATCAACAGAGCCATCTGTACAGTCACTTGATCAACAGAGCCATCTGTACAGACACTTGATCAACAGAGCCATCTGTACAGACACTTGATCAACAGAGCCATCTGTACAGTCACTTGATCAACAGAGCCATCTGTACAGTCACTTGATCAACAGAGCCATCTGTACAGTCACTTGATCAACAGAGCCATCTGTACAGACACTTGATCAACAGAGCCATCTGTACAGACACTTGATCAACAGAGCCATCTGTACAGACACTTGATCAACAGAGCCATCTGTACAGACACTTGATCAACAGAGCCATCTGTACAGACACTTGATCAACAGAGCCATCTGTACAGTCACTTGATCAACAGAGCCATCTGTACAGTCACTTGATCAACAGAGCCATCTGTACAGACACTTGATCAACAGAGCCATCTGTACAGACACTTGATCAACAGAGCCATCTGTACAGACACTTGATCAACAGAGCCATCTGTACAGACACTTGATCAACAGAGCCATCTGTACAGTCACTTGATCAACAGAGCCATCTGTACAGTCACTTGATCAACAGAGCCATCTGTACAGACACTTGATCAACAGAGCCATCTGTACAGACACTTGATCAACAGAGCCATCTGTACAGACACTTGATCAACAGAGCCATCTGTACAGACACTTGATCAACAGAGCCATCTGTACAGACACTTGATCAACAGAGCCATCTGTACAGACACTTGATCAACAGAGCCATCTGTACAGACACTTGATCAACAGAGCCATCTGTACAGACACTTGATCAACAGAGCCATCTGTACAGACACTTGATCAACAGAGCCATCTGTACAGACACTTGATCAACAGAGCCATCTGTACAGACACTTGATCAACAGAGCCATCTGTACAGACACTTGATCAACAGAGCCATCTGTACAGACACTTGATCAACAGAGCCATCTGTACAGACACTTGATCAACAGAGCCATCTGTACAGACACTTGATCAACAGAGCCATCTGTACAGACACTTGATCAACAGAGCCATCTGTACAGACACTTGATCAACAGAGCCATCTGTACAGCCACTTGATCAACAGAGCCATCTCTACAGTCACTTGATCAACAGAGCCATCTGTACAGTCACTTGATCAACAGAGCCATCTGTACAGACACTTGATCAACAGAGCCATCTGTACAGACACTTGATCAACAGAGCCATCTGTACAGACACTTGATCAACAGAGCCACATATTCAGATACTTGATAAAATCATTGAATTATACTGTAATTCAAATAGTTGAATATTCCAGACACTTGTATAGGATTATATAGCTCAGAAAGTAGAGAGTATTATATCAGTTTAACAGGAAAATACTACATACAATAATATATTTTCAATAAATTAAATACTTCTAATTTTTATTATGAATCGTAATTATAAAAAAACAGAGGCCTGGGTAGACACAAACATCTAGTTTATTTCCACCACCCACACACATACATATCTACATATACAAGAATACTTTATTTATTGACAGGTACATTCATAGAGAAAATCAGACAGGCAAATAGACATAGTGAGGAAGGTAAAACCTGAAATATACAAGATAGAGAGAGAGAAAGAATGGGGGAAAGAAAGATGGGTGGATGGTTGGATAGACAAACAGACAAACATACAAAGAAGGTGAGCACAAAATTGATAGAAACATTAATAAAATCTAGGTACAGCCTGAACCTAACTCAATACATAAATCTAACCCTGGTTTTGAACCTGGCTTTAAATCTTAGTTGCAAACAGTTTCACTTAAGGAAAGAAGTCATAAACATCACAAAATTCACATGCCTTCTTTTATAGATCATGAAATTGCTAATATGTAAAGAAATTGATAATCATATATTTATAATGAAGCAAGCATGCTTTAACGGATGTATGATGTTAATGTGAATGGATGATCTGAGAGAGAAATTTAGTATAAGTAGAATCAGATGTTGAGTGCAGGAGAGAAGACTGCACCAGTGTAGCCATGTGATGCAGATGGGTGATGATTGTTAGGTGAATAAGTGCCAGGAGTTCTAGTAGAGGATGATCAAGGAGAACCTGGGCAGAAGTGGTAAGAGTGGATCTCAGAATTCTGAACTTCACAGAGGAGATAAAGGAACACAAGTGGAGGGAAACTGTGCTGAAAAATATTTGTCTAACTCATGCAAGCTTGGAGAAACAGATGTGACGATGATGATCTGTCTGATTGATAAATTTCTTACAAATAAAAATTCCTTCATTCTCAACTTTTATGTAATGTTCCTTTACATTTTCTTTTTGATTTTATTAATTTAGTAGAAGTTAAGGGCTGAAACATTCACTTGAAGGAGGTTTCTTCTCTGAAGACTTTCTGCTGAGAGTTTCTTACCACTGTCTGTAGCAATTATACTTTAAAAACCCTTTCTTTACTATATTTCTAATGAAAGACACTGCCTATAATTTTCAAATTACTTTGAAAATTATCAAGAATTTGGAGAGATATAGTAATATAATTAAGTTTCTTGTTACGTAAGTGTTTCTTAGGATGATGGATTGACAGTATCAGTAGAGCATCAGACAACATGCTTTACAGCATATAGTTACGGCCCTTTATGTTCTAAACTCAAATCCTGTCAAGGTTAACTTTGCCTTTCATCCTTACGGGGTCAATAAAATAAAGTACCAGTAATGCACTGAGGTTGATTTAATCGACTTTGCCCTCCCCAAAAATGGTTGGCCTTGTGCCTAAATCAGAAATTATTATTAAGCTGGTATTTGGAGCATAACTTAAATGTTTAAAAAAAATTATGATGGACATTTCTTAAATAAATATAAACACTTTAAAATAAGCAATTTTATATTGTAGAAACAGGTCCAGTTTTAGACAGTTTGGTATCAAAAGGGTTAAGCATCATTGTAGTTTTTCCTAGTTCAAATAACCATTAATTTTCACTAGTAAGCAGTATTATCTCTCATCACAATTAATATACTTCATAGTCATTCACTTCAACAAGCAATGTTTTTGGAAAGAAACTTGCTAACTATAACAGACTTATCATCTTTGACTATCTCTAAATACTCACTGATTCGCTCAGAATTTTACTCTACTAAGCAGGTTACAAAAATCAACAACATTATCTATGATTGATCTGCAAAACGGAATATGACAAGTGGAACAGTAATGTTTCATGAGTTTGATTGATTAATAAAGAAATAATATGTATAGAAGATATCTGTTCTTCACTGTTTGTCAATTTTCCATGCTTGCATAGGTTAGATGGGCTGTCATATTCTGAGGTTGACTGTTCAGGTGATCACATCTTGCTCATGCATTCTGTTTTAGCTTTGTTTCTACAGCTGGAAGCCCTTCATAATGCCAACTACTTTACAGCTTACACAGAGAACATTTTATTGTGGGCTGGATGCATTTTATCACGGTGCCAGCACTACCACATTATAAAATGGACATTGCATTTTATATTAGCACCAACACTACCTAATTACAACACTAAATTGCTTGTGTCTTTGACAAAGATGGGAAAGTATAATAGTAATAATTGTTTCTACTTTTGGCACAAGGCCAGATATTACCCCAGTGTATTACTGGTACTTTATTTTATCGACCCCGTAAGGATGAAAGGCAAAGTTAACCTCGGCGGGATTTGAACTCAGAATGGAAGGGCCGTAACTATTATAAAGATGGTGTCAGCCCAGGCAGCTAATAAAGAAATTATTATTATAAAGGGAACAGATTGGTAGAATTGTTTGAGTGCCAAACAAATGCTTTGCATTCTGGCTCTTTTTTTTCTTCTTTTTTTTTCATGTAAATACAGTTTAATAGAAAAGAAAGAATGAAATGTAAAATAGGAAAATATAAAGAAAAAAAAGGGAAAAGGGGAGGGAATGGCAAGGACTCTAGTGTCACAGAAGAGTGGGGGGAGGGGGATATGATTGGGCTCTGGGCCTAGGGTGCAGCGATAAAGGGGCTGTGCCTCGCGGACAAGACTGTAAAAGCATTCCTGTTGACAATGACCAGCAACACCAGCTGCAACAGCCACCCCACCTTACAGGGCTCCTTCCTCAGATGGGCCGCTGATGTTCCGATCTTGCAGAGGAGCTCAAATATACAGGGTCCAAGTACGCCTGAGGTCTAGACAGCCACTGGTGTAAAGAGGAAGGGGCCAGACAATTCCCGGTATTTATATTCCAAGTTCCTATACTGTCAAGTTTAACTTAGCTTTTCATCTTTCTGGGGTTGATATTATAGAGTATCAGTCACATACTGGGTTGATATTATAGAGTATCAGTCACATACTGGGTTGATATTATAGAGTATCAGTCACACACTGGGTTGATATTATAGAGTATCAGTCACACACTGGGGTTGATATTATAGAGTATCAGTCACATACTGGGTTGATATTATAGAGTATCAGTCACATACTGGGGTTGATATTATAGAGTATCAGTCACACACTGGGGTTGATATTATAGAGTATCAGTCACATACTGGGTTGATATTATAGAGTATCAGTCACACACTGGGGTTGATATTATAGAGTATCAGTCACATACTGGGTTGATATTATAGAGTATCAGTCACATACTGGGGTTGATATTATAGAGTATCAGTCACACACTGGGTTGATATTATAGAGTATCAGTCACACACTGGGGTTGATATTATAGAGTATCAGTCACACACTGGGTTGATATTATAGAGTATCAGTCACACACTGGGGTTGATATTATAGAGTATCAGTCACACACTGGGTTGATATTATAGAGTATCAGTCACACACTGGGGTTGATATTATAGAGTATCAGTCACACACTGGGTTGATATTATAGAGTATCAGTCACATACTGGGTTGATATTATAGAGTATCAGTCACATACTGGGTTGATATTATAGAGTATCAGTCACATACTGGGTTGATATAGAGTATCAGTCACATACTGGGTTGATATTATAGAGTATCAGTCACACACTGGGTTGGTATTATAGAGTATCAGTCACACACTGGGTTGATATAATAGAGTATCAGTCACATACTGGGTTGATATTATAGAGTATCAGTCACATACTGGGTTGATATTATAGAGTATCAGTCACATACTGGGTTGATATAGAGTATCAGTCACATACTGGGTTGATATTATAGAGTATCAGTCACACACTGGGTTGGTATTATAGAGTATCAGTCACATACTGGGTTGATATAGAGTATCAGTCACATACTGGGTTGATATTATAGAGTATCAGTCACATACTGGGTTGATATTATAGAGTATCAGTCACACACTGGGTTGATATAATAGAGTATCAGTCACATACTGGGTTGATATAGAGTATCAGTCACATACTGGGTTGATATAATAGAGTATCAGTCACATACTGGGTTGATATAGAGTATCAGTCACATACTGGGTTGATATTATAGAGTATCAGTCACATACTGGGTTGATATAATAGAGTATCAGTCACATACTGGGGTTGATATTATAGAGTATCAGTCACACACTGGGTTGGTATTATAGAGTATCAGTCACATACTGGGTTGATATTATAGAGTATCAGTCACATACTGGGTTGATATTATAGAGTATCAGTCACACACTGGGGTTGATATTATAGAGTATCAGTCACATACTGGGTTGATATTATAGAGTATCAGTCACATATTGGGTTGATATAATAGAGTATCAGTCACATACTGGGTTGGTATTATAGAGTATCAGTCACATACTGGGTTGATATAATAGAGTATCAGTCACATACTGGGTTGATATTATAGAGTATCAGTCACATATTGGGTTGATATAATAGAGTATCAGTCACATACTGGGTTGATATTATAGAGTATCAGTCACACACTGGGGTTGATATAATAGAGTATCAGTCACATACTGGGTTGATATTATAGAGTATCAGTCACATACTGGGTTGATATTATAGAGTATCAGTCACATACTGGGTTGGTATTATAGAGTATCAGTCACACACTGGGTTGATATTATAGAGTATCAGTCACATACTGGGTTGATATTATAGAGTATCAGTCACATACTGGGTTGATATTATAGAGTATCAGTCACATACTGGGTTGATATTATAGAGTATCAGTCACATACTGGGTTGATATTATAGAGTATCAGTCACATACTGGGTTGATATTATAGAGTATCAGTTACATACTGGGTTGATATTATAGAGTATCAGTTACATACTGGGTTGATATAATCAACTTTCACCTCCACACAAATCCTTGGCCTTGTGTTTAAATTAGAAATCATTATTTCGGTAGAGGGTCGGACAACATGCTTAGTGACAGAGTTTCGTCCCTTTACATTTCTGAGTTCAATCTCGCCAAGCTTAGCCTTTCATCCTTACAGGGTTGATAAAATAAAGTACCAGTAACGCACTGGAGTCAATTTAATCGACCCCCCCCCCCTTCCAATTGCTGGCCTTGTGCCAAACGTAGAAACCATTATTATTATTAGATAAGGATGGTGGATCGGTTTCAACAATAAGTGTTCCAGTTGTACAACCAACAGAACAGCCTGCTCATGAAATTAATGTGCTAGTGACTTAGCATTCCATAGACACATGTGCCCACAGGGCTGGATTTAATGGGAGGCAAAGTAGGCATTTAGTACATCTCCTCCTTTTAACCCTTTACCATTTACATTACTCTATATTTACTATTGTATTTTCACAGTAAAGGCTTTACCTCACACAATATCTCACAAATCTATGAAATTTTGATATTTATTTTGAGAACAATACCATAACATAAGTATGAGCACCCAGTTATGGCCAGTTTGAACAGAAAGAGGTGAGAGAGTTCTGGCCGGATATGGCCGGTTTAAATGCTAAAGGGTTAACTTAACTTATTTATCCAAATTTCTGACTAGTTTATTTATTTCAGTTTGATTATACTGTCCAAAGATTTATAAAAATGTAGAAGAATTGGTATTAACTTTTAACATCCTGTAATGACTTAGAAAATATCTAAAACTGAGTTTGTTAATTGAAATGTTTATAGTATCTTTACTTGTGGATAGATTATTGTGAACATTTGCTGTAAAATAAAATCTTTAAAACAAAATTTGTTTTTGCTCTTAACGTGGTGGATATCTAAATGTATTTGCGAGTGGATTGGCAGAATCAGTAGAGCGTCGGCTACCATGCTTAACGACATACAGTTACGGCCCTTTATATTCCAAGTTCAAATCCCGCTGAGGTTAGTTTTGCCTTTCATCCTTGCGGGGTCAATAACAAATTACCATTAATGCACTGGGGTCGATTTATTCGATTTTCCCCAAATATTGTTGGCCTTGTGCCAAAATCAGAAACCAATATTGTTATTCGGTTTATTTACAAGTAAAAAGCTTCATAAAACACCACGTTGTCATCTACTACGTGTTGTTTTATGAAGCTGTTTACGTGTAAACAAACCAAATATTAATAATATTATGATATTATTATATTATTCTTCACTTACAAATACAAAATACTTTAATATTTAATTGTAATGCTGTCATAGTACTGCTTAGCACTTTTCAAAAATCTTTTGCTAATGTGGTTTCATGTGATACAGGACACTAAGTGTTATGACTGGCACTGCACTTTGCTATTTCTGCCAAGTCACAGCCTTAACTCAATAATGAAAACCTATTGATTTGCTGGAATTAGTATGAAGTAAATTTAGAAACTATGTGGAGCCAAATCAACATGGTGCAGACAGTATGGTGTCAAGGTAGTCTGTAGGAATGGTACAGTAAACTATATTCTTCAGTTTGTTGTTATTTTTAACCCTTTCCTCACCACATTTCTAATGAAATGTGCTCTATTTTAATTAATTAATGAAGACTTTTGAAGGATTGACTAAAATTATTAATTATTTCATTACTAAGATATATATAATGTAAGGTTTTTATATAAAATTATGTTGGAAGATTTAATATAAACTGGAAACCTTTAAAATAGGTGGCTTTATTTCATAGAACCAGAGCTGGTTTAGTCTGGGCTGGTAACTAAAGGGTTAATGACTATTTCTGCTAGAACACAATGTATATTTGAAGATTTTAGGGTAAACTTAAGGTAGATATAACCAGTTTTTAGATTAGAAGGCTTTTGCTATAAGGTGTAAACACTTTCAACTATTCCTCTATACACATAAGAAATTATTAATTATTTCATTACTAAGATAATTACTTAATGTAAGGTTCTTATGAAATTATGTTGGAAGATTTTAATATAAATTGGAAACCTTTAAAATAAATGACTTTATTCCATAGAACCAGAGATGAATTTACTAAAATTATCAATTATATCATAACTAAGATAGTAACTTAATGTAAAGGTCCTATATAAAATTATGTTGGAAGATTTTAATATAAATTGGAAACCTAAATGGGTGGCTTTATTTCATAGAACCAGAGCTGGTTTGGTCTGGGTTGCTAACTAAAAGGTTAACCCCTTTTATAACTAGATTTTTGTAAAATAGATGGTTTATGTTTTTCAATTAATTGTGAAAAATTATCGAGAATTTAGAGGGATTTAGTAAAATAACTCTTTCATTATTATGTTCATGTTTAGAGCATGATTTAATAATAAAAGGTCTGACATAAAGTTGTGATGAAGTCCTAACATTTTAAAATGAGGGGTTTTGTACAAGAATTAGAGACAGCCTTGGTTGAGTTGGTACTGAAAAGGTTTTAAAACACTAACTTAAGTTCAATACATGTGTTTAACTCACAAAGTTGGCTTAAAATCTATTGATAATTACATAAATATGAAAAAGAAAGATAAAAAAAATTAAGTAATGAGAAAAAGGGGGAAGGGGTAAAGAAAGGCAGATCAAGCTGTATGGGAAAGTAAAGGACTATAAATGCCATAAATGAGAGAAAAGGGAGGGGGAAAGCAAGGACTCTTGACCACAGAAGAAAGGGAGGGTGAAGGGGAGATGGTGAGGGGTTCTGGGCCTAGAGCAGGGCAGTGTTTGGGCTGTGCCTTGCAGACAAACATTTTGAGAGAGGAAGATGAAAAAAAAAGTGAGAAAGAGAAAGAAATGAGAGAGGGCTGACTGCCAGTTATTCTGTCTGTGATCAGATCAGAAATATAGGACAAAAGAAAAACAACTAATTTTCTTTCAAAATCTCTGACTCTGTGCCAATTATTTCTACTTTTTATTATTAGACTGTGGCCATGCTACAGCTGCACCTTGACTCAGTCAATCATATTAACCATAGTACTTATTTTTTCAAGTCTGGTAAAATAAGATTTTAATTCATTTTCAGAGATGAAACATTTCAAAAACATTTACAATTACATTAACCCTCTCGATACCAAAAACTGAAACTGCCCCAGGTTCTATGATACTAAAGTGCTTATGTTAACCCTTTAGCATTTAAACCAGCCATATCCGGTCAGAATTCTTTCACTTCTTTCTGTTCAAACTGGCTGTAACTGGCCACTCGTACTGACATTAAGGTAGTGTTCTCAAAATAGATATCAAAATCTCATAGATTTGATATTATGTAAGAGAAAGCCTTTACCACAAAAATACAATAGTAAATATAGCGTAAAAGTGGTCATATTTATCTAAAAAAAACATCTATCATAATTTTATGTAAGAACCTTTGTTAAGTTATGTTCCAAAACCCAGAAAGTTATATTTCTAAATCCCTCAAATTATTGTGGCAATTTGAATTTGACCCTCAAATCCTCCCCTCACAGACACACATCTATTTTTTAAAATTTACAGCTCTCACTTATGCAGGTTTAGTTGGCCTTCAACAAGGTTGTATGTCATAGGAGGTTTCTTGGATGTTTTAATGATAGGGACCCCAGACCTCTATCATGTTACAGCTCACACCTTCACAAGTTCAGGTGTCCTCCTACAAGGTTGCATCTCGTAGGAGATTTCTTGGGTATTTTAATTATAGAGCGCCCTACACACATCATGAAAAGCAATGTGAAATGAAGTGTTTGGCTGGTTTAGTGATTCATCATCATCATCATTTAATCTCCATCTTTCATGCTAGCATGGGTTAGACGGGTTGTCTCTACTTACTTCAAATGGGACAGCCTGTCTAATCCAAGCTAGTGTGGAAGATAGACATTAAATGATGATGAACTACTAAACCATGCAGCTTCACAAAGACAGATGGGGATAGCAGAGAGAAGGGGGAGAAGAGGGATCGATGCTGGTGACATCAGCTGAAATATTTCCATTACAGGCCATGCTACAGTAACAATGACAAAACAACAGATATCAGAAATATACGTTTAGTTCTTTTTTTTATAATAATGGTTTCTGATTAAGGCACAAGGCCAGCAATTGGGGAGGGGGAGGGGTCAATTAAATCGACCCCAGTGCATTACTGGTACTTTATTTTATCGACCCTGCAAGGATGAAACGCAAAGTTAACCTCAGCGGGATTTGAACTCGGATTGTAAAGAGCCATAACTACATGTCACAAACAGCATGGTGTTCGACAGTCTACTGATACTGCCAATCCACAGCCCTTTTTTGTAATAATGGCAGTGCTCCAGCTTGGTCTCAGCCTGTTGGCTGGAACATGTAATAGAGTAATATAGTAATGTGTAGACCAGCCAATAAATTCATGAGATCGAAGGTAATCAATAAATATGTAAAAACCAAACTGAAGTGATTAACCCTTTAACATTTACATTACTCTATATATACTATTGTATTTTCATGGTAAACAATTTATTTCGCATAATTATCTCATATAATATCAAATCTATGAGATTTTAATATTATTTATTTTGAAAACAATACCTTAACATCAGTATGAATGGCCGGTTACGGCAAGTTTGAACAGAGAGAGGTGAGAGAATTCTAGCTGGATACGGTCGGTTTAAATGTTAAATGGTTAACTCCCTCCTTAGTATTTACATTACTCTATATTTACTATTATATTTACCTGATGAAGGCTTTACCTCACATAATTATCTTACATAATACTGAATCTATGAAATTTTGATATTTATTTTGAGAACAATACCTTAACACCAGTATACGAGTGGATGGCTACAGTCAGTTTGAAAAAAAAGAGGCGAAAGAATTCTGGCTGGATATATCCGGTTTAAAAGCTAAAGGGTTAATAACGAAGAGGAAAGCTGGAGAAAGCAATTATTGTATTGTAATCTGATGTGATGTATATAAAATGACAGGAGTGGTTGAGGAACATTAACAGAAGGGATTTAATGCAGTTTTGGATGTATGGAAACCTGTATAGGAAATAATAGGACAAAATCAGTAAAAAGAGTTAGTGACATATGGAAAGATGTTAATGGTAGTGGTGGTGGTAGTAACGGTGGTGATGGTAGTGGAAGTAATGGTAGTGGTGGTAGTAATGTTAGTGGTGGTAGTAATGTTAGTGGTGGTAGTAATGTTAGTGGTGGTAGTAATGTTAGTGGTGGTGATGGCAGTAGTGGTGGTGGTAATAGTGGTGATGGTGGTAATGGTGGTGATGGCAGTAGTGGTGGTGGCGGTAATGGTGGTGATGGTAGTAGTGGTGGTAGAATTGATGGTGGTGGTAGTTATGGTTGTAATGATGATAATGATGATAATGAGGCTAATAAAAACAACCCTCCCTCACCCTCTACATAAAAAACCATGTACCACTCATGACACCTGGAAATGGTAAACAACAATCTTAAAACAAGCTAAGTTTTAGAAGTATTAACAAAATTGTGAAAGGAAAGATAGAAACCAAAGAAAGGAACTGGCTGATAGGAAGAGGTTCATATGTAGTAAAATGGTTGAGGAGACAGCAGCTTATATAAACAGTTAAAAGCCCCTAAAAGCAGTGCCCCAGTATGACCACAGTCCGATGAGTGAAACCAGTAAAAAAAAAAATAACGGTTATCTAAAGTGTTGTAATAAAGGTATACAAACAAGGGAAAGGTTAATTAGTAGATGTATTTATTAGGTGTAGCTAAAGTGATGTATTTATCAGGTGTGGTGGTTAAATAGGAGGTCTTTATAGGGAGTCATTTGAAGGATCTTTAAAAGGGAGTTTATAAAGCACCAAAAGAACCATATAAAATGAGAAGGCATAATAAAGTGCAGCAATAGTAGTAGTAGTAGTGTTGTTTGTAGTATTAATAGTAGTAGTAGTGTTTTTGTTGCAGTATTAATAGTAGTAGTGTTTGTTGTAGTATTAATAGTAGTGTTAGCTGTAGTAGTAATAGTAGCAGGATTAGCTTCAATGACTTAAGTCAACAAAACAAAAAACATACACATTATACGCATTTGTTGTTCCACTTTCTGGCTCACTGTAGTAGAAATAAAAAATAAAAAAAATAAAAAGAACCAAAAATAATGAAAAACAAAAATAAAACTAAGCAAATAATAATAAAAATACAAAATAAAACAAGTCATTAGAATGATACAAAAGTTAACAAAATTCTTTTAATTAAAACATTTCATAGAAATCAAAAGAAAAACAATGTTGAAGCTTAGAAATCAAATAGAAAAAATACTATGGGATAAATAAATATACATACTCTTAGAAATCAGATCCCAAATGCAGAAAGTAACTGTAAGCACAGTCAATTGCTATAGATAATAGTTTTAAAAATCAGGTAAAATACCCCTGTAAATGGAAAAAAAGTGGCCACTAGCTGGTATTTAGAAGAATCAACTATGATTACAGTAATCAGAAGGGAGGTAGGCATAAAAGCCAAACTTGCTATCTTCAATTTGGTATTCGTGCCTATGGTCATGAATCTTGGATAATGACCAAAAGAATACGATCACGAATAGAAGCAGCTGAAATGGGATTCCTCCGAAGGGTTTTTGAAGTAATGTTATTCAATAGAGTGCAGAGCTCGGAGATCAGAGAGTCACTCCAGGTAGAGCCACTATATCTCCAAATTGAGATATTACAGCTCTGATACTATGAGTATGTGGTTAGAATGTCTCAGGAAAGATTTACTGGACAGGTTTTATGGGCAAAACGAACTGCCAGGAGACCTAGGGGTAAAACCCAAATAAGATGGTTGGATAACACCCATGAGCTTGGCTGGTCATGCTTAGGGATCAGTTGGAGATGGTTGCTTCTGACAGGACCAGCTGGAAGGAATGTTTGAGGACTCTGCGCACCATGACCCCCCTCAGGAATAAATGGACAAAGAAGAAGAAAGAAAGAAAGGAGAAAAAAATGAGAAAAAAAAGAAGAGGAGAAAGAAAAACGAAAGAAAAAGAAAGAAAGAAAGGAAAAGAAAGGAAAGAAAAAAAGAAAGAAAAGAAAGAAAAAAAAGAGAAAAAAAGAAAGAAAGAACAAAGATAAAAAGAAAAAAGAAAAAAGAAAAAAGAAAAGAAAAAAGAAAAAAGAAAGAAAAAGGAAAGAAAAGGGAAAGAAAAGGGAAAGAAAAGGGAAAAGGGAAAGAAAGAAGAAAAGAAAAGAAAAAAAGAAAGAAAGAAAAAAGAAAGAAATAAGAAAGAAAAAAGAAAAGAAAAAAGAAAGAAAAAAGAAAAAGAAAAAAGAAAGAGAAGAAGAAGGAGGAGAAGAAGGAGAAGAAGAAGAAGGAGGAGAAGAAGGAGAAGAAGAAGGAAGAGGAGAAGGAGAAGGAGAAGAAGGAGAAGGAAGAGGAGAAGGAGAAGGAGAAGAAGGAGAAGGAAGAGGAGGAGAAGAAGGAGAAGAAGGAGAAGGTGAAGGAGGAGAAGAAGGAAAGAAGAAGGTGAAGAAGGTGAAGAAGGTGAAGAAGGAGAAGAAGGAGACAGCAGCAGCAGCAGCAATGGCGACTGTGGTTACAATTATTTTCTGCATTTGAGATTTCTCAACTTTTTATCTATTCAATGCCTCGATACCTTTGAAATAAAAATATGTTGTATTTTAGAAGTCATACTGCCAAGAAAAACATGCACTAGTTGTTTTCGCTTCAGTTTTATTAACCAATTAGATAATTAGTTAAATAATTAATCATTTTATCAATTGGTTTGTCAAATTAGGTTCTGAGAGGCAAACAGAGAAAATGAAATGAGATATCGTTTTAGGATCCACTCTTCCATGCTTACAAGAGTTGGTCACAGGCTGAAGCTTATCTTAGTTTCATGAAATATTAAGCAATTAAGAATACAGTCTGTCACAAAGCTAACCCCATCCCTCCCAGCTGCCACTGAATGGTGCGTATTATCAGTATGATATGCCATAATACAAAACAGCTATTCACCAGTACAACAAGCACAACGACATTAAAACAGCTATTCACCAGCACAGAGATACCAAAACAGCTATTCACCAGTACAACAAGCACAATGACATTAAAACAGCTATTCACTAGCACAAAGATACCAAAACAGCTATTCACCAGTACAACAAGCACAATGACATTAAAACAGCTATTCACTAGCACAAAGATACCAAAACAGCTATTCACCAGTACAACAAGCACAATGACATTAAAACAGCTATTCACTAGCACAAAGATACCAAAACAGCTATTCACCAGTACAACAAGCACAATGACATTAAAACAGCTATTCACTAGCACAAAGATACCAAAACAGCTATTCACCAGTACAACAAGCACAATGACATTAAAACAGCTATTCACTAGCACAAAGATACCAAAACAGCTATTCACCAGTACAACAAGCACAATGACATTAAAACAGCTATTCACTAGCACAAAGATACCAAAACAGCTATTCACCAGTACAACAAGCACAATGACATTAAAACAGCTATTCACTAGCACAAAGATACCAAAACAGCTATTCACCAGTACAACAAGCACAATGACATTAAAACAGCTATTCACTAGCACAAAGATACCAAAACAGCTATTCACCAGTACAACAAGCACAATGACATTAAAACAGCTATTCACTAGCACAAAGATACCAAAACAGCTATTCAACAGTACAACAAGCACAATGACACTAAAACAGTTATTCACTAGTACAACAAACACTGACACTAAAACAGCTATTCACCAATACAAGCACAGTGGCACCAAAACAGCTATTCACCAGTACAACAAACACAGTGACACTAAAACAGCTATTCACCAGTACAAGAGCAGTGGCACCAAAACAGCTATTCACCAGTATAACAAACACAGTGACACTAAAACAGCTATTCACCAGTACAAGAGCAGTGGCACCAAAACAGCTATTCACCAGTACAACAAGCACAGTGACACTAAAACAGCTATTCACCAGTACAAGAGCAGTGGCACCAAAACAGCTATTCACCAGTACAAGAGCAGTGGCACCAAAACAGCTATTCACCAGTACAACAAGCACAGTGATACTAAAACAGCTATTCACCAGTACAAGAGCAGTGACACTAAAACAACTGAGTGAACTGGAGCAATGTGAAATAAAGTGTCTTGCTCAAGGACACAACACATCACCCAGTCCAAGAATCAAACTCACAAGCTCTCAATTACAAGCCCAACGCTCTAATCACTAAGCCATGCACCTTCACTTTAATTAACTAATTATCTAATTGAGTATAATACAACTACTGTATGTTTTTCATTGGCAGTATGACTTTCCCAAGGTACAACAAAATCTCACATCAAGAATCTTGCAAAACAAATATAAATAAATCATTAAAATCATACAAAAAATAAAATTCTTCAAATTAAAATATCTTATAGTATTTAAAAGAAAGCAAAAATACTGAAACTTTGAAACCAAATAAAACAAATACTTTTTTGGTATGAAATCATGTGTTGAAACAGATGTTATATTTGCAGAGGGTCATATTGTCCTAATATTGCCAAAAAATAGTAAAACACACTCACTGTTTGGTTTGGTATTCATAAAAACATAAAAATATACTGAAGCGAAAACCAAAATAAACAGTGTGTTTTACTATTTTTGACAATATTAGGACATGACCCTTCCCAAATATAACAATAAAAAGAATACTATTGAGATAAATGAATAGGAAAGTGCTCCCTTTGGTCTGACCAGAGATGTAACTAAGGTATGGCAAACATGGCCCATGCCATGGGCACCGCATGAAGAGGGCGCCACTTGGACTAGGCACACGTTTTATTAAAGTCAAATAAGCCTTGGCAAAGAGTGAAAAAAGAAACTCCTTCAGATGTATGATCTGTCTCTATCATGGGTGAGAACACTATGGTGGCTGGATCTTTAAACCATTTATTTAAATTATTAAGGCCCATAGGTAAAAAATAGAGCTGGACAGGGGTGCAATTTCACTGCTTGCCATAGGCGCTATTATCCCTAGTTATGTCTCTGGTCATGACTGACTATAGATATGCCTTTCCAAGGCACAAGCCTGGTCAGTGTATTTTTGGGAAGACCAGCAGAGGCTCATGTGTGTAAGTCTTCCCTCTCCACAACACCAATGTTATCCAAAAGAAAGGCAAAGGCTGATATAACTTGACATAAGTATCATCAGAATTCATCTTTACCAGCTGAGTTTACTGAAACAATGTGAAACAAAGTGTCTTGTTCATAGACACAATGTATCACCCAGTTCAAGAATTGAACACACAGCCTTATATTTGGGAGCCTAGCACTCTAACCACTAAGCTATGTGGTTATGATGAATAAATAAACATACAAATAAAGGTTAACTCTTAACATCCTGTAAGGATTTAGCAAAAAATAATTTAAAATAGGTTTGTTTAGTCAAATGTTTATTGTATTTTTATTGGTGATCAGACTGTTGTGAATTCTTTTTACAGTTTTAAAGTATTGGAAATTTTAATGTAGTGCAGTCATAGTGCTGCTTAGTATTTTTCGAAAATATCTTGCTAATGTGGTTTCATGTGGTACAGGATATTATTAATTTATGGAACTGGGCTGGATTTTGATTGAAAATGTAAAGGGGCATAACCATTGAATACTTCCTCTGAATGTAATTTAGTTTAACAAATCAAGATTAAAACAAGCATCCTATCATAGGCTATATCAGTCATGGGCAAACAATTTCAAAATTGCCTTTGCAGAAACTGGCATGTGTGTGTTTTCTTGTTTCTGCCACTGCCAAGTCTCCTCTCTCTTTCTATTTCTTCTTTAATTTCTCATTCTATTTTCTGATGAAGGACTAGAGTCCAAAACGTTAAGGCTCTTTTCCTACTATTTCAAGCGTAAAACTAATAATATATTTCTTCATTGTACTGTGTTGTTTGCTTTGTTATTTCTGTTTGCCTTTTGCATTTTTATATATATATTTTGTTTCTGAATTTGTTTAGCAAGATTCTTTATCTGAAAACGTGTGTTGAAACCGATATTGTTATACTTTGGGAGGGTCATGTTGCCAATAAGAAACACATGCACCAGTTGCTTTCACTTCAATTTATTATAATAAATTTATAAATTTAGGAATTTATAAATTTCCGATTGGTTGGTTGGTTCCACAACCAGATGATTGTTCATATATTGTCAAAGTTCTTTCGTCACACATTCTGTGACCTCTTCAGTGACTGGGGATTCTTTTCTTTGTTTTTGTGCCTCTCCTTTGTTCTGTCCTACGCCATCTTGTTTTTGTGTGTGTTGTGTGCTTAGTTTGCGCATGTGTTACATCCGGGTGTCTGTGTGTGTTTATATTTGTTTATTTATTTGTTTATTTACATGTTACTGGTTGGTTGTTTGTTCTATGTGTGTGTGCGTTTTCATTTTGTCCTTAATTGTAAGTTGTGATGTTGCTGTTCCATTCATGTTTTCTATTTAATTTTGGTTGGAAAAGAATCCCCAGTCACTGAAGAGGTCACAGAATGTGTGACGAAAGAACTTTGACAATATATGAACAATCATCTGGTTGTGGAACCAACCAACCGGAAATTTATAAATTCCTAAATTTATAAATTTATTATAATAAATTGAAGTGAAAGCAACTGGTGCGTGTGTTTCTTATTGGCAACATGACCCTCCCAAAGTATAACAATATATATATATATATATATATATATATATATATATATATATATATATATATATACATACTCACACACACGTATACATACATAGGTTCCCAAGTTGTCTCAGGGGGTAACCAGAGTTAAAAAAGGTACTCAATATATTGGTAGAGCACAGGCATCTTTATTACATATAAAAATCATCACGATTGGCTTGATTTCATATGAATGAAACAGTTCTAGTCCTGTAGAAGTCATTTCTGTATGTGTGCGTGTGTGCGTCCTGTAACCTAGAAGTTCGACAAAAAGGAGATCATCAAATTAAAACAAATGTAATGGGGGTTGATATGGTCAACTAAAACCAAGGTGGTGCCCCAGAATGGCCGTAGTCTACCAACTGAAGCCAGTAACAGAATAATACAAATGGAAATTAAAAGAAAATTAATTGCACTTACTTGTCTTCGTTGCGACTGACGAGAGCAATTCTGCCATAGTCCCATGCCAATCTCCGCAAGATTGAGAACAATAAAAGGAGAACCTATGATTAAAGTAGAAAAACAATATTTATTTTTAAATTCAAGTAAAAACTTAATCAATTTTTTTTTTTAAAAAACACATTCCTGAGAGAGTTGTGATAATGATAAACACACAAGCACACACACAATGTACCTCCAACCTCAGTCATGCTGCTACAATAAAGAATTTGTTTTCTTATCCCTAGTTACTGGGTTCTAACCTTACACTTCGTCCGGTAAATAGTTATTTCTTCTAAGTTACTCATAAATATAATCTCGTATATCATGTGTATATACTGAACATTTATGTAATTATATCTTAGAAATAAATTATTAAAATATTAATCTTCTTCTTCACCCACTTATTCTCGAGAGGGTCATGGGAGCAGAGTCCCCAAACACTCCCTCTAGTGGGTTCTGTCAGAAACAACTGTCTCCAACTGATCCAGCTGGATCTCTAAGTGAGACCAGGCAAGCTCATGGATGTTATCCAACCATCTTGCTCAGGGTCTACCTCTGGGTCTTCTGTCAGTTGGTTTTACCTGTAAAATCTGTCCAGCAATTCTTTCCTGAAACATTCTAACTACATGCCCATACTACTGGAGCTGTGATCTTTCAATTCGGAGAAGTAGCAGCTCTACCTTGAGTAACTCACTGATCTACGAGCTATGGACTCTATCAAGCTATGCACTCTATAACATTACTTCAAAGATCCATCGGAGGAACCTCATTTCAGTTGCAAATTCCTGTAATTAGAATTTGTAATTTATATACACCTAGTGTTGGTGCCATGATAAAACCTACACAGTATACTCAGTACATTTTTTGCACGACAAAAAAATGCACCCAATACATTATTGAAAGTGGTAGTGGCGGTGCCATGAAAAAATGCAGCCAGTGCATTCTGTAAAATGGTATTGTTGATGTCAATAAAAAAAATGCACCCAGTCTGCTCTGTAAAATGATAATGTTACTGCTATGAAAAGTGCACACAGCACACCCTGGTCTCAGACCATGACAACCCATCCAACCCATGGAAAGACAATGTAAAATAATAATTGTTTCTACTTTTGGCACAAGGCCAGCAATTACCCAGTGCATTTCTGGTACTTTATTTTATCGACCCCGTAAGGATGAAAGGCAAAGTTAACCACGGCGGGATTTGAACTCAGATCGTAAAGGGACGTAACTATGCTGCAAAGCATAGCATCTGACACTCTACCGATACTGCCAATCCACCGCCCTTTTGTAAAATAATAATGACAGTTCATTTAAAAAGAGAAGGCAAAAAAATATAAATAAATAATTATGTAAAGCTATTGTTATATTTGGAGATAGTCACGTTGCTAATTGAAAGAAACCTGCACCACATAATTTTCATATCTTTATTCGTTATTTATTTGTTTATCAATGTTCTTTTGTCATACATTCTGTGCCATCCTCAATGACAATCTGTTTTGTGCCTCTTCTTTGTGGTCTTAACCCTTTAGCATTTACATTATATATACTGTTGTATTTTCGTGGTAAAGGCTTTAACTATTATAATATCGAATCTATGAGATTTTGATATTATTTATTTTGAGGATAATAACTTAACATCATTATGAGTAGCAAGTTACAGCTGGTTTGAACAGAAAGAGGTGTGGGATCTCTCTAGCCAGATACAGCCAGTTTAAATGCTAAAGGGTTAAACTTCTACTCCATCTTGTCTTTGTTTTGTAGTGCATTTTGTGTTTCATTTCTGCGCCTCCATGTCTGTCATTTTTGTGTTTGTCATGTCAACATGTATTTTATGTGTGGGGGTTTGTATCATTTGCTGTTTTTTTTTTTTTTTTTTTTTTATGTAATGCCTTATATGTTTAGGATTGTTAATAATGTCCTAACTTATTGTCGTGAAGCACATAAGGTAGGAACAACAAACCAAACAATTTCTATAGACAATAGACAATATAAACAAAAGGTCAATTTCCATTAGATTAATATGATAAAGATATTAATATTTAATGGAGTCTAATAACAATCTTTCCATATGGCTCCATATACATGTCTGCTGTTGTTGTGAGGTTCTGTACTTTTTATCTTTAACATGGAAATGTTTTATTTGTTTCAGATTTTATCCAATAAAAGTCAGTTTTGTTTTGTTTTCCTTTTAAATATTATTGTTGTTTACCATCAGGTCCACCATTATTGACCACACCTATCATCAAAGATGGTTTAGCAATGACCATCCCATCTTTTTCTATATCTAAAACTACATTGTCCAATGAGTGTTTTGTTTTTGTTTTTCCAATGGTCAATTGTGATTTGAAGGAATTTGGCAGATATTTCTAGCAGGTCAAACAACCAAATAATGGTTCTATTGAATTCACTGAAGAAAGTAAGACTAAGCCAATGACCAGTTTCAATGATAGAAAACCCCTCCCCCATGTTTGTACAGTATTTATTTATAATAGTACTCACTGTAAATGAGGGTGTTAGGAAGGGCATCCAGCTGTAGAAACCAAGCCAAAATCTGTTCTATATGTGTAAAACAGTCACCTGACTTAGCATTGCTGACAACAAGACCACCCATCTAACCCATGCTAGCATGGAACAATTGACGTAAAATAGTGATGATGGTGATGATGACTACAAGTAACTATTACAATTTACAAGCCAGCCAGGCTCCTCTAGATAAACTATCTTTGAAAGTCCCTTGATTGCAGATAAGCTATATTTGAAAGCCCCTTGTTTGTAGATAAATTAAGTTTAAAAGCTCCTTCTTTGTAGATAAGCTATGTTTGAAATCCCCTTGTTTGTAGATAAGCTATGTTTGAAATCCCCTTGTTTGTAGATAAGCTATGTTTGAAAGCCCCTTGTTTGTAGATAAGCTATGTTTGAAAGCTCCTTGTTTATAGATAAGCTATGTTTGAAAGCCCCTTGTTTGTAGATAAGCTATGTTTGAAAGCACCTTGTTTGTAGATAAGCTATGTTTGAAAGCCCCTTGTTTGTAGATAAGTTATGTTTGAAAGCCCCTCGTTTGTAGATAAGCTATGTTTGAAAGCCCCTTGTTTGTTGATAAGCTATGCATGGTTAACTGTTGTCTTTGCATGTGACATGGCTTTAAAATGTTTCTTTTAGGTTTTTTTAATAATTCTAAAGTTGCTTAATTTTAATGACTACAGCTAAACATCTTTGATTCCATAATGAAAGGTAGAGATCAGAAGTGTCAATATGGTGATATACACAGGTAGATGTCAATAAGGTAATATACACAGGTAGATGTCAACAGTGTCAATATGGTGATACACATAGGTAGATGTCAGAAATGTCAATATGGTGATATACACAGGTAGATGTCAACAGTGTGAATATTGCCAAACTGGCATGTAGGGGGTCAGAGGTGGCCATAATGGCATGTAGGGGGTCAGAGGTGGCCATAATGGCATGTAGGGGGTCAGAGGTGGCCACAATGGCATGTAGAGGTCAGAGGTGGCCATAATGGCAGTTAGAGATCTCTACCTTCCATTATGGCCGTAGGGACCTACATTTAGTAACACCTATTTACCATCTAATCATAAGATTAGGCCAACTGAAACATAACAGGTGGATGCATGGTTGTGTTAAGGAGCTTGCTTCACAATCACATGGCTTTAGGTTCAATCCTATGGCATGGCACTGCAGGATGACCAATATCCCATGAGAAAAATTTGGTAGAAAAAACTGTGCAGAAGCCCATTGAGAGAGAGAGAGAGAGCGAGAGCGAGAGCGAGAGCGAGAGAGAGAGAGAGAGAGAGAGAGAGAGAGAGAGAGAGAGAGAGTGAGAGAGAGAGAGAGAGAGAGAGAGTGTGAGTGTGAGAGAGAGAGAGAGTGTGAGAGAGAGAGAGAGTGTGAGAGAGAGAGAGCGTGAGAGAGAGAGAGAGCGTGAGAGAGAGAGAGAGCGTGAGAGAGAGAGAGTGCGTGAGAGAGAGAGAGCGTGAGAGAGAGAGAGAGCGTGAGAGAGAGAGAGAGCGTGAGAGAGAGAGAGCGTGAGAGAGAGAGTGCGTGCGAGAGAGAGTGCGTGCGAGAGAGAGTGCGTGCGAGAGAGAGTGCGTGCGAGAGAGAGTGCGTGCGAGAGAGAGTGCGTGCGAGAGAGAGTGCGTGCGAGAGAGAGTGCGTGCGAGAGAGAGTGCGTGCGAGAGAGAGTGCGTGCGAGAGAGTGCGTGCGAGAGAGTGCGTGCGAGAGAGTGCGTCTCTCCCAGTGCGTGTCTCCCAGTGCGTGTCTCCCAGTGCGTGTCTCCCAGTGCGTGTCTCCCAGTGCGTGTCTCCCAGTGCGTGTCTCCCAGTGCGTGTCTCCCAGTGCGTGTCTCCCAGTGCGTGTCTCCCAGTGCGTGTCTCCCAGTGCGTGTCTCCCAGTGCGTGTCTCCCAGTGCGTGTCTCCCAGTGCGTGTCTCCCAGTGCGTGTCTCCCAGTGCGTGTCTCCCAGTGCGTGTCTCCCAGTGCGTGTCTCCCAGTGCGTGTCTCCCAGTGCGTGTCTCCCAGTGCGTGTCTCCCAGTGCGTGTCTCCCAGTGCGTGTCTCCCAGTGCGTGTCTCCCAGTGCGTGTCTCTCAGTGCGTGTCTCTCAGTGCGTGTCTCTCAGTGCGTGTCTCTCAGTGCGTGTCTCTCAGTGCGTGTCTCAGTGCGTGTCTCTCAGTGTGTGTGTGTGTGTGTGTGTGTGTGTGTGCATGCACATGGATATTTATGTGAAGTATTTATGTTCTATAACTTAGAGGTCCTTCAAAGATGGTGCCCCAGTATGGTCACAGTGTAATGAATGAAACTAGTAAAGGAATAAAAGAATATTAATAGAATAAAATTTGGTTCTCCGATTAACTCTTAACATCCTGTAATGAATTAACAGAAAATATGTAAAAATGGGTTGGTTACTCAAATCTTTATAGTATGTTTACCAGTGGACAAATCATGAAAATCTACAATAAACTAAAATAAAGATTTTAATTTTTAACATGACTCAGTCATTGTGCTATTTTGTTCTTTTCAAGAATGCCCTGTTAATGTGGTTTCATGTGGTACAGGACATTAAGAGGCTAGCAACAAAGCATCACATTAAATTTGAAATTTCTAAGTATATCTCTTTAGTCAAGTAAGTTTGTTTTGAAACAGCAAGCGAAGTTTGAAATAGAAGATTTTGGTGTATTTTTATTTATTTTTATTTTTTATTTTTTTTTTTTAATAAAGAAATTTTACCCTAATAGTGGGGTTTAAAACCCTACATCAATACTCATCTTTTTCCATTTCTTAGAGGATTTTAAACCCCACTATCAGGTTAAAATTCCATTAGTCAAAAAATATGGCGAAAGCTATTTCTATTTTATCTCTTTAATCATTTTATTTCTTGTGCTACGACAAATACCGAAGTAAAAAGTGACCATATCTAGTCAATATTTAAGGTGATTGGGTCCATCATTCATAACCATTCAATATGACTATATTGGGAACACATGTACTACTTACTGATCCAGTTCCACTAACTGATAGAAGGCTTATGTCAGGTTGCTCTGCTAGGAGTCTGCCCTTAGCTAACTATTATTTATTTCTTTAGTGGATATATGTTTGAAAATGAGTGATGGAAATACAGAAGAAAATTTTTGTAATTGATTTAAATCTGTTGAAAATGAAATATCTTTTCTTGCTTCAAGATTTAATCAAAAGTTTGGAGAAGTTTAGTAAAATATCTGTACTGTACAACCTCAGTACTTGACTGGTATTTTATTGACCCTGGAAGGATGAAAGGTAAAGTTGACCGCAATGAGATTTGAACTTGGTATGTTAAGAGCCATAGCAAATATCACATCGACATTTTATGTGACAATCTCACAATTCTATTCCACTGCCTTTGTAACTTTATATATTGGTATAGATTAGACTAGTGTTGACCAACTGAAATCTTATGAGAATTTTATTAAGATTTTAATTTATATACACACTTTAGTAATATGTAATGAAGAATAAAATTGTCAGCATACACTTATGCAGGTTTAGTGGCCTCCTATGAGGTTGTATTGCATAGGAGATTTATTGGACGTTTTAACACTAGCATTTAAACCAGCCGTATCTGGCCAAAATTCTCTCATCTTTCTGTTTAAACTGGCCATAACTGGCTGCTCATCCAACATTAAGATATCGTTCTCAAAATAAATGATATCAAAATCTCATAGATTTGATATAATGTAAGATAAAGCCTTTACTGCGAAAATACAATAGTAAATATAGAGTAATGTGAATGCTAAAGGGTTAATGATATGACTCCAGTCTTATGAAAAGCAACAAAAATGAAGTAACTTGCTCAGGAACACAACACATTAACCAGTCCAGGAATCAAGCCCACAATATTATGATTGTGAGTCCAACACTCTAGCCACCAGACATGCATCTTTGAACAGAGGTGGACTCAAGCTTGTTGGTATTGAGAAGGTTAATGAAATTAATTCAAAATTTTATGAAGACTATGAAGAGGAAGACTCACCAGCCAGCCAATAACATTGAGCAATAAATTCACTGGGATACCGCCATATACGTTTCCTCTCGGTAAAGAGGAATTCCGACTGTTGCAAGAGATTTCTGTGTTTGGTGAAAAGACAGGTGAGTAAATCCTTGATGATGACAGAGAAATAGAATCCATTGTAGTAAGAAGAAGCTATTTCCTTGATGGTGCTTGGCAGAACAACAACAGCTAGAACAACTGGATGAGGTAGTACATACTTCAAACATATCTGAAACAAAAAAAATGATATTTTCATATCCATAACATTAAATCTTTCATTACCACATTTCTAATGATATACACACTATTTTAATTAATTAATGAAGGATTTTGAGGGATTTACTAACATTTTTATTTCAATACTAAAATAGTAACTTATTATAAAGTTCTTATATAAAATTATGTTGGAAGATTTTTATTTAAATTGGAAACCTTGAGTGGTTTTGTTTCAAAGAACTGAAGCTAGTTTTGGTTGGGTTGGTATCAAAGGAGTTAATGAAGAATTTTGAAGGTTTTATTAAAATTATTAATTATTTAATTACTAAGATAGTAACTTAACATATGGTTCATATATAAAATTATGTTGCAATATTTAATTTAAATAGAAACCCTCTAAAATGGGTGACTTCATTTCATAGAACCAGAGCCAGTTTTGGCGGGATTGGTAACAAAAGGGTTAAATGGTTCTTATATAAAAGAATGTTAGGTTTTAATTTGAATATGGATCGTTCTGTTTCATAAAATCAGGAGCAGTTTTCGTCAGGTTAGTAACTAAAGGGTTAAAAATGCATAAACATATATACAATAGTTAGTGTTAACATATCTAATAGATGGAACAACTAATTTTAAATATCTGCAGGGAGGAAAAAAAAGTATATTAGTTCACAACTAATATTATTTTAACTATTTCATCAAAAATGGGAAAACAACTGTAGATCTTTTAATCTTGTACATTGGTTGGTGTAAAAGATAGAATTTTTTTAGGATATTTTATTCATGTAGTCTATTAACTCTAACATTTAAACTGGCTGTATCCGGCCAGAATTCTGTTTGTGTTCTGAGTAAAAATCTTGCCAAGGTTGGCTTTGCCTGTCATCCTTAGAGGGTCAATGACAAAGAACCAGTGGCCCACTGGGGTCGATTTGATCGACTTTCCCCTCCCCCAAAATTGCTGGACTTGTGCCTAAATCAGAAACCATTATTTTAAATATTTTTTTAAAATCCATTTACCATTGTATATATAGTGCATCATATAATTGTTACAAACAATGCTTTGTAAACAAGAAAGGAAGGAGAGAGATGAAGGGAGGGAGAGAGTAGAAATCGGGTAAGAGGCATAAATGTAAGGGAGGGAGATAGGACTCAAAACAGCTGAAAGAAAAGGAAACAAAATAAATGAGATAAATACACGCAGACTCAGACACAAACACATGAGCACACACCAAACAAAATGTATGTATGCATGGTCCCGTAACTCCTGATAGAGCCGTAGGGGCACTGTATTGAGATATGGTGTTTCTTGGGCATTTTAAGCCTGGTGGAGCTCATCCCTCTCCAGGCCTGAGTCCAGCAGATTTCTTCCAGAGAAGGATAGAAGGTGAGAGAGAGGAAATGAGAAAGAGATATAGAGGAAGAGCCGGCCCCAGTACTAGACAGTGAGTGTGTTTTACTACTTTTGGCAATATTAGGACAACATGATCTTCCCCAAATGTAACAAAATGAGATAAAACTTGTTCAAAAACTATATACATTCATCATCACCATCATTTTTATGTCCACTTCTCCACACTTGCATGGATTGGACGGATCCTTCTCAGCATCTCTCCACCCATCGTAATCCTTTATCATTGCCTCTGTGAGTCTCACTAATTTGAGGCCAGCTCTCACAACATTTGCCCAGATCTTTCATGGTCTACTACTGTGATTTCCTTCCACTGACATTTCCTGGCACTTCTTCACCATTGATCATTGTCCATGCACATCATATGTCCAAACTGATGCAGTCTTCTCTCCTGCACACCACTTTCCTCTTAAACCCAGCTTCTCCTTCAAATCAGCCAAGCTCTGCCTATCTCTCACACTTATGTTGCACATCCAATAAAGAATGTTTGCTTCATTTCTTTTCAGTCTATGCATGTCTCCCACAGTCACTGCCCATGTTTCATTACCATACAGCATCGCACTTCACACACAGGCGTCATACAGTATGTTTTATTGTTTGTTTAGGTGAAGATAGAGGTGTGTCCAAGTGGAGATACACCAACGCATTATATTCATTATTCTCTATTACTCTATTATATGTTCCAGCCAACAGGCTGAGGCCATGCTGGGGCACTGCCATTGATGCTACATGTTCTATAGCCATTGATGCAAAAAGGAGTTTGTTGCTACATCCCTTATTTGCACTTCTCGTTCTGTGGGTTCATCCAAGATCTTGTTTAGCAGAATGTCGAGATATTTCTTGAAAACATCTACATTCACACCATGTAGATCTCTCAGATTCTTTGGCAGCTTATTAAAAATCTGGGGTCCCTTCAACAGCAAAGCAATTTCTAGTAAGAGTAGAATTAGTTTTCTCAATCAAGCAGACTGAGGTTAACACAGTTACATACTTTCTCCAGAAATCACATGACTATGACTTATAAAATTTCAGGATGGCTGACTAACAACAATGTGCTTTCTCTCCTCTCTATCCTTTTCCGTTTTTTTCTACTCGTCTGTCTTTTTTTTCTTTTCTCTCCCAAGCAGCCTCTCTCTCTCTATGTATCTATCTTCTGTTGAAGAATTGGTACCCAAAATGTTAAGAACCCCTTTCAATTATGGTCTGGTCTCTTCCAATCCTCATAGCTGCTGATACTGTATGTCCATGTTATAGGGGAAAAAAGTGATGTTTGAAGGATCATGAATCCCTGTCCAACTATTTTCCAACTATATCAAGCCTAAACTAATATATCATCATTGTATTATAGTTTTCTACTATGTTGTTTTGTTTTGTTTTATTAACTTTTCTTATAAATACTTAACCCTTTAGCATTTAAACCGGCCATATCCGTCTTGAATTCTCTCACCTCTTTCTGTTCAAACTGGCTGTAACTGGCCACTCACAATGACGTTGAGGTATTGTTCTCAAGATAAATATCAAAATCTCATAGCTTCGATATTATGTGGGATAATTATGTGAAATAGAGTGTTTACCGTGAATATACAATAGTAAATATAGAGCAAAGTAAATTCTGAAGGGTAACGCTTTAGTTACCAACTCAACCAAAACTTGTACTTCCTTCTTTAGTAAATAAATGGAGAAATGCTATCAATGAGAAACGTGTGTTTTTTTTTTAAATAACATTTTCATTCTTAGTTTAGTTGTTTCCCACTTTATCAGTATTTGAATTGATCAAATTTTGTATCAACAAAGAATCTCCAGTGGGTAACTATTTACATATAGCATCATTGATGTCCTCTGCCAACTCAGGTGAATCTAGTCGCAATTATGTGTCTTTACTAATGTAGTAATGTAGTGGGGAGAGTCATAGAATTTTAAAGTAATAGAGAGAAAGTGACAGCCGAACAAGTATCCTCAGCTTCTAACTAACTTATCCTCCGCTTCTGGAGAATACATTGCCCTGGAGGATGGCAATCGAGACGCACTGGAACAGCCACTCTACCTTGTGGTGCTCGCATCTGCAAGCAGCCAACTCCATTCCGATAGTAGTGAGTAGAGATGTGATCTGGGGTCTAAGAACACCAGAAATCTCAACTGCTACAAGTTCTACCACAAACCTATCTGAGAGTGGCTGATACTTGGACAGTTTGCCCTCTTCAGCTCGACGGGCAGCAGAGCCTGGTAGTCAAGGCTAGTAGTCAAACGCACCAGGTTGCCACAGCTATATATGAACTTCAATAGGAATTTAAATTTGTATTTTTCTCATTTTGAACTAGAACCTTGCTCTTTCACAGACGGTGTTTCCTAAACTGTGTACCTCAGTTTGGGAGCCACTGCTAATCTGCTAGAAATAGCAATTACTATAGACCTAAGATGGGAAAGTCATGGCTGGAACACTTTCATTATGAATTTACTTGATCAGAGCTAACTGAGATTAAAAAAAACCACCCCTCAATAGCAATTTCATATTCCTACATTTCACCACAGTGTCATTCATACAGTTAACTGGAAATTATAGTCTAAAGCCCTTCACTGTTTCATTAAATCACATTCTTATTCACTGATGTATTTATATATAACTACCATTATATGTTTGAAGATTTATATATAATTGTTAATGACTGTTCCTTTTTCTGTCATACACTTCATATTACATACATGAAATGTCAAATCCAATACAAATAGCTGTCCTACTTTCAATATTTTGTTAATGAAGTGTATAGTTATATTTTTGCCTATCCTCTTAACCCTTTACCATTTACATTTCTCTATATGCTATCATATTTTCATGGTAAAGGCTTTACTTCACATAATTATCTCACATAACATCGAATCTACGAGATTTTGAGAACAATACCTTAACATCAGTATGGGTAGCAAGTTATGGCCAGTTTGAACAGAAAGCGGTAAGAGAATTCTGGGCGGATATGGCCGATTTAAATGCTAAAGGGTTAATATTGAAGTATTTGTGTGCGTATGTGTAAGTGTGTGTATATGTAAGTGTGTGTATATGTAAGTGTGTGTATATGTAAGTGTGTGTATATGTAAGTGTGTGTATATGTAAGTGTGTGTATATGTAAGTGTGTGTATGTGTAAGTGTGTGTATGTGTAAGTGTGTGTATGTGTAAGTGTGTGTATGTGTAAGTGTGTGTATGTGTAAGCGTGTGTATGTGTAAGCGTGTGTATGTGTAAGCGTGTGTATGTGTAAGCGTGTGTATGTGTAAGCGTGTGTATGTGTAAGCGTGTGTATGTGTAAGCGTGTGTATGTGTAAGCGTGTGTATGTGTAAGCGTGTGTATGTGTAAGCATGTGTATGTGTAAGCTTGTGTATGTGTAAGCGTGTGTATGTGTAAGCTTGTGTATGTGTGTGTATGTGTAAGCATGTGTATGTGTAAGCATGTGTATGTGTAAGCGTGTGTATGTGTAAGCTTGTGTATGTGTAAGCTTGTGTATGTGTAAGCGTGTGTATGTGTAAGCGTGTGTATGTGTAAGCGTGTGTATGTGTAAGCTTGTGTATGTGTAAGCTTGTGTATGTGTAAGTGTGTGTATGTGTAAGCATGTGTATGTGTAAGCTTGTGTATGTGTAAGCTTGTGTATGTGTAAGTGTGTGTATGTGTAAGCGTGTGTATGTGTAAGCTTGTGTATGTGTAAGCGTGTGTATGTGTAAGCGTGTGTATGTGTAAGCGTGTGTATGTGTAAGCGTGTGTATGTGTAAGCGTGTGTATGTGTAAGCGTGTGTATGTGTAAGCGTGTGTATGTGTAAGCGTGTGTGTGTGTAAGCGTGTGTATGTGTAAGCATGTGTATGTGTAAGTGTGTGTATGTGTAAGTGTGTGTATGTGTAAGCATGTGTATGTGTAAGCGTGTGTATGTGTAAGCTTGTGTATGTGTAAGTGTGTGTATGTGTAAGCATGTGTATGTGTAAGCATGTGTATGTGTAAGTGTGTGTATGTGTAAGCTTGTGTATGTGTAAGTGTGTGTATGTGTAAGCATGTGTATGTGTAAGCGTGTGTATGTGTAAGCTTGTGTATGTGTAAGTGTGTGTATGTGTAAGCGTGTGTATGTGTAAGTGTGTGTATGTGTAAGCGTGTGTATGTGTAAGCGTGTGTATGTGTGTGCATGTGTAAGTGTGTGCATGTGTAAGTGTGTGCATGTGTAAGTGTGTGCATGTGTACAGAGTTGTTGATCTTATGTATTCACTGCTAGGAATCGAACCCATGACTCTACAATCGTGAGCTGGACACCCTTACCACTAAGTTACATACCAAATGTTCATACTTATATTTAAACCATCCATCATAATTTCATGTAAGAACATTTTTTTTGTTAATTAATGTTCTAAACATCAACTTGAGTTAGTTACTTTATTAAATTCCTCCAAATTGTTGATTATTTTCAAAATTATTTGAATCACATTGGCTGTGTCTTTCATTATAAATATAGTAAGAAAAACATTAAATTATTTGGATAATAAACAAATTTTGTTTTCAAAATCATCATCATCATCATCATTTAACGTCTATCTTCCACGCTAGCATGGGTTTAGACAGGAGTTGTCCCACGTGACGCAAGATTGGTTGTCTTGCTCGTATAGGACTGTCTGGCGGGTTTTCTACAGCTGGATGCCCTTCCTAACACCAACTACATTTACAGTGTGGACTGGGAGGTTTTTACCGTGTTACCTACACGGCCACATTACAGCGTGGACTGTGATTTTTTGTCATGACACTTACACAACCTCATTTATTTAGGACTGGATGTTGTGGCACCGACATAACTTTAGGTGTAGATGGGAGTGGGAGTAAGGGTAGTGGGGTAGGGGGTGTATTTTTGGTTAAGAGGAGCCTACTGACTGTAGGTTTCGCTTTGTACTTGGGCAAGGCGGGACTTCTGTATTACTGCATAGCGCCAAAGATCTCGATATTTATAGTAAACTTTAGCTGACAAAGTTTCTCTTCCATACCAACATTTTATTCAAATGTAAATATGTAATTTTAAAATATATCATTATTATTATTTGTTTGTTAATTTCTTTCTACTTGATTTCAGTGCCCCCCACCCCCCTGTCTGTTGTTTTGTCCCCTTTTTGTTGGCCCTTGTGGCTAATAAAAAGAAATATTTTACCATGCTTGCAGCATTTTTATCTTTGCTAAGTTTATTTGAAGACCTTGCTTTTAGACTCTGCTCCCATGTTTGGAATTTCTTCTCTAATTCTTTACCTGAAAACACTGATCTTTACCACCAAGGACTAACTTTGTGGACCCCAGTCCAGGAACTGCAGGATTAACCCTTTAGCATTTACATTACTCTATATTTAGTATTGAATTTTCACAGTAAACACTTTATTTCACAAAATATCAAATCTACAAGAATTTGATGTTATTTTGAGAACACTACTTTAACATAAGTATGAGCAGCCGGTTTGATTGCTAAAGGATTAAAGTATCCCCTCTATCCCATCATCATCATCATTTTACGTCTGCTTTTCCCTGCTTGCAAGGGTGGGACGGAAACTGATTCTGGCTTGATTTCTACAGCTGGATGATTTTCCTAACACCAACCTCATTTACAGTGAGTGCTGGGAGCTCTTTTGTCGTGGCACCTCCACGACCACTTTGCAGTGGAATGATAGGGACCCCAGTCCTGTCATCTCATTTCTACAGCTGAGTAAACTGAAGCAATGTGAAATAAAGTGTCTTGCTCAAGGAAACAACACATCACCCGGTCTGAGAATTGAACTCACAACCTTTCGATTGCAAGGCCAATGCTCTAACCACTTAGCCATGTGCCTCCATTATGTGTTAATTCAAAGTTAGTGCACTCCTTCTCAGATTGCCAACACTGCAGCTTGCAGAGTCTATGTCAACTGTGTGTGGTTAGGAGAGAACTGTTTAGGAATACTGTTGGGTTTATTTGTAATTCCCAGCTTCCTTGACAGGTTGCCTTCAGCACAGCTGAGAAACCTTGTCTCCCCCTGATATTGAGACTCACAGTTACAGTCGCTTGGAATAAAACTTGTTACCATGACATTGAAGCCAGTGACCTTAGGTAAAACTGGGAGCTCACAATGATGGTCTAATACAGCTGATTTCTCTCCGTTGTGTAGGCAGATGAAAGGAGAGAAAGTTACAGATTCAGGCAGACGGGAAGAATGAGGTTATCTTTATGTTACTATATGAAGAGAAGGGGACAGCATTATTCCTACATATACAACAGGTTGGTGATATGAAGGGCATCTAACTGAAAAAAGCTTGTCAAACAAAGGGCTGTCAAAGATAAGGCAACCTCATTAGTGTTGGTGATCTGCATGATAAATGTACTGTGTACATTCTGTAAAGTGGTTTATAATAGAAGGGCACCCAGCTATAGAAAACCTGCCAAACAAAGAGTTGAAAGGACTCTTCCACTGTGTCAAAGACATAACTACCTCCCTAGTGCTAGAGTCATAATAAAATGCACTCAGTAGAATGTGGATCAATAATCCTGTCTGAATACCAAATCGGTCATTGAAAACTTGTCTAACCCTTACTAACAAGGAAAATATTAAATGATGAGATGAGGATGACATCAACATCATTTAACCCTTTAGCATTTACATTACTCTATATTTACTATTATATTTTTACAGTAAACACTTTATCTGACATAATATCAAATCTACGAGATTTTGATGTTATTTTGAGAACAATACCTTAACATGAGCAGCCGGTTACAGCCAGTTTGAACAGATGGGGGTGAAAGAATTTTGGCCGGATATGGCCAGTTTAAATGCTAAAGGGTTAATGCCTGATCCTTGCTAGCAAAGGTTGTACATTCATGTAATTATAATTTACAATAGTTGACTGAAAAGTTCATAGGCTAACCAAGATTCCCTCATGGAATGACCAAATGAGGTTTATTTTTTGACAGTCCCAAGAAAGAAACAAGGCAGTTATTAATAAGAAGATTTGAAATAAAAGTGTGCAAGATTTCACAGCTCTAGCATTACTCCTTCATAGTCAGCCTATTGAAATTTTCTGCAGACCCTCGTATAAATATCTATAAATTCTTAGTTTACTTAGATAATAGGGTGTGGTTTCAGATAATTTGGTTGCTATTTCAAGCAGATTGAGAAGTGTCTCTTGCTCTCTCTCTCTCTCATGTAGAAGCTCTCCCTGACTCATGTAGAAGCTCTCTCTCTCTCTCTCTGATTGTATATTTGTGTATTAGATTAGTGAGGTCATTGGTCTTCGTGTTAGATGAAATACTTGTTTTAAAATAACTTGTGGAATATGAGCTCTGCTGAAGTATATGTGGGATGTAAATGTATGCGATTAGTCTTAAAGAGCAAATATCTCTTTTTCTTAATTTCTTTTATTTTATTTTAATTTTTAAAATTCATTTATTTTATTTTATTCTTTTATAGAACAAGTATCCGTATCTCGTTTTAGTTTACCTGTCAGATGAGGAAAATAGGGTAATACGATAGCAATATATTTAAAACATGCCTAGTCTATATTGTATTGAGGTGGCTGACATCAGGGTCAGCTGTACTGCTGTTAATAATGTTCTCTCTGTAAAGTCTAGACAGACTTCATATCTTAAATGTTGTTGCTTATAAATCTAAAACCCGACATTCAATTATAATGTAAGATAGACTGTAATCCATGTAGAAGTTTCAGCTGCTGTTGTTTAATCAAATACACTAGACCAGAGGTTCTCAAACTCTTTGGGCCACCGCCCACCTCACGGCTAAGTAATACCCTCAGTGCCCTCAACCCCGTTTGCAGAGAGACCTGCCTACCTATATTATTTACCACAATTGTAAATAATATATAATAAATAAAATCACTAATTTATATATAATAAATAATATATATACTATGTATAAATAAATATTATATATTTTTTATTTTACTATATTTATATATACTATATATCATTTGATATTTAATATACTACCTCTCACCACCAACCCCTTAGGCTCCAGCGACCACTGCACCTTCCCAATGCCCATCCCCGGTGGGTAGCACCCACTTTGAGAACAGCTGCACTAGACAAATGTCTTTTATAATCTTTGTGGGCAGGAAATGGGGGGGGGGAACCTGGCTTGTTTTTGCTCTGTTTATGACAACTCCTCAGGGATTGCCTGCTTTTGTCCTCAAGCAGAGAGTGTGCGAGTGAGTGCGTATCATCCTCATCACCATTTAACGTCCATTTTTCCACAGCATGGATTACACAAGTTGTGCCATTGTGAAACAAGCCAGATCAGATAACCGTGTCTTGATCATACAGAACTGATTTTGGCTTGGCTTCTACAGCTGGATGCCCTTCCTATTGCCAACCACATTCAGAGTGTGTATAGGGTGATTTTTTTTTGTGACACCTACACAACGACTTTACTGTATGGGCTGGGCACTTTTGTCATGACAAAGACATGACCACTTTACAATGTGGACTGGGTGTTTTTCATTGTCACAAACGTGACTACAGTGTGGCCTAGGCACTTTTTGTTATGGCACCAAAATGACCACTTTACAGTCTGTATATATATATATTTATATATATGTATAGCCACAATAATTAAGAGATTTCCTAAACTGCAAAATCTGATTAGCATAAGTAAACTTTGCTGGCAGTCATGTCAATTGAATAATTATAGATTCTGGTGATTCTGCATGTTGTCATTAACAGGAATAAATAGATCGACTAAAACAGATTTTAGTCCTATTTGGAGTAACTCCTCAGAGACCATTCTTTGTCTGTGAGCCTTTAAAGCTTCATTCAGTAAATCAGAAAATATTAACTTATATTACATTATCGACTAAGTAAATTAGAAGTGACCTACAGAAAATCCTTACATATATATATATATATATATATATATAAAATCATCCTCATTTTACGTCCACTTTCCCTGCTTGCAAGGGTGGGACAGGTCCTCTTCAGCACAGTAGATCTCTCCATTCATCACGGTCCCTCGTCATCTCCTCTGTGAGCTTCAGCAATTAAATTTAATATACATATATATATTATACAGCTGTTGCTATATTTGTATGTTATGACCACAACATACAAATATAGCAACAACTGTATATAAGTATATTAAATTTGATGTTTACACTCTACTAATGTATTGAGTACCTTACTTACTGTGTTTACCCACGATTGAACCTGGGACTCTCACTCTTTCTCTATCTCTCTCTCTCTCTATATATATATATATATAATATAAAATTAGAATTTTATTTCTCGCCCTAGCACAGCTGATACATAAATGTAAGTATGTACATGTACACACACATATATATATATATACGCACACAAACACATATATATATACATACACACACATATATACATACGGGTTATGAACAACAGGTGACAATCAGTCACAGCACAGCTTCAAATCGGGCCGTTTGTTTACAAAC
>OZ024746.1:93060012-93117512 GCA_964016885.1 Eledone cirrhosa | reverse complement strand
AAAGGCTTAAATAAACAGTTTTGTATTGCAGGACTGGGAGCAGTTTTCACAGGATTAACACTTTAGCATTTAAACCAGCCGCATTCGGCCAGAAATTTCTCAACTCTTTCTGTTCAAATCGGCTGTAACCAGCCACTCTTAACAACATTAAGGTATTGTTCTCAAAATAAATATAAAAATCTCAGATTCGATATTATATGAGAATTATGTGAGGTAAAGCCTAAACCATGAAAATACAATAGTAAATATAGAGTATTGTAAATGGTAAAGGATTAAACACAAGATCCACTTACAGTTACATAATCTTTATTTTACAAAAAATTCAGTTAAATACTGTCATTGAAGATTTTTCCCTAGCTTGTTTCTAGATCTGAAACATTTCTTCAAGGAATTTTGTTTACCTATAGTATGTATAATCTCATTTAATCAACATTTTTCAACTCACAATATTTCATAATACTATACCATATATTAAGGTGGCACATTGGCAGAGTCGTTAGAAAGTCGGATAGAATATATATATTCATTCTGGCTCTTTGCTCTCAGAGTTCAAATCTCACTGAGGTCAACTTTGCCATTCATCCTTTTGAGGTTGATAAAAAGAAGTACCAGTCTAGTACTTGGGTCGATTCTTCCTCTATACCTCTCTCTCACCTATCCTTCTCTGGAAGAAATCTGCTGTACTCAGGTTTGGAGAGGGATGAACTCCACCAGGCTTAAAATGCCCAAGAAATGCTGTATGTCAATACAGCACCCCTACAACTATCAGGAGTTACAAGATCATACATTCATACCATATATTAAATGTATTCAGTAGACTCTAAAGTGGCTGACAATGCAATGGAGACAATGTTGTGTAGAGAGAATGTGACTCTTATCAAGGACAATAACCTCCCTAGTACTGGTGCCACAATAAAATGCCCCCAATAGACTCTGTAAAGCAGTCGACAATTGACAACATTGAGTAGAGAGACATTTTAGTCATGTCAAAGACATGACAACCTCTCTAATGGTGGTGCCACAATAACATACACTCTGTAAAGTGGTTGGTGAAAAGATATTTAACAATAGAAATCATGCCAAAATTTGGAACATACAAGCATGTGCTCTCCAGCCCATCTAGGGTAAGGAAGGCAGACATAAAATTATGATAATATTAATGAAGTTAGTCTTGATGACAAGAATAGAAACAACAAAAGGTTAAAATGCCATTTATTCTCCAAATAATATGAAAGCTTTGTGGTCTTCATTTTCTCTTATTTCTATTGAATCTTATCAAATCCATTGTCAGATTGACAGATTAAAGTCCCTGGTCCTCAAACAAAAATTATTAAAAAGATTTGTAATAATAATTATAACGAATCGTAGAGAGTATATGTGTACATGTGTATGCACACACACGGGGGGGGGGGGGGAGAGTGTGCGCGTGTGTGTGTGTGTGTACACATATATATATACACAGACATATATATATTCCCACTGCCGCCGCCTGATTACAGCTTTGACAAGACAAAGAATCTCAGAACCATCTGAATTCCATAATTGCTCTGAAAACCTTTGGCTGACAATGAATTGATACAGTGATTGATCACTGGAAAACAGCTTCGATTAAGTTGCATAATAGATTAGTCAAGAAAAATCCTGATATATTGAAAAGGTTAATTTATTGTATTGGAATGTTGGCCTGTCAAAAATTACCACATGGAGGTATCAAACACAGGACCTAATTATTGTGAAACAAACTTCTTAACCATTTGGCCATACTGTATAAATATCTTTTAACCCTTTAGCATTTAAACCAGCCATATCCAGCCAGGATTCTCTCACCTCTTTAGTTCAAACTGGCCACTCATACTGATGTTAAGGTATTGTTCTCAACATAAATAATATCAAAATGTTATAGATTCGATATTATGTGAGAAAGCCTTTACTGTGAAAATACAATAGTCAATATAGAGTAATGTAAATGCTAAAGGGTTAAAGGTATAATGTCTGTGGAATGTTTAGCTACTTACATGTTACTTTCATGATAATTATGCAAGATAAAGTGAAAATATAATAGTAAATACAGAGTAATATAAATGCTAAGGGTTAAGTATTGATTGATCACAAAACCAACCAAGATACCACTATGCTTATATAGCATGGGTTTTATCACCCTAATATTATTAGCTAACATAGTTTTATCACCCTGCTATGATAAGGCAGTGGAGGTACTATTATTAGCTAACACATTCTCAATGTTTTCCATTTACTGCCCATTTATTGATTTCAAACTTACAAGCCAAATTTTGTATTGATTTTTACTCTAAGAACTATATCTAGCCCTAAACTATATATAGATTTAACAACGAGACAGCCATGGAGCTTGACCTGCTAGAAATAGCAGTCAAGTCTCCCTGTAATCAGTGGGATTGAACTGGGTCTGCTTGATGGGTGATGACCTGGGGCTAAACAACAGTAGGTCTTTGTAACAATAGTTCTATTGATTGCACTGAGTCATTGAACAGATTGATTACAACTGTACCATATGGTTGCTGAGTCAAAGCTAAGATGAGGTAAGGTTCAACACTGTTTTAAGACTGACTAGCTCTGTAACATGGTTACTGAGTCAGAGCTAAGATGAGGTAAGGTTCAACACTATGTCTTAAGACTGACTAGCTCTGTAACATGGCTGCTGAGTCAGAGCTAAGATGAGGTAAGGTTCAACACTATTTCTTAAGATTGACTAGCTCTGTAACATGGTTGCTGAGTTAGAGATAAGATGAGATGAGATTCAACAGTATGTCTTAAGACTGATTGACTACCTCTGTACCATATGGTTACCGAGTCAGAGCTAATATGAGATGTGACTTAACAACAACAAGAACAGAAGCCGCTAGCCATGTAATATTTTCTAACATTTACAGATGATCTGCAAGACATGGATTGTACATACACAAAAACAAAAATGATCAGTGTACACATTTCACACAAATTATCTGCGCATCATCTGTGGTGTAACATACCAAGGTCGCATAACAAATGCAGAAATTTTCACATGCACAGAGCAGTCACATCTCTTTGCTCAGGTTCAAAACCAGCAATTGTCATGGATTGGTCATCAAATCTGGCATCCAATTAGTAACGTCCATGCTGAGTGTCTTCTGTTACATTGACTACCAGGAGGCCGCCGCAAGAGACAAAGACCGAAGACCACATTCCAAAGAATGGTCACAAAAGAACTGAATGCAAAAGTCACAATTCAGTAAAAAAAAAAAAATCAATGATAGAAACGCTTGAGCAGCTTTTATTTTATCTCCCTCCTGACATTATGACATTATTTCATTACTAAGATAGTAACTATGTAAGGTTCTTATATAAACTTATATTTTAATTTCAATTGGAAACCTTTAAAATGGTTGGTTTTATTTCATAGAACCAGAGCCGGTTTTGGCTGGATTTGTAACTAAAGTGTTAAACTAAAAAAACTTTTGAATTTTAACCATGTCTGAAAACTAACTTGGTGATTCAGCAAGTTAATTACTGAATCAAGCATTACCAGAGAAATTGTGACAGTGTGCGTTTAGTTAGTATCCTTGGCTCACTGTCATAAAATTGAGAGTTTGATTCCTAATGGTGTTGTGAGTCTTTGAGCAAGATACTTTATTTCACATGGCTCCAGTCCACTCAATTGTACCTGCAATTAAAAAAGGGGGCCTTATCCCACATTGTCTTGCTGAATCTCCCCGAGAACTACATTAAGGGCACATGTGTCTATAGAATGCTCAGCCACTTGCATATTAGTTTTATTAGCAGGCTATTCCATTGTTCAAACAACTGAAACACTTGTCATCAGAACTGGCAGCAGTCCAACACCAAAATAATTGATTTTGCTAGACTTATAAGCATTTTTTAAGTTAAAAAAAATAACCACAAAAAAACTTATTTCATTAGATAATGAGGTTTAACAGTTCTTTGTATGTATATTGTTCTCTGGTCATTCTGGTATATAGCGAATAAAGCAATTATGATAGTTTACCAGTGGTCATATTCAGATAGCCAGAAATTATCATGTTCAATTATGCTTTCCTAATTATACCTAGGCAGCAAACTGACAGTCATTAGAACGTCAGAATGTTTCATGGTTATTATGGCTGTGTTCTCTGAGTTCAAATCCCACAGAAGTCAACTTTGTCTTCTGTCCTTTGAAGGTCGATAAAAAACGTACATACAGATACATGAATCCAGAAAGATTTGCAAGGGGTTGTACATAAAGGGAGGTAGAAGTGAAATGATCATAGCCTTGTTTCATTTCATCGTGTGGATGTAAGAAAAAAAGATGAAGAGCAAAGCGGTTTAAGTTCCCAAAAAAGAAAAATATCAGTCCAATACCGGAGTCAAATCTTTACCTCCCTTTCTCTCTGGAAGAAATCAGCTGCATCCATACCTTGAAAGGGGATGGGCTCCACTAAATACTTAAGTACCCTCCAAAATACTATAAGTCATGACAACGCCCCTATGATTGCATCAAGACTTATGAGTCCATACATACAAACATATAATTATACACAAAAAGGTGTCTACTTAGTTCCTATTTTATTGTAAATGAAGTTACAAAGTCTAGTAGTAAGGTTGTTGGATTCATGATCATAAGGTTGTGGCTTTGATTCCTGAACAGGGCGGCATGATGTGTTCTGGAGCAAAATACTTTATTTCCCATTGCTCCTGCCAAGTGTTGAGACGTAAATAATATCAGCAATGGAAAGACCAATGTTTAACATTGCTTCCTAGTGGCTAGTGGCCTGGTAGTCTAGTGGCCTAGTGGCCTGGTAGTCTAGTGGCCTAGTGGCTAGTGGCCTGGTGGCCTAGTGGCCTGGTGGTCTGGTAGCCTGGTGGTCTGGTAGCCTGGTGGTCTGGTAGCCTAGTGGTCTGGTAGCCTAGTGGTCTGGTAGCCTAGTGGTCTGGTAGCCTAGTGGTCTGGTAGCCTAGTGGTCTGGTAGCCTAGTGGTCTGGTAGCCTAGTGGTCTGGTAGCCTAGTGGTCTGGTAGCCTAGTGGTCTGGTAGCCTAGTGGTCTGGTAGCCTAGTGGTCTGGTAGCCTAGTGGTCTGGTAGCCTAGTGGTCTGGTAGCCTAGTGGTCTGGTAGCCTAATGGTCTAGTAGCCTAGTGGTCTGGTAGCCTAATGGTCTGGTAGCCTAATGGTCTGGTAGCCTAATGGTCTAGTAGCCTAGTGGTCTAGTAGCTAGGACCTAGTGATCTAGTGGCTGGGCTGTGGACCAGACAAAGAAGGAAAAACTACAACTTGAAAATTTCATATTATACCAATATCTTTTATTGGAAGACTCAACTGAGCATTTATGACAACCTTGGCCCTTAAACCTTTAGCATTTACATTACTCTATATATACTCTTGTATTTTCACAGCAAAGTCTTTATCTCACATAATATTGAATCTGTGAGATTTTGATATTTTTATTTTGAAAACAATACCTTAACATGAATGAGTGGCCAGTTATGGCCAGTTTGAACAGAAAGAGATGAGATAATTCTGGATGGATACAGCTGGTTTAACCCTTTAGCATTCAAACCAGCCATATCTGGCCAAAAGTCTCACCTCTTTCTGTTCAAACCGACCACAAACAGGCGCTCTTACTGATGTTAAGACAAAACTGCAAAGGCATTTCTGCAGACAATGGCTAACAACACCCGCTGCAACAGCCACCCCACCTTGCGAGGCTCCTTCCTCTGACGGGCTGCTGACATTCCGATCTTGCAGTGGAGCTTGGCAGTATGGGGTCCTAGGACACTTGAAATCTTGATGGTGACTGGTGCGGAAGCAGCTGGACAAGCCCCGGAATTAGTTTGTCTTCCTGTCCTCTGCATTGCGGACCACAGTACCAGAGTTTGTGGTTGAAGCGACTGAGTTGGATGCAGAAAATGTGTCACATGTGGCATCTCGGATGAGGGATTTATATCCTTCGAATGGGAGGAGGGTAATTCCATCGGGACCCTTGCCGACTGTGGTCGAAGCCTGCTGGCTCCAGTTGTGATGGGAAGCCAGCTGCATTCAGGCTCTTTCTCAAGATGTTGAGAGCAGCATGTCAGAAGAGTAACTGGTCTGCCCTTTGGCAGCGACACAGGCAATACCACTTTACAGAATGTTTCTTCCTGTGAAGTTGCCAAAGTCAAAACTATCAACCATGCTAATGAAAGGTACATTCCAAAAATAATTGCTATTTCATCTTACCGTCCATTTTGCATTGTTTAGCCTTCTTACATATATCACTTTCTACATATATTACGTATGTCTTTCACCCACATATTATATACAATGCTTCAATCAAACTACAACATTTTATTATACTTGTTATTTAGTTATATTATCATTTTCAATACATTCAACTTCAATAACCATATTTGCCATTATAATTGTAAGTATTGTGATATTAGTTACATAAAGATCCTAATGAACTGTCTAATTCATAGATATATGACTATACATCACATAATACAAATAATTTTCTATGACCAAAATGACAATAGTGTATTGATAATCAGCATAGCATGTCAACCATAATAATCGCTCTCAAATCACACCTTTTCAAGTGATGATGATGACTATGGTGATGATGACATGCACACACACAATATACTTCCAACCTCAGTCATGTTGCTACAATAACGAATTTGCTTTCTTATCCTAGTTACTGGGTTCTAACCTTACACTTCGTTCGGTAAATAGTTATTTCTTCTAAGTTACTCATAAATATAATCTCGTATATCATGTGTATATGTATATTGAACATTTATGTAATTATATCTTAGAAATAAATTAAAATATCAATCTTTTTCCACTTATTCTTGAGAGGGTCATGGGGGAAAGAGTCTTCAAACATTCCTTCCAGTAGGTTCTGTCAGAAACAACTGTCTCCAACTGATCCAGCTGGATCCCAAGTGAAACCAGCTGAGCTCATTGATGTTATCCAACCATCTTGCTCGGGGTCTACCTCTGGGTCTCCTTCCAGGTGGTTTTGCCCATAAAATCTGTCCAGCAATTCTTTCCTGAGACATTCTAACTATATGCCCATAATATGTGAGCTGCAATCTCTCAATTTGGAGAAGTAGCGACTCTCTGATCTCCAAGCTATGCACTCTATCGAGTAATGTTACTTCAAAGACCTTTCGGAGGAACCCCATTTAGGGTGCTTGTATTCATAATATTTTTTCGGGTCATTACCCAAGATTCATGAACATAGGCAGGGGTTGGAATGAGTTTAGTGAGTTTGGCTTTTACACCTACCTCCCTTCTGATTACTGAAGCTGGTGCAGTACTGCACCAGTTCCTGCAATTCTTGCATAATGCACCAAACAAGGAATCTGAATACAGATCTTGATGAAGTTACTTCAGTGTTAGATGTAGTTAAGACTGCGTCATATATCTTAAAGGGAGACTTCAATATACATGTTGACACTGACCACCTGACATGGAATGAAGTGATTGGAAGGAACAGTGATCGTGATCTAAATAAAAATGGGGAGGCCTTATTAGACTTTTGTTCTTGTAATGGAATCTCTATTATGAACACCTTCTTCCAGCATAGAGACATCCATAAATATACATGGTATAAAGGGAATCGGGGACAAAGATCAATAATTGATTTCATTATTGTCTCTGATCTCTTCAATTCTGTGCTGGATGTCCTTGTTAAGAGAGAGTCTGAGCAGTCAACTGATCACTATCGAGTTATCTGCAACTTGAGAATACCTAAAGCCAAACAAGCCCACAAAACTGGCAGATCCAGGTCAAACTACAAGTTAAAGTGGGAAGCATTGGTGGAAAAGAAAGTCAGAACTCCCTGAGCAAACTGAGGCTATTGAAATAGAGTGGAGATTGTTCAGCTCAGCTGTTAAATGCTGTGGGTGAAAGAGGCTTGATGTGGTGCCAGATGACAGGAGGGCTGCTTGGGTTAATCAAGAGGTTGAATTTTTTTCTTCCTCCCCGTTAACTTCTTTCTGATGAAGTGCAATAATATAAACATAATGCATACAAATGAACATTGTATAATGCAGTCAGCACATGTAGACAGCTATGTAATTGTACAGAAACACATGTTAAAGATTGAACACCCAATCAATTTCTCCTTCTGACCACTTCTTCCTGCTTAGTTCTTCCTGTTATATATATATATATATATATAACAGGACAACCCGTCTAACCCATGCTAGAGTGGAAGAACGGACGTAAAATGGTGATGATATATATTATATATATACACACACAAGCAGGAAAACATATGTATATATATATATATATATATATATACATTGAGAAATAAACCAAATACTGCTAACTATATCACATGCATTTCATCCTTAATATCAAGAGCTTAATATTTGGACTCATCAGAATTACATAAGATATAGTTGCCCTAAATGACATTATGTACAAAAAATATAACATACTCGTGTAGTTAAAAAAAAATATATATATATATATGGAAAAAGATGAGTATTGACGTACATGTACGTCAATACTCATCTTTTTCCATTTTCTGAGGGTTCTAAACCCCACTATCAGGTAAAAATTTCTTTAGTCAAAAATACGGTGAAAGCTTATATTTCTAATATCAAACTCGCTCACTGTTTCAAAACATATATATATATATATATATATATATATATAAAAAACGGTGTGTACATATAAATACAATAACAAATGGTACTATGCTACTATACAGTACTTGCCACTAATTTGTATATTCCTGATTTATCTATAAGCATTGATCAATGAAAATGTAACAACAGTCAGTTATTGGAATGTTGTGTGGGTGTGCTTGATGTAGGTATAAATTACAGTAAGTATGATAAGCAATGTATTCAATAGCTGTGTAGGTGTACCTGTATGAATAGCTGGGAATCCATTCCATATTGTCCACCTTAATGAGCAAGGTATGCTAAAATTGTTGGTTTATACACGACTGATTTTTATAGTTTTAAATTTAGCTTCATTGATTTTTTTTTCAACTGAATCCTTAGAGTATCAGATAAAATACTTTGTGGTATTTGTTCCAAATTTTTATGTTTAGAGTTTAAAATCTCACAGAGGTCAACTCTGCCTTTCATCTTTCCAAGTTCAATAAAATAAAGTACCTGTAAAGTCTGCCTCAAGCTTGGAGGTTCATCAGGCCAGTGCTTATCCTGGTTTCCGTGGCATGAAGTGACAGAGTACAAGACTTCCTCTGGACAGGACGCCAGTCCATCACAGGGTTAAAGCCCCATCTATTGCTGGTACTCATTTTTTTTTTTCAGTTGAGTATACTGGAGCAACGTGAAATGAAGTGTTTTGCTCAAGAACACAACATGCAACTCAGCCCAGGAATTGAATCCACGACTTTATGATCGTAACACTAGACCACATATGTAAAGTGCAAGGTCTATATAATCGACTTTCCCCTACGATAAATTGCTGTTCTTGAGGTGTGTGCAGAATTGTTTTTTATTTTGTTAAGAGATTTACTTAGTAATTTCTTGTGTTATTTTCTGTGTTTGTTCTGTCATATAGGACATGTGCAATGAGAGTTGTGCTGTTATATTTATGTGGTTGTTATTATATAGGGTGTTCTATATGATATAGGGCAGGGGTTGGCAACCCATGGCCCGCAGGCCACATCTGGACCATGAAAGATTTTTGTCCAGCCCACCAACAGGTTTCAATTTTAGGCTAAGCGATCCCTGAAAAAGTGTTCTGAATTATTTGGGATTAGAATATTGACTAGAGAACACGTCCAGCCACAAGAATCACTTAGCTGAACGTAATTTTTTGCACGATAGTAACAAATAATCAGATAGAATAGTCAGACATGGAGGTCGTGCGTGCGTGCGACCGTGACTGCGCTGGCTACTGTAAGAGTGTAAAGGTGTGAATGTGCACTTGCAAGCTGACCAACACAGAAAGGTATATCTATGTATGTGAAGTTCTGTGTAACCATACATATACACACACTTAGAAACAGTCACAAGAAGTTGTATAGAAAGGGAGGCAGTAGTGAAATGACCATAGCTTTGTTTCATTTCATGGAGTGGCTGTAAGAAAAACTGCTTTGCCTTTCATCTTTTCAAGGTAAAAAAAAAAGTACGAAACCAGTACTGAAGACAACTATTCCTCTTTCTCTTTCCGTGTTTCTGCTTCTCTTACTCACTTCCTTTCTCTCAGTCCCTCTCATTTTTCAGGAATAAGTTGGCTGTATTCCAACCTGGAGAGGGGATGGGCTCCACCAGGTTTAAAATACCTGAGATACACAGTGTATCACTAGGGCACCCCAATGACTCATTCAGATCCATACACATATATATTTCTTGAGCAAACTGCTTTATTTCATAACTGCTTCTTCTGCAAAGAGCTGAAACCGGCAGATAGTATCAGCACTTGGAAAGACCAACTGAAACATTGTTTCCTTGGTCTGATCTGATGATCAGCTGATCATTTTATGTCTGTTTTTCCATGCTTGCATGGGTTAGTAGGGAGCTTTTCAGTACAACGTTTCTCCACTTGTTGCTTTCCTTTGACCTCTCCTCTGTGGGATTCAGCATTTTGAGATCAGCCCTAACTACCTCTACCCAAGTTTTTCTTGGTTTTCCCCTACTGCAACTTCCTTCTACTGGCATCTCCTGGCACTTCCCAGCATTCATCATCCATACATATCACATGTCCATACCAACACAATCTTCTCTTGCATACTACATCTGATAATTTTCAGTTAACATACATACAGTCTCATTACACCTCTGGTGCACCCAAATGATAATTTCCAATTCTCATTTATGTTAATACTTCATGTCCAACCCATACCACCAGGGAAAGGCAGATGGATGATGATGATATCTAATTAAGATAGTGTTTGGTTTAAGGTTAAAAATGCTAGCAATAGTTAACTTGAACATCTTATCTCCTCAAACATTGGAGAAATTAAGTGGCACTTGATATATTTAAATATTTCCTAGTATTGGACAACTATTTCCAGTGAAAACTATTTCTATTTAGTTCTGCTACATCAACACTAGATGTATTCCTGTGTGTATCAGATGTATTCCTGTGTGTATGTGATAGATGTAGATTTATTTCCTACACAAACACATACAGACATTCCATTTAGTAATGTAAGTTTTAAATGTTAACAATTGTTTCTAGTTTAGGCACAAGGCCAGCAATTACCCAGTGCATTACTGGTACTTTATTTTATCGACCCCATAAGGATGAAAGGCAAAGTCAACCTCGGCGGGATTTGAACTCAGATCGTAAAGGGACGTAACTATGCTGGAAAGCATGGCGTCCGACCCTCTACCGATACTGCCAATCCACCGCCATTTAAATGTATGTGTAGTGTGTATATTGATATTATACGCAAGTATATATGCATGTAGATATGATATGTCAAATAAAATCGTAATTGACAATATACACAGAAATTGAACGAAGACTGCGTTACACTGTCTTATGTAATCAGTAACGTAATCCATGATACAGTTTATATATAATATTTTAATGTATCAGGAGAAAATTAGTGACGGAAATAAGAATGTTTATTTAAGTGATCGCTAACCGGAAGTGTTGACATTTGAAAATTTTAAAGAAGTAATAAAATAAGTAATAAAATATACTTAATGAACAGCCACAAAATTTAGTACATAAATTATGTAATATTCATTCATTATTTATTCAAAGTAATCCAACTTATTTTACAAACGGGATAAAAAAATATATTCTGGATGCAGTCCCGCACTCCTTTCTTTATTATAGTTTACATAAAAGGGTATCCAATTGCAGAACATGATCATCTGACTTCTTTAGCCCTATTATTAGCTATTTCAATAACTAATAATAAGGTGGAGACTTGAGCTTAGAAAGAGAACTTCTCAATTAACTTACTGACCTCAATAACCAATAATAAGATGAAAACTTGAGCTTATAAAGAGAACTTCTCAATTAACTTACTGACCTCAATAACCAATAATAAGATGAAAACTTGAGCTTATAAAGAGAACTTCTCAATTAACTTACTGACCTCAATAACCAATAATAAGATGAAAACTTGAGCTTATAAAGAGAACTTCTCAATTAACTTACTGACCTCAATAACAAATAATAAGATGAAAACTTGAGCTTATAAAGAGAACTTCTCAATTAACTTACTGATCTCAATAACTAATAAGGTGAAGACTTAGAAAGAGAATATCTCGATTAACACATTTTAATAACCACGTACTATAGCCCTGGATGTCTCTGCTTACTGAGTTACTATGGAGTATTTAAACACCTCAAGAATGGCAATCTGTTATGTGACATGATCTTCACACCACACCTATCCTCTGTCAAAAACAAGTCTATATTTAAACCAAATAACGTTTGTCTCACACACACACACACACACACACACACACACACACACACACCAGCACATTGTGCCCTTGGACAAGGCACTATTTCCCATTGCTTCAGTTTACTCAGCTGGTAAAAATGAATTGTACTCATAGTTCAAAGGGTCAACCATTGTGTTATGCTGAAGGGTCACATTGTGTCATGCTGAGCCCAGCACCCTAATGACTGTCACATGCATTCTTATATAATGGAAAAGTTGAACATGTGATCCCAGTATACTCTGTAAAAAGTAAAAAATGTTTATTCTCAATACACGTGCTTCACTCACAGAGTTGGCTTAAAAACCATTGATAATTACATAAATATGAAAAAGAAAGATAAAATCAAAATTAAGTAATGAGATAAATAGAAAGGGGTAAAGAAGAGTAGATCTGGTTGTATGGGAAAGTAGAGAGAAGGACTATAAATGCTATAAATGAGAGGAAAAGGAGGGAAAAACAAGGACTCTTTGGCCACAGAAGAGAATGGGAGAGGGCTTTGGGCCTAGGGGAGAGCAGTGTTTGGGCTGCACCCCACAGATAAAACTGCACAAAGTAACTGGTGATAGGAAAAGCATCCAGCTATAGAAAACTTGCCAAAGGGTATAGAGGATTCTTCAATTGTGCCAAAGACATGACGGCCTCCTTAATGCTGGTGCCATGATAAAATGCATAATACATTCTAGAGTGGTAGATTAGTGGCTCCAATTCAGTACAGACTTGATCTGTGATGACCTGTCCAAACCTTGCTGGCAGTGAAAACAGACAAATGATGATATTCACATCCAAACAAGGCTGCATGTAAAAAGAAATGAACATTTAATTATATTTTGATGCCATCTTAGAATTTATATATATAATAGCAGTGGTTCCCGGCTTTGCACGGGATAAGGTATTTTGGAACGTGGGCCACCAAAAAACCTAATCGTGGAAAAACTGCATGTCTGGACAATATGTAAAGAAAATAAACCGAATACTCTGATGGCTGGATAATCTTTAAGATTTTCCTCGATGAAGCAGGCCCTAGGGGATCAAGAAAATCAATTTTTTTATGTGCATAATATGCCTTAAAATTTCGAACAAATCGGCTAGACATAACGCCTCAAAAAAACCCCTAAAAAGCTGAAGAAAAAGTTTTTCCCCTAATGCGGGCCATAAAAAAGTTGGATTTTCTTTGTCCACGGTATGAAGAAGAGACTGACTAATACATAGTTACAATTTCAAGGAAATCGGTCCGACGTAACGCCTCCAAAAAAACCTAAAAAGCTGAAAAAAAAAAAAAAAAAAAAAAAAAAAGGCAGTTTTTCACCTAATCAAAATGTTGAATTTTTTTATGTGCATAACACTCCCTGAAACATAAGTAATACACATGTAAAGTTTGAAAATAAGCGGTTGGGTACTTCGAGTTTTAGGGATTCAAACTCAGACAGACATCCTCAGTTTTATATATATAGATATATATATTTATGGAACCTCAACACAGTTGCTCAATCTGCTAGAAATATGTAGCTAAATTTATCTGAAACTACACCTACTGTCTTACATAATGGCACATTGGATAATGTAGTTATAGATACTTAAAAATGATGGGATTGTCATATCTGGAATGTCTCTAACCTTTTAGCATTTAAACTGACCATATCCGGCTAGAATTCTCGCTTTCTGTTCAAAGAAGACGAAGACAAAGAAGAACTGTTTGATTTAGAGTATTTATATTTATTTAAAATCTTCCATCAAAATTTTATATAAGAACCTTTGTTATGTTCTAAACACCAGTTTAATAATATGAAAGTTGCATTACTAAATCCATCCACATTCTTGATCATTTTCAAAAATTTCTGAAAATCATAGGCTTTGGTCTTTCATTAGAAATATGGTAATGAAAGGGTTAAAACTGAAGATAAATTATGTCAGATAAAAATGACTAGATGAAAATGGTTAGAATGGTTCTGATCACAAGCCTTGTCTATCAAGGCTAACCTGTGGTTATACAACAACAGCAACAACAAAAACTAGAGAAGATTAACCCTTTAGCCTTTAAACCGGCCATATCCAGCCAGAATTATCTCACCTTTTTCTGTTCAAACCGCTCATGCCGACTTTAAGGTATAGTTCTTAAAATAAATATCAGGATCTCATAGATTCGATATTGTGAGATAAAGCCTTTTAAGTGAAAATACAATCGTAAATATAGCGTAATGTGAATGCTAAAGGGTTGAGGCAAATGAACAGAAGGCAGCTGGACGAAAGAGCAATCCAGCGACCTTGATCAACGAAACATATGTTCAAACAAAACTAGAAAGAGCACTTAATTAATGCGTGACAATTGACAGATACTACTTGGTTGTACAATAGTTTACTTTCGTTTACTTTAGTTGTTGGTATTTATACAGATGTCTTGTAAAACAATGGAGCCTAGAGTCATCCTTAATCTTTCTGTTCTTCTAATGCTTTGTTCTTTACACGGCTGTTGTGTCAGCTGAGGTTGTGCAATCCTTTTTTTTTTTTCTTTTTTTTAGTGTTTGTCCTTGCTATGTGTAGTCGACTGTCGCACTTGGTGGTGAATTGATGGTCGTTTTTGTTTCACTTTTCTTTATCTTTCTCTCGCTCTGGTGTGCTGTATTTGTGAGGTTCTTAGCAATAGTTAATTGTATTTGTTATATGTGTTTATATTTCCATTCTAAAAGAATTGTAAGCAATTTGTAATGCTACTTATGAATATATTTAAAACTTAATAAAACCCTGTTAAATATTTGAAAAAAAAAAAATGAATTCGACAAACGAAGTGTGGTGTGACTGCACCTCATTATCCTCCTAAAGGGTCGGTGTATCATTTTTTGTCCAGTTATCCAATCCCCCCAGTTCACATGTGTTGATAGACTTTTGTATTTTTAGCTTTCAACGGTCTTCCATTGTAGATTCCCCAGATATCAGAATCGCCCACGCAGGCCATTACACCACCAACACGCTTTAAAACTCAAGGAATCAGTATGCGGTCGCTCCACTTGCTGGAAATAACAGTTAAATCTTGTTGAAATCAAACACAACTGTTTTTTTTTTTTTTTTTTTTAAGAAGGAAGGACACGTTGCATAATGTAAACTTGGATATTATACTATGCAAGGAATGGGATGGTCATGGTTAGACTGATCACGTATCTTCTCAATGACGGCCGACAGTGTTCAAAGAACGCCACATTGTATTGTTTTTCTCGTTCTCGAATAAATAAATAAATAAATGCAGGTCGTGTACTTTCTTGCTAAGCAATCGATTGTTAGCATATCTCATTAGAGGTTCGGAAGAGACAGCCACTAAGTACCACATCAATATCATGTAAGCCGGGAAACTGTTAGTTATTAAACAAACAATCAATATATATCGTTTCGTGTACAGACGACAACGTGATGTAAGTGCGCGATCGCCCGTGTCCAAACGGACGAATTTGTTGTTGTTTAGCCGTAGGTCAAGCCTAATCAAGCATTCCACAGCCATCCCGTCTTTTGGGGGTGTATATAGGACTATATTATTTAATGTATCCTGTCCTTTTGTACGATTTGAGGAGGATATGACTAATTTCCAGAGGTTCCCTCGTTGGCTGGTGAGGTGTATAATTGACATTATATTAAGACTAAATGACTCAAAGAAGCATGCATCGAAAACACTTGCGGGCTTTCGGAATATAACTCACCCTTCAAAAACACGATACATTGCAAGTTAAATAAAGTCGTTGACAGCTAACAAATTTCTATAAGGTATCTCAATGCGAATGTAATTATAAAAGCAGACTCCAATACACAGAGAATACGCGTGTGGGAGTTTGTAAGCACAGCGACAAGAAGAGATTCTAAAATACTACTTCGATAAATATATCATGAAATATAGACTGGGTGGACATTAGGATATAAATAAATAATTGTTCTTAATAGAAACAAATTAACTCGACACCAAGCTAGTCACGGAACTGGATGTTAAAGTTATAGTAAACAGGTAAAAAAAAAAAAAAAAGTCCTAGCTCCGACAAGAAATAGGAGACTGGGGCTGAAATGAAATCTAAGTGATGTAAAGTTTGCCAGAAATATATTGATATTGTTCGATAACAACTATGATAAAGGTGTCAGAGGAACACATATTTGACATTTCTAGCCAGTGTTTCACCAGAGAATAAAAACAAGAACAAATCCAAAAACGAGGAGCGAGAGTGACAAAACAAATGGAAATCCTTCAGACTTACCAAAATTATATATATATTTATATGGTGTGGGTGTGGTGTGTGTGTAATATATATATATATATTATATATATATATATATATATATATATATATATATATTCAAATAAACTTATATACATTCACATCCATCCACATGCACTCGGGCATTTGTGAAAAATGAAATATGTTCATGAAGCGACGTATGTATACATGGTGTATGTAATATAAATTCTTCCCTACCAAATATGTACATAGAAGAAAATTTAGAGAACGGTACGAATAGTAAATTTATAAATAAATAAAGCAACTGTGAACAGAGAAACTATACAATTTCTTTTCATCTAATATCTTAAGTATTAATTTGAAATGTTTTCGTTCGACTAAGCCATCCAATTACACAGTTGTTATTTTAAAAAAAAAAAAAAAAATGTCATTTCGGTATTTACACTCATATAAAAGAATAAATATATATACTTACTCGTCCATTTTCCCGTGGTAGCGGATAAATAGTAAAAAGAAAAGAAATCCAAACGTAGTGAGCAATTGAATTACAAGCTGTTGAAATGCGCAGGATATAATGTGAAGAAGAAATGAATTAATGATATAGACGTAAGCAAATGAGGTTGATTACGTTCTACGGATGACCAGAATGGAAATAAACTAGAAATCAGCTTTCTTTTGTCAGTTGCTGTGGAAACGCGTGAGGCGTCTCGTGAATATTGGCTATTGTACAATTGGGAATTAATTATTCCATTAGTTCTCGGCTGAGATGATTCGATCTCGGTAGTGTCAACTCAACGAATCACCCATCAGTTTTCAGTTGAACGATTCAATCTATTTTTCTTTTCCCTTCTTCTTCTTCTTTGCCCACTTATTCCTGAAAAGGTCGTGGGAGCAGAGTCCTCAGACACGCCTTCCAGAATGTCTTATCAGAGGCAACATTTTCAAATGATTCAACTGAATACGCCAAGTGATCTACTGATGCAGAGAAGTAGTGGCTCTACTTACAGCGACTTCCTATCTCCGAGCTACACACCCTATCAAGTAACATTACTCCAAAGAACCTTCGAAAGAACCCCATTTTGGCCGCTTGTATTCGTGATTGTATTCATTACCCAAGATCCATGACTATTACCACAACCACCGAATTAAAGATAGTGGGTTTGGCTTTTATACCTACCTCTCTTCTTGTGATGACCGAGGACTGAAGCTGGCACGTTATTGCACATTGCACCAGTTCCAGCAATTCTTGCCTTAAATTCATCTTCCTGCCGTCCATCATTCGTGAAAACGGCCCTGTGATTCTTGAACTTCTCCACCTATTTTAGTGTAACTCAACTCATATGCAGGCTTTCCTCGAGAGGACAAACATTTCAGTCTTCGCAGTACTTATTTTTATTCGTACCATACAGGAAACCTATCTAGTGCATGTCAGAAATCACCCTCCGACGAGTTAAGTAGCACCATATTGTCTGAAAATATCAGCCGACTGATCCTACCCCAACCAGTTTTGATACCGCTTCTAACTCGGCTGTGCATGTCATTCCTATCCACGAAGGTTCAAGAAAAATATTAACCATATTGATTATATTAGTCATGGTGGGAGAGGGTGGGACTCCGAAGGTCATGAGCACAGTTTTTTTTCTGTTGATCAAACTAATAAAAAAAATGAATGAATAAAAATAGTGAGGTAGCGGTGATATAGTCGTCAACAGAATGGCCGTATAACTGTAAGGTGGGGCTGGGAGAACATGACGAAAATCTGGGCTTCACTTCAGATAAGATCATTGCAACTGCGAAGACGTAGATTAAAGAATTTGATCGTAAGGGCCTCCATCTCAACAGCTCCAAATGCGAGCTCTGGCTCCTCACCCACCCAGCTTCATATTAACAGACTGTAGACTACTTTACAAAATCCTTCCCCTCTATCGTGATGCTTTCTAAGGGCTCCAATTACTAACCTAGCTTTCGAGCCCATTTTTCTATCAAGATGGCTAACCTCGAGGAACTACTAAAAATTATTGAGGTAATTGAGCCCTATCTCTCAAACGCTTTGAAGACCTAAACTTTGGTAAACTGGAATGCTTCGTGAATGTCAGGCTCTCTCTAGAGTCCCGCGACCAGGCTTCGTTGCCCAAATGATTTAGGGGGCTAGGTCTGCTAAATGGGTGGCCGCCTTCTTGTCTCTGCATTTTCAGCCCCACTGATTATATTCCTTTGTTGAATTTCGAATACCTGATGATGTCACCGGATTCATACTGAACCCGGTCATTGAAATGTTCATAGTATAATAAACCTTTAAGGAATTACACCAGTCCGGCCTCCTGTTATTTTATAATATATATATATATAAAAACACAAAATCATTGGCTCTACTGTTGGCCCTCTAATTGATGAAAATGGCACTCTTCAAGACAATGCTAAAACCATGGGTGAGATACTGCAGAAACAATACTGCTCTGTTTTCAGCAATCCTAATATGGCCGATCTGGGCTGTATCGGCGATGTTACTCCCCATTACACCTTATCGGACATAACGTTTGGCGCCCCTGATGTCTTAGCGGCAATAAAGGAAATCAAGCATAATTCAGCAGTAGGTCCCGATAGGTTCCCTGCTTGTGTCTTTAAGGCGTGTCAACACCAACTTGCATCTCCTCTTGCCAATCTGTGGCGGAACTCACTGGATGCTGGATATGTGCCAGAAAACCTTCTATCCCAGTCTGTTGTCCCAGTTTTCAAAAAAGGAAACAAATCCCTTGCCGTGAATTACCGTCCAATCTCACTCACCTCTCATATCATTAAGGTATTTGAGAGAGTGGTGAGATCGCGAATGACCCACTTCCTTGAGAGTAACAATATGCTGAACTCCAACCAGTATGGATTCCGTAATGGAAGGGATTGCCTGACGCAGCTACTGCATCACTTTGATGACATTTTGAGAGCCTTGGGAGAGGGTTCCAACACTGATGTTATCTACCTTGATTTCAGCAAGGCCTTTGACAGGGTTGATCACAACATTCTACTGAGAAAACTGTCCAATATTGGTGTCACTGGAAAGCTGCTGCAGTGGATCAAGAGCTTCCTGTCAAACAGAACCCAACATGTTGTAGTTGAAGGAGTCAAATCCAGCCCAGCCAAAGTCAGTAGTGGGGTCCCACAAGGCACTGTGTTGGGCCCACTTCTCTTCATCATCTATATTAATGACATCACTGACATCATCAAACACAGCAACATTAAAATTTTCGCTGATGATTCCAAGCTCCAAAAGGTCATCAATGGCGTGGATGACCGGATAAGCCTTCAGTCAGACCTACTGGCTGTTACCCAATGGGCGGAAAAGAACAACATGTTACTGAACGAAGACAAATTCGAACTGATCCACTTTGGAAAAGAGGATGCTCTGAAACTCCCGTACTCCCTTCCCTCCGGTGAAACTCTCGTGGCATCTAACAACATCAGAGACTTGGGAGTAACCGTGGAGAGCAACATAAGCTGGGCCACGCATATAAGCAGCAAAGTTGACATGGCCCGCAGAATGTGTTCCTGGATCCTCAGAACCTTCCAGTCGAGAGATTCCCACACCATTATCCTTCTCTTCTCTACTTTTGCCCGACCACACCTTGAATACTGTTGTCCACTGTGGTCTCCCCACACGAAACAAAGTATCATGAAACTTGAAGCTCCCCAAAGGGCAATCACGAAAAAGATAGATGGCATGTCAGACCTTGACTACTGGGGTCGACTAGAAAAGCTGAAACTTTACTCACTCCAACGTCGCCGTGAGCGTTATATTATCTGCATGATGTGGAAAATGTTTCATCATCACTGCCCAAATGATGTTGGCATCACCTTCAAAATACACCCAAGGCTTGGGCCCCGTGCTATCCGTCCCAAACAAAAATCTAAATCGCAACTCATAACAACAATACGGCACAATTATTTCACCTCAATTGGCCCTGCTCTCTTCAACATCACACCAGGACACGTCAAAACAGAAACTGACCACACAAAATTCAAGATGTCTTTGGACAAATTCCTCCAAGTAATCCCGGACAAACCACCCACACCCGGATATGTCTCCGCAAACAGTAATTCCCTTCTCGAATGGGTCATGGTGCCCAAATCCTGAATTGAAAGACTTCGCCAGGTGGTGCTATTAAGTTAGACATGGCCTGGGCCAATACTGGCCAAAACATTTCAAAGTTATTCAAAGTTATATATATATATATATATATATATATATATATATACATACATATACGTATTTGTATATATAAATATATATATGTATATGTATATATATATATATATATATATATATATATATATATATATATATATATATATATATATATATATATATATATATATATATAATCAGAATTTAAAGGAGGAGAATCAAGTTATACTTATTAAATATGTTTATTCGTTTACAATTGTTTCAAGTGCCAACTATTTTAATGGTATGAGTTCAAAATGGAACTGGATGAATCAGAACATTTAAGATGAAATCGTCCACATATATATTTGTACACCCTCGTCAGGACAAATAAACTTTAACAAGAACGTCAGCTTAGTGAGAGAGAGAGAGAGAGAGAGAGAGAGAGAGAGAGAGAGAGATGGTATCTTAAGTTTATACTTACGAAAAGTAGGGAGCAGTACACACCCACTACACCCACTACACACACACACATATATATATATATATATATATATATATATATATATATATATATATATATATATAAGTATAGTTAATACGAAGTGCCCCTTTCTAAGTGCAAGGGTTCAAGCTCGAGCAAGGTGTTTTTGAGGTAGACCAGCAGTCACCCATACAGACTAATCTCCCCTTGCCATACCACTGATGTCGTCCAAGGAAAAGGCAAAAGCCGATACAACCAGTGGTATCGCTGCTCATTTCTACAGCTGAGTGAATTAGAGCAACATTAAATAAAGTGTCTTGCTCAAGGAAACAACGCACCGCCCAGTCCAGGAATTGAACTCACAACCTCAATGCTCTAACCTAGGGGTATGCAACATATTCCATTGGCAGGCCACTTTTGAACATTAGAACAACTATTAGGGCCATTAATATTTATTAAGCACTATTCCAAAGATTCACCACAACTTCTTTCCATTACATGGAACTGGGAAATTACAACACACACAACCCTATCAGTGAAGCCCTTTAGTATAGGTCAACTGGGAAACTATAACACACACAACCCTATCAGTGAAGCCCTTTAGTATAGGTCAACTGGGAAACTATAACACACACAACCCTATCAGTGAAGCCCTTTAGTATAGGTCAACTGGGAAACTATAACACACACAACCCTATCAGTGAAGCCCTTTAGTATAGGTCAACTGGGAAATTATAACACACACAACCCTATCAGTGAAGCCCTTTAGTATAGATCAACTGGGAAACTATAACACACACAACCCTATCAGTGAAGCCCTTTAGTATAGATCAACTGGGAAACTATAACACACACAACCCTATCAGTGAAGCCCTTTAGTATAGGTCAACTGGGAAACTATAACACACATAACCCTATCAGTGAAGCCCTTTAGCATAGGTCAACTAACAGAAAATTGTATTACGGTTACGAAAAAAATTCTAAAAACGGTCATCGCGGGCCACTCTGACTGGTGTGGTGGGCCGGATTGTGGCCCGCAGGCCGCCTGTTACACGCCCCTGCTCTACCCTCTGAGTCATGCGCCTTCACTCTGTATATACTCAGACCTGCCAACCTCTAAAAATCCAAACGGGGAGTACCATGAAAAAAAAGTGCCCCCAAAACAGGGAAAAATGAGGCAAAATGGGAGATGTGTTTATATATTCAAAATATTTTCGTTTCTCCTAATATTTCTCAGTATATTAGGCCTTATACTTGAGTCTTTGGGCATACAATCAACATTTGCCACCGGGCATCACCAGAGCTATGCACACCGCTGATCTTCAGGTCCTTGATAAAATCACAAACAATTGACACCAAAGACACCAGAGACAGCGAGAAGAGAAACATATTTAGTTAAGTGAAAGTTGAACACAACGGCTAAACGTTACCTCATACTTTTGGTTAATATGAGAATGTAGAACGATAATAAAAGTTGATAAAAGAGAGAAAAAATATCACGTAAGAGGAAGAGGGGGCAAAAAGGAAAGAAAGGAACGAAAGAAGAAAAGAAGGGAAAGAAAGAAAGGAAAGAAAGATACTAAGAAAGAAACGAAGAAAGGAAGAAAGAAAGAAAGAAAGAAAGAAAGAAAGAAAGAAAGAAAGAAAGAAAGAAAGAAAGAAAGAAAGAAAGAAAGAAAGAAAGAAAGAAAATAGAAGAAAGAAAGAAACGAAGGAAGGAAGAAAGAAAGAAAGAAAATGTTAGTTATAGTTCATGTCATATAAAAATTAGTGTGGTGGTAATTATATATTTGATGTCTTTCCATATAATTGTTTTGTTTATTAAAAGTGTTCACGTAGGAATTGTGAACATTTATTACTTCAATTCATTGATGTCAGTGGTTGATGCTACAGAATGATCATACAAAATGGAAGGCACTCCGTCGGTTATGGCGACGAGTGTTCCAGTTGATCCGATCAACGAAACAGCGTGCTCGTGAAATTAACGTGCAAGTGGCTGAGCACTCCGCAGAAGATTCAGGGAGATTCAGCGTGACACAGAATGTGTAACAAGGCTGGCCAGTCGAACTACAGGTACAACTCATTTTTGCAAGCAGAATGGACTGGAGCAACGTGAAATAAAGTAACTTGCTCAAGGACACAACGCACCGCCCCGAATTGAACTCACAACCTTACGATTGTAAGCCGAATATCCTAACCACAAAGCCACGTGCCTTCACTCATACAAAATACATGTGGTTGAACTCACAAAGCTGGTTTTTAAAACTATTGATATACATTGATAATTTAGCAGTGGAGGTTTCTGGTGCCCTAGGCCCTAGGACCACCTCTCTACTCACCACAATCGGCACGGAGTTGGCTACCCGCTGGTGTGAACCTCGCATGCTGGAATGGCTCTTCCAACACGTCTCCCTCATCCTCCTCAGGGGAAACGCCTTCTTTATTATGTCCGCCGGGGCCGCAGGTGAGAGATGGAGAGAGCGAAAGAGACTGAGGCAGTGAGTGAAAGAGAGAGAACATCGACACTTATTTACTTATTTATTTATTTGTATTTAACTAAACTATTATATAATAATATAATAATATAATTTTGAAATTGACAATACATAAATATGAAGAAGAAAGATAAAAACAAAATTAAGTAATGAGAAAAGGGGGAAGTGGTGAAGAAGAGCAGATCTTGGTGTATGGGAAAGTAGAGGAAAGGACTATAAATGTGAGGAAAAGGAGGGGAAAAGCAAGGACTCTTGGGCCACAGAAGAAAGGGGGGTGGGAGAAGGTGATGGGCTCTGAGCCTAGGGCAGGGCGGTGTTTGGGCGACGCCTCGCGGACGAAACTGCCAACCTATAAATTCTGCATTAATTCATTAAAATAGAGTGCATTTCATTAGAAATGCAATTAAATCAAAAGAACTGACAACTGCTTTATGTTTATAATGATACAGAACAGAGAAATTCGTAAATCCACATCGAAAGTGACATTCATATGAATGATTGAATAAAAGAAATATTAAAAGAAAAGTGAATGCAACAATGCATTTTTTTTTTTTTGTTTTGTTTTGTTTTGTCTTTTTCAGATTGTTACAACGACTGACTCTTATTAATGTAACTATTAATTCTAACGCACGATCTCATATGCACTCACAACAAAACAAAGTACATTGTTTATTGTATATACCATGCATGATAAGGATAGTCAGAGCTAAGACACTTGTTATTACATAGCATTTAAGATATCTATGACTGAAAAAATAAGATGTTAACTTTGAGTTGGGTATACTTGTTCGTCCCAAGTGGTCTAGTGGTTAGGATTCCGCGCTCTCACCGCGGCGGCCGGGGTTCGATTCCCCGCTTGGGAAAGAATATTTTAAACTAATTTTGTATATTTTTTATCTTTATATATATATATATATATAATATATATATATATATATATTATATATATATATATATATATATATATATATAATATATATATATATATACTGATAGAATATGTCTCGTAGCTATATTTGCTATTTTGACTTGTAGCGACATTTGCCATTTGAAAAAGCAAATTTAGGAAACTAGAAAATAAAGTATTTTGTGTTTTCCTAAAAAAGAAATCTTAAGAGAAAATTAAACTAATGAAATAGTTCTTCTTCTTCCACTTATTCCTGAGAGGGTCTTGGCAAAGTCTTCAAACACTTCTTCCGGCGGATCCTGTAAGAAGCAACCGTCTCCAGGGCCGAATTTAGATTTGATGAGGCCCTAAGCTATTTGAATAATGGGGCCCTTTATATGTTATAAAAAATTATTATAAAAACTGCAAAACGTTCAATATTAAAGCAGAAAACTGTTTAAAACTATTGCATTATTTTAGTTCTTTTTTATCTGATATTTTGGAAATGTACACACCGTTTATTTTTCAATTTTTTCGGGGCCCCAAGGAAGTGGGGGCCCTAAGCTATAGCTTGTTTAGCTTATACGTAAATCCCACTCTGACCGTCTCCAACAAATCCGGCTGGATCCCCAAGTGAGACCAACCAAGTTATCCAACCATCTTGCTCGGGGTCTACCTATGGGTCTCATGCCGGTTGGTTTTGCCTGTAAAATTTATTACGAGATTCTTTCCTGGGACATTCTAACCACATGCCTCTAGTGTTGGAGCGGTGATCTCTCAATTCGAAGAAGTAGCGGCTCTTCCTGGAGTGATTCTCTGATCTATGTAGATCCGCTACGTCTCTGTTGTTTAGAACAATAAATCTTTAAAATAAAATACAACGGGGGCTCACACAATGCCAGTTGATAAATAAATAAATCTATTCGCAATGAACTGATACCAGATCACACACTTTTACGAAACAAACATTATGAAACATTCACAGATATTGAATTGAGCATTAGAATGTTTAACAGTAGAAGAAGAAATTGAAACATTTATTTTTTTTTTAAATCATTTTATTAAAATTATTTTAAAAAAAAAAAAAAACACTTTCCCAAGCGGGGAATCGAACCCCGGCCGCCGCGGTGAGAGCGCGGAATCCTAACCACTAGACCACTTGGGACGTATGAAAACATGGCTCAAAATAAAGGTAATATTTTCGCATTAAATATTGTGGAGGTATTTTAAAATAGTTATTTTTTAGTTGTAATGTCTTTCTGTAGAATAAGAATTTGATGTTTTTACCGTACGAGAGCCTAACTATAATTAATAAAACTATTTGGATAGTGTCATCAACTGCTATTTAATGAGAGCATGACATTAAACTATGTGATCATCTAATGGTATAAACCTGTCGTCATAGTATTTAATAATTACGAAGATAATACAGAAGTGTGTATTCTTTTTACTTTTAAATATATTATATATTTTATTTACAGTTGTAAAAATATTACAAATTGTTCACTATTCTTTCAGAATGAAAATATCAACACGCATAAAAACAATTAACTATTGCTAGGAACCTCCAAAATATACGATCAAAACGAAAGAAGAAAAAAAAAGGAGGCGACAAAAACAAAAACAACCATTCAATTCACTACCAAATGCGACAATCAGTCTCACATCATAAGGGTCAACGGAAATTTTTGAGACAAGCCAACTCGCTAGTAGCAATACTGCGGGTGATAGCGAGGCTAAGGCGTGAACCAGCCAGACACCCTCATAGTCATCACCTAACACCTCGTAAGGCCAGGTGATGCGAGGCTAAGGCGCTGAACCAGCCAGGCACCCTCACGGGCATCACCTAACACCTCGGTAAGGCCAAGTGGTGGCGTAACTAAGGTGTTGGAACAACCAGACGCCCTCACGGGCATTACCTAACAGCTCGGTAAGCTGAGAAAAGAAGAGGTGGTGACAAACTATAGAAAACATCGACCACCGTTTTATGGTTTTCGGCATGTGGTCAGATTTCGCTGGACAGATTTACGGGCAAAACCAACTAACAGGAGACCCAGGGGTAGACTCCAAGCAGGATGGTTGGATAGCATCCATGTACTCGGCTGGTCTCACTTGGGGATCCAGCCGGATCAATTAGAAACGGTTGCTTCTGACTGGATCCGCTGGAAGAAATGTTTGAGGACTCTGCTGCCACGACCCTCTCATGAATAAGTGGGTGAAGAAGAGGAATTGGCTACACACATTATTATTGTGTGGGTGTTTGTGTGTTTATATCACTTGTGTGAGTATATGTGTTTCTGTGAATATATTTATATTTGTGTGAGTGTATGTGTTTATATGTTTATACTGTATTTATATACTCATATATATAAATGTATTCATATGCACACCAAGATATTATCTTGGTTATCTTTTTTTTTCATATAATAAATGTCTCCCAAATTTAGCTTTATTTGTCAACATAACCGACACCATATTACAAATAAAAAGGGAAAGGAAAAAAGAAAAAAAAACACATACACATAAGCAGGTAATACACACATCTAGGACCGCGGGCGAAAGGGGTGGACAAACGAACCGGTGTCAGAGCAAAAGATAACGATATCGCCAGGAGCACTGGAAAACCTCTCTAATAATTTTTGAGGCCACCCAGCACGCTCACAACGTTACCTTGGGTGATGGCGAGGCTGATGCGCTGGAACAGCCAAGCGCCTTCACGAGCATCACCAGTTACCTTGGTTAAATACAGAATAATTGAGAACTAGAGAGTCGGTGTGTGTGAGATGAGAGACAGAAAAATACAGAATTACTGAGAGCTAGCGAGTCAGTATGAGTTAGTTGCGGATAGTTTTCCACACAGAAAATAAAGTTTGTAATAAAAAAAAAATTATTAAACTAAAACCATTCGTTTTGTACCCTTTTTATATATAAAATATTACAATTAGCAGTCATTTTTGACAGCACGTGGTCAGTTAGTAATTGAAATAATTGTAGTACCGTATATATAAATTAAATAAAATGTAAAAAGATTATGTCTCTTTGTAGTTTCCATACTTCAAAACGTAATTGCGCTTTTACAAATTACCTATGTAACCTCAAAATATTTAAAGAATTTCTTGTTTACAATTATGTATATTGCAATTTTATTCACAGTTGTATAAATAACATTACAAATTGTTCGCAACTAATGAAAATATCAACATATGATAAATTCAATTAACTATTGCTAGGAACCTTACAAATATATAATGCACCAAAACATACGATCAGAAAGAGAGAAAGAAACAGGGAGGGGAGGGGGGGAACAAAAACTACCATCAAGTGCGACAATAGGCCACATATCACAAGGATCAGCGAAAATGTTTGAGGTAAGCCAATATGCTGGCATCTTTACTACGGGTGATGGCGAGGCTAAGGCAGGTGCTGAAATAACCAGCCACCCTCACGGGCATCACCCGACATCTCAGTAAGGCCGAGTGATGGCGAGACTAAGGTGCTGAAATAACCAAGCACCCCCACGGGCATCACCCGACACCTCAGTAAGGTGAGTGGTCAGCGATGACAAAATCTTCGCTGTCCGCGGTCTAACTCCACCAAACGTCTCGAACGCCACAGGCTGGAAAAAATAATTGTTTGATAGTTCCCGGTATTTTAGAATTTTATTCTATTCGTCTACGGAAGCAGTGACCCTCACATTTACTGCAGCATCCATGATGTGGGAGGAAGCAAAAAAGTCACTGACTGTGCCGTCCCAGATGAGGCACTTACCCAGAGACAAAGGTTATGGCCGTCTGGTCACTTCCCATGATTTCCGGATAATCCAGCCGGCTCCAGAAATGGGGGGATATTTACACGAGTTAGGACCCGCTTAATGGTCAGGTTTAGCTCGGTGTGACAGGCGAAGCACAGGGCTGGATTTAATGGAGAGCAAATGGGGCAATTGCCTTGGGTCTCCCTACAGCGAGGGGGGGGGGGGGCACCAACAACGACGGTACCAATTTATTTTGCCTTCAACTGGGACTTTTAGTTTGAGGATGGTTAGAATTTTTTAATTTAATACCAGTCTGTATAGCTTTTCAATTCCACAATTCCAATGGCTTGCGCCAAACTGACATTGATCTGTAAAGTTGGGGGGCTGTGTATTCTATTTTCGTTTGTGTATGAAGTGCCCCCCCCCCCCCCCCCCCCCCACAAGGTCTAAATCCAACGCTGGCGAAGTGACCAGCATTCAGGTGGCAAGACAAACAATTTACTGATAATTTTTACCAATTGCTCATGATCAACTTCATATTCATTTAGTTAGGTTTGCATTTCTTCTTTTATTTCAATACAGGTCCCAGTCAATGGACTGCAGTCATAATAATTGTTTCTACGTTAGGCACAAGGCCAGCAATTACCCAGTGCATTACTGGTACTTTATTTTATCGACCCCGTAAGGATGAAAGGCAAAGTTAACCTCGGCGGGATTTGAACTCAGAATGGCAAGGGCCGTAACTCTATACGTCAAAGTATGGCGTCCGACCCTCTACCGACGCTGCCAATGAAAAATAATAATACTTTCTTTATTAACCACAAGGGTTTACACAAAGTAAGACATTAAGGACAGTACAGGACGGTACAAATGGACATTTCTGCGTGTAAAAAAAACAAAAATAGATGAAACAAAAAAGAAACAATGAAAAATTCCCCAATAGGGGGGAGACTTCCGAGGGCCATTGTGGAGAAAGCCCATTAAAAAAGCCACAGTGAGCCTGGCCACCAGGGCAAGTGCCCTCTGCCAGTTTTCCACCTTCAATTTACAGGCACATACTCAGAGTAGGCCCATTCACTCGGGCCATTCTTGCCTCTCTCACCCATCTTTCAACAAAATGCTGGGAAGAGAGCACTTCCCTCTCTACCCTGATTTTCCTTTTCAAATGAAATTTGAAAAAGTTAATCAGGGCATCACCGAAGAGGTAAGTGCTCGTCTTCAGCCCTATTAAACGCGTCCACCATACTATCTCTTTCATCATGGCCACCAGACAGATAAAAACTGCCTGCCCTTCCGGCTAAAGGAAGAGGGCGGGGCAATCCTCACGATGGACTCAGCTGATAGCTGGATCCATCCTACACGCGATAGCAGGTGTTCGACGAAAAATAATAATGAAATTATTGTGTACAGTGCTCGGGTGCACTACAACTCATCAAAGGTGCATGTACATAGAATAATATACAAATAGTACATTGAATAATATACACATTTCAGGGAAGTGAATAGTGTATGAGTCATAATATACATGTGCGTGTGTATGAAGGGGGAATATTAGGTGTAGTGATGGCGAATCTCAGGAAGCATGGAAGTTTTAAAGGATGCAGTGTCTCAACAACTAATAACTGATGCAGGTAGTTTGTTCCATGCTTTGGCAACTCTGAGCATGAAAAAATGTTGGAGCATTGCCTTCATTTCTTTTTTGTTTCTGTGGCCATTTGAAAGTATAATAGTTTCAAAGAAAGCTAACTGTACCCTTTTTCTTTTGCTTTTAACCGTCCTTACTCTCTCTTATTAACGTGATACGCTTTGGTAGTTATCTGTTAGACATAAACATATTATGTTAACTATATTTTACAAACAGAAGTTATTGTTATATTTACTAATTTCTTTTCAATGATGTCCTAACCTAAACTTCACTAAGTGTTATTTTGGGCCTAATAGTCACTGCCTCCAACATTCTTGCTCTCCCCATCTCTCACTATTATAAGCAAATTGAGACCTGTGCGCTGGCTGCCCCGTGGCCCTGGCAGACAGTATAGAAAAGGCATTTCCCCAGAAGACGATGAGGGAGATGTATTGGAAGAACCATTTCAGCTCGCGAGGCTTACACCTGTGTGTAGCCAACTATGGAGTTGGCTACACACAGGTAGTGAGTAGGGAGGTGGTCCTAGGGCTAAATTATCAATGGTTTTAAAACCAACTTTGTGAGTTCAACCACATGTATTTTGTATGATCATTCTGAAGCATTAAACACTGGCATCAATGAATTGAAGTAATAAATGTTCAGAGAGAAATAGACACAAATAGGTACTACTGTTCACAATTCCTACTTGAACATTGTAATCGTTGGCTGCTCGCCTTACTGGGTCAGGTGAGGGTGCCAGATTGTTCCAGGCCATTTCCTTGTTGGGACCAACGTCTTGTCTTCTTTCCTACTTACTGAAACTTTGGTCTTTGCAAAATTTACTCTTTCCATAACCAGAATTTACTGTTTCCATAACCAGAATTTTTTCTCAAGCTCTTCCACACATCAGCTACAAGAACCAGGTCATTGGCATACAGAAGTTCCCATGGACAGCTAGCCTTAAACACAGTACTGCTGTTGACCCTTGTACTGATTATCGCACTTGGTGGGAAATTAATAGTTGTTTTTTTTTCTTTTTCTCGCTTTGATCGTATATTTTGGTGCGTTGTATTTGTAAGGTTCTACCCAATAGTTAATTGTATTTATTATATGTGTTTATATTTGTTTGTGTTTCCATTCTGAAGGAATTGTGAACAATTTGTAATGTTATTTATACAACTATGAATAAAGTTTACATACCTTTTCGAATTTGTGCCAGATTTATCCAAAGTTCCTATGTCCCATTGTTTGTGTTATGGTCGTAACTTAGCTGTTCAACAAATAAAGACTGAGCACACAGTATTTAAATAACTAAGAGTACAAGACTTACTCCTGAACAGGACATTAGTCCATTGCAGAGTTAACTTCCAGCAACTGCTGGTATTCATTATCAGCCAACTGTACTGAAGCAATGATGAATGAATTATTTTGCTCAATAACACAATGCATCACCTGGTCCAAGAATAGAATCCACATACTTTCACTTCTTAGTTGCTTAACCCTTTAGCATTTACATTACTCTATATTTACTATTATATTTTCACAGTAATGGCTTTACCTCACATAATTATCTCACATAATATCAAATCTATGACATTTTCATATTATTTATTTTGAGAACAATATCTTAAAGTAGGTATGAGTGGCCAGTTATGGCTGGTTTGAACAGAAAAAGGTGAGAGAATTCTGGCCGGATATGGCCAATTTAAATGCTAAAGGATTAATGCTGAGGAAACCGGTATAAGCACCAGCCTGGTGAGCCTTCAGGCTTGTGACAGACTTTAACTTTTTTCTTCAAGATATTTGTATGTCTAGTGAATGAGTTGAGTGTAGGTTTATGAATTGTGTTTACTTGAGTTCACCTGCTGCAACAGCCACCCCACCTCATGGGGCTCCTTCTTCAGACAGGCTGCTGTCATTCCGATTTTATGGAGGCGGTTAGCAGTACAGCGTCCAAAGACGCCTGAGGTATCGACAGTGACCGGTGCAAAGAGAAAGTGGACGGATAAGCCCCAGTATTTGCTTGTTTTCCTGTCCTCTGCATTGCAAGCTGTGGTGCCAAGGTTTGTGGCCAAAGTGACTAAGTTGGAGGCGGAGAATATGTCACAGCATGCTGCATCTCTGATGAGGGATTTACCTCCTTCGAATCAGAAGAGGTTAATTCCGTTGGGGTGCTTGTTATCTCCCCAGTCAAGGCCTGCTGGCTCCAGTTGTGATAGTAAGCCAGTTGTGTCTACGCTCCTTCACATTATGTCATTGAGAGTGGTATATCAGGGGAACCAGCCTGCGCTCTGGCAGCATGATAGTGGACGCAGGACAAACTCATTGATGACAGCTCCACAAAAGTATTTGAGTAGCTCAAATGTATCTGTGTATATATTGTGTACATACATGTGTATATATGTGTGTGTGTATATATTATTATGTACATATGTATGTGTATATTAGTGTGTCCATATGTGTCTCGGTGTGTATATGAGTGTATATATATGGGGGAGGTGGTCTATGTGTGTGTGTATATCTGTGTAGTTGTGGCTATGTGTAAATATATATATATAGGAGTTGTCTATGTGTGTGAAAGGGAACTAGTGAGCCAGCAGTAATATAGAACTTCCTATTGACCCAGTGACTAATGATGAACAACCTCCAACTTACCTTTACTGGTTTCAGTTATTAGACTGTGGCACTCCCTTGAAGGGGTTTTAGAGGTTCATATCAAACTCAGTACATATTTTTTCATGTCTGGTACTTATTTTATCAATCTTTTTTTTATCAAGTTAAATGTAAATATAGATACACACACAGACTCACACACACGCACACACACACACACACACACACACACACACACACACACACACACACACACACACACACACACACACACACACACACACACACACACACACATATACACACACACACACACACATCTCATCATCATCACCATTTTGTTTGTTTTTCCATGCTTGCATGGGTTGGAAAGGTCTTCTCCACCACAGTGTCCCTCTATTCTTTGCATTCCTTCCTCATTTCTAATGTGAGCCTCAGTAATTTCAGATCAACTCACACTAACTCTGATTAGGTTTTCCTTGGTCTTCCTCTACAGCCATTACCTTTCACTGAGATTTCTTGGCACTTCTTTACTGAACAATCATCATCCATACACATCACATGTCCATACCAACACAGTCTTCTCTCTTATACACTACATCTGATTCCTCTTATACACAGTACTTTTCTCATCCATGTTTCGTCATTCACACACATTAACATTGCATATCCTTCAGAGAATGCTCACTTCATAACTCTCCAGACACAGCTCTTATCACACTACCAAGTAATATTGCATATCATATGCAGGCATCATACAGCCATTCTTTTTGTAGAGAGGAACCTTTTGTTGTCAATAGAGGTAGTCATTTCTTGAAATTTCCCCACTCTGTTCTAATTCTAGCTGTTAACAGAGCAGCCTCCATCATTGCTTATTAGGTTACCTAAGTAGTAGAAACTATCAACCACTTCTTTGAAACCTTCCTAGGATTGGTAAAAGTTTATCTTGTTGATGATTTTACAATCAATTATCCTTGTACATCTGCTACATGCAAATCTACTTTTTCTTTTAGTCTGTCAGCTACTGGGCTACATTATTGTGTACACTGTATAGAGTTTATACATATAAAGCAAGGCCATTTCCTTGTTGGGACCAATGTCTGGTCTTCTTTCCTACTTACTGAAACTTAGGTCTTTGCAAAATTTACTCTGAGCCCACTTGATTCTAAGTTCTGTTTCCATAACCAGAATTTCTTCTCAAGCTCTTTTACAGATCAGCTACAAGAACCAGGTCATTGGCATACAGAAGTTCCCATGGACAGCCAGCCTTAAACTTCTCTGTTATGGCCTGGAGAACAGAAGTAGGCTGAGGACAAGTCTTGATGAAACCCTACCTACACATTGAATGCCTCACTAAACTCATTTCCTGCTCTCACTTTCCGGATAACTGCTTTGTACAAGTACATGGCTTACACAGCTCAGCTCTCATAAGACATTCCTCTACACATTAGTTTTCTTAAGGACCACCAATTGATAGATCATGATACCCTGTCAAGAGCCTTTTTCCAGATCAATGGTTTACACTTAGCTAGGAGCTTTTCTCGTAGTTCTCTCACTAAGAAGAGGGCATCTGTGCTGCTCCTCCCTGGCACAAAACCAAATTGCATCTCATTTAATTTAAGTCTTACCCTGAATATATGTGAACATTAGCACCAGCAGGGCTTGAACCTTCATGCTTGCCAAGCTGACATGCTACCATTAAACTAAGGCACCCATCATATATACAGTAAGTCCCCAACTTACTCAGAGTCAACCAACAGGATCTTGAGGAAGTCGATCACTTCACCTATCTGGGCAGCATCCTGACAAGCAGCGGCAACGCGGAGCTCGACATCAACTGTCGGATCGGCAAAGAAGCCGCAGTTTTCCAGTGGCTGTGTCCAGTCTGGTCGTCTTCATGCATTAGCACCAAGACCAAGCTCCGCCTGCACAAGAACATCGTGCTGCCGACAGTGCTTTATGCGAGCGAGACCTGGAAGAGTATGGCAAAAATAGAGAGACGGCTGAACGCTTTCCACCAGCGGTGCCTGCGAAAGATCCTTCGTGTGTCCTGGTGTGACCGAGTGCGAAACGAGGAGATCCTGCGGAGAGCCGAGTCGTGGATGCTACAGAGAGTGGTCACGGAGTGTCGGTGCCGGCTGGCTGGCCATATTCTGCGTCTGCCAAATGAACGGCATTCAAAAACAGTGATGAACTGGACTCCGCCTGGCAGTAAACAGAGGCGGGGTTGCCCAAGGATCACCTGGCGACGAACGTTCCGGAAGGACCTGATGGCAGCCAACATCACCTGGCACGGTCTCGAAACAGTTACCGCTGATCGTGACCGTTGGCGAGTACCTACTGCTCGATGCGCCGAACGACATGGAAGAATCTAAGACTAAGACCCAACTTATGAATGAATTATGTTACAAGGGGCCCTTCATTAGTTGATTTGTTTGTAAGTTGATTGTCCAGTAAGCCCATATATGTTACATTGATACTGCAGGTTTCCTTTTCTTACTTACATCAGCATCATTACCAATGCTTTTTCTGCCCACCCACTGCCATTGTGAAAAGGTAAATTGTTAAGAGAATCACACAATAAAATAAAACCAAGATGATAGCAACACAACCACTGTCTGCTGGGGGTAGGTAAACATGTGAAACTGAATGAGAGTGATTCAGTTGTATAGCAGAAGACACGTGGCAAACACGCAAACATTGACCCGTGAATTTCAAACGCAAACAAAATATTTTTTCTTCGTGAGACTGTTCGTATCTGTGGAAGTTCATAAGTAGGATGTTTGTTAGGTGGGCATTTACTATATCATCATCATCATCATCATCATCATCGATTAACGTCCATCTTCCACGTCAGCATGGGTTAGATGGGTCCTATTTTGAGGCAAGTTGTGTCGGGTGACTGTGTCTCACTCATATAGGGGTGTTTCTGGCTGGATGCACTTCCCAATGCCAATATATATATATGAATATACAGGGTGAACATAAAGTCTTTCCCTGATCATAAACCTTTATTTAGCAAAACATAAACAAGATAGAAAAACAGTATTTTTACTTTAACCCTTTAGTTACCAACCCAGCCCAACCCAGCTCTGATTCTATGAAATAAAGTCACCAATTTTAAAGGTTTCCAATTTAAATTAAAATCTTCCAACATAATTTTATATAAGAACCTTACATTAAGTTACTATCTTAGTAATGAAATAATTAATAATTTTAGTAAATCCTTCAAAATTCTTCATTAATTAATTAAAATAGAGTATAGTTCATTAGAAATGTGGTCATGAAAGGGTTAAGTTACCTTGGGTCAGTCTATACTATTAACAGTCAGCCTATTTAATAATTTACATCACTCAGTAATAGCTTCTTACTAGACACTGTGGCCTGGTGATCTCGATTGGTTTCGCTGCTGTCTGCAGCAAACTGTGGGGAACATTTCAACAATCCAAGCCTCACCCTGGACATTCCCTTTATATCAAAAGAGTCCACTCTGACACTTTGCTCATTGAGTGCACGAATCTCCTTGGCCTCGGCCTTGGACACAGGAATTGACTCCATTGGGCTACAGTAGTGCATAAACCAAGTGATGGAAGAGGTCTCCCATGCTTTTCCATAGATGCCTTATAGCCCAGTTAAAAATTTATAATGACTACTTTATATTCTTGTTAAGCTATAACATTATCTATTTTAAGTATATCCTGAAGTATATCCCTTTAATTTAATTTGATCCTCAATTTAATTTATATTTTTAGTTAGAATATTCCAACTTCTTTTTCAGTTATCTCCTCCTCTCTATATTACCTTAACCCTTTAGCATTTAAACCGACTGTATCTGGCCAGAATTCTCTCACCTCTTTCTTTTCAAACTGGTTGTAACCGGTGCTCATACTGATGTAATGGTATTGTTTTCAAAATAAATAATATCAAAATCTCATAGATTCGATATTATGTGAAGTCAAGACTTCACACAATAGTATATAATACAATAGTATATATAGAGTAATGTAAATGTTAAAGGGTTGTGAGAAGATATATCTGTCACTACTACTATAACAACCATTACCTGGTTGAGAGGACGAAAGAAGTAGGTGACTTGCAGACAGGGCCTCCAAGAGAAATTTTGCAAGACAGTACAAGACCCCTTTGGGGCTTGAAGCAGGTAAAGATTTTTCTCAAAATTCCTGGACTGGGCGATCCATCGTATTCTGGAGCAAAACACTATATTTTACACTGCTCTTTTTTATAATTGGGCTGAGGCCCCTGTCATTAAAACACTCATGAAACCTCCGAGATGTAATTTATTTCAAAGCCAGTTAAACTTGTATAGGTGTAAGCTGAAATTTCATATGTGTGTGTGTGCGCGCGTGCACCCACGCACACATACACACACACACACACACACACTGCTACAGACTCTACCACAAACCTATCAAAGAGCGACCGATACTTGGACTTCACACAAAAACAATCGCACAAGTAAAATAAATTTTAATAATTTTGATCCATATTGTGATTTTTAAAGTAATATCTTAAATATTTTTTATTAAATTGAAAATTTATATTTAAAACTATTTAATCCTTCCAGGCTTTTACCATTAGAGTAACACGGTATAGGTTGCTGACATGAATCTATCTCTCCACACACACAGTATGACAAAAGTTGTTTCCCTTGTTGAAAAAAAAAAAAAAAAATTAATTGTAAAGGAAGATAACTATGATATTATAGCCACTCTGGATATTATGTGATATGGTATATATAATAATTGTTTCTACTTTAGGCACAAGGCCAGCAATCACCCAGTGCATTTAGGATATATGCCTCAGCCTTAACTACATCTAATGCTACAGTGACTCCATTAGGATATATGCCTCAGCCTTAATTACATCTAATGCTACAGTGACTTCATTAGGATATATGCCTCAGCCTTAACTACATCTAATGCTACAGTGACTTCATTAGGATATATGCCTCAGCCTTAACTACATCTAATGCTACAGTGACTTCATTAGGATATATGCCTCAGCCTTAACTACATCTAATGCTACAGTGACTTCAACAAGGAAACATCTGTATCCAGACTTTCTGTTTTGCATATAAACTTGCACCACCCACAGAGACCTTTCTTTCATCCTAAGCTTCAAGAAGCAAATCCTTCCTCCCAATGGGATCCAGTCATTACATATTCTGACAGCCGGGGGCTTGTGAGTATCTTCGCTCCTGTCTGTCCTGTCTTTTCTGGGGGACTACATCTGAAAAATGAAGTTTCCATCCTCCATCAAAATCTACAGTACCAGAGCCATGGTACTTTGTTGAAGAAACCCTGACTACATCTAGCCGGTGGTGTCTGCCTTCCTCTAATAGTTCTTGCTCCTTGCCTGTAAGGGTTGTAACATTCCAGTTATAAATTGTTGTGGTTTACTCTCTTCTGAACTCTCTCTGAGGTCTCGGGATATGTTTCCTTTGTGCTTCTATCCCACACCTCCAAGGACATGTCACAGGCCCATCGCCAGTTCTTGCAATATATTTTTCAAACAGGCTCCTCTCCCAAAGGCCTGAATGTGTCCCTAGTTATCCCATGCCAAGAAGGATGCAGTATGGATGTCTTTACTGTTTCGGGCCATATTGCAATGTTTGGGTGGTCTCATTTGTGCCAGTCAAAAATTTGGTACTTTTATTGTATACAATAAATTGATATAAATAAGACAATATAATCCGAATAAATTTATTCCAAATTATAAAATTCTGCTGTTTTTTAAAACAAATGTTTAACCCTTTAGCATTTAAACCAGCTGTATCCGGCAAGAATTATCTCACCTTTTTCTGTTCAAACAGCCGTAACCAGGTGCTCATACTTATGTTAAGGTATTGTTCTCAAAATAAATAATATCAAAATCTCAAAGATTCAATAACATGTGAGATAAAGTGTTTACCATGAAAATACAACAGTAAATATAGTGTAATGTAAATGCTAAAGGGTTAAATAGAGTATCTAATAGTCTCCAAAAACTTATAAATGACCAACTGTTCGATCTTGGTTACTCTTCTGTCTAGCAAACAGGCATTCATTAATGCTAACAACACAGTCATTACCAACAATTTGTTGAGAATGTTTTAGAAAACAAATTAACATAAATCTGCCAGACAAAGGGTCAGGGGGACCCACAAGTCATGTCAAGGGCTAGACAACCTCCCTAGTGTTGGTTATTTGCATGATAAATACACCCAGAACATGCTGTAAAGTGGTTGGTGATAGGAAGGGCACCCAGCCATAGAAAACTTGCCAAACAAAGGGTCATGAGGACCCTCCAATCATGTCAAGGGCATGAAAACCTCCCTAGAGTTGGTGATTTACATGATAAACGAACCTAATACACACTCTAAAGTGGTTGGTGATAGGAAGAGCATTCAACCATAGAAACTTTGCCAAATAAAAGGGTTGCAAGGACCCCCAGTTATGTCAAAGGCATGACAACCTCTCCTGAGCACTCGATGGAATATGAGACTATACAAAGCAAGACACAGATCCCTGGCTTGCTTGGGAATCAGTGACACTGCTTCAGTATGGACTTGATCTATATAGACCCGTCTAACTCTTTCTAACAAGGAAAGCAGATGTTAAAACAACAATGATGATGATGATCTCTAAGAAACATCAGCTAATCACAAATTGTTGTTTGAGAACATATTTGGCATTCCTGTTCAACATTTTTCTCACTAGCCATTTGATGCACCCAGTTGTTGAGAGGTTTGTTGTGATGCTGAGTCCTCAGCCACACCTTCCAGAGGGGTCTATCAGAAGCAACTGTCTCTAAATGATCCAGCTGCATATTCAAGCGAGAGCAACCAAAGTTATGAGTGTTATTCAACTATTTTGCTCATGGTCTATCTCTGGGTATCCAGCTGGTTGGTTTTGCCCCTAAAATCTGTCTTGTGATTTTTTTCTTTAAACATGCACCCACAAATACATAAATTCAATAATTCTGTTCAAAACCAACTTAAAACATTTTTTGAAGATTCCTTTTTGGAATGGTGCCAGGTAAAGCCATCTGTTTAACCTATCAGATGTATTGGTCTTCTAATTTCATATTTTATATTAAGAGAAATTGAATTCCCTGAAGAAATTCAACTGTTTTTCCTCATTGCTTGATAAAGCAGTCACAGGAGGGATCAATAATTTTCAGTTTTAATTAAGAAACCCTAATAAAATACAAATATTCTGAATTATAGAAGGTGCGTGGCTGAGTGACTAGAGAATTGGATTCGCATCATGAGGTTATGAGTTTGATTCCTGGACCAGGTGATGCGTTATGTCCTTAAGCAAGACACTTTATTTAACATAGTTACTTCTGCCTAGATTTGCAACCAGTAGATAGTATTAGCAATTGGAAAGACCAATGGAAACATTGGTACCTTGATCCAATTTGAAGAGCTCCACTCCACTTGTTAAGCGAATGAGGTCTGGGATCTTGTCGATTGACTGTTATATCGATAGCTTGAAATTACAAACACAAATGACATATCTATCAAAAATCAACACATACACACATATATCGCTATTACTTAATTACATAAATATTTCACATGAAAATCATCATTTTCCTTATCAACGTTTTTACGTTCACTTTTCCATGATTGCATGGGTTAGGTGGGTCCTTCTCAGCATGGCATCTATCCACATGTCACAATCCTTTGTCATCTCCTCTGTGAGTCTCAGGGACTTGAAGTCAGCTCTCACAACCTCTGACCAGGCCTTTCTTGGTCTACTTCTACCACAACTTCCTTTCACTGACATTTCCTGGCACTTCTTCTCCTGATGATTATTGTCTATGCACATCATATGTCCAAACCAACACATTCTTCTCTCCTGCATACCACCCTGAATTCCTCTTAAACCAGCTTCTCTCTCAACTTGCCCAAGCTCTGCCTCTCTCTCACACTTACATTGTGCATCCAACGGAGCATGGTTGCTTCATTTCTCTCCAGTCTATGCATGTCCCCCACAGTCACAGTCCATATTTCACTACCATGCAGCATTGCATTTCCAACAGAGGCGTCATACAGTCATATAGAATCAAAAAGAAAGAAAATCTTAAGACAACATTAAATTGTAGAAAATGCTATGGTTCATACAAGTTTCAACTATATTTAAACACTTTGGGGCCAATATAGAGTTGGGGAGGATCCAGGCCACCCTGACATGCATCAGCTTCGTCTTTGCCCAACTTACCCAAAGCCAAGCTTTGCTGCTTCCTCCTGGTATATGGTGAGCGCATCCCTGAGTTGGCCGATCAAGTTAATGAACAAGGTAGTATCGTCTGCGTACTCTAGGTCAGCAAGGTAGTAGTTCTCAAAGGTAACAACTGAGAGCGGCTCACAGACCTTGGACTTGGACATCAGATAGTCAATGACACAGTTGATGGGTGACCACACAGTCCTGTATAACTCCACTGTTGATGAAAAACCAGTTGGAGTCATTTCCCTTCATGTGCATGCAGCTCTCAGCACTGGTATAAAGCTGTTGCAACAGGATGGTGATCTTGGGGGAGGGAGCTTGAGGATTTTCCAGAAGGATGCATGGTCAACTCTGTCAAAAGCCGCCTTCAGGTCGACGAAGGCAACGTAGAGGCAGCGATATCTGCGAAACTCTATATTGGCCTCGGCGTCATGGAGTTTGTCAGCTCCTTCTACCTGAACCCCACAGTCACCATTAATGGAGATCTGACCTGGAGATCAATCGACAAAGTGTTAATTTTTAAAAAAAAAAGAAAACATTTAATAAAAAAAAAAAGGGTTTATAAAATAATTTTATAAAACCCTTTTTTTAAAAATGCTTTCTCTTTTTTTTTCAAAAATAACACTTTGTCGGATTAAAGAAGAAAAAAGTTTCTTCCGTAATAAAAGAATATTTTTAATTTAAAATTAAAAATATACCTATTTCTATACTCAACGTGATTATTTGCACGTAATATGCGTGTATATGTATATACGTGTGTATGTATGATTTATCTATTTGTATGTATATGTGAATATATGTTTAGATCTGTATGTATTTGTGAATATATCTATATGACTGTATGAAGGTGTGCCGGATGTTTCACTAAATTACACGCATGCGTGTAATTTAGTGAAACATCCGGCTCAGCTGTGTGTCAGTTTCAGGTCGTCGTTAAATCCTCCACCAGCAACAATGAGATTCACCAGGGTAACTATATTATATTTACATTACCATATTACTCTATTTCTATATAAATGAATATATATATTACACAACATTGTATGTAATAATGAATGATATGTACATTACACATAGTATATATTTATATGTATTGAAAGACGTCTAAGACATTCAAAAGTTATGAAGCGTGCTCCAGCCAAAGAGTTCGCCACTATGTGGTCACTCCGCCTATTTGAAATAGCTGACAAATCTACATAAAATCACACCGTACAGCTTTAATAGAAGATAGACACACTAAATTATGTAATACTGTATTATGTGTGAAAGATGGACACGTTATGACTATATCACCCTCGACATCAACATAGCGGACATAACGACCTTGATTGCCATTGAAATAAATAATGCACTTTGATCTTTCTGGATGAAAGTAAATTAAATATTTAAAAATTTTGCTGCTCATATAACACAATCTAATCCATACATAAACACAGGAATAATATAAATCTTATATATCTTAGCTTTAACTTTAGTATCGGTTGGATTTTAAAAGGTGTCCTTTTAGAGAAAGCTGTCCATACCAATACAATTTGAAGTATTTAAAAACCATGTCGTGAGATTTATTACTGGTAAACATTATCTAACAGTTGTATATTAATTATGTCAATGATAAATGACGTAACGCCAAACATTTGATCAAATTTAAACAACCCTTACAAACAGGGTCACGTCTTATCAAACACTGGACTGAGAGTCTCTAAAATTAGTCTGGAGGGTATGATATTTGGACAGAGAAATCAAGGACGTTCTAATTTTAAAATGACGGACTAGATCAGGTATGGGCAACCATTTTTGATCAGTAGGCCGCAAGGCTGTTTTGAAATTATTCGTGCCATTCAGAAAGCGAAACGGACTGCAGTTTGCCCATGACTGGTCTAGATACTAAAATGCTCTCAATGTCATTCATGGACAGAATTAAATGCAATTAAAACAATCAGGAATAAATGGAGGAAATCGTTAGTTATATTTTGTATTCTGTTGTAAGAGGAAACCACGAATAAGAAGTAAATTTAGGAACAATAATTTTCTGCTGTAATAAGAAATGTTAACCCTTTCTTTACCATATTCCCAATGCCTATGATTTTCAAATAAATTTGAAAATAATCAAGAATTTGGAGAGATTTAGTAGCATAACTAACTTAAGTTGCTGACACTTTATATAAAATCATGACGAGGAAGTTTTTTAATAAATATAAACATTTAAAATCAACAGCTTTGTATCATACTACCGAGGAAGGTTTCGAGTGGTTTGCTATCGAATGAGTATATTTCTTCCCGTGACTCAATGATATTTCCATGTTTACGTTTAGCCAACAACGAACACAACTGGAAGGTATTCAGGAAATGAAAACATTAACAAACGGAGTTATATACAATAATTGAAAACCTTAATTGTTGTTTATCAGTAGAGGGTCGGACGCCATGCTTCCCAGCAGAGTTACGTCCCTTTACGATCTGAGTTCAAATCCCGCCGAGGTTGACTTTGCCTTTCATCCTTACGGGGGTCGATAAAATAAAGTACCAGTAATGCACTGGGTAATTGCTGGCCTTGTGCCTAAAGTAGAAACAATTATTTTTAATTTCATCAACATAATCCTGATCTACACCCTTCTAAAATGTATGTTTGCAAAATTTCATTAATAAATAAATATGTATTAAGAAAGTCTTGCGGTAACAACGAGGTTTTAGTGTTGGGGCGCACCAAACTCCATGTCGTTGTTTATTTCTTTTGCAAATTTAAAGACGCTAGTGTTTGTATTGTTAGCGTTCTGTTCTTATTTTAGTTTATGGCCATAATATGAAAGAAACATTCGCTTGAGTGTGTGTGGGGGAGGTTCTTCTCTGAAGACCTTCCACTGCCCGGCTCGCTCGAGTTTCTTACCACCGAAACCACTAAAGTAGTCCGACTATGACGGAAGGTTAGAAATACTTAATCTAACAATTATGGCTAGTTGTTTATTTGAAGGTTTGTTAATGAACCCAAATTAAATGACAATACTATATGTGGTCAGTCATTTTTCACGGTTCGCTGTGAATTACTTTGTTTAGAGGTCCTCTTTGGGTATTGTACAGTATTTGTGGACAGCTTAAGTGTACGTGACAATGAGTGAGAATTATATTCAGGGGAGACAACACTGTATTCGCTTATTATGTAACGGTGGACTGGATGTATCGGCAGAACATTGGCCACCATGCTTTATGGCATAGAGTTACGACCAATTACATTCAGAGTTCAAATCACGCCAAAGTTAACTTTGCCTTTCATCCTTACGGGTTCGATAAAATAAAGTATGTCATGCGCTGTCGTCGATTTAATCTACTTTCTCCTTCCCCAACGGTTTCATTACTGAATCCCTCTAAATTCTTGATTATTTTCAAAATTATTTGAAAATAATAGGCAATGTATTTCATGACCACATTTCAATTAATTAATGAAGTATTTTAAGGGATTTACTAATATTATCACTTATTTCATTACTAAGACTGTAACTTAATGTAAGGTTCTTATATAAAATTATGTTGGAAGATTTTAATTGAAATAGGAAACTTTTAAAATGGGTGGCTTTGTTTCACAGTATCAGCCAGTTTTGGCCAGGTTGGTAACTGAAAGGTTAGAAATATGGTGACGAAAGAGTTCAAGAAATTAAGGGAGAATTACTATTAGCTTTTTATTTGTTGACTTGAAAATTGCATTATTTTAAAATTTGAGTTCAGAGTCGTGTGAAGGCATATGACTTCGTGGTTAGGGGTTGTTGGACTCCCGATCATACGGTCGCAGATGTGGTTCTAGGACCAGGCAGTGCAATGTTCTTAGCTAGACACTTCATTTCACATTGCTCTTCTCAATAGAACAGGGCCCCTTTCATTAAAACATTTAACAAACTTCTTATGAGATACAACTTTGTAAGAGGCCAGCTAAATCTGCATAGGTGTGAGCTGTTAATTTCCTTTTTTCTGCTTTTCTTTCATTTCTAGAGTCTGTTCAATAGCTTGAAAAGACCACTTGGAACTCAGATTAACACCGGGGTCCATCCAAATACCCCTATTTATAGGAAAGTACAAGACCTTCAAACACAGTTCCTTGTAAGTATCACCTAATTTATTTCTATATTTTAACATTACATATTTTGATGGTGGATTGGCGGTGTCGGTAGAGCGTCGAACAACAGGATTTATGGTATAGTGTTACACCCCTTTGCAATCTGAGTTCAAATCCTGCCGAGGTTAGCTTTGCCTTTCATCCTTACAGGGGTGATAAAATAAAGCACCGGTAATGCATTGGGGTCAAATTAATCGACTTCCTCCCCCCAAAAAATCTTTGGCCTTTTGCCTAAATTAGAAACCTTCTAGATTGATTAGAATTTAAGTTCATTTCTAAATATTTTTTTTTTTTTTTTTTTATTGGTTTCAGTCATTTGACTGAAGCCATGTTGGAACACCATCTTAAAGTTGATCATATTGGACCCAGTTCTTATATTTTTTCAAGTCTGGTACTTATTTTGTAGAGGGATGGGGGCTGTCAAGAGGACCCTTCAGTTATGCCATGGTATGACAACCTCCATAGTGTTGGTGATCTACATGATAAACACACCCAGTACACTTTGTAAAGTGGTTGCTGATAGCAAGGGCATCCAGCCATACAAAGCTTGCTAAACAAAGGGTCAGGAGGACCCTCAGTTGTGTCAAATTCATGACAGCCTCTCCTACTGGCACTCGGTAGGACATCAGACCATACATAAGTGAGATGCAGATCCCTGGCTTGTCTGGGAGATTAGCAGCCTTGCTTCAGTAGTGACTAGGTCTATGTAGACCCATCCAACCCTTACAAGCAGGGAAAACGGACATTAAAATGATTAATGATCTCTTTTTGTTGACCTGCTAAGTTGCAGGACATAAATACAGATATGGACATACATTCACCACAGACTTCTGCAATTTTTGTCTATCAAATTTCACTCACAAGACATTGGTGAACCCAAGGCTATATTAGAAGGTACTTGCCAAGGTGCCAAGTAACAGGACCTGAAATCACGTGAAGAGGACTCTTTAATTGCACAACCTTGCATTGCATCTGTGAATATAATTAAATTGAAGCCACAACTGTTGAGTTTAACCCTTTAACATTTAAACCAGTCGTATCCAGCCAGAATTCTCTCGCCTCTTGTTGTCCAAACTGGCCACTCGTACCGACGTTAAGGTATTCTTCTCTAAATAAATATCAAAATCTAATAGATTCGATATTATGTGAGGTAAAGACTTTACTACAAAAATACAATAGTAAATATAATACAATAGTAAATGCTAATGGGTTAATGAATACATAACTCTTTGTACCCCATTCAATAATAGACATAATTCCACAGGTCAACATTGTCATAAATCCTTGAAGGGTGAATAAAATAAAGTACCGGTTAAATACTGGGTGATTTAATCGATTAACTCCTCCAACCAAATTTCTAATCTTATGCATATGTTAGAAACAATTATTTTCCTTCTGTAATAAATGATAAAATCACAAGTTGTATACTCACAAGTTAAAGTAGGTTTAACAAATGAAAGTATGTCTGATATGTTTCTTATAGAATTAATTATAATAGTTATTTTTTAATCATCTTCTTCGCCCGCATATTCCTGAGAGGGTCGTGCGGGCAGAGTCCTCAAATACTCCTTCCAGCGGGTCCTGTCAGAAGCAACCATCTCCAACTGATCTGGCTGGATCCCCAAGTGAGACCAGTTAAGTTCATGGATGTTATCCAACCATCTTGCTTGGGGTCTATCCCTGGGTCTCCTGCCAGTTGGTTTTGCTTGTAAAATCTGTCCAGTGATTCTTTCCTGAGACATTCTAACCACATGCCCATAGTATTGGAGCTATGATTTCTCATTTTAGAGAAGTAGCGGCTCAACCTGGAGTGATTCTCTGATTTCCGAGCTATGCACTCTATCGAGTAATGTTATGCCAAAGACCCTTCAGAGGAGCCTCATTTTGGCCACTTGTATGTTCTTTCGGTCATTGATTTCTTTTGGCATGGGACGAAAGCGTCTATACCACATCTAGTAGTGTTTTAATCCTCCTGCATCATCCATGAAACCCACTGAACTCCCATTTTAGACACTTCTCTCTTGATGTTAACATGGTATGTTCTTGAATAGTTACATAGTTCAAAACACTGGATAAGGTAGTAGTGCTGGTACCATGAGGAAAAGTACCCAATCCACCCTGTAAGGCAGTAATGCTGGAGTCATGAGAAAATGCTCCCAGTACATGTTGTAGAGTGGTTGGCATTAGGAAGAGTATCCAACTTCAGAAAACAAGCCAAACAGAGCATACAAGCAGAATTTGGTCACTTGACCACTTGGGTCTCAGCACACATGTTTAACTCATGGAAGCATAGAAAATAGATGTTAAACATACATGCACATGCCAACCACAGCAAACCTCATAGCAATTCTGCTATAAATGGTTATGTTGTTGTTCATAATCAAAACATCCAGCAGTGTAGCAGCCGTTCAATAAAAATATTAATGTGCTATACCACACTTAATATAAAGTGGGGGTTGGCATCATGAAGGGTATTCAGCTGTAGTAAACTTGCTGGTAAAGAGATCTCTTCCAACCTCTGACCAAATTTCTCACAAAAGAGCAGCCCGTCCTACTGGCATGAGGAACAGATGTTAAACGATGGTGTGTATGCATGTAATCTTTACTTATAAACTTGATTTCGTGTCCGTCCCTCCGTCCACTTCTCAGTAGTTAGTGCAGGCGCATTGAATTCATCTTCCGACAAGTGCAATTAAAAAAATTTCCAGTGCAATGATTCGAATGTAAATAATATATGTAATAACAACAATGATAATCCAAATGTAAATAAAGGTCTATATAACGATTTGAATATAAATAATATATTCAATGTTATATATATATACAAACATATATATATATATATGTTTGTATATATATATATATATATCTAATTTTATATATATATGTATATACTGATTCTCGCAGTGAAGACTATGGAGTTTGTTTATATACATAGACAAACATGTATAGTCACACACACATGCAATTTTATGGGTGTAGAAATTGTTATCTATATATAAATTTCTGTGATTCTGTCACAACATGTAAAGAGAGAGGAGTAGTTTGACTACTTCATACTACTTCTCTCTCTTTATATCTGCTGCCTGAATGTATGTGTGTGTACAAGGAAGACAGCGAGTAGTGAAAAAACTATAGCAAAATAGCAGTTGGCGTTCCATTTGTTATGCTGTGTATGTGTGTATATGTTTGTATGAATGTATGTGTGTTTTTGTGAATGTATGTCTGAGTGTGTATTTTTGTGTGTCTGTTTGCACGTTTATATTTATATACTCATACATAAAAATGTATGCATATGCACACACACACACACACATACACGTCAGCATGTTGAAAAAAATCCTAGTATATATATATACTTTTATTTTTGTGAAATTATTAAATTCTTCACATTAACTGATTCTAAATTGTTTTTCCTATTTTATATTGCAGCGTGATGATGGTTTGTTAGTTTGGCAGAAACGTGGTGGTCGAGATAAACTTATGTATTTTTTTACAATGGCTCTGATGGCTACTGGTGGTTTACTATCTGTAAATACTCTATACAGGATGTCCTTTGGAATAAAGGGTGAATAAACACCAGAATAAAAACCCATATTAATAATGTACTGAAATGTTAATAAATCAATAATACTGATCTTTAATAGTTTGATCTTATTTCTACATTCCTGCCAACTGAGTAGTCATTTAGCTGAAAAGGTCCAATAAGACTGAAACATGTTCATCGCTTTCACTATTTGACTATAGATACTATATATATTATCACTGCATTTTGTGTTTTTAAAAAATTTCAATTTATTAGTGTTATTTCCCTTGCTTTTTTTCTTTTCTTTTTTTATTTTAAGCACATCTAGAATGTTTTGCTACGAAGGTTTAATAAGACTGAAAATTCCATTACTTTCACCATTTGACTTTAAATACCATATCTGCTTTCATACTGGAGATTTTTTTTTTCCAAAAATTCCAATTCATTGGAGTTATTTCCTTGCTTTTTTGCTTTTTTTTTTATATATCTTAAGTACACCTAGGAGTTTTTGTCTATTAATTGCATGGATAATCTTAGATGAATGAATATATAACAAACCTGCTACCATTTTTGTGTATTGGACCTCCATCAGTTATGAATGTTCCAATTTGATCAATGAAACAGCTTGAGATAAATGTGCACATGGAGCATTCCACAGACACATGTAGCCTGAATGTAATTCTCAAGGAGATTCAGTATGACATAGCTGACCCTTTGAATTTAAGACATAAACAGTTCTGTATGAGCAAGACACAGTCACCTGATCCAACTTACCATCAAATTCATGCTAGCATGGAAATGGACACCATAGGGAACTTGCATGTGGTTTATGTATATAACAAAACTGGTTGATTTTTTTTATTGGTGTGATGTGAAATTTTTCTAATTTCTAGGATCTTATTTTACCTCCACTAACCCTGATTTCAAAGGATACTTCAAATATGAGTAATTAATATTTTTCTTTCAGTTATATATAGTTTTATTTCGTTATATAAGCATACAGAAAAAGAGAGCAGAATTGGAAAGGACTATAAATGCCATAAATGAGAGGAAACAGGGGAAGAACAAGGACTACTAGACAAAGGAAGGGGAGAGGGTGACAGACCCTACACCTAGGTCAGAGCAGTGTTTCGGCTGCGCCCACGGACAAAATAGCAAATGCATTTCTGTGAATAATGGCTAGCGACACATGCTGCAACAGTCACCGCAACTCGCAATACTCCTTCTTCAGACAGGCTACTTTCGATCCAATTTTGCGGAGGAGGTCAGCTGTCCAGAATTAATTTGGGATTAGACTGAATTTAAGAAAGTTAATGTCGGATTGATTACATTTTGTTTGAATGTTCTGAAGTGAGGAATTATTGTAAACTGATATATTCAGACTAGTGTCCCCATCCCTCGCGCATTTGAAACATAACTTAACAAAATGTTCATATATAAAATTATGATGGAAGGTTTAAATATGAAGACTCTAAAGCAAGGACAGTTTCAGGTGCCGAAACGGTTATATGTTACTGCAAGAAATAGAGCTTGGCAGGTCTCCCTTGGGGATCTAGCTGGAGACTTGCTTCTGAGAGGACCTGCTGGATATGACCCTCTCTCGAATAAATGGACAAAAAAAGTAGTGTTCTCATCATGGTTGTTATGGTTACAATATTTCAGAAGAATTCTCATTATTATACACTGATACAAAGGCGGTGGATTGGCAGTATCGGTAGAGAGTTGGACACCATGCTTTGAAGCATAGAGTTACGTCCCTTTATGATCTGAGTTCAAATCCCGCCGAGGTTAACTTTGCCTTTCATCCTTACAGGGTTGATAAAATAAAGTAATTGCTGGCCTTGTGCCAAAAGTAGAAACAATTATTATACACTGATACAGGGTGGTGGAACATCCTGAGTTCAAATTCCACTGAAGTTAGCTTTGCCTTTTGTTTTTACAGGGTTGATAAAATAAAGTACCAGTAATGCACTGAGGTCGATTATTCCAGTGCATTACTGGTACTTTATTTTATCAACCCCGTAAGGATGAAAGGCAAAGTTAACCTCGGCAGGATTTGAACTCAGACCATAAAGGGACGTAACTATGCTGGATAGCATGGCGTCCGACCCTCTACAGATACTGCCAAATTATTATTATAATAATTGTTTCTACTTTAGGCACAAGGCCAGCAATTAACCAGTGTATTACTGGTACTTTATTTTATCGCCCCCCGTAAGGATGAAAGGCAAAGTCAACCTCGGCAGGATTTGAACTCAGAATGGCAAGGGCCGTAACTCTATGCGTCAAAGTATGGTGTCCGACCCTCTACCGATACTGCCAATTCACCAATGAAAGTTATTGTGTACAGTGCTCAGGTGCATACATAGTACATGGAACATTGAACAAAAGTCAGGAAAGTGAACAGTGCATGAGTCATGATATATACACACATACATGCATGCGTGCAAATGGAGGGGGAATATCGGGTGTAGTGTTGGTGAATTTCGGGAAGCATGGAAGTCCCAAAGGATGCAGTGGCCTGACAGTTAACAACTGATGCAGGCAGCCTGCTCCAGTCATTCAAATAGCCAGCTTGTCACACACTCATTCTGCCTGAGAAGTACATTAACCCTTTAGCATTTAAACCAGCCATATCCGGCCAGAATTCTCTCAAACTGGCTGTAACTGGCCACTCATACTGATGTTAAGGTATTGTTCTCAACATAAATAATATCAAAATCTCATAAATTCCATATTATGAGGTGAAGTGTTTACCATGAAAATATAATAGTAAATATAGAGTAATGTAAATGCTAAAGCGTTAAACCGGCTGTATCCAGCCAGAATTCTCTCACTTCTTTCTGTTCAAACCGGCCGCTCATACTGATGTTAAGGTATTGTTCTCAAAATAAATAATATCAAAACCTCAGATTCGATATTATGAGAGTTAAAGCCTTTACCGTGAAAATACAATAGTAAATATAGAATAATTTTAATGGGTTAAAAGTATCAGTAAACTCCATAAAATAGTAGTTTTGGCGCAATGATTAAATGAGCCCTGTAAAGTGGTAGTGAGTGCAATGATAAAATACATCAAACTCTACTCTATTTCAAACTTGCATTCTACTGGCTTTCTCCAAACAATCCTCACCACACATTTAATGAGGCTTCATATAAACCAGAGGTTCTCAAAGTAGGCACTACTGGAGGGAGGGAGGCTGAGAAGGTCCAGGGAGTGGTAGAGATGATATAATAGTATATTAAATATCAAATGATATATATAAATATAGTAAAATAAAAAATATATAATTTTTATTTATACATAGTATATATTATATTTATTATATACTAGACCACCCGTGACACGTTGGGTCATGTTCACTTAAAAATAATTTTAAAATAATTAAAATATACACAGACATGTATATAATGTAAAATGAAATTGGAAGGTCACTCTCACTTAAGAATATTTTTTAAATATGCCAAAACATATTTTTTTAATCGTTATTTACTCGAAAATAATTTTTAAAAAATTTAAATATTGTCTGTGTAAAGAAAGCTGAAATATAAATACTGTACAAACAAATTGTATTTTCGATAAAAAAAAATAATATTGTCTGTGTAAAGAAAGCTAAAATATAAATACTTACTGTACGAACAACTTGTATTTTCGAAATCGCATTCACTTTAAAATATTTCTAAATAATTAAAATATTCTGTTTAACAAAAGTCAAACTATAAACATTTACTGTAAAAACAACTCTTATTTTTCAGTCATATTCACTTAAAATGTTTTTTTTTAATAATTGAAATATCGTCTGTTTAAAGAAAGCTGAAATATAGATACTTAAACTACAAACAACTTGTATTTTTGAAATCATTCACTGACAAATCACTGAAAAATAATTTTTTAATGTATTTTTTAAAATCCTATTCACTTAAAAATATATTTTGAATAATGAAAATATTGTCTATGTCTGATTTATGCCAAACTTGTTTTATTCTGTTTGTATTCCCATTTCAGGGTTATTTTACTTTTGGAGTATTTTCCCATTATGCACTGTTTTGGCTATTTATGAAGGTACCTGGAAAAACCCCATATCTCGGGAACCCATGCTTCAATTTACGCAAAAATTGTTTTTTCTACTTGTATTCCCATTTCAAAGTATTTTCCCATTATGTGCCCTTTTGGCTGTATTACATTATAGACGAGCAAGTAAGCAAAGAGTTTTAGTAATATATAGATAAATTAACGATTTTATTTATTATATATTATTTAGAATTTGCATGCAGGCAGGTCTCTCTGGAAATAAGGTTGAGTGGCACTGAGGGTATTACGTGGTCGTGAGGGGAGCGGTGGTCCTAAACGTTTGAGAACCTCTGATATAAACTATACTGTATTATTCCTTCAGATAGTTATTTAACCCTTTAGCATTTAAACCAACCAGAATTCTCTCACCTCTTTCTGTTCAAACTGGCTGTAAGCAGCCATTCATACTGATATTTAAGTATTGTTCTCAACATAAATAATATCAAAATCTCATAGATTCGATATTATGTGAGGTAAAGCCTTTGCCATGAAAATATAATAGTAAATATAGAGTAATGTAAATGCTAAAGGGTTAAGTTACTATCTTAGTATTGAAATAACTAATAATTTTAGTAAATCCCTCAAATTTCTTCATTAATCAATTAAAATAGAGTGTATTTCATAAGAAATGTGATCACAAAAGGGTTGAAACAAGAGTTAGCTTTGTGAGCCCCATGACAGATTTCATATAATCAGAGTCCTTGAGGCAATGTATTACAATCTGATGCACTTGGCATCTTAGTCACCTCTTACAACACACAAGGAATGTCTCAGTTACAATAAACAAGAGGGAAGGTACAAAAAATTATTAATGACATAAACAAATAATTCAAAATGATTTATTAATTCGAGTATACAAGATGTGTTAACTTGGCAAAATGTTTATTTTATACTTGAATTATCTTTGATTATCTCCCTTAGAAGAGATTCATATAAAAAGAAACCACAAATGTAGACGAAAAAAAACACAAACACCAAAACAACATTTAGAAGATTTATGTCTTCATAAATTAAATTGTGAGAACCAAGGGGAAAAGAGTGATATATTTTATAGTATATGTGTTTCCATGTCAATTTTATGTGTGTATCACTTATGTGAAGTAGTGTGGCTTAGTGGTTAGTGTTAGGTTCCTAATCATAAGGTTGTGATGTGTTGTGTCCTTGAGCAAGACACTTCATTTCACACATTACTTCAGTACATTCAGCTAAAAATGAGTTCCAACAGCAACTAAGTGTGTGTGTGGGGGTGACATTAGAAATATCTTAATTTCTATCCATGAACCTTTTATTTTTTTATGGAACCGTAGCGGCAGTATTATAATACACGGTACGGTGTATTTTGAACATTTAAACCTGGCAGGGGTCATCTCTATGTTGGAATACAGTCGATTTCTTCCAATAAAGTGAGAGGAATCAACTCCAATACAGTTATTTAAATTCTATTATTCTATTACATGTTTCATCCGACATGCTGGGGCACCGCCACTGATATTTTATTTTCCATTTCAAAAAGATGAAAGGCAAAATTGAGGGCAAAAGCCAGAACAAATACCATAAAATATTCTGAATGGCATTTGGTGCTATTGATTTGTGATATCATTGTAAATATTAAAGAACTTAGGACTTCTAATTTATTTCCACTTAACTCTATTCTAATGATATTGACTCTTTTATTATTTCACCTGTTTCAGTCCACTGACTGTGGCCATGCTGGGGCACCACCTATTAGATACTTTTTTTTTGTTTTAATATAAGAAAACTTTTGTGGGGTGTGTGCTGGAAAGTTGCTGTTAGGAATTTATTTGTTTTTAATAAAAGCTGAGCCATTATATTTTAATTTAACCGTTTTGATGCCAAGCAGACCTCTGGTTTTATGATGCAAAACTTTGTTTTAAAATATTTATATGTTTGTAAAAAAACCTTCCATTATGATTGTATGTTAGAGCCTTTGTTAAGTCTATATACCAGTCATGGACAAACTGTAGTCTATATACCAGTCATGGACAAACTGTAGTCTATATACCAGTCATGGACAAACTGTAGTCTATATACCAGTCATGGACAAACTGTAGTCTATATACCAGTCATGGACAAACTGTAGTCTATATACCAGTCTATATACCAGTCATGGACAAACTGTAGTCTATATACCAGTCTATAAACCAGTCATGGACAAACTGGGGTCCATGAGCTGCATGTGGCCCATTTGGCTCTCTGAATGGCATACCTAATTTCAAAATTGTCTTGAATGTTTTAGTAGTGCAGCCTGCCTTATAATGAGCCACATTCTATGCAACACAATACTCAAAAAAGGATGCCCATCCCTGTTCTAAACACTAGCTAAAGAATAAAAATGATTAATTCTCAATGATTTTTAAAAGTATTTGAAAATCATAGGCAATGTATTTTATTAAAAAATATGGTAAAAAAATGGAAATAAAAAATTTAAAAAATTATTAAACTAACAAGTGGAATGGAATAGACCTGAATTGGTTTTGATGAGTGTTTCAGTTGATGGAAGAGCCTGCTTGTGAAAATAGCATGCAAGTGACTGATTATTCCACTTAATGTAATTCTCAGGGAGATTCAGCATGACACATTGTGGGACCAGTTTGGACCTATGAATTACAGGTAATTTGTTTTGTATTAGAGTGTAAGTGGCTAGGGCAGTAATCAGTAGAGCGTCGGACAAAATGCTTTACGGCATAGAGTTACGGCCTTTTACGTTCTGTGTTCAAATCCTGCGAAGGTTAGCTTTGCTTTTCATCCTTACAAGGTCGATAAAATAAAGTACCAGTAACTCACTGCGGTCAATTTAATCGACCTTCCCCTCTCCTCAAAACTGTTGGCCTTGTGCCTAAATCAGAAACCATTATAGTGTAAGTGGTTGAGTATTCTAGACCAAAGTGTGATAGGTCAGCCCTTTGAATTACTGGTACAAATCTATTTAATAGGCTTCCAAACAGTTTCTGTCTACCCAATTTCACTCATAAGACTTGGGCTGACCCAACACTATGGTATATATCCCTTGCTTAAGATTCCACCAAGCAGTGGGATTGAACTCTAGATCTAATGAGTGTGAAGCAAGCTTCTAAACCATTTAACCATGCTACATCCTCATACTGGCTAATGATAAACAGCAGAATAACTAACTTGAAAAATGTAATATATCTTATATAAATGTCCACAAATTGAAAACATCTACTTATAATAATAATTTCTTACATAGACACAAGGTCAGAAATTTGGAGAGAGGAGAGACGTTTATTAAACTGACCCCAGTACTTGATTGGTACTTTATTTTATTGACCACGGAAGGATGAAAGGCAAAGTTGACCTCAACACTTCAAGAACTAGAACACAAATACTGCATAGCATTTTGTTTGATTCCTGAATGGTTTATTATTATTGATAATAATAATTGTTTCTACTTTTGGCACAAGGCCAGCAATTACCCAGTGCATTACTGGTACTTTATTTTATCGACCCCATAAGGATGAAAGGCAAAGTTAACCTTGGCGGGAATTGAACTCAGAATAGCAAGGGCCATAACTCTATGCTGGAAAGCATAGCGTCTGACTCTCTACCGATACTGCCAATCCACCACTTTTTAAAAAATGATAATGATTGAACCATTTGAAAATAATCTTGTGTTTGTAATGCCACAGAACCATTTAATTAGACATGAAATAAATTATAAATGGCAGTTTGCAGTGCAGCTGCCTTCCACACTTGGAAAATCACAGCTTGTTGGGCAGCAAAACCTGGGATTTTAACTGAATTTTAATAGGTTATTGCTGGAGAAAGTATGTAAGTGATGTTCTAGATGAAGGGTTTACCATCTACCCTTTTGCCTTAACCTTGGTCTAATCTCACTGTTTCCAGCTGTGCCTAAGCCATGCTTAATAATCTAATTGAAAGCTGCTGCACTGGAAACTCCTGCAATTCTAATAAAATCTAGAAGATTCCATAAGTTTTCTTGTAAGGAATATTATTCCTTATTCTTCATGATCCAAACTATCAAGATAAATAGACCTCAGTCAGTTTTGAAAATGAGTGTCCTGTCAATGGTCCAACCTACTTGTTAAATTAATGTGTAAGTGGCTGAGTATTCCACACAAACATCTCTGTATGTATGGACCTGTAACTCCTGATGGAGCCCATCCCCTTTCCCGGTCTGAACACAGTTGATTTCTTCCAGAAAAGGAGAGAGAGGGAGATAAAAAGTAAGTGAAAAAGAGATATAGAGGAAGAATTGACACAAGTACTGAACTGGTACTTCTTTTATCAACCTCGGGATTTGAACTCAACAGGAACAAATACTGCAAAGCATGCTATCTACTGTTCTAATAACCCAACCAATTTGCCGCATATATATAGACACCTCTACCCTCAATCTAATTCTCAAGGATATTCAGCATATCACAGTCTGTGACAAAGCTGGCCCTTTAAATTACAGGTATAGCCCAATTCAGCTTATCACAGAGTGTGACAAAGCTGGCCCTTTAAATTACAGGTGTAGCCCAATTCAGCTTATCACAGTGTGACAAGGCTAACCCTTTAAATTACAGGTGTAGCCCAATTCAGCTTAGCACAGTCTGTGACAAGGCTGGCCCTTTAAATTACAGGTATAGCCCATCTGTATCATAGTTTAAGTGGCTGAGTATTCCACATACATGTGAACCCTTGATGGGCTTCTACACAGTTTCATTCAACATAATTTCAATCACAAGTCTTGGGTCAACCCAAGGCTATGTATGGTAAAAGAAACTTGTCCAAGATGCCATGCACTGAATTCAAACCTTAAATCTCATGATTGTGAAGCTAATGCCTTAACCATTAGGCCATGCTGCTGTATTCACTGGCCACAAATATACATGGAAGTGTATTTACAAAATAAACTAAACAAACCAACAACCAATATATGAATGAACCAATAGTGAATGATTAAA
>OZ024746.1:93027512-93050012 GCA_964016885.1 Eledone cirrhosa | reverse complement strand
ATATATATACTATATATATATACTATATATATATATACTATATATATATATACATATATATACTATATATATATATATACTATATATACTATATATATATATATATATACTATATATACTATCGGCCTATGCCTCCGTTAATTTATCGTGATATACTATATATATATATATATAGTATATATATATGTATATATATATATATATACTATATATATATATACTATATATATATATATACTATATATATATATATATACTATATATATATATACATATATATACTATATACATATATACTATATATATATATACATATATATACTATATACATATATATACTATATACTATATACATATACTATATATATATACTATATATATATATATATATACTATATATACATACTATATATACATATATACTATATATACATATATAGTATATATATATATATACTCTTTTACCTGTTTCAGCCATCCGGCTGAGACCATGCTGGGGCACCGCCCTTATATATATATATATATATATACACACACTATATATATATACTATACATATATATACTATATATATATACTATACATATATATACTATATATATACAATACATATATATACTATATATATACAATACATATATATACTATATATATATACATATACTATATATATATATATATATACATATACTATATATATATATATATATAGATATACTATATATATATATACATATACATATACTATATATATATACATATACATATACTATATATATATATACATATACATATACTATATATATATATACATATACATATACTATATATATATATACATATACATATACTATATATATATATACATATACATATACTATATATATATATACATATACATATACTATATATATATATACATATACTATATATATATATACATATACATACTATATATATATATACATATACATATACTATATATATATATACATATAATATACTATATATATATACATATACTATATATATATATACATATACTATATATATATATACATATACTATATATATATATACATATACTATATATATATATACATATACTATATATACATATACTATATATATATATATATATATACATATACTATATATATATACATATACTATATATATATATATATACATATACTATATATATATATATATACATATACTATATATATATATATATACATATACTATATATATATATATATACATATACTAATATATATATATATACATATACTATATATATATATATATACATATACTATATATATATATATATACATATACTATATATATATATATATACATATACTATATATATACATATACTATATATATATACTATATACTATATATATATACTATATACATATATATATATACTATATACATATATATATACACACATACTATATATATATATATACACATACTATATATATATACATATACATACTATATATATATACATATACATACTATATATATATACATATACATACTATATATATATATACATATACATACTATATATATATACATATACATACTATATATATATACATATACATACTATATATATATATACATATACATACTATATATATATATACATATACATACTATATATATATATACATATACATACTATATATATATATACATATACATACTATATATATATATACATATACATACTATATATATATATACATATACTACTATATATATATATACATATACATACTATATATATATATACATATACATACTATATACACTATATATACATACTATATATATATATATACACTATATATATATATATAGTATATATATATATATATATATATAGTATATATATATATATATATACACTATATATATATATAATATATAGTATATATATATATATATATATATATATATATATATACACTTATATATATATATATATATACCCTATATATATATATATATACCCTATATATATATATATATATACCCTATATATATATATATATACCCTATATATATATATATATAGTATATATATATATACTATATATATATATACTATATATATATATACTATATACTATATATATATATACTAAATATATATATATACTATATATATATATATACTATATATATATATATACTATATATATATACTATATATATATACTATATACTATATATATATACTATATACTATATATATATACTATATATATATATATATAAACTATATATATATATATACTATATATATATACTATATATATATATATACTATATATATATATACATACTATATATATACAATATATATACATATATATACACACTATATATATATACACTATATACTAATATACTATATATTATATACATATATACTATATATATATATAGTCTGTGTATAGTTACAAAGCTACAAGTATTTTAAATTGCACACAGACTTTATGGACAGCATGTATGTATATATATATATATATAGTTAATGTACAGTTGTTATATATATATATATATAGTTAATGTACAGTTGTTATATATATATATATATATATAGTTAATGTACAGTTGTTATATATATAGTTAATGTAGGGTTACAGATTATTAGGTATAAAAATAGCAACAAACATTTACTGGTGGGCTAGCTGACTCCGAACATGTAGTAAAGTTATATTAATTCATGTTATATGTAACTGACTGGTATTTGAGTTTCACTACTACTTGGTAAAACTCCAATATAAGTCAACATACATATAATATGAAATATATATATATATATATAGTTAGTTAGTTTTTTTCTTACATATAATTATATTGCTCTAAGTGTGTGTGTATATATAATATGTATATATGTCAGGCTTCTGCACAGTTTCCTCCTACCAAACTCCACCGACAAAACATTGATCAACCCGAGGCCATAGTAGAAGACACTTGTTGAAGGTGCCACACAGTGGCATCAAACCTGGAACCATATATTTGCAAAGAAAACTTCTTTACAACAGTCATACTGGTGCCTCTATAAACATGTATGTAATGTGTGTATCTTATAAACTTGTATAGGCGCTTGAAGAAAGGTCACTAATTTGATGCCTCTTGGAGTCTGGGGGTATAGTCAAATTCAGGCCTTGAAATATTGGGTAGTGCCTTTGTTTCGTGTATGATTATAAATAAATAATATAATTATATATAACATACATGTGTGTGTGTGTAATTTACTGTGTTTCCAGATAATGATGAGCAATACAACATATATTTATAATACTTATTAAAAATCAACAAACACATTTTTAGGTTTTCAAGACCTCAGACCAGTTCGAGAATAACAGAAAGAATAATAAAGTTTTTTTTTGTACATTTTTCTTTGAGATATTCTGTGAGTGTCACAAGATGGACAACTGATTGTGTATGAACTGTTTGTTGGTTGTTTTACATACTTAATACATACAAATGAATTAACATATTTCTATTATGAGTTTTTATTTTGTATTTTGAAAGGGTCATGCTGCCATTAAAACACGTACCAGTTGAGTTTCACTTCAATTTTATTATTAACTAGCAAAAGAGCCTGTCATTGCCGGGCATACCTTTTGCCACTGTAAATAAAGACCCCTTCACTCCTCAATATGGTCATCTTTAAATAGCCCAAGAACTCTGCTATTTTAGAGGAGAGAAAGATTTAAACTATATGTTGACATGCTCCAGGAGCTAAATAACCTATGTATCAAATTTGAACAAAATTGGATGGAAACTGAAAATGCATACAGACATTTTCGTCTATATATATATATATATATATATATAGATCAGGTTACTAATTCTAATTAATAGACCCCAAGCAAGATGGTTGGATAACATCCATGAGCTTGGCTGGTCTTGCTTGGGATCCAGTCGGATCAGTTGGAGACAGTTGCTTCAGACAGGACCTGCTGGAAGAAGTGTTTGAGGATTTTGCCTCCCACGACCCTCTCAGGAATAAGTGGGTAAAGGAGGACGAGAAGAAGAAGAAGCAAGTAATTAATTCACCAATTAGTTGATTAATCACATAATCAGTAATCAAAATTCTTCCATCAGTTTGTGACTTTATTGATTAACTCTTGCTCTCTCTTCTTCGTCTACACTTCAACTTTACCCTTTATTTTTTTTGTCTGTCAGTCTGTGGTGTCCATATACATACATGGCTTTAGTTGACCTAGTTCATCTATTCTTGGGTCCTAAATAATAGGGAGGGGGGGGGGGTTGGATATTTGCTTAAATTATTATGTGTAATCAGTAATCTTATAGTTTCTTTTTTTGTCATACATAATGTTTTTTAATGTAAAATAAAATAATTATTAGATTCTCCAGCTGCTGTATCAATATGAATCACTTACAATAAAATTTTGCCGGAGATAGATTAGCAAAATCTAATAAGGTAAGGCGGTGGAAAAAATCTGAGAAATTAATACGCGGAAGGGGGTCGATTATTCAAGACCTGAGAGTAATTATTTGTTGATTATTTCTGTAGTCATTACTCTTACTAGTATTATGATTGCTACTATTACTTTCACAATTAATTAGTGGATTACTTACCTGATTAATAACGGTTTCTGATTTAGGCACAATGCCAACAATTTTGGGGGAGGGAAAAGTTGATTAAATCGACCCAGTGTGTTATGGGTACTTTATTTTATTGACCCCGTAAGGATGAAAGGCAAAGCTAACCTCGGCAGAATTTTAACTCAGACCATAAGAGGCCATAACTGCAAAGAAAATTGTCCAACGATCTACCGATACTGCCAATCCACCGCCTGATGATAATACTTATTTCTACATTTGACAAAAGGCCAGCAATTACCCCAGTGCATTACTGGTACTTTATTTTATCCACCCCGTAAGGATGAAAGGCAAAGCTAACCTCGGTGAGATTTGAACTCAGAACATAAAGAGCCATAACTCTATGCTACTAAGCATGATAATAATGCTAATGATATAATTCCTGAATATTTAACCCTTTACCATTTACATTACTCTTTATTTACTATGGTTATTCACGGTAAAGCCTTTATCTCACATAATCTTCGAGATTTTGATATTTTGAAAACAATATCTTAACGTAAAGGGCCGCAACTCTATACTGCAAAGCATGTTGTCTGACGCTCTATCGATACTGCCAATCTACTGCTCTAATTGCTTGATTAATAAGTGAAACTCAATCAGTGCATGTGTTTTACTTGATAACATGATCCTACCAAAATACAACAATATCTGTTTCAACACAATTTCACACCAAGAATTTTGCAAAACAAATAGAATTTTTTTAACTACACATAAAATTGGCAGAGAAATATATTTACAAAACCCATACATTTCCCATCCACCTGAGCCATAAAATTTATTCAAATACAAATTCATATTATAAGCATTACATATTGAGAGCTTGCCATCTTTCTCTTGAGTTCTAAGTTATTTGAACTGAAGGGCAAGAAACAGAGATATAAGCTTTAGAAAACACAACAAATGCAAGGCATTTCAATGATAAAGTAAATCTGGTATTTTCTCAAAAATTAAATAGAATTAGCATTTTAATAGATTTGAATTATTCTCTCAATATATAACAATAATAATTGTTTCTACTATTGGCACAAGGCCAGCAATTACCCAGTACATTACTGGTACTTTATTTCATCGACCCCGCAAGGATGAAAGGCAAAGTTAACCTCGGCGGTATTTGAACTCAGAATGGCAAGGGCCGTAACTCTATGCATCAAAGCATGGCGCCCGACCCTCTACCGATACTGCCAAGGCAAAAGGCCAGCAATTTGTGGGAAGGGGAAAGTCAATTATAATGACCCAGTACTTGACTGGTACTTATTTTAACAACCCCGAGAGGATGAAAGGCAAAGTTGACCGTGGTAGGATTTGAACTCAGAAAGTAAAGAGCTGTAAGCAAATACCGCTAAGCATTTTGTCCGGCACTGTAATGACTGCCAATCCATTGCCCTTACACGTAACAATAATAATCAATGAGTTAACATTAAAAGCAGATTATAGAATTTTTATTTGTTACAGTTGATTTAAATGATAAAATTTCTCTGAAAATAAAACATTGCCAACATGAAGGTTTCTATGTGAGAAGACATTTCAGAATTCTACAAAGATGACAAAACAATTTCTAGCTGAAGATGCTGAACAAAGAACTAACTCTTTAGTTGCCAACCTGGCTCAGGTTCTATGAAATAAAACCACCAGTTTTAAACTGTCCCTATTTAAATTTAAATCTTCCAACATAATTTTATATAAAAACCTTACATTAAATTACTATCTTAGTAATGAAATAATGATTTTAGTAAAACCCTTAAAATTCTTCTTCATTTAATTAAAAATGTGGTGATGAAAGGGTTAACTTAGTAATGAAATCTTTTAAATAAATCCTTCAAAATGTAACCCTTTTGTTACCAATCCAGCCAAGACTGGCGCTCATTCTATGAAATAAAACCACCCATTTTAAGTTAAAATCTTCCAGCATAATTTTATATAAGAACCTTACATTAAGTTACTATCTTAGTAATGAAATCATTTTAGTAAATCCCTCAAAATTCATTAATTGAAAAAGAATATATTTCATTAGAAATGTGGTCAGGAAAGAGTTAAATCCCTTCAGATTCATCAGTTTTTACCATAACTATTTAGTCGTTCAATCAATCAAGTTATCAATGCTTTACCGATACTGCCAATCCACTGCTCTAACAGTACATTATATATTAAATAATAAACAAGCAACTGAGATATATATACAATACATATCTGTAGAGAAACAGTTCAAGATTTAACCAATGAGTTTAAATGTGTCAAGAAAATACACTGACATAAGTAAACATGTCTGTCTTTTTTTTTAAACATATTTCTTTGGAGTTAAGTTTTTGTAAATTTCTGAAGAAGTTTTTAGAAATAGCAATTTGAATATAAACCTTTTTCTACCAATCCAACTAAAACCAGCTTTGGTTCTATGAAACAAAACCACTTATTTAACCCTTTAGCATTTGCATTACTCTATATTTACTATTATATTTTCATGGTAAAGGCTTTATTTCACCTAATTATCTCAAATAGTATCGAATCTACAAGATTTTGATATTTATTTTGAGAACAATACCTTATCATAACTATGAGAGGCTGGTTATGGCCAGTTTGAACAGAAAGAGGTGAGAGAATTCTGGCCTGATATGGTCGGTTTAAATGCTAAAGGATTAAGTTAAAATCTTCCAACATAATTTTATAGAAGAATCATATTTTAAGTTAGTATCTTAATAATAAAGCAATTTTAATAAATCCTCAAAATTCTTTAATTGAAATTGAGTGTATGATCACAAAAAGGTTAACCTTTTGAGACAAACCTACTTGAAGCCATTCCTGATGTTATAAAAGATCTGCTGGTTTCAAAGCATTCATATTTAAATTAAAACATATCAATTTTATGTAAGAAATTTTTGGGTTTAAAACAATTTAATGATTAAAAAGTTAAACCAAATTGCTAAATTCTTTTAAATTCTTTGTTATTTTCAAAATTAATTGAAATGCAGAGAATTTCATTAAAAATATGATAACAAAAGAGTTAATTAACATATATTAACTTAAAAATTTATTAATTGAAAAAAAAAACAACAATTGTTCCATTGTGATCAACTCTTGATACTAAACCATCTGAACCTATCCTTGATTTCATGGTATAATGTTTATTTCAACGTTTATATTTATCTAAATACCTTCCATCATAATTTTATTTATGAACCTTTGTAAAGTTACGTTTCAATCATCAGATACATAATGAAAAAGATAGTTATTTTGCTGAAGTCCTCCAAATACTTGTTTTCAAAATGATTTGAAAATCATAGGCAGTGTGTTTCATTAGAAATATGGTCTCAAATCTAGGATCTCATGATAGCAAACTTCTTAACTGTTTGGCTATGCTGATTCCATTAAATAACTCCACTCACTCCACACACACACCATATATATTTAACCCTTTAGCATTTGCATTACTCTATATTTACTGTTGTATTTTCGCAGTAAAGGCTTTACCTCACATAATATCGAATCTATGAGATTTTGATATTTATTTTGAGAACAATACCTTAACATCAGTATGAGCAGCCAAGTACAGCCGGTTTGAACAGAAAGAGGTGAGAAAATTTTGGCCAGATATATATGTACCATTTAAATGCTAAAGGGTTACATAAAGCTTTGCAACATTCAGACAAAATGTTCTTGTCAGTGTCAACTTTAAATTATATACCTGATATTTAACCCTTTTGGTTCAAAACTGCCATCATAATTTTATGTAAAAACCTTTGTTAAATTATGCCTCCAAATACCAACTTAATGAAAAGGTTTGTTATATTATTAAAAAAATCTATACATTTTTAATTATTTCCAAAATTATTTGAAAATCATAGGCAGTGTCTATCATTAGGAATTTTGCAATGAAAGGGTTAAAGAATAATAAACATTTTTTTCTGAAATGTGAACTAGTATCAATAGTGACACACACACACACACACACACAAAATTGAAGTAAACTTCCTGAAATATTCCTGTCATTATATTATACAGCCTTCAATTCTAAGAAAAGATATAGAGATACAGATGCAAAAAAAAAAAAAAGAAATATTGAGAGAATCCTTGCAAAATAAGAATTTCAAAAATGGCAACAGTAAAACATATGGCAAGAAGAATTGAAGATTTGAAGATTTCAAAGAAATTAAAAAAAAAAAAAATCAAATCAATCAATTGTACCATTTTATTTGAAGTTATTTTTATTAACACTTTCATGCTATTTCTTGTTCAACATTTCAATTGAAATTCTTTCTCGATAATCCACAATATTACACCCCCAGAGATCGATAAAAAACATGATAAACGGGAACTTCAAAATTACAGAATACAATTTTAACCTCAAAAATGTATGGTACATTGTTTAAAATTAAAATTTTTTTATTATTTAAATATAATGAATTAAGTCATTAGAACATATACAAGAATTTCTTCATTTTAATATAACCTCATTATGATTTTGGGGGAAATGGTCTGACTAAAAATATGTCTAACTTAAAAAAATAAAACTTAACTCTTGCTAGCACATCTATACACAAGCACATATGTAATGCTTGTCTTGAAATTAACCCATTCACATACACACACAAGCATATATACAATGCTTGTGTTTCTAATTAGACTAACATACAATCACTTATACACATACAAGTGTATATATATATACAAAGTAACTCTACACACCTTCACACAAGTATATATACACTGCTTGTGTGTCTACACACACTATACACTCAATCATTCAAACACATAATGCAATGCTTGTGTCTACATATTAAACATCCAATCACATTTACACACACACACACACATATATATATATGTGTGTATATATATGTATATATTTATATACACACACACACAAAGGGGTGGGGACAGGTGTATTAAGTTCAAAGAGGTATGAATGTTTTTTTTTTTTTTTAAAGATAGGTAAAAGGAAAGAAAAAAAACATCAACTTGAAATAGGTAGGAGTAGGGGTCACCAAAATTAGGGAGCTGCTACTACATCTAACAGTAATACTGCAGGGTGTGTATATATAACTTGATGTATACAGTACCAAATATATAGCATGTATACTATTCTATATACAAAAAGCCCCTGGAAATATAAATTGACCACATATTCCCCTACCAAACACACATACAAACACACTCATTCAGTATAATTATATATATATATATATATATATATATATATATATATATATATATATATATATATAACTCTAAAAGTAATGTAGAGTTAAATAAATATATTATATATTCTAGATCATGAAAGTTGACAATTACTTATAAGTTTCTCTGTCTTTTATGCCTCTCCCAACTGGCTGTTGACAGAAGAACCAAAGATGAAATTTATAAGTAACTGCCATCTTTTATGATATAAAATATAGAATATATCTGTGAGTGTGTGTTTGTGTATGAGTGTAGACCAAAGCTCTATACTGCTGCTACCACTGGTGTTTCATATACTGTTACAGATCTTCATACATCAGGACCTGTTACAGTGGTGCCACATTTATAAAGTCACACAGTTACAGTGTGCTGGCTTGCTTCAATAACTGAACAACAAATTCCTGAAATGAGAAAAAGAAAAGAAAATATAAATATATATCATCATCATCATTGTGTGTGTGTGTGTGTATACATTATCAAAATCAACAATTTTAACCCTTTTATTGCTATAGAAACAGTTGAACCAATGACATTATCAATGTGTCATCAACATACCAGAATACATCAGTGATAAAATACTGCTACAACTACTCCTGCTACTGCAACTGATACTATTGCCACTACTACTCGAAACAAAGATTCTTTTCCTACTATGTCAAGCATTAAACTAATATATTTCTTCATTGCACTGTGCTGTTTGTTTTGTTGTTTCTATTTACTTTTTGCATATATATACACACACACCTACACATGCATATACACACACACACAAACATACACACATATATACACACATTTATTTTAAATGAAAATTAGTTCAAAATAGAACATGTTGGAGTAAGATGGAAGAAGACTATATGATCACTTAAGCAGTTACAAAAATAGCAGCCAAATTACACTCAAATGATACCTTATTACAAAATAAAGAAAACATTGGGTGATGTAATTCTAGATATATCAGAATAAAAACTAGAATACCATGAAAAGTCATATTGGCTGGAATACCGTTAATCATAGATATGTCAGAAGAGAACTGACTTGGAGCTCGAAAACAACTACTATAGTTCTGCCAGAAGAGAGCTGACTTGAGGCTCATCAACAACTACCATAGTTCTGCCAGAAGAGAGCTGACTTGAGGCTCATCAACAACTACCATAGTTCTGCCAGAAGAGAGCTGACTTGAGGCTCGAAAACAACTATCATAGTTTTGCCAGAAGAGAGCTGGCTTGAGGCTCGAAAACAACAATCATAGTTTTGCCAGAAGAGAGCTGACTTGAGGCTCGAAAACAACAATCATAGTTCTGCCAGAAGAGAGCTGACTTGAGGCTCGAAAACAACAATCATAGTTTTGCCAGAAGAGAGCTGACTTGAGGCTCGAAAACAACAATCATAGTTCTGCCAGAAGAGAGCTGACTTGAGGCTCGAAAACAACAATCATAGTTCTGCCAGAAGAGAGCTGGCTTGAGGCTCGAAAACAACAATCATAGTTTTGCCAGAAGAGAGCTGACTTGAGGCTCGAAAACAACAATCATAGTTCTGCCAGAAGAGAGCTGACTTGAGGCTCGAAAACAACAATCATAGTTCTGCCAGAAGAGAGCTGACTTGAGGCTCGAAAACAACAATCATAGTTCTGCCAGAAGAGAGCTGGCTTGAGGCTCGAAAACAACAATCATATTTCTGCCAGAAGAGAGCTGACTTGAGGCTCGAAAACAACTACTATAGTTCTGCCAGAAGAGAGCTGACTTGGGGCTTGAAAACAACAATCATAGTTCTGCCAGAAGAGAGCTGACTTGGGGCTCGAAAACAACAATCATAGTTCTGCCAGAAGAGAGCTGACTTGGGGCTCGAAAACAACAATCATAGTTGTCAGAAGAAGGCAGTCTGGCGTCTCAACAACTATCATAGTAACTACTAGCAGTGGTACCCGGCGTTGCACAGGATAAGGTATTTTGGAACGCGGGCCGCCAACAGACCTAATCGTGGAAAAACTGCATCCCTGGACAATATGTAAAGAAAATAAACCAAATACTCTGATGGCTGGATAATCTAAGATTTTCATCGATGAAGCAGGAAAAAGGCAGGTTTTCACCTAATGTGGGCCCTAGGGGATCAAGAAAATGAATTTTTTTAATGTGCATAATATGCCTTGAAATTTCAGGAAAATCGGCTAGACGTAACGCCTCAAAAAAGCCCTAAAAAGCTGAAAAAAATAAAGATTTTCACCTAATGCAGGCCATAAAAAAGTTGGATTTTCTTTGCTCACGGTATGAAGAAGCGACTGACTAATACATCGTTACAATTTCAAGGAAATCGGTCTGACGTAACGCCTCAAAAAACTCCTAAAAGGCTGAAAAAAAAACGCAATTTTTCACCTAATGTGGGCCCTAGGGGATCAAAAAGTTGAATTTTTTTAATGTGCATAACACTCCCTGAAATATAAGTAATACACATGTAAAGTTTGAAAAAGATTGGTTGGGTACTTCTCGGGTTTCACACATACATAATTTCCTTCCTCAGTTTTATATATATACATATATAGATTAAAATAACAGATTAAAGTTTAAGCAAAGAATCGTTGCTTTCACCCTTAATGGGATCTTCTGAAACTAAAAACATCAATCTGTGAACGCAGAAGTAAATATTTCGAAAAACGTTGCAACCGAAGGAAAACAGGAAGACGATACTTTGGTTCGTGAAGACGTTCCCTGACAATGAACGGAAAATAGCGAACATAATACGTCATCAATGTTTGTCATAATGTTGTAATGCAGACAGATATTATAAGAGCGCGACGGAGATGGATAACCGGCGCCTAACACCCCTTTAACAACAAATTGAAAAATATAAGCTGCAGTTAATATCTTTAGACCACAAGGAATCTATAAATGCAAGTTTGAAGTCAATCGGAGTCGAAATGTGGATTTGTATAGACTTTGCAAAAATGAGGACACACACACAGAGACATCATCAGTTTTAAATATATAGATAGAAACAATCTTTTGTATTTTTGTGTTCACACTGTAAAGTGGTTGGTGATAGGAAGGGTATCCAGCTGTAGAAATATGCCGAACAAATGGTTGAAAGAACTCTTCAGTTATTTTAAGAAGACAACTTTCCTAGTGTTGGTGTTAATCGTAAAAAGCATTCAGTACACAGTAAAGTGGTTGAGAAGAATTTTCAGTTGTGTCAAGGATAAGACAATCTCTCTTATACTGATGTCATAAAATCCACTCCATACACTGTAAAGTGGTTGGAGAAACCATTCCAAAACAGGAACATAAGGAAACATGATGTGGGCCCTCCATCCCACCCATGGGTAAGGGGACATAATCCCTTTAAGTACTTAACAGTCCAACCCATGTGCACATGGAACAGCAGATGTAAAATGTTGATGATAATGAAGTAAAGTCATGTGGGGATGAACAACTGTTTCACCAGTGCAGCAGATTACAGCTGAATAGACTGAAGTAATGTGTCTTGCTCAAAGACACACCACCAAGAATCAACTTTATGATTGTGAACCAAACATCCTAATCACTGAGCCCAAACACTTTCACAAAGTTATATACACCATATGTGTGAGACATCTTAAAGAAATGACCTCAAATAGGGTGGTGTAGTAGACAATACATGAGTAGAAAATCCACGAGAGACAAACCACTAACTTGACTGTCATATTTTTTAAAGACACAAGACCAATGCCTGCATCAGAATTATGAAAAGTCATGATGGATCTAGGCAGCTGGCATGACTGTTTCCCTGGTTCAATTGGAAGATGGGCCAAGATGAGATGATCTAAAGTTATTGATAACAGCCATGACAATTATGAAAATAATAAAGCAGGTACAGTAAAGTTTAACAACACAGAAACAGGTTAATAATAACAACAAAGTCCAGCAGTGAATTCTGTTAAATGTTTAAAATAACATTTGTGGTTAAAGGTATGTTATTAAAAAGGTAGGAAAGAGACACAAGTGTTGGGCTGTTTGTTGTTGAACTATGACTTGATTTCTGTGTGAGATGATTGCTTTTGTAAAACAGTAAACTGCAATATTATTATTATGATACCTGTCTGTCAAATATGACAAGCTGTGGGGGAAGGATTTAATACCAAACCATTGACAGGTATGTCAAGGTAACATTGATACAACTAAAATTACAACCTTAGTTGTAGTCAAGGATAAGACAAGTTAGTAGTACTGTTGTTTTTTAACAGAGAGAGATTAGCTGGGTTATCACACCTGGGACATCTCAGAGCAGACATGGTAGATGTTTTTGGAAGACACAACTACACTAGTTTGAACATGTGTGTGAAGGAAAGATTGTCTTTTATTGTTTATATTGTTTACTGGTTTCAGTCATTAGACTGCGACCATGGTGGAGCACTGCTTTGAAGGGATTTAACCAATCTAAACTATAATAAAGGAGGGACTGCGTATGGTTTATTTTTTTTTTATCCCATTAGTAAAATAAGTTGGATTACTTTGAATAAATAATGAATGAATATTACATAATTTATCTACTAAATTTCGTAAACAAAAATTATTTTGTAAAAATAAATAATTTAAAATTGATTTCTTTTCAAAGTTGCACTTCCAGTACATCGTTGCCACCACCACCACTTCAACTACCATATATATATATAGAAAGAGAGAGTGTGTGATGTCAACACTTACAGTGGCGATCACTTAAATAAACATACCAATTTTCTCTTAATGCAGTTTATATATAATATCGTCTTTTTTTAATGTATCATGGATTATGTTACTGATTACATAAGACAGTGTAACAACGTCTTCGTTCAATTTCTGTTTATATTGTCAATTATGATTTTATTTGATGTATTATATCTACATGTATATATACTTGTGTATAATATCAATATACACACTACACATGCTAGCAGAAAACCACCCGTTTTGTGAATCTTTTTTGGGCCACCCATACTACTGGAAAGATATATATGTTGCTCTCAAACCAGGTCCAAATGTTTACATCAGTGTGGACACAGAAATATAGTTCCCAAGGGCAACATTCCCTCTAAGCTTTGAAATGTTGCTGTGCAATAGCTTAGAATTTAAAATATGCTCAAAGCATCAAGTATTCCATTCAGTGATTAGGGCAAATTAGATGGAACATTACTCATGGGCAAAGTGGGAGAGATAAACTGCATAATGGATTAAATCTACCACCTATGGACAAGAAATGTCCTAACAGGCTTTCACACAATTTCCATGAATCAGATTCCATACACAAGGTTTTAGTTGACCCAAGACTATGGCAGAGGACATTTACCCAAGGTTTTGTGCCATAGGACTGAACCTAAAACCATGTGGTTGCAAAGCAAATTTGTTAACCACACAGCCATGCCTACCCATTTGATCCCCAAACATCTGAAACTGCCCTTAATCCTACAATACTAAACTGCATTTATATTTATCTAAAACCTTTCTATCATAATTTCATGTAAGAAGCTTTGTTAAGTCACACTCCAAACACCAGTTTAACCCTTTAGTTACCAACACAGCCAAAACCGGCTCTGGTTCTATGAAATAAAATCACCAATTTTAAAGGTTTCCATTTTAAGTTAAAATCTTTCAACCAACGTAATTTTATATAAGAACCTTACATTAAGTTCTGTCTTAGTAACGAAATAATTAATAATTTTAGTAAATCCCTCAAAATTCTTCATTATTCATTTAATTGAAAGTGTATTTCATTAGAAATGTGGTCATAAAAGGGTTAATAATGAGAACATTAGTTGATTTCTAAATCCTACTAAATCCTTTAATTAATTTCAAAATTATTTTAAAATCATAGGCAGTGTCTCAATAGTAACAAAAAGAATTAAAATGTTTATATTTATCTAGAAACCTTTTATCATAATTTTATGTAAGAAACTGTGTTAAGTTATGTTCCAAAACACCAAATTAATAACGAAAAAGTTAGTTATATTAATTATTATATCCCTCCAAATTTTTTCTTTTCAAAACGATTTGAAAAAAAAAATGTAAGTATTGTCTTTGAACAGAAACATGATAACAAAAGGGTTAATTTCCTCTTAATTGAAAACCCTGTTGGGTATCAAAAGATTTAATTTAATCAAACCTCAGTTGGGTAGCTGAAGGCAAGATGTTCGACTATTTCCTATACCATAATCATCATAAGCACTATTGGAAAGGTGTGATTATAACATAATTAGTTTAGAGAGGAATTTATGGACATTTAATATTCTAGAATAGTCTGAAAAACACCAGAAGTTGTTATTGATTGAATTCCAACCTCACTAGGATTTATAAACCTTCCAGGAAAATTTCAATAAAAATTCTGTGCTACTGAATATTTTTTAAACAGTATTAATTAAAATATTGTCTAATTTATAACAAAAATGTCACCCATATATGACAAGCTTCTTCAGTCTCTGTCTACCAAATCCACTGATGATGATGGTGGTGGTGGTGGTAGTGGTGGTGGTTGTGATGATGATGATGATGATGGTGGTGGTGGTGGTGGTGATGGTGGCAATGGTGATGATGATGATGATGATGGTGATGGTGGTGGTGGTGATGGTGATGGTGGTGGTGGTGGTGGTGATGGTGATGGTGGTGGTGGTGGTGGTGATGGTGGTGGTGGTGGTGGTGATGGTGATGGTGGTTGGGGTGAGGATGATGATGATAATGACTATGGCAACGATTGCAATGTGTTTAGAGTGGTAAAATTTTATTTTCTAAGTAAAAAAGTGGCAGTGATTTTGAAATTTCAGCTTTCAGCTTGTTTCATTAGGCTGCTATATAGATACAGATATGTTATACAACTGGTAGTGAAGGATTAGCCAGCATAGGCCTAACTCAAACACCGGTCAACTGTGATATATATGCTCAGAGTAAAATTAACAAATACCAAAGTTTTAGTAAACAAGAATAAAGCCAGAACTCTGATCTGGCTAGAGAAGTAGCCACAGCTGATATGTAAAAAGAAGTAGGTAAGAAAACCATACATCAGGCATGGGCAACCATTTTCGAGTAGTGGGCCGCATAGGATGTGGCTCATCATAAGGCGGATTGCACTACTAAAAAATTCAAAGCAATTTTGAAATTAGGTGTGCCATTCAGAAACCCAAATGGGTTGCATGGTGCTCGCAGGCTGCAATTTGCCTACGACTGCTATACAATATACAAATGCTAAAACATGAGTACACAAGAGGTGGAGTGGGACTGTTGGCAACCTAAGAGAAAAGATAGACTCTGTATATTGGAGATGCACAGGTATAGTTAGTATTAAGACCCCCCCATTGAAATAAATTGCTTTCAATCCCATGCAGGTTCCCTAGAAATAGTTGACAACTTCTTTTATCTAGATCAGTGGTCACCAACCTTTCAGACCTCATGGACCTCTAAATTCATAATTTTAAATTCCACGTACCACTAATGTGAAATTTTTAAAAAAGATAAATACATCTGTAAAATAATAATCAGAGAACTTCCATTTTATTATGAAATGCACCTATTGAAACATTTTTTAGGTGGGGTTATAAAATATATTTTAACTGAATATTATTTTTGTTTGATTGTTAATAAAACAAAAATTGCAAATCTGGCTCGGGCCTACTGCAAGCTTTGGTAGCCTACATTTCAAATTTGGCTTTGACCTGTTACAGGCTTTACACTGGTCCGCTAATACATTCACTCTCCCCCACTTCCTCTACATGGAAATAACTGATTAATAATGATTTCTCACTTTGGTACAAAATAGGAGGGTAGAAGGAGAGAAATCAAACCCTGCAGATGAGTAATAGTTTATCTTTATGAATACCAGGATGAAAATCAGCCCAAGTGGGATTTAAACTCTAAACATAGAAGACAAAGCTAAAAGCTGCAATCCATTGTCCTATCAAATAACATTCATTTAAAAGTTGAAAAGTCAGATCTAGAATATATATTGAGGACATACATGTGTAACATTGGGAATATATCCAAACACAAGGCAACTGGAAAAAGAAGTGGAGTGAACAATGTGATCATAGATTTGTCTTAGAATCAGTCTAACTGCAATACTGATGAAAGACAACTGATGATTTTGGTTTCAACAGATGACATTTTTTGAATCCAAATGAAACTGACAGTAATGCAGTTTGATTTTATGAAGAATAAATATTTATCTCCATTTTCAAAATATCAAGGGCCCCTTTCTTTCATCATATGACATTCTGCCAAGCAACTGCACATACACACACTCATGATGATCATCACACATATACATACATTTCATTTTTTCATAGATTTTAACAATGCCAGTTGAGAGAATTGATAACAATACACAAAACAGATGCCCCTGTATTCCTGATATTTCATGATAAGACATAGCCAGCAGAGCAGAACACCAGAACACAGGTTTGTATATTCTAGATAAAGGCAACACTATTGGATCTCTTCCTACTCATCAACATTTGAAATATATAACATAGAAACCTATCTGCAATGAATATATTCCTATTAACAGACACACTAGTTTCCCAGCTAGTAGTCAGCTAACATATTTTCTAACAGATAAAAATATACAACTCTTACATTCCATGTAATTCTCACAAATGTAGCTCTTGTATTAGGTAATGTAACTCTGCTTGAGCAAACTTGGAGTTCTTGTTCTTCACTGACCCTATTCTATGATTCTTTAGTTTTTTTTTAATGAAAAGAGCGGATTTGCTGAGTCACTACCACTACATGACCACTTTACAGTGTGGGTTGGACAAAAGAGCACCCAGCCCACACTGTAAGGTGGTTGTGAAGGTGTCACAACAAAAAGCACTCAGCTCACACAGTAAGGTGTCTTGTGTCATGACAAAAAAAGCACCCAGTACACACTGTAAAGTGGTTGTGTAGGTGTCACAACAAAAAGCACCCAGCTCACACAGTAAGGTGGTCTTGTGTCATGACAAAAAAAAGCACCCAGTACACACTGTAAAGTGGTTGCATATGTGTCACGGCAATAAGTACCAAGCCCACACTGTACACACTGTAAAGTGGTTGTGTGGGTGTCATGACAAAAGCACCTGTACACACTGTAAAGTAGATGTGTAGGTGTCACAACAAAAAGCACCCTGTACACACTGTAAAGTGGTTGTGTAAGTGTCATGACAAAAAGCACCCAGCTCACACTGTAAGGTGGTCTTGTGTCATGACAAAAAGCACCCAGTACACACTGTAAAGTGGTTGTGTATATGTCATAACAAAAAGTACCCAGCCCACACAGTAAGGTGGTTGTGTGGGTGTCATGACAAAAGCACCTGTACACACTGTAAAGTAGATGTGTAGGTGTCACAACAAAAGCACCCAATACATACTGTAAATGTGGTTGGTGTTAAGAAGGGCATCCAGCTGTAGAAACCAAGCAAAATCAGTTCTGTATGAGCAAGACACACTCATCTGTCTTACAACGGCGCAACTCATCTAACCCATGCTAGCATGGAAAATGGACATAAAACATTATTCTCACAAATATAGCTCTTTTATTAGGTAATGGAACTCTGCTTGAGCAAACTAGGAATTATTGTCCTTCATTGACTCTATTCTGAGATTCTTTAGCTTTTTATGAAGAGAGCGGATTGGCTGAGTCACTATGAGTGTCAGAGTAAATGTTTTGATATTTGTTCTGACTTACTGCGCTCTATGTTAAAATATTGCTGAGGTTAACTTACTCTTTCATCCTTTCAGGGTCATAGATAAACAACTAATCCAGGAATGGTGAATTGGTGGAATTGTTAAAGAGTCAGACAGGATATTTTGAAGCATATCATCTAGCTCTGTGCATTCTGAGCTCAAATCCTGCCTCCCACTGTCACAAACTTCTAGTTGCAAAGCAAACTTCTTAACCCCGCAGTCACATGTGCAGCCATCAATCAAGATTTACAGCTAATCACTGTATTATGACACCCCCCACCCCCACACCTTTCTTCAGTAACTATGTGTATTTTGATAAGATTGGATCTAAATTTAGCACACCTGTCTCAACACATGACAACACTTCAGTTTAAACACTGCTTACACATTTCCTTAAATATTTCTTTATTACCTGGAAATACCGCAGACTAGAGCCTGATAAGATCTTAGCATGACACCTCTATTACCTGGATTCAATTCATCTTGAAGCCATAAATAAACCTTATATCCTTAATGACATGTGGGAGGGAGTCGATGATGTAGTCAATAACTGGGGTTGGGAAATACTTTAACAAGCAGACTTAATATTAAATAGAACAATAGAACCTGATGAAATTAGTGATGGGTCTGTGTCAGAAATTAATGAGTATAAACAGGTTAACTTTTAATATCCTGTACCACATGAACCTGCATTAGCAGGACATTCTTGAAAAGTATAAAACAGCTTTATTATTGTATTACCTTCTTCTTCACCTATTTATTCCTAAGAAGGTTGTTGGGACAGAGTCCTTAAACACTCCTTCCAGCAGGTCCTGTCAGAGGCAACCATCTCCAACTGATCCAGTTGGATTCCCAAGTGAGACCAGCCAAGCTCATGGATATTATTCAACCATTTTGCTTGGGACCTACCCCTGGGTTTCCTGGCAGTTGGTTTTGCCTGCAAAATCTGTCCATCAATTCTTTCCTGAGACATTCTAACCACATGCCCATAGAAATTAGAGCTGTGATCTCTCAATTAGGAGAAGAAGTGGCTCTATCTGGAATGACTCTTTGATCTCTGAGTTACGCACTTTATCAAGTAACATTACTCCAAAGACCCTTTGGGGGAATCCCATTTTGGATGCTTGTATTTGCGATCATATTGTTCATTACCCAAGATTCATGATCATGAATACCGAATTGAAGATAGTGAATTTGGCTTTTACACCTACCTCTCTTCTGTTGACCAAATGCTGAAGCTGGCGCAGTGATGTGCCAGCTCCTGCAATTCTTGCATTTAATTCAGCTTCCTGCCTACCATCACTTGTGAACACGGCCTCTGAGATACTTGAACTTCTCCACCTGCTTCGGTGGAACTCCATTTACATATAGACTGCGCAGGCTTCCTTGAGAGGACAAGTATCTCAGTTTTCACAGCACAGATTTTCATTCCAGTCATGCAGCACTCAGCATCACTCAGCACTCAGCATCACTCAGCACTCAGCATCAATCCCATCAACTGCAAGTCGGAGATCACCTTCTGTCGAGTATCTTATAAAAAATTGAAGTATTTACTTTACTGCAATTTTTTTAGTGAAGGCATGTGGTTTCATGGTTAGGTTGTCCGGCTCATGATCCCAAAGTCAAGAGTTTGATACCAGGCAGTGTGTTGTGTCCTTGAACAAGACACTATTTCCCATTGATCCAGTCTACTTTATTGGAAAGTTATACTAGTAATTTTCAAGAGGCCAGCCTTGTCACTCACTATGTCTTGTTGAATCTCCCTGCAGGTTCATTTCACAAATAAGCTGTTTTATTGTTTGAGTAACTGGTATACTCATTGTAGGAACTGGCAATGTTTACAGAAATTACTGGGTGCACCCAGTTGTCAAAACTGCCAAAATACGGAATGTATGAGCAGGATGTGGTTTTTCCTCATATGTTCAGTCTTAAATTATAACATGAACACTCAATTTTCACTATTTGTACACTAGTAAAGATACTATACACTTTTGAATAAACAAAACTGTTTTTAGATATTTTCTGCTAAATCATTATGATTCTGTTTTGCAGGTCACATTCTGTGCCTCCCAGAACACTGCCCACCCAAAACAGCGGAAAAGAGACCGACCAAAGATGACCTGGCAGCAGACATTCCAAAGCAACCTACAAACCTTCGACATCCCCTAATTATCTCATATAATATCGAATCTATGAGATTTTGATATTTATTTTGAGAACAATACTTTAACATCAGTATGCGTGGCTGGTTACAACCAGTTTGAACAGAAAGTGGTAAGAGAATTCTGGTCAGATATGGCCAGTTTAAATGCTAAAGGGTTAAAAGTGGAAACAATCTAATGATGTCCCATTTATCAGACATAATTTAAGGAAGCAAAACATGGAGCAACGAAGAAGGCTGGAAAGAACGGGAAATGAGATTGATTCAGTGGATGAGGAGAATATCATTCAGAGAGAGGAAGACAATCATCATTGTTTAACGTCCATTTTCCATGCTAGCATGGGTTAGATGAGCTGTTCCAATGTGAGACAAGCCAGGTCACTAGCATAGGTTAGATAAGCAGTCCCACTATGAGACAAGTCAGGTCACTAGCATGGGTTAAACAAGCTGTCCCATTGTGAGACAAGCAAGGTCAGATGACCAACCCTGTTTTGCTCAGTGATGAATGCTGTGAAGAGAAATGGAATGAGATAACGCGGTGATAGGTTGAGGAAGGATGAAAGTGACTGTGTGAGAAGATAGATGTAAGTGAATATGGTGGGAAGTAGAAGAAAAGGAAGACCAAGAAAACATGGCTAAATATGATACAGGAGGAAATAGACACAAAGGGCTTGCGTACAAGGAGTGGGATGCAGCAGATAAAGAAAAATGACAAAGCTTGTCATGCACTCCTGCTTCCACCATCCTCCAGCAAGGTTAACCCCGGCTTCAGCAAGGAAAATGGCTTTATAACACTTGTTGAACAGCCAACTAAGAGATGATATATAATATCTAACAAGC
>OZ024746.1:92964624-93019812 GCA_964016885.1 Eledone cirrhosa | reverse complement strand
TATCGAAAGGGTTAGTGATATTATCCTTAACAAATGGTTACATTACAATATCAAGAGATTTCTGAGGCAAGGGTCATGGTAGGAGTGGGGAGAAATAACACTGTTCACATTACAATTCTTTGATAAATAGAAACAACGTAGGTGTAGGTATAGGCAGAGTCATGGTTGTAAACACATGGTTTCAGGTTCTATTGTAACTGTGTTCTGTATTATATATAACCTTGGGTTAACCAACATCTTGTGAGTGACATTTTGGAGAGAGAGTGGGGAGGGGGGAATAGAGAGAGAGTGGGGATAGATAAAAGATAATTGATTCAGCAAATAATTAATGGACAAACTTAACAGCTAATTAGAAGCTCAATTTTCTTCAAACACCACAAGTATTTTTAATTTAAAAAAAAAAAAAAAAAAAAAAAAAAAAAAAAAAAATCGAGAGAGAGACTGTGTGTGTTTCTCTGCATGTTTATTTCACTAAAAAAAAAAACTGGTGCCATTTGTTTAAGCCCTGCAGTTCAGTGATTTGACAGGTGAAATGCAGTGAAATAAATACCATACTTAAAACCAAGGTAAGGATTGGTATTAGGAAGGCCTAACCATAGAATACTGTCCCAAAATGTCTCATCCAACCCAGACACATTCCTGACAGCAGGTATGGTGGAGGACTTATTATGAAGTCGGCAGATGGTCTGCCAAAACACTTTATTTGCTGATCTGAAGTCAGATTTCAGCTTAACTCCAAAGTTTTCCAATGTCTTAACTGTCTCTGCTGCAATTCTTAGTACCTGTTTGTACCACATGTGCAAAGAGGAGGACTTATTTCCACGCCAAGCTTTGTAGGCCCCCTTCTTTGCTCAGATGGCATCTTTGACCTTTTGATTGAACCAGGAGGTCTTCCTCCCACCCAGTGCCACACCAAGCCTCTTTCGCCCACAGCCTCCAACAGCTGAAGCAGAAACTGTTGTGTTGAACAATCTCCACCCTGACTCAATGTCCTCAGTTTGCTCGGGGAGTTCTCTGAATTTGGATGCAATAGTAATGCTTCACAGAAAATTTAATTATATATGTACTGCATGTGTGTGAAGTGTGATGTTGCATGGCACTGAGACATAGGCAGTAACTACAAAGGACATGTGAAGGCAGAAGACAAATATATCATGCGAGAGAGAAGATTGTGCTTGTATAGACATGTAATGTGTATGAAGAAGTACACAGAGTTCCAAATGAAAAGCCATGGAGGATGAAGACCAAGAAAGATGCGGGCAAAAAACTGATCTAAAGAAACTGAACCTGACAAAGGAGATGACAAAGAAAAGAAGCATGTAGAGAGATGCTGTACTGAAGAAGACTTGTCTAACTTGTTAAAACATGGAAAAGTAGATGTAAAAATAATGATTCTGGTTTAAAAACAACAGAAAATATACCGAGATTAACAACAATCTAATGAGATTGAATTGTTAAATAATCTATTGATCTAGTATGTTAATATCAATCAATATAAAATAACAGTGTATGAGCTAATTTAACGACAGAGAGGATGTTATTGATATTGTTGATGTGGAGGCACTCATCAAGCAGAAATTGCTAAAAATCAATAAACTACTGTTGGTCACCATAGTAACTATTTCAAAGAAAATAAAGTGAAAATTTATAACAATGAATGTGAGTGGGTGTGTACCTTGTACACTACAGTAGCAACAACAAAGAAGATGCAGGTGATACCTAACCATCATCACTGTAAAAATGCAGATGATGATGATAAACAATAAAAACAAAAATAATTGTATAGTAATAAGTTATTACTTATCAATATCTCCCATGGATTACAGTCCCTTGTTTAAGTGTCAACCTACATCAGATAGTATTGAGCTTAGGTTTTCAATGCTCAGTAAAATACTAACTAAAGACAGAGTTTTCTCTCCCGAGAACATGATTATATTGCAGCAATGTATAATAGGTAAATAGTTTTGATTTTGTCATGGGTGCTGAAGGCGACTTATGTCACCAATAGAGTAATCTCCTCTTAATACATAATGCAGTGGCAAGGGAAGCAATTCATAAAAAATTCAGTGTGCTAAAGGTTAATGAACAATAGAGATCTCAAGTTAAAATTTATATTATCTTTATATAAGGTGTAAAAAAAAAATTTTAAGGTCTAAAAATAAGATCTAAATAAGGTCTAAAAACTAAAAAAAATTAAGGTTGGGAAAAAATAAAAATTGCCCTAGAAATATGTGATCAAACCAACATTTTATCCACCATATGTCATTGCGTTTTTTAAATGTTCTCTTCTACTAATAGTTAAATGTTCTACTATTATTAGTTATTTAAATATATTGTTTGCTTGTTTCTTTCTATGTTATTTATCAAATGTTACTCTATTACGTGTTCCCAGCTGATAGGCTGAGGCCATGCCGGGGCACCACCATTGATGTTACACTTTCTATAACCAGCCTTCCCTGGTTGGTCTTTGATGTAAAAGGGAGTATGTATATTTTTAATGAATTTCATAGTTATTTTATAGTAATGTTATTCATAGCCCATAAAGGTACATGGCCCAGTGGATAGGGTGTTGGATTGCGTTCTTGTGCAAGATGCTTCCGATTATTAAAACTCACAAAAACTCTATAAGGTGCCATGTAATGGGATAAAACCTGATGTCACATGATTGCAAAGCAAACTTCTCAACCACTTAACCATGTCTACATGCATTTATATAACTAAATTATTTGTGACAATACGGTCTATGCTACCATAGAGACTAAAGACTAACATCTCTGAAACAGTTTAGAGAGCTTTACTTTTATATCAACAAAGGAAAAGAGCTGGTCATCAAATCAGATCAAGGAAACAATTATTAAAACTCACAAAAAAATCTATAAGCTGTAACCTTGAAGAAGCCTTTTAAACCTACATAAGTTTGAGCTGTAAGTTTCATTTTATTTTTTGTTGTGCACTTTGTAAAGGAAGGGCATAGAGCAATTGAAACAAAGAGCTGAGAGAACCTCTTCAGTCATGTTAAAGTTATGACAACTTCCCTAGTGCTGTTGCCTTAATACAATGCACCCAATAGATTCTGTAAATTAGTTGGTGACAGGAAGAGCATCCGTCTGTAGAAACCATGCCAAAATCAGAACATACGTGAGATGTGGCCCCCAGCCATTTGGGAGGACAACAACTTTGAATAAATATTGATGTAGTCTGTACCGACCTGTCTAACCCCTTCACTAACATTAACTGAAGATGGCAATGATGATGATATTCTTTTTAATACATCTAAAAATAACCTTAAATATGTTTTAACGCCTGTCTGTAAATAAACTCAAAAACTGTGCCCTTATGTTGCTCTGGACATAAACAGTTCTTTCTTTCAGCAAAACCTTTTTTTAATTTTATTTCTATTTATGTAGAACATGACATGAAAGCTTCCACTGAAGAAATATGCTGTTACCCCCTACAGTGTTATGAACTAACTTGCCTTTCTGATTAGGCTACACTAAACAGTGGTAGTAATATGATATAAAGTACATGACTAAACATAAGAGAGGTTTTTCTTCAGTGGAACACAACACAATGTTACTTCATAGACAGACAAAGACAAAACTGAAGAGGAAGGGGCAGATAAGTGTACATTACTCACCTCCACAACAGCAGGAGGTTGTTTAGGATTTTCCAGCATTTTCTGAAAAATAAAAAATAAAAAAAGGAGCGACATTAAAATTATGAAGAAAAACAATGTAATAAACACTAAATAATGGTAAAGTATAAAAATCAGCAAACATAAGAAGACAAGGAAATATATGTCCCAAGAACAAGAAAGGTTATTGAAAATTACATATTGATACGTTAACCCTTTCATTACCAAATTTCTAATGAAAGACACTGACTGATTTAGTGGTTTGGTATCGCAGGTATTAACCCTTTCATGACTGTATTTCTAATGAAATACACTCTATTTTAATTAATTAATGAAGAATTTACTAAAATTATGAATTACTTCATTACTAAGAAAGTAACTTAATGTAAGGTTTTTATATAAAATTAGTTGGAAGATTTTAATTTATATTTAAAATGGGTGGGTTTATTTCATAGAACCAGAACCGGTTTGGGCCAAATTAGTAACAGAAGGGTTAAGTAACATATAATAAACCAAATACTTAAATTGACAGCAATGCCTGTATCAATAATAATTTAATTGTTATTTATTAATTCAATCATTATGATTGTCCATTGCTTGTATGAGCATGTGGTTAGAATGTCTCAGGAAAGAATCGCTGGACAGATTTTACGGGCAAAACCAACCGGCAGGAGACCCAAGGGCAGACACCGAGCAAGATGGTTGGCTAACAAACACGAGCTTGGCTGTTCTCGCTTGGAGATATAGCTGGATCAGTTGGAAAAGGTTGCTTCTGACAGGACCTACTGGAAGGTGCATTTGAGGACTCTGTCCTCATGACCTTCTCAGGAATAAGCAGGAGAAGGAGAATAAGTAGTAGATGAGTCCGATGAGTCCTCTACAACATAGCATTCATCATCTTATCTCTCTCCTTTATCATCTCTTTTTGGGTGTTCAGCATACTGAGATTAGCTTTCACCACTTCTACCCAGGTCTTCTACTCAGGACTCCTGGTACATCTTCATGCACCAATCATCCATATGCAATACATGTCCATACTAGCAGTCTTTTCTCTTGTAGACTGCATCTAATTTCTTTTGTACCAAGCTTTTTTCTCAAGTCACCCATGGTTTATGTTGACCCCCTTTGATACCAAAACATTTACAATCACTCTCGTTCTACAATGCAAAACTTTGTTACAAAGTACTTATATTTATCTAAAAGCCATCCATCATAATTTTATGTAAAAAAAAATTTAAGTTAAGTTTCAAATACCAGCTTAATAATAAGGAATTTAATTATATTAGTAAATGCCTCCAAAGTCTTGATTCAAAATTATTTGAAAATAATAGTGTCTTTCATTTAAAATATACCAATGAAAGCATTACACACACACACACGTGTGTGTGTGTGTGTGTGCGCGTGTACATACATACAGGCAGATAGATATATAGATAGATAATCAATCAATAAAGGCCTCTTAAGGTATCAAAAAACTGAGAAGAAATCAAAGATTAAGAAGTGGATAACAGGGAGGGGTTTAAAAAACAGACAGTCATTCATTCAGTCATTTAAATACGGAATGACAGACAGACAGATTGGTGAAAAAGAAGTAAAAATATTTATCTGCTAAATTTGAAATAAGTGTGAAATGGGAAGTGTAGAGTTCAGATTCTCATCTGTTCTTTGTAGGGTGGTGGTGGCAGTGAGGAGAGAGGAGAGATGGGCATGGAGGTACCAAGAAAGTAGAGATTGAAAGGAGTGGGGAAGAAAGGAGAGAGAGAGAGAGAGAGGGGGAGCAATAAAAGAGATGAGGGGGTCGAGGAAGAGGGGAGGTGTGCAAGAAGGGAGGGGAGTGAGTGAGACAAAAAAAATTTCAGAAAGCTCAAGTGTGTACATGTATGTGTGTGTGTGTGTGTATTTGTGTAATATATATATATTACTTTATAAACTTATCTGTCTCTAATAATAAATATATATATATCATCATTTTACGTCCGCTTTCCCCTGCCATATATATATATATATATATATGAGACAGATAACCTTTTAAAGTGATATATCACACACATACACACACATAATATATGTGTGTACGTGTGTACACACACACGCACATCTACATATATATATATATATATGCACACACACACACAAGTTCATCAAAATTTAAAAAGAGACTAAAACAATTTAAAAAAAAATAAAAGTGGGTGATGAAAAAAATAATAAAGATAAAATAAACAACAAATCGAATTAAAACTAATAAATTATTTTTTTATTGATAATGCAATAGGAAGCCCTCCGGGGAGGGATTTCCAGAAAACTGGTTCCACTGGCCTACTTATTAAATGATAGTCACTTTTCTAATAACAGCAAACAAAAAAATAACACACAAAAAAAACCCCAAAAAACTTGAACATGAGGTGTCAGATAAACTATCGGAGAAGGTGATAGTTTTAAGTCATATCCTACCCTACACCTATCTATCCTCTACCCCATATCTTCAAACTATTGGAGTCCATTGATACAGATATTTGTGAATTTATGATCAATGATCCTAGTATCAAACTTACTAAAGAAAAAAAAAAAGCCTTTTTCTCTTAATGCATATGAAATTGTGACACTTGAGATAACACATACGCACTCAACTATATATATATATAACCAAAGATTAATATGGTTTGTTGATTAATCAATGAATACAATTTTACAATAGATTAGAATCACTCAATAAGAGATTTTCCTGGAGTATTTAATTTTATTCATAATGTTAATAAATGAAAAATATTCTCAATCAAAATATATATTTTATTATACATTATTGTACAATGGTTGTTTAAGTACGTTTTCATCAGACAAAATATAAGATTTGATATGCGACATACCGCTACGGTTTTGATTATTCAATGCCAGTATTGGCAGATATATATATATATATTAGTAAAAGGAAAAGAAAATGCTGACAAATTTTTCCCAGTGAAAAATAGTTTAATTAGGAATAAGTATAAATTAGTAATAAGTATTGGTGAGTATTCAGTTTTAGTTCTAAGTTTTTACCGGTTGCGCATTTCTAATGCTTTTCAAAAATAATTTTGAGATAGAGCGCCCGTGATGTTTGCTCAGATTAGAGCAAACATCACGGGCGCTCTATCTCAAAATTATTTTTGAAAAGCATTAGAAATGCGCAACCAGTAAAAACTTAAAACTAAAACTGAATATTAACCATATACATATAAATATATATCTATATATGTATACATACAAGAAAATTCATGTTACAACTGTACTAACAGTACTAACAAGTACTTTTTAACCCCCTTTTGATGCCACCTGCTCTATGAAACAAAACCACATATCTTAAAGGATTCTTATTCAAATTAAAATCTTTAGATAAAATAATTTTAATAAATCTCTCAAAATTCTTCATTAATTCATCATCAGAGTTGCTGAAGCACAGAACATACCTGCATAGCTGTCAGGACATTGCATCCTTCAAAATTTCCATGCTTCTTGAAATTCTTCAACGGTACACCTGATATTTCCCTTCCATACACTTGCATGCATGTGTGTGTGTGTGTGTCTGTGTATATCATGACTCGTACACTGTTCACTTTCCTGATATTTGTACATTATTCTATGTACTATACATGCACCTTTGATGAGTTGTAGTGCACCTGAGCACTGGACACAGTAATTTTCATTATATCATTCTACATTCAAGCATAGGTTGGCTGGATCACCACAATCTGAGACTAGACATGCTGGCAAACTATGTTTTGTTCTGATGTTCCATATTTGGTATGGTTTCTATGGCTGAATGCCCTTCCTAACACCAACCACTTTAGAGGGTGTACTGAGTGCATTTTATCATGGTACCAGCACTGCTACTTTACAGAATGTACTGGGTGCATCATGCCAACACTAGAAAATCTTCCATAAAAAATATGCTCATGAAAGTTGAACATTACTTTGTTTATTGGTCCTGTGTATGAGAGATGTGGGTCTCTGGTTCGTTAGAGGTCAGTAGCTCTGTTTGAGTACTAACTTGACATGTGATGAACCGTCCAACCCTTGCTTGAAGAGAAAGTGGACATTAACCGTTAGCAAGTAATTTTTATTGTTTCCCTTGACACTGCATTATCTATTAAGGGGAGATCACTATAGTGCATTTTGTTGCCTTCAGCATGCTAAAGATTAAGTGATGATGAGGATAATGACTACTGCTGCACCAAAATGATAGCTCTTAGAATGTCTTTTTTCCATATATATTGTGCCTCTGTATATCTTGATAACTCATGGGTCTGTCAATTCCCAAGTGCCTCAATGTTACCGCCTCTGTGTCTCTGCACTTCTATTCTTCAATGCTTATCTGCTTCAGTACCACAATGGCTTTCTGTCTTCACTAACTATTGTTGAACTTTATGTACACACAGTGTCAGTGTCCCTAAGCCACTGTGTCCAGTGTCCCAGTGCTTCAGTACTCTAGTGACTAAAAAAGATCTAAATTCTTTCTTAAGCCAGAAGGCTCATTAAGCCAGTGTTTATCCTGGTTTCATGGTATGAAACCACTGAAAATACAAGAGTACCCCTTGGGCAGGCTGCCAGTCCATTACAGGGTTAAACCCCCAGCTATTGCTGGTACTCATTTACAGCTGAGTACACTGGAGCAAAGTGAAGCAAAGTGTTTTGCTCAAGAATACAACACATAACCCAGTCCAGGAATCAAACCCACAACATTATGATTGTAAGTCCAACACCTTTACTCTAGTGCCTTAGTGACTCATTAGTTCGACACAGTGTCCCAGTGTCTTGGTGACATCTGTGTGCTCACCTGAGAGAGATGGATACAAACAATGAATTCAAAGGCTAGGTGAAAAGGAAGACCAGACAATGCTGTGGGGGAAGAGAAGAGAGGTTAGATGAGTAGAATGGGGGTAGGGTAGCGGGGGTAGAAGATAAGAACGGGAGGGAAACATATGGGTGAGAGAGAGAGAGAGAGAGAGAGAGAGAGAGAGAGAGAGAGAGAGAGAGAGAGAGAGAGAGAGAGAGAGAGAGAGAGAGAGAGAGAGAGAGAGAGAGAGAGAGAGAGAGAGAGAGAGAGAGAGAGAGAGAGAGAGGGAGAAAGAGAGAGAGAGAGAGAGAGAGAGAAGAGGGGGAGAGAAAGAAGAGGGGGAGAGAAAGAAGAGGGGGGAGAGAAAGAAGAGGGGGAGAAGAGGGGGGGAGAAAGAAGGGGGAGAAAGAAGAGGGAGGGAGAGAAAGAGTATAGGGAGTAATGTGGAAATTTTGTTGTGAGAGGAATCAAACCTCATTTATTAAATATTGATCTGCTTGCTATTATTGTTAAACAGCAATAACAGGGTCCATTCAATTGATTTCAATGGAAATTGGGATTTATTCAAGATACACATAAAGTTAACACCACATGTTATATACACTATACACTGTATACACAATATATTGTATATACTCTATATTGTAAACACACGCTCAGCTTTAATAGCTAGATGGTGTCCTGGAATCAATAGAATGGAGATGACAAAGATTATCAGTTTTGTTAACTGGGACATGCTGTCAGGCAGTGGATTGGCAGTATTGGTAGAGGGTCGGACGCCATGCTTTCTAGCATAGTTACATCCCTTTACAGTGAGTTCAAATCCCGCCGAGGTTAACTTTGCCTTTCATCCTTACGGGGTCGATAAAATAAAGTACCAGTAATGTACTGGGTAATTGCTGGCCTTGTGCCTAAAGTAGAAACAATTATATATTATAGATACAACATATTATATATGCACACTCCAGTGTTAGCTGGTAAACAGTGTCTGATATTGCACACCCCAACACCTTGTATGTTCTCCCTGACTCCCACTATCACTCCTTAGTAACTCTCCTATTCCAGCAAACAACCTGTCAATCTTAACTCACACCCTCTCCATGTGGTAAAAGAGGGCACTTCAGTTGACACAATGACCACCACCTCTCTAGTCCAGTGCCCAGTATACCCTGTAAGGTGGTTGGCAATAGGAAGGGCATTCTACTGTAGAAATCATGCTAAAAGGGTTGAGATGAATTTTTAGTATTGGTGATATATATGATAAATGCACCCAGTACACTCAGTGAAGTGGTTGGTAATAAAAGAAGCACCCAGCCATAGAAAACATGCACCAAAAGAGGGTCGGGGTGGGGGTCTCTTCAGCTATGTCAAAGGCATAACCTCCCTATTGTTACTCTAAAGTCTGTCTCGAGCCTGGAGGCTCATCAGGTTAGTGCTTATCCTGGTTTCCATGGCATTAAGCGACTGAGAGTACAATACTCCCTCCTGGACAGGATGCCAGTCCATGGAAGGGTTAAACTCCCAGCTATTGCTGGTACTCATTTTCGGTTGAATATACTGGAGCAACATGAAATGAAGTGTTTTGCTCAAGAACACAACACACAACCCAGTCCAGAAATCAAACCAACGTTATGGTCGTAAGTCTGACCCTTACCACTAGGCTACACGGTTCCATGTCCCCCTGTTGTTAGTGCCATGGTAAAATGCAGTTGGTAGAGCTTGGAATCATATGTCAGACATCTAGTCTGTCAGAGCAATCAATATAGAACAGAAAGACTTGTAAGTGGGATGCAGTCTTTTGATTCACTGGCTCTGTTGACTAACAACACACCATAACCTTGCTAGCAGAGGAAATGGATGTTATTGTGATGATGGTGGTGATGTAATATACTTTGGACTTTCAATGATTCTGATGAAGAGTGTTTCAGTTATTTGAACAACAGAAGAGCCAGCTTGTGAAATTAATATCCAAGTGACTGAGCATCCCACAGACATGTATACACTTAATGTAATTCTCAGAAAGATTCGACATGACACAGTGTGTTCCAAGGCTGCCTTTTGAATTACTAGTATAACTCATTGGACTGGAGCAATGTAAAATAAAGTGTCTTGTTCAAGGACACACATACTTAAAACTTGCACTTTAGCAAGGTGTATGTGCATGTATGCATATTTGTGTTTGAATGTATGTGAACGCAGGTGTGTGTACGCATGTGTGTGTGAATGCATGTATGTATGTTGTATGTGTGTTGAAATTTAACTCATAACCTTACAACCACATGCTGAACATCCTAACTACTAAACATTCACACACCCTATCATCATCACCATTTTACATTGTTTTCCGATGCTAGTATATACATATATATATATATATACACACACACACATCATCATACATTGTTCTTCAATGCCAGTATATATATATATATATATAATAATAATAATAATAATAATAATGAGTATAAATCGAAATTGCAGCCGCAGTATAGCAGATACTAATTGAATTGTTTGAGACAGTCACTAATATGTTTTCATCCAGAGTAAACACAAAAAGTTAATAAAGTGTGACACTAGGAATAAAGTGACCAAAAGCATCTTGCCACAATAATAAAACAACATCGATATAGACAAAGAGGTCGAACACTAACATGGACCATCTTGAAAGGACATGAATCGATAAAAATATTCGATAGGTTTCAGGGATTCTGGGAAGAAACATTACAAGCTGCATAATGTATATGCACCTCATTGATACATTCTTTGATGGAACAAGAATATCCCTTCATCGGCAGGTTTTCATTCCAGAATATCCAATTTGGTCTGATATATATATATATACACAAACACATAATCTGTTCTCCCATGCTAGTATATAAATATATATATATATACACACGCATGTGTGCAGACAGGCACACACATGCTTATATATATATATACACACACATACACGTATATATATACATATGCTATTATGCTATAAAGAATTCATATTTTCTCTCCCATCACAAATCGCCAAACCAATGAAACAATAGAATGCAAAAAATACTGTCTCTCTCTCAAGAGAGTGAAAAACTACAGAAGTATAAGCTAAGCCAAGCTACTGCTTATTGTCTATTGTCTGTGTGCCAATAAGTATAAAAATATAACAACAGCCTGTAGGATACATTAAAAAATGTAGTTTCCATAACATTCACCACAGTAAAATGTCATTGGATCTGGTATTTCTCTCTCCCCTCATATCAGATAACACTTAGAGATGAAGGTTGTATCTTTGTTTCACCTTCACCATCATCTTATTCCTACAGACAGCTTCTAAAAAGGTTCTACAACCTATACACACTAACACACAAACACACATATTCACACATGCTAACACACACAAACACACACATTCACACATGCTAACACACACAAACACAGACACACATTCACACATGTTAACACATATGCACTAATACATGCACATACACAATAATACATACACACATACATACATACAAATGCACAGTGACACACTTTCATGCTAAAGTGCAAGCTTTAAGTATTTCTTAGGTTAAAGTAATATTTTATGAATTTCAAACACAAACGATTTCCCCAATGAATGTCAGTTCAATCCTGCTAAACAACTGACAGAAGGTCCAGTGTATCTGCTACAGTTTAAATACTAGCTCACAGTGGAGGTGTATGGCTTGGTGGTTAGTGTATTAGACTCACCCAAGAAAACAGCCATGAGATGTAACATTGTAGGTGGCCAGCTCTACTTACATAGGAGTGAGCTGTAACATGATAGGACTGGGTCCCTATTATTAAATCACCCAAGAAAACAGCCATGAGATGTAACATTGTAGGTGGCCAGCTCTACTTACATAGGAGTGAGCTGTAACATGATAGGACTGGGTCCCTATTATTAAATCATCCAAGAAAACAGCCATGAGATGCAACATTGTAGGAGGCTAGCTCTACTTACATAGGAGTGAGCGGTAATAACATGGGATCCCTATCATTAAAACCCCCATGATATGCAACATCATAGGAGGCCAGCAAAACCTACATTGTGAGCTGTCACAACATGATAGGACTTGGATCCCTATTATTAAAACACCCAAGACACCATTGTAGGAGGCCAACAAAACTTACATTGTTGTGAGCTGTAACACAGACTGCTACAGGTTATTTTTAAAACATTTTTTTTTTACTATAAATGTCATAAATGAGAGGAAAAGGAGGGGGAAGGGCAAGGACTACTAAACAAAGGAAGAAAGGAAGGGGAAAGGGGAGAGGGTGACAGACACTACACCTAGGTCAGCGTGGTATTTTAGCTCCTCCTCTCTATATAGATGAGGGCAACGCATGTCATAACTTTCTGTCACCTCAAAAACACACAGCGTTCTCTTTTCTTTCTCTATGTACATATCTCTCACTTGGCACTCCTCCTTTCTACATGAAGCGAGTGTGACAGACAGCCAGCACCCTTATAATATAGATTTACAGATTGTATAAAATGGACCTTCACTGGTTTCAACAACAAGTGTTCCAATTGTCCAATGGAACAACTTATTCCTAAAAGTAATGTGTGAGTGAGGAACTCTTTATATAATTGTCAGGGACATCTGATGTGTATGGTTAATGAGTATTGTGTGAAGCAGTAATAGGAGCTTCCAAATAGAAGGCAGCTAAGGAAGAAAAATACTGAAAAGTCATGGACAGAATTAGTGGGAGCTGACCTTAGGATGTTGAATGTTATAGAATATGAAAAGTGTGTGTGGGGTGCTGAAAAGGGTGGGCATAAAATTGATGGTGATGTGGTAGTGGTGGTGGTGATGGTGATTCAGTGACACAGTATATGACAAGGCTGGCCCTTTGAATTACATGTCCAGACCATCTGATGGGCTTCCATACAGTATATGACAAGGCTGGCCCTTTGAATTACATGTCCAGACCATCTGATGGGCTTCCATACAGTATATGACAGGGCTGGCCCTTTGAATCACATGTACAAACCCTCTGATGGGCTCCCACACAGTTTTTGTCTCTTCCATTTCACTCTCAAGGCTTGGGTCTAACCGAGACAGGAAGACAGACACTTACTTAAGGTGCCACACACCTGGAGCTATACAACAATAATCAGTCTTCATTCAGTCAGTATATACACAGGTGATATAAACTAACAATAATTTAATCATCCAACACAATAACACTTTCTTTTAGCTTCTATATTTTTTATCAATAGCACCAGTTGATTTTTACATATATGTGTATACATACATAAACACATGCACACAGGCATACACATACATACATTCATGCATGCATACACACATACAGGCATACACATATATATATATTGTATATTTCTACACACACACGTGTCATGATACATAGTCAATACCAATCATGACACAAGACATGTGTCCTATAAATGCCAGGGTCCCCAGACAAAGAGGTCCCTATACTATGACAGTATTCTGTTACACTTTTACTGGTTTCAGTCATCTGACTGAGTTCATGGCACAGCCAAGAAAGATTTAATCAATTTTATCAACTCCAGTACCTTTTTTTTTTTTTTTTTTTTAAAAATCAAAATCTACTGCTCATTTTATCAATCACTTTATTTATTTATTTAAAGGGGGTTGGAATCACTAAGTTATAGAACAGACAAAAAGCAAACATCAATGATGGTGATGGTGGTGGTGAAATTTGTAAAATCCAATCTGTTTTATATTAACAAAGGAATATGGATGTAAAGCAACATTAAAAGTTACAAAACAGTAAAATAACATTTTAATCTTTACCACAAAATAAATCTCAACAAATAATAACTGACTAGATTCTATATAATTCTAATTATTCCATTATTGAGATAAATTTTCTGATGGAAACAATTGGTTCATTAGTTTGGTCTTCTTAGATATAATTTCAAATTGAATTAACCCTTTCATGACCACATTTCTAATGAAATACATTATTTTAATTAATTAATGAAAAATTTTGAGGGATTTACTAAAATTATTAATTATTTCATTACTAATATAGTAACTTAATGTAAGGTTCTTATACAAAATTATGTTGGAAGATTTTAATTTAAACTGGAAACCTTTAAAATGGATGGTTTTATTTCATAGAACCAGAGATGGATTTACTAAAATTATTATTTTGTTGGCATTAGGAAGGGCATCCAGCCATAGAAACCAAGCCAGAAATAGTTCTGTATGAGCAAGACATGTTCACCTGATCTGATTTGCCTCACATGGGACAATCCATCTAACCCATGTTTGTGTGGAAAATAGACATTAAACAATGATGATAATGAAAACCAAGACAATCTCAGAAAGACAGTCACAAAATTAATTTAATTTCCAAGCTTCATATATGATGAAGTAATTGCATCACTTAATCATGAAGAATTCCATTAAGAACATTAAATATATAATAATATTTTAGATTGAGATAGCTATATTATGGTGACTGTGCTGAGTAAATAGATATATATTTTAAATGTAGGTAGTGCTTATTTTTGTGGTGATATTGTGTTTGTGTAGCCTCAGGTAAGCCTTTATCAAGCAGACTTCTAGCATGTGTGTATCCGGTTTAGAATAGGTAAACTGTATCCCTGCATGTCATAAGAAGCAACTAACAGGATTAGTGTCAGGAAGGGCATCCAGCTGTAAAACATTGTCGTAAAACGTCCCTTCCAATCCACACCAGCATGGAAGAATTGATGTAAAAATGAAGTCAACTCACCCACACACTCGCATGTGATGTGTGTGAGTGTGTTCTGACTTTCCAAGTTGTTGTGTGGTTCAAGAATATCTGGCCAGAATTCTCTCACAGCTTTCTGTTCAAACTGGTTGTAACCAACCACTCATACTGATGTTAATCTATTGTTCTCAAAATAAATAATATCAAAATCTCATAGATTTGATATTATGTGAGATAATTATGAGGGGTAAAGCTTTCACCATTAAAATACAATAGTAAATATAGAGTAACGTAAACGGTAAAGGGTTAACTCGCTCCCAATGAGGTTCCTTGTGTATTTAAATGATAGGGGGCCCAGTCTTATCATGAAAAGCAACTTAAAATAAAACATCTGGCTGAAGAACACTACACAGTGCCTGGTCAAGGAATCAAACCCACGATCTTATAATCACTAGTCCAGCACACTATCCACAAGGATATATACCTTTATATTGTGTGTTATTATTCAAAGAGCACTATAGCCAATGTTAGACATATCAGGGCTCTAACTCTTTAGCATTTATACCATGCATATCCAGCCAGAATTCTATCACCTCTTTCTGTTCAAACTGGTTGTAACTGGCCACTCATACTAATGTTAAGGTATTGTTCTCAAAATAAATAATATCAAAATCTCATTCTTATGTAAGATAATTATGTGAGGTAAAACCTTTACCGTAAAAATATAATAGTATATATATAGAGAGTAATGTAAATGCTAAAGGGTTAAGGACCATAATATGTAACCCGACATGAAATGTTTTATAGGTGCTGGATAGCAAACTGAATTTCTGCCCAGTCAGTTCTTGGTTGTAGTGGTGACCACATCAGAAGTTGGTGACATGGGCTCAGGTGGAGAGTGACAGTTGCAGTACTTTATTATTGTTAATGAGTATATCTGACCTGTCTAGGAGGACAGTAGCTTCAATTACATACTGACTCAGTCTGTAACGGACCTGTCCAAACCATGTCAGTAATCAATGTTCAATCTGACACATAATAAATCAAGAGCTTTTTATGTGTCTAGAGTTAATGTTGTTTTTAAATATTTGGTTGAATTTTTGGGCATGTGGTTAGAATGTTGTAGGAAAGAATCGCTGGACAGATTTTACGGGCAAAACCAACCGGCAGGAGACCCCGAGCAAGATGGTTGGATAACATCCATGAGCTTGGCTGGCCTTGCTTGGGTGTCCAGCCGGATCAGTTGGAGATGATTGCTTCTGCCAGGACACACTGGAAGGAGTTTGAGGACTCTGCCCCCTCAGGAATAAGTGGGAGGAGGAGAAGAAAAAGATCAAGAGGAAGATAAACAAGAAAAAGAAAAGAAAAGAAAAGAAAAGAAAAGAAAAGAAAAGAAAAGAAAAAAGAAAAAAGAAAAGAAAAAAGAGAAAAGGAAAGGAAAGGAAAGAAAAGGAAGGAAAGGAAAAGAAAGGAAAGAAAGGAAAAGAAAAGAAAAGAAAAGAAAAGAAAAGAAAAGAAAAGAAAAGAAAAGAAAAGAAAAGAAAAGAAAAGAAAAGAAAAGAAAAGAAAAGAAAAGAAAAGAAAAGAAAAGAAAAGAAAAGAAAAAAAAAGAAAAAAAGTTTAATAAAAAGCTTTTGAATAGTACTGTAAACTCCCACCACCACCACTACCAATTTTAGTCCACAAACTTTTTGATAGCTCTTCTGTATCCAAGCATTTATAAATAGAAGAGAGGAGTCGCAGGTGAAGAGATTGGGCAGGTGTGAACAGTTTATAGTCACTGTTGCTATAGTGTCTATATGACAAAGACAACTCTCACCCACTTATTTCCACTGTAAATAATTGTTTCTACTTTTGGCACAAGGCCAGCAATTACCCAGTGTATTACTGGTACTTTATTTTATCGACCCCGTAAGGATGAAAGGCCAAGTTAACCTCGGCGGGATTTGAACTCAGAATGGCAAGGGCCGTAACTATGCATCAAAGCATGGTGTCCGACCCTCTACCGATACTGCCAATTCACTGTAAATAATACTACCATATATATTTCTGTATGTAAAAAGATCATCAGCTCTACACCCAATGATGCTTCTGGGATTGTTGGCTTAGGATGACACTAGCCTTGTCGAGCAGGAGCAGGAAGAAGAAAGAAGAGGAAGAATGTAAAGGGATCACTACCATTAGGAAATTTTATGAGTTTCTAGCACTGACATAAAATTATAATAATGGAAACCTGTTCAACTCATTCATTACTATATTACTTATAATGAAAGACAGTCCATGATTTTCAAAACAAACAAATAAATAATAAAAATAAATAAAAATAAATGAGAATGCAGAGATTAAGTAATATAACTTCCTCGTTATTGCTTTGTGGCATATAGTTACAGCTCTTTATGTTCTGAGTTCAAATTCCACCAAGGTTAGCTTTGCCTTTCATCCTTACAGGGTTGATAAAATAAAGTACCAGTAACACACTAGGGTCGATTTAATTGACTTGTGCCTTCCCCAAAATTGTTGGCCTTGTGCCTAAATCAGAAAAGATTATTTGTCTGATGTTTGGAACATAAGGATTCTGATATAGAATTACAATGAAAGGTTTTTAGATAAATGACCTTGCACAATTGCACGTCTCAAAGGCGAAGAGAAGTGGGGTCTTCTGTATAACACCAGAGAAACCGGCATTATGCAGTAATACAGAAGACCCCACTTCTCTTGAGTACAGGTTGAAGCATACATATCGTATTCACATCTCCCCCCATACACCTCCCATGAGCACAGGCTGAAGCTTACATCTGATATGCACCACCTTCACCTTTTTCACACACCTCTCTAATCCCCACACATCCTACCCATCAAAACCCCCAGCCCACACTGTAAAATGTTTATGATGGCAACACGACAAAAAGCACCCAGCCCACACTGTAGGTGGTCATGTAGGCGTCATGACAAAAAGCCTCCAGCCCACACTATAAGGTGGTTGTGAAGGTGCCATGACAAAAAGGACCCAGCCCACACTGTAAAGTGGTCATGTAGGTGTCATGACAAAAAGCACCCAGTACTCACTGTAAATGTGGTTGGCATAAGGAAGGGCATCCAGTTATAGAAACCCAGCCAAATTTGGTTCTGTATGAGCAAAACATGGTCATCTGACCTCAACATGGTCATCTGACCTCGACTTGCCTCAAATAAGACAACGCATCTAACCCATGATAGAATGGAAAGTTGACGTTAAACGGTGATGATGATGATAAACGCTAACTCATTTGTCACTATATTTCTAAGGAAAGAGGCTGCCTGTGATTTAAAAAGAAAAATAATTAAGAATTTTTATTATTAAGCCAATACTTGGAACATAATGTAACCCTTTTAATACCAAACAGTTCCTGGTTTTATAGTACAAAGCTCTTTTAAAATGTTCATATTATCTAAAAACCCTTTTCATCATACTTTTATGTAAGAATCAATATGATACATTTCAAATACCAGCTTAATAATGAGAAAGTTATATTACTAAACCTTCCAAATTTTTTTTATTATTTTCAAAATGATTTGAAAATTTAAGGCAGTCTTTCATTAGAAATATGGTCATGCATAGGATAAGAAAGGTTCTTACATAAAATTATGATGGAAGGTTTTTAGATAAATATATATTATATATGCTTTATAACAGGCAGTTTCATATTACAGGACCAGGGGTGTTTTCAGGTAGTTTAGTATAAAAAGGTTAAGAGGATAGATAAGTTACTGTTTCTTGCACAGCTATTTCTATTCTAATCTGTGCTATTTCATACCAGAAGACTGTCATTTATTCCAATCATGTTCATATTTATCTTGTAATGATTTAATAGAAAATATCTAAAAAAAAAAAACAGTTTGTTCATTCAAATGTTTATAATATCTTTACCAGTGGACAAATTGTTGTAAAAATCTGAGGTAGTAGAGTAAAGGTTAATTTTTAATGTGTACAGTCACAGTGCAGTTTTGTACTTTTCAAGAATGTTTTGCTAATGTGGTTTTATGTGGTACAGGATGTTAAGAGTTGAATCACTTCTTTATAGAGTGGATCCACCCGAAATCTGAAACCCCCCAGAGGACAGTTGTGTTGGGTGTAGATATTATCAAGAACTTTCTTTTATTATGTTTTCTTTCTAAGCAAATGCTTTTAATATATTTTAAAGTAAGTGGTTGTGGTCATGTTGGTGGAAGTGGGGGTGTTATGTTGTAGTGGTGTTGATGGTGGCAGTGTCGTGCTGTAGTGGTGCAGATGGTGATGGATTAAATTTGATATTTCTTTTCTCTTTATCTTAAAATTAAATTGTTGAGGAGTTGCTTTAAAATAATAATTTCTCATTTTCTCACGTTCACTCTGAATTGTGAAGGAGTGTGGCTTAGTGGTTAGGGTGCTGGGTTCACCATTGTATGGTCATGAGTTTGATTCCCTGACAGGATAGTGCATTGTGTACTTAAGAAAGATACTTTGTTACCTTGCTTCAGTCCATTCAGATGGAAAAAATTAGTTGTAATGACACTGGTGACAAGTTGTATCAGCTCTTACTTTTTTCCTTGTTAAAAAGTGAAAGTTAAAGTCAGTGCCAAGCCTTGAAAGTTCATCAGGTCGGTGCTTATACTGGTTTCATTGGCATTAAGCAACTGAGAATAAAAGACTTTCCCTTAGACAGGATGCCAGTCCATTGCAGGGTTAACTACCAGCAAACTGTCAGTACTCCTTTTCAACTGAGTGTGTGGGAGCAATGTGAAATGAAGTGCTTTTCTCAAGAACACGACATACTAGCTGGTCTAGGAATTTAACCGACAACATTATGATAGTAAATCCAACATGCTAACCACAAGGCCACGTACATCATTTATAGTATATATAGTATATCTAGTGTATATATATAGTTTATATAGTGTATATAGCCTATATATGAGTTATGACAACAGTAGTGCCAAGTTGTATTGGCATTTTTTCCCCTTGGACAACATCATAAATAATATATATATATACAAGATATATATGGTGTATATATAGTGTATATATGAGTTGAGATGACATGGGAGCCAAGCTGCATTGGTCTATGCCTTTCCTTTAGGCAATATTAGTAAAGAGGGGAGACTTACATACATGGCCAACTGCTGGTCTTCCACAAAACACCTTCTTCAAGTTTGGGCCTCAGAAGCATATCTATGGTCCTTTTCCTTTTCATTCCGACTTACAGTTGAGATAATACTGTGTGTGTACGTGTACGGATGAGTGAGTGAATGTGACTGTGCATGTGAGAGAGAGAGATTGTGAGTGTGACTGCATGCATAACTGTGTGTGTGTGTGTATTACAAGACTGTGTGTGTGTGCATGTGTGTGTGTGTGTGTGTGTGTGTGCACGTGAATGTGACTATGCATGACTGTGTGTAATTGTGTGAAAAATGGAGAGATGCTGTGAAGAGGACCCACCCCACCCTTGCAAGCAGGGAAAAGTGGACGTAAAATGATGATGATGAATGAGAGATTAAGCTCTAGCTGTTGCTTGCAGTAATTCCATTTAAATGTGGTGGAGTGCTTCAGTGTTTTATTCTTTATGTAGCCAAACATGGTTCTGTTGGGGATGTTTTTGGAAGTGAATAAACTTAATTTTAATTGTTTTATTACTCACAATCTAAATTGAATTGAAACTCAGCTACAGCTCATAAATATTAACAAGCTATCAAGTATATTTACAAGATGTGGACAGAGGTGGTGAAAGCTGATCTCAAGAAACAAGTGGAGGGAAGCCATGGAAGTGGAAGACCAAGAAAGACGAACAGAGATGTTATACTGGAGAGGACTTGTTTCACTCATGCAAGCATGGAAAAACATGTAATGATGATGATGATGGTGGTGTCGACCATTTTCCCATATCACCAGCCATGCACTTGACATTTTCTTTTTTAAGCTGTGATGGTCATATTTCCAGCAGACAGACACATCTTAAAAGCTGACTCACTGGATAGCAAGTGTGGAGAGGGAGGTAGAATATGGTGTCTTGCTGTTTTGAATGTCAATGTTATGTACTACAACATGCTGCACACAACTAAACATGACTTTTTCTACTCCAATTTCCACTAGTTCTAACAGTTACTATCTCTCTTGTCTAAAAGAAATATCACATATTAAATTACAAGTTATCTCGATACAACCAGTTTCAAATATTTCCTGTACATTCAGAGACCCAGACCTAAAGATAAGCATGGAACCCTTTTCAAAAGTTTATAAATGCATAACATTTATACAGTGAGGAGGAAGCATGAAGTATTCCCTGGCTAACTCCCATCAGTTTATATGACAAACTTTTTCTAATTCTTTGTACATTTCTGAGCCATTAACAAGATCCTTTTCTCTATTACAGTAACCATGTCCCGTTCTCCTAATTAACCTTATCAGTTAGAAATAGTAAGAAATTATTAGCTTTTCTTTATGAATTGTCTGGTCTCTTAACCCTTTCTACATAGAATGTTGTGATAATAATAGATAGAGTTTCATATCAAAACACTTCTTTATTCAGAAAATCATTGAAAAATAATCTAATGCATGAATTATTTTTTAACCTTTTTGATAAATAAAAAATAAAAAAAAAACACACTGCCTGAAACCGACTATTCATTTTAAAGTGATTATATTTATCTAAAACTTACCATCATAATTTTATGTAAGAGCCTTTGTTAATTTATCTTCTAAACACCAACTTAATAAAGAGACAGTTATATTTACTAAACCCCTCCAAATTATCCTCATATATCTCACACATGCAAGCATGGAAAAACATGATGATGATGATGATGATGACGATATTAGTATCAACCATTTTCACATATCACCAACAATGCACTTAATTATCAACATTAGTGGAAAATTATAGACAGTGTTTTTCATTAGAAATATGGTAAAAAGTGTTTATATTTATCTAAAAAAAATCTTCCATCAAAATGTTTAGTAAGAACCTTTGTTAAATTAGGTTCCAAACACCAACTTAATGACAAAGTTACTATATTACTAAATCCTTCCAAATTATTACACTTAGAGGCAGTGACTGTCATTAGAAAAATGGTTATTGAAAGGGGTTAAAAATATATAAATACAGAACATTTTAGCTCTTCCTGTATCTAGTGGTAAGGGTGATGCGCTTATGATCATAATGTTGAGCAAAACACTTTATTTCATGTTGCTCTAGTATACTCAACTGAAAAAAAAATGAGTGCCAGCAATAGCTGGGAGTATAACCCTGCGATGGACTGGTGTCCTTTCCAGGGGGCAGTCTTGTACTCAGTCGCTTCACACCACAGAAACCTGGATAAGCACCGGCCTAATGAACTTCCGATCACCAAACAGAGTTTAAACTTATCTAACATAATTCATCTAATCTTCATTCTTTTGTTGATTTAAATTTTTTTTAAATCAAATATATATCTTATAATGAGTGATCTGACAGAGTCATTAGAGCAGAGGACAAAATTATTTGGTATTTCCAGATCTATGTATTCCGAGTTCAAATTTCACCAAGGTCAGCATCACCTTTCATCCTTTTGGGGCTGATAAAATAAAATACCAGTCCAGAGTGATAGATTAGCAGAACTGTTAGATCACCAGACAAGATGCCTTGTGGTATCTGTTTGGGCTTTTAGCATTAAGAGTTCAAATCCCACTGTGGCCAACTTGGGTGATAGACTTAACTCATTGGTATTTGCATTATTCCATATTTACTATTATATTTTCGTGGTAATGGCTTTACCTCACATAATATTGAATCTACGAGATTTTGATAGTATTCATATTGAGAACAATACCTCAACGTCAGTATCATATTGGTTATGGCCGGTTTGAAGAGAATGAGGTAAGAGAATTCTGGCCGGATGTAGCAGGTTTAAATGCTAAAGGGTTAATCCTTTGCTTAGTTTAATAGTACCACATGGCCTGTGTGTGCTTTTAAGACAGAAGGTTAATGTTTCAGCAAAAGAACCCATGAACTTTAAGACAGAAGGGATATTGGAGGTTCAGGTCAAAAGTTGAACTTGCAAAGAAAGATTAAACTAAACAACTAAACAAACAAAAATGTGATTGTATGAAACAACAATGTAATTTTTCATAATGATATTAATTCAATATTTTTGTAAACCAAATAATAAAATGTGTTTGTGTTAGTTATGAATGAACAAAACTCCCATGAGTAACAATACAATAATCCTTTCTTTAACAATTTAACTTATAGTTTGTTGTATAACTGGGATCAGCTGACATGACCTTTTAATGCAATATTCTCAAACAAGTAGCTTATTTTATAGTTTCTCCTATTATTATTAATAGTAATAAAAAAAATAAAAAGGAAAAGAAATAATAATGATGATGATGGTAATAATAATAATAATAATAATAATTATTATTATTATTTCTTTTCCTTTTTATTACTATTAATAATGTTTTCTTTATTAACCACAAGGGTTTACATAAAGTAGATATTAAGGACAGTACAGGACAATACAGGACGGTACAAATGGGCATTTCTGCGTGTAAAAAAAACAGAGCAGAGGATGTAATAAAATAACAAAGAAAAATTCCCCAATAGGGGGGAGACTTCCTAGGGACATTTGTGGAGAAAGCCCATTAAAAGACCACAGTGACCCTGACCACCAGGGCAAGTGCCCTTTCCCAGTTTTCCACCTTTAATTTACAGACATATACTCAGAGTAGCCCATTCACTCGGGCCATTCTTGCCTCTCTCACCCATCTTTCAACAAAATGCTGGGAAAAGAGCACTTCCCTCTCTACCCTGATTTTCCTTTTCAAATGAAATTTGAAAAAGTTAATCAGGGCATCACCGAAGAGGTAAGTGCTCGTCTTCAGCCCTTTCAAACGTGTCCACCATACTATCTCTTTCGCCATGGCCACCAGACAGATAAAAACTGCCTGCCCTTCCCGGCTAAAGGAAGAGGGCGGGGCAATCCTCACGATGGACTCAGCGATAGCCGGATCCGTCCTACACGTGTCAGCAGGTGTTCGACATAAACCTACAAGTCAGCAATACTCGGACACTGGACGAGTGCGTGCAGGACGGTTTTGTCGCCCTGCGCGCATCTCGGACATGCCCGGCTGACGGCACCTCCATGCTTGTAGAGTTTATCCCGAACTGGCAAAGCTCCTCGGTAGCACTGCCAGGCCAGGGATTTCTGGAAGTTGTCCATAGGCCCCGGCTCGAAAGTCCGTCCGAAGAGATTGGCTAGTTGATTTTCGTCGACGCCTAGAGTTTCTCCAAGTACGTTGTCGCTCTTCCCCTCCACTAATCCTCTATAGAACGCCAAAGTGGAGTTTCCACCGATCACATTGCCCGATTGGTCGAGGGCTGTGAGCGCCTGAAGACATTCCAGTCTCCAAGCGCTCCCTCCCGGTCTTCGCTTGACCCAGGACTGCTTTATTACTATTAATAATAATAGAAGAAACTATAAAATATGCTACTTGTTTGAGAATATTGCATTTAAAAGGTCATCAGCTGATCCCAGTTATACATATCTACATATCCGTAGAGCGCCAGACACAATGATTTGTAGCATAGAGTTATGGCCCTTTACGTTCTGAGTTCAAATCCCGCTGAGGTTAGCTTTGCCTTTCATCCTTATGGGGTTGATAAAATAAAGCAACAGTTACACACTGGGATCGATTTGCCATCCCTTCAAATTACTGGCCTTGTGCCAAATGTAGAAACAATTATGGCCCGTGTGAGTGGGCCTACTCTGACCATGCACCTGTAGGCTGGATAATTTTAAGAGGAGAGAGATGCCCTCTCCGGGTGCCATAGAAGCATCGGGTGGTTCAGGATTGGTGGGGTCCCTGAATCGTCCACCTCACTTATTGGAGAATTTATTTTGTTTATACATAGTCTATTTTAGAGTGAGTGAGTGAGTGAGTGAGTGAGTGAGTGAGTGAGTGAGTGAGTGAGTGAGTGAGTGAGTGAGTGAGTGAGTGAGTGAGTGAGTGAGTGAGTGAGTGAGTGAGTGAGTGAGTGAGTGAGTGAGTGAGTGAGTGAGTGAGTGAGTGAGTGAGTGAGTGAGTGAGTGAGTGAGTGAGTGAGTGAGTGAGTGAGTGAGTGAGTGAGTGAGTGAGTGAGTGAGTGAGTGAGTGAGTGAGTGAGTGAGTGAGTGAGTGAGTGAGTGAGTGAGTGAGTGAGTGAGTGAGTGAGTGAGTGAGTGAGTGAGTGAGTGAGTGAGTGAGTGAGTGAGTGAGTGAGTGAGTGAGTGAGTGAGTGAGTGAGTGAGTGAGTGAGTGAGTGAGTGAGTGAGTGAGTGAGTGAGTGAGTGAGTGAGTGAGTGAGTGAGTGAGTGAGTGAGTGAGTGAGTGAGTGAGTGAGTGAGTGAGTGAGTGAGTGAGTGAGTGAGTGAGTGAGTGAGTGAGTGAGTGAGTGAGTGAGTGAGTGAGTGAGTGAGTGAGTGAGTGAGTGAGTGAGTGAGTGAGTGAGTGAGTGAGTGAGTGAGTGAGTGAGTGAGTGAGTGAGTGAGTGAGTGAGTGAGTGAGTGAGTGAGTGAGTGAGTGAGTGAGTGAGTGAGTGAGTGAGTGAGTGAGTGAGTGAGTGAGTGAGTGAGTGAGTGAGTGAGTGAGTGAGTGAGTGAGTGAGTGAGTGAGTGAGTGAGTGAGTGAGTGAGTGAGTGAGTGAGTGAGTGAGTGAGTGAGTGAGTGAGTGAGTGAGTGAGTGAGTGAGTGAGTGAGTGAGTGAGTGAGTGAGTGAGTGAGTGAGTGAGTGAGTGAGTGAGTGAGTGAGTGAGTGAGTGAGTGAGTGAGTGAGTGAGTGAGTGAGTGAGTGAGTGAGTGAGTGAGTGAGTGAGTGAGTGAGTGAGTGAGTGAGTGAGTGAGTGAGTGAGTGAGTGAGTGAGTGAGTGAGTGAGTGAGTGAGTGAGTGAGTGAGTGAGTGAGTGAGTGAGTGAGTGAGTGAGTGAGTGAGTGAGTGAGTGAGTGAGTGAGTGAGTGAGTGAGTGAGTGAGTGAGTGAGTGAGTGAGTGAGTGAGTGAGTGAGTGAGTGAGTGAGTGAGTGAGTGAGTGAGTGAGTGAGTGAGTGAGTGAGTGAGTGAGTGAGTGAGTGAGTGAGTGAGTGAGTGAGTGAGTGAGTGAGTGAGTGAGTGAGTGAGTGAGTGAGTGAGTGAGTGAGTGAGTGAGTGAGTGAGTGAGTGAGTGAGTGAGTGAGTGAGTGAGTGAGTGAGTGAGTGAGTGAGTGAGTGAGTGAGTGAGTGAGTGAGTGAGTGAGTGAGTGAGTGAGTGAGTGAGTGAGTGAGTGAGTGAGTGAGTGAGTGAGTGAGTGAGTGAGTGAGTGAGTGAGTGAGTGAGTGAGTGAGTGAGTGAGTGAGTGAGTGAGTGAGTGAGTGAGTGAGTGAGTGAGTGAGTGAGTGAGTGAGTGAGTGAGTGAGTGAGTGAGTGAGTGAGTGAGTGAGTGAGTGAGTGAGTGAGTGAGTGAGTGAGTGAGTGAGTGAGTGAGTGAGTGAGTGAGTGAGTGAGTGAGTGAGTGAGTGAGTGAGTGAGTGAGTGAGTGAGTGAGTGAGTGAGTGAGTGAGTGAGTGAGTGAGTGAGTGAGTGAGTGAGTGAGTGAGTGAGTGAGTGAGTGAGTGAGTGAGTGAGTGAGTGAGTGAGTGAGTGAGTGAGTGAGTGAGTGAGTGAGTGAGTGAGTGAGTGAGTGAGTGAGTGAGTGAGTGAGTGAGTGAGTGAGTGAGTGAGTGAGTGAGTGAGTGAGTGAGTGAGTGAGTGAGTGAGTGAGTGAGTGAGTGAGTGAGTGAGTGAGTGAGTGAGTGAGTGAGTGAGTGAGTGAGTGAGTGAGTGAGTGAGTGAGTGAGTGAGTGAGTGAGTGAGTGAGTGAGTGAGTGAGTGAGTGAGTGAGTGAGTGAGTGAGTGAGTGAGTGAGTGAGTGAGTGAGTGAGTGAGTGAGTGAGTGAGTGAGTGAGTGAGTGAGTGAGTGAGTGAGTGAGTGAGTGAGTGAGTGAGTGAGTGAGTGAGTGAGTGAGTGAGTGAGTGAGTGAGTGAGTGAGTGAGTGAGTGAGTGAGTGAGTGAGTGAGTGAGTGAGTGAGTGAGTGAGTGAGTGAGTGAGTGAGTGAGTGAGTGAGTGAGTGAGTGAGTGAGTGAGTGAGTGAGTGAGTGAGTGAGTGAGTGAGTGAGTGTGTGTGTGTGTGTGTGTGTGTGTGCGAGCGTGTGCGCGTGCGTGCGTGCGTGTGCGCGCGCGCGCGCGCGTTTATATTTTTGTCATTGCTTCTGAGAAATGGGCAAAAATCCAAATCTTGTTAATAAGCCAAGGCAGCTAATCAACACATGTTTAGATGGCATGGTTTTGAAATTCTCATGAGTGTAAAATATATTAATGAGGTTTTAATATTTTGATATTTAAAATGTTTTAAGTGTCAGTATAGGTTTTGTTTTACCATTTCATCTGTTTTATAAAATTTCAACAAGTTACTTGAAAATTTGTTTATTTCCGGCCACTCACATGCTAGGAGTACTGTGAAAGTAAGAGATTGAATTAGAGAACTTTGTATAGGGATTCATAGAGTAGAAGATGCAAAGACAGTAAGTGAGAGGGTGAGACAGCAAGTAAGAGCCATAAAACACAAGCCAGAAGATTTCAACCTTACATAAGATTGAAAGAAAATCTATTATTAGGTCAGAGAAAAACATTTATGCGTGTGTGTGTGAGTGTGCATGCATGCGCACGTGTCAGATATATTTATTTTAATAAGTTCAAATTATGGAAATTTGTTGGAAATATTTTCAAGGGAATACATAAATAAGAATGATGTAGTCAATGTAGAAAAATAGTATTTCATTGTAAAATAATCAGTCCAGATATCTTAGCACCTTATTTACATAGAATTTGAAATTGTTGAAAATCAACAAAATATTCACCTCAATTATAAGCGGACCAATTTTACTATCAATTTTTTTTTTTTTTTTTTTTTTACATATTTCTTGACTTCTATTTGAGTATATACGGCAAGTACCCAGACTTGAAATAAATAAATAAATAAATAAATACTGGAGTTGATGCAATTGGTTAAAATCCCTTTAAAATGGTGCCACAGCATGGTCTTGGTCTAATGACAGAAATTAGTAAAAGAATACGAAGATGCAGTGAAAGAGAGTGAGGAGGAGATATGGAAACCAAAAACCAACAAGTGACAATATACAAATACTATTATCATCATTATCCAGCTGAGGTTAGCTTTGCATTTCATCCTTACAAGGTAGATACAATAAAGTACCAGTATCACACTGGGGTTAATTTAATTAACTTTCCCCTCCCCCCAAAATAGTTGGCCTTGTGCCTAAATCAGGAATCCTTATCACTATTATCACGGAAGGAAGACGCAGTAGAGGAAGACCATGGAAAATATGGGCGGAGGTGGTGAGAGCTGACCTTACATCGCTGAAGCTCACAGAGCAGATGACGAAGGACCGTCATGACAAATGGAGAAATGCTGTCCTGAAGGGGACCCGTCCTACCCTTACAAGCAGGGAAAAGCGGACGTATGGTGATGGTGGTGATCACTACTATAGGGTGATGGATTGGCAGTATCGACAGGGTGTCAGACAACATGCTATATGGCATTGAGTTACGACCCTTTGCGTTGAGTTCAAATCCTGCTGAGGTTAGCTTTGCTTTTCATCCTTACAAGATCGATAAAATAAAGTACCAGTAACACACTGGGGTCGATTTAATCGACTTTCCCCATCTCCCATAATTGTGCCTAAATCAGAAATCATTATTATCACTATCATCACCATTATCTGTGCCATCACCATATCTAGTTCAGTAATTCTATATCCAAACTAGCATTTCTCCAGCTATCTTCATTTATCTATAATCTATGAAGTCACAACTAACTCCATTAAACCACCAAATCTATGTCTATCTTGGTTCCACTAAAATGTTGCATCCCTCTATTAGTCACCTGTATAAATATCACTTCTCCATCCATCCCACAGATCTACCTACACGTATCCCTTAGTAACATCAGTAGAATCACCTAGGTTCTAAATATGGCCAATACAGTATTCACTTCTCTATGTGAGAGATAGAGAGAGAATACACACACACAATTCTTTTAATTAGACTGTAGCCATGCTGGGGAAATACTTGAAAAGGATTTAATCAATATATTGACCTCAGTTCAAACTTTTTCAAACGTGAAACTTATTTTTGTCAAAAGGCAAAGTTACAGGACATAAACAAACACAGATACATTATATACACACACACATATATATATATATATATATATATATATATATATATATATATATATACTGTTAGGAAAGGCATCCAGCTGTAAAAATCCCAACCAAATACAGTTCTGTTTGAGCAAGGTATGGCGCGGTCAACTGGCCAGGCTTTTCTTATAATATGGACAACCCATCTAACCCATGCAAGCATGGAAAAATTGATGTTAAACTATGATGATGATGATGATACAAGATTCTACACAGGTTTATATATAGACTAAGAATTGAAGGTACAATTTCTCTGACCAGTTTTCTGACCAGTTTTCATCTCAAAAAATTCTCCAAGGAGTTGAAACTGATTCATAACTGAGGAATTGTACTTTCAATTGTTGAATAATACACACACAAATTAGCCACAATAACTACAAAATTTAGTACTGGGGTTAATATATTGATAAACTATCAAGGTGGTACCCCAGTATAGCTGCAGTCTAATGATAAACCAGTAAAAGAAGAAAAAAAAAAAAAAGAATCCCAAGTATTGTTTATATATATATATATATATTGCAGAAGAAAAGTCAAATCATTCATTTGTTTTATCTAAGACTGTTTCAGCCCTGCATGTGAAAAAAAGGATATTAGCCCTGAAATATCAAGGTATAATACACTGGATAAAAAATTACTTCACTTTGCTTTGTTTCATTTACCATCATTTGCCCTGTCTATTTTCTATCACATTGTACCGGCTTTAAAAAAAAACTTATCAGACAATTACTATATTTATATTCAAGGGCGATGAATTGGCAGTATCGGTAGAGGGTCGGACGCCATGCTTTCCAGCATAGTTACGTCCCTTTACGGTCTTAGTTCAAATCCTGTCGAGGTTAACTTTGCCTTTCATCCTTACGGGGTCAATAAAATAAAGTACCAGTAATGTACTGGGTAATTGCTGGCCTTGTGCCAAAAGTAGAAACAACTATATATATATTCATGTATATAAATATATAAGTATAAAGAAAGTGCTCAAGTGCAGAAATGCTATAAAGATAGTTTGTAAAATAGGGTGAACACCCTTAAAAGACAGAAAAAGAAGCTGCTATGAGGAAATGAACCCCATATTTTCCAGTATTGTTCATTATTGTTTGCCCTAAATAGGACCTGATGATATCTATGAAGCCAGTCAGAGGGTTTGCAAGGCTAACCCTTGCTTTAGCAAAGGAAATACCCTTAAATTACTTATATAGTTGTTATCACTATAGTCTTAATATATTAATCTAGTTTTGTTTGGAAATATGAGTGTCAAAAAGAGGAGAGATATAATAGCTACTTTCTAACCTTTAGCAAACTACATTTATTCCAAAATTCAACTCTAGCAGGAATATTTAACATGAAAAAGTAAATCCAAACTGACAGTTGCTATTACTACTTTTTGGGCTTTTAAAAAAAAAAAAAAGTATCTTTTACCGATTTAAACTATCACTGATATAGGAACAAAGACAATAAGGTCTTGTATTGTAACCTGTTCTTACTTCCTATTGCACTTTCCTATTTCACTTATCACCCTCCTCCACCCACCTATACATTTATATTTCACCTCAATTTACAAACCATTGTGACGGTTCATTCTAAAGTATTGGTTTACTACCGAAATAACTAACAAAATATAAGGTAACCAAATATAAATGTCCTCTTGATAAAAAAAAAAAGACTCAATTACCTCGCAGCTCCAAATGAATGAAGAAGAGTGTGGGAGGCCCGTTAGATAAGATATAATAGTATGTGTGTGGTGCATGGGTGGAGAGAGAGAATTAATATAAATGCAAATTTGAGAAAAAGGAAGTAGGAAGAAAAGAGACAAACAAGAGAAATTTGAAGATTTTGATGTAAGGAAAAATAGTTGTAGTTTTAACCCTTTAGCATTTAAACCAGCCATATCTAGCCAGAATTCTCTCACTCCTGTTCAAACTTGCTGTAACTGGTCACTCATACTGATGTTAAGGTATTGTTCTCAAAATAAATAATATCAAAATCTCATAGATTCAATATTATGCAAGGTAAAGCCTTTACTATGAAAATATGATAGTAAATATAGAGTAATGGAAATGATAAAGGGTTACATCAGTCATGGATGAACTGTGGCCCGTTTGGCTTTCTGAATTGCATGCCTAATTTTAAAACTGCCTTGGATTTTCTAGTAGTGCAGCCCGCTATATGATGAGCCAGATCTTATGTGGCCCACTGCTTGAAAAAGGTTGCCCATGCCTGTTTTAAATAGATTTTCAAATTTATCCTTTTAGTATTTCACAGAGAAAACCAAGATAATCCCAGTAGATACATGCAAGAATGGCTGTGGTTAAGGATTTTGCTTTGCAGCTGTATTGTTATTAGGTTCAGTTCCACTGTGTGGCACCTTGGGCAAGTGTCTTCTAGTATAATCTCAGATTCTTCTTGTCATATGACATATGCACAATAGCTAGAGAGGCAGGTTGAGACCAGTCAGCCAGACCAAGGCGTCATTTGCAGCATTATGAATAGCCTCCAGGCCACCGTGAAAACATCTGAGGGGGGTCTCAGTTTGATCAATTCCTTGTGAGTGGAATTTGGTAGACAGAAACTGCAGAAGCCCGTTGTATACATATATATAAGTGTGCGTGTGTGTTTACATTCGCATGTGTGTCTGTATCTGCATTTATGTTCCATAACTTAGCAATTTCAAGGGGTAAAAAGTGATTAATAAAATAAGTAGCAGATTTGAGAAATAAATACTGAGGTTGATATAATCTACGAAAATCTCCTTATGGCAGTGCCCCAGCATCGCTTGCAGTGTAATGACTGAAACCAGTAAAAGAATAAATGTGACATCACAGCTGGGGTTAGATAGAGATAACAAGGATATCTGCAGTGGTGAGAGATAAAACACTAGCAATGAATTAGGAAATCTGAGCTGGCAGTTCCCTATCAGATAATCTTTATTACAAACATCCTGCCACACTTCAACACAGTAAAAGACTTATTTAAGAAAAAAAAAGGAAATTCTTAGCCTATCCCCACATTTTCCTAACAGGCCATCTGTCCCTTAATAACAGAATATAGGAAAGGATTAATATTCTCAATGCTATGTTCATACTACTACTACTACTATTCATCTCTCCAAACTAGGATAGATTATTAAAATATTAAAGTTACAATGATATAGTCTGGTATTTAATTTATCCAACCTATTCCAGCACAGAAAAACTGGCAGTATCAGTAGAATGTCAGACAACATACTTTGCAGCATAGTGTTATGGCCCTTTACGTTCTGAGTTCAAATTCCGCCGAGGTTAACTTTGCCTTTAATCCTGACAGGGTCGATAAAATAATGTACCAGTAATACACTGAGGTCAATTTAATCGACTTTCTCCTCCCCCAAAGTTGTTGGCCTTGTGCCTAAATCACACACACAAACATGTTTTCATTCATTCTTTTACTGGTTTCAGCCATTAAACTGTGCTCATGCTAGGACACTGCCTTTAAGTCATTTAGTTGATCACATCAACCATAGAACTTACTTTATCACTTTCTTTTGAATGAAAGAATAAAAGAAAGATTTTAGTCTGACTTCAACTTCAGATAGCAGTAACCTGTTTAGTGTACCAAGAAGCATTTTAACCCTTTAGCATGAGAACAATACTTTAATATCAGTATGAGTAGCTAGTTATGGCCAGTTTGAACAGAAAGAGGTGAGAGAATTCTGACTGGATACAGCCAGTTTAAATACTAAAGGAGGAATTAACCATGTGGGAACCATGACAGAGTTCATACACATCATAGGGTCCTTATCAGCCACCTCTTACAATGTACTGGGATATAGTGTATCTATTCTAAACTGGATACACACAGCACATATATACACACACACATGTACTGTACATACAATATATCGATCATTTTAAGGTTAACCCCTACTTTAGCAGGGTTTAGTCTTTTGGGGAGGTAATATTTTACAGCTAAATGCCCTTCTTGGTGCCAACCCTTCTAGTCATCTCTTATGATAAGCAGTGATATGGTGTACCTATTCTGAACTGGATACACACAACCATATTGGATGAGTGAAAAACAATAGCAAATCTTTAAAAAAAAAAGAAAAGAAAAAAAGCAGTAAAAAAAACAACAACTCCTTTTCACTCACAGAGTACTACTTGATAAAACTGTTTATAATCCTGACTAATTCTCAATTCTATTGTAAATACCAAAGATCTATATTATACAGTGTGAAGAAGTGCTGGAGAATTGAAATAAATAACAGATGTAACCTATCAAAACTTGGATTAAATATTCCAGAACTGAATTAACCGTTTTGATACAGAAGACACACTTTTACATGCGCAATGACTCAATGATACATCTAGTAGGCACCTCTCAACAACTATAGCTCCACCCACCCTCTCCTGTCCACACCACTCTTACACTGTAAACCATACATATCCAGCCCACACTGTAAAGTGGTCGTATAGGTGTCATGACAAAAAGTACCCAGCACACACTGTAAAGTGGTTGTGTAGATGTCACGATAAAAAAGCACCCAGCACACACTGTAAATGTTGTTGGTGATAAGAAGGGCATCCAGCCATAGAAGCCTAGCCAGAAACAGTTCTATATGAGTAAGACACAATCACCTGACTCAACTTGCTTCAAATGGGACAACCCATCTAACCCATGCTAGCATGGAAAATGAATGATGATGATGATGATACCAAACTGTACAAAACCACCCCTGAATCTATGATACTAAGTTGAAGTGTTTATATTTATCTAAAAACCTTTCACCATAATTTTATGTAAAAGTGTTTAAGTAATGCTCCAAACACCAGTTTAATTGTAACAATGTTAGTTATATTACTAAATCCACTCAAAATTTTGATTATTTTCAAAAATAATTTTCAAATAATTTTAACAATTATTATAATTCTCATGAAAGTCTGCTTATAACGAGTTGGCTTTAACAGAATAATATCAGTCATAAATAACGATAATTGCTACTAATTATATACAGAAAGAGCAAAACAAAGATCCCTCCCATGCCCCTAAAAAGAAATTTTACAAATATTCTCTTTTATTTGCTCCCTCAACCCTTTTGATAACAAGCCACCTGAAACCATCCCTGGTTCTATCGAATAAAAGTGTTTATTTGAAAGTGTATACGTTTGTCAATTTTATGTAGGAATCTTTCTCAAGTTACACTCCAAACGCCAACCTAATAATTAGAAAGTTATATTACTAAATCCCTCCAAATTTTTATTATTTTAAAAATTTATTTGTAAATTATAGGTAATGTCTTTTCTTCATCCACTTATTCCTATCAGAAGCAACCATTTCCAACTGATCTGGCTGGATCCCCAAGTAAGACCAGCCAAGTTCATGGATGTTATCCAACCGTCTTGCTCAAAGTCTACCCCTGGCCCTCCTGTTGATTGGTTTTGCCCGTAAAATCTGTCCAGCAATTCTTTTCCGAGACATTCTAGTCACATGCCCATAGTATTGGAGCTGTGATCTCTCAATTTAGAAAAGTAGCAGCTCTACATGGAGCGACTCGCTGTTCTCCGAGCTACCCACTCTATTGAGTCCATTACTCCAAAGACCCTTCGGAGGAACCCCATTTCAGCCACTTGTATTCACAAAGCCTTTCATATAGCAACAAAATATATTTCAATTCTTCTGTTCAGATTAACTTCATTTAACCCTTTAGTTACCAACCCAACCAAAACCAGCTCTGGTTCTATGAAATAAATCCACCCATTTTAAAGGTTTTCTATTTATATTAAAATTTTCCAACATAATTTTATATAAGAACCTTACATTAAGTTACTATCTTAGTAATGAAATTATCATTTTAGTAAATCTCTCATAATTCTTCATTAATTAATTAAACTAGAGTGTATTTCATTAGAATTGCAATCATGAAAGGGTTAACCTTTGTTTTATACCAACCTAAGATCAACTCAAGAAGTGGCAGAGTGATACAAAACATTCATTTTAATGTGTTTATATTTCAATTAGAGTTCTCACCTCCATAATTTCAAGAACATCCAAGACATTCTAAATACCAGCATCACAAAAATCAATAAATAAATATTTTATTAAATCCCACAAATTCTTGATTATTTTAAAGATGAAATTAAATTAAATCAAATAGGCTCAAGCATGGCTTTGTGATTAAGATGTTTGCCTGAAGACTTGAGCTAACTAATGCCTTATTAATGAATTTAGTAAATGGAAACTGTGTGTGAGTCAATTGATATTAACACTAAAGCAAGCAGTGAAGGTTATGTCCATCTTAGTTCAATGGAGATCAGCTGTAAATACAATTGTTTTAAAATAAAGAATAGTGGGCATCAGCAAGGGCATGTGACCATAGAAGCCTCCAAAGGTCTCATTTAACCTATCAGTATAGAAAAGAATGATGATGGGTGGCACATTGTTTCCTTGAGCAAAACCCTTCCTTTCATGTTGCTCCAGTCCACTCAGCTGAGAAAAAAATTAGTACCAGCAGCAACTGATATTTAGCCCCTGTCTTTTCATGATAGGATTGTGGTCCCTATCATTAAAACACCCAAGGAAACTCCTATAAGATACAACCTTGTACAAGGCCAGCCAAACCTACTTAGGCATGTGCTGTAACAACAACATAATAGGGCTGGGGCTCCTATCATTAAAACACTTAAAAAACATGTGATATACAAGCTTGTATGAGGCCAACATAATTTACTTTGGTGTGAGCTGCAGCAACAGGCTAGAATTGGGGTCCCTATCGTTAAAACACTCTAGAAGCCTGAGAGATACAAGCTTGTAGGAAGCCAACATAATTTACATAGGTGTGAACTGTAACAATATGGCAGAACTGAGGTTCCTATCATAAAAACCCTAAAGAAACCTATATGATGCAGCCTCATTGGGGAACAGTTAAATCTACATAGGTGCAAGCTGTAATAACAAAAGCATGCTAGGACTGAGGACTATCATTAAAATACCCAAGAAACCTCCAATGAGATGCAAACTTGTAGGGGGCAAACTAAACCTACATAGTACTGAGCTGTAACAACGTGTCTGTGTGTCTTTGTAGTAATATAAAGATTAAGTTTGACAGTAGACTACAGTTATCTATTAAAGATTTTGAAAAACATTGAACTTGGCAAATAAACAAGTTTATAGCAAACAGTATGGTTATAAAACCATTTTATGGTCTTACATAATCAATAAATCAATATATTATATCAATAAAGGAATAGAGAGTATATTATTATTGATAAATATACAAGTTTCATTCAGTCTTAATGTACTTCGAAGCTCCAGTTGTACTTGATCTAAAATGAAAGGCTAAGAACTACTTTAAAAATTAGCAAATCAGTTACTATCATCATAGCTGAATTACATGGACTTCAGTGGACCTGGGTAAACTAGGGTGGGTTAGGTAAGTCATTGCGTGCTGAGGCTAAATAGGTCAAATGATCACGTCCTGCTTGTACACTCTGTTTTGGGCTTAGTTTCTACAGTTGCATGTCCTTTCTCGTGCCAACCACTTGCACTACCATCTTATAGGATAGACTGGGTGTTTTTCCTCATGGCAGTAAAAATAAAATGAGCTTCAAATCAATGGATCAGATATCAGAGGCGTTTGTGGTCATATAACTAAAGTATTAACATTTATGATGTTAGGAAGGGCATCCAGCTGTAGAAACCAAGCCAAAAGCAGTTCTGTATGAGCAAAGCATGGTCACCTGACCTGGCATTTCTTACAACAGGACAACTTGTCTAACCCAAGCTAGCGTTGGAAAATGGACAGTAAATGGTGATGATGATGATTAAACTAACTAATTATAATTATTGTGAAGGCCTGTAGACTCATGATTAGGGTGTTACTCTCACATTCATAAGGTCATGGGTTTGATTATCAGACTAGGTAGTGTGCTGGGTCCTTTAACAAGACACTTCATTTCAAGTTGCTCTCGTCCACTCAAAAATAAATACCAGCAGCTGGGGGCTGCGTTGGGGGTGGGGAGAGGAGAAGTTAACCCTGTAACAGTGAGTACAACCCAGGGAATGTCTTATATAATGTACTGTAAACATACTGTAACAATGCAATCAGAACTATATGTAAACATAAGGTAAAACAACTTGAAAACATTATATAAATACATGAAAGCGCATGGCTTAGTGGTTAGAGCATTGGGCTTGCAATCAAAAGGTTGTGAGTTCAATTCTCGGACCGGGTGATGTGTTGTTTCCTTGAGCAAGACACTTTATTTCACATTGCTCCAGTTTACTCAGCTGTAGAAATGAAATGATAGGACTAGGGGTCCCTATCATTCCACTGCAAAGTGGTCGTGGAGGTGCCATGGCAAAAAAGCACCCAGCACTCACTGTAAAGTGGACGTGTAGGCGCCATGGAAAAAAAGCACCCAGCACTCACTGTAAATGAGGTTGGTGTTAGGAAGGGCATCCAGCTGTAGAAATCAAGTCAGAATCAGTTCCTGTATGAGCAAGACAAGGTCAGCCAACCGGACAACCTGTCTAACCCATGCTAGTGTGGAAGAACAGATGTAAAACGGTGATGATGGTGTGGCAGAAAAACCTCCCATATTTTACACGATCAACCCTTAAAATGTGGGAGATATTTTTGCTGCATGTACACCTAACAATGTAAACATAATATAAATGAAAAACAATGTTGTCTCTGATTGAGACAAAGCCAGAGTGCTTTTGAATACATATAAAAATGAGAAAACTCATCTCTAGAACAGCCGTTAAAATAGCTTGTCCTCTTCCTCTTTCAATCTTTTCTATATTTAATTTGCTAGTTACCCATCTTGTGGATTGTCTCTCTGTTGACCACTGGCGGCTGGTCTCAGGCATTTTTGGCCATTGATATCTTTGACAGCATTTAGCTGTTTTAACAGCTATTCATGTAAACATGTAGAGACATGCATCAATATCTAGTTATAAATAATGGGAGGTATGAGAGAGGACCTTGCAGAAAGTTGATCAATAAGATAATCAATATATTTGTGGGGTTAGGGTGGGAGTATCTTGGGTGGCTAAGTAGAAAATACTACAATCAATAAATCCCTTCATCTCATTGAGCAAATAAAAAACATAAAACGTTTGAAAATGCTTGTTTTTTTATTATTATTATTATGGGCAGTGGTTTGGCAGTATTGGTAGAGCGTCAGACACTATGCTTTGCAGCATAGAGTTATGGCCCTTTATGGTCTGAGTTAAAATCACACCGAGGTTAACTTTGCTTTTCATCCTTACGGGGTCCATAAAATAAAGTACCAGTAATGTACTGGGATAATTGCTGGCCTTGTACCAAAAGAAGAAACAATTATTATTATTATTATTATTATGGTGAATTGACAGATTCGGTAGAGTGTTGGACCAAATGCTGTGAAAATGTAAACAAATGTTAAAACATTCTGTTATTCTCTTTGTACACAGAAAAACACAAGTATGTTTCATAACTAATTGGGTGATCATCAGAAGTCAAACTGGTTAACTATTTCATTAGCATTAGTCTGATGAAAGACACCCTATGGTTTTGAAAATAATCAAGAATTTGAAGGATCTAGTAAAATAATTAACAACCTCATGGAGGCACATGGCTTAGTGGTTAGAGCATTGGGCTTGCAATCAAAAGGTTGTGAGTTCAATTCTCAGACCGGGTGATGTGTTGTTTCCTTGAGCAAGACACTTTATTTCACATTGCTCCAGTTTACTCAGCTGTAGAAATGAGATGATAGGACTAGGGGTCCCTATCATTCCACTGCAAAGTGGTCGTGTAGGTGCCACGGGAAAAAAAGCACCCAGCACTCACTGTAAATGAGGTTGGTGTTAGGAGGGGCATCCAGCTGTAGAAATCAAGTCAGAATCAGTTCCCGTCGCACCCTTGCAAGCAGGGAAAAGCGGACGTAAAATGATGATGATGATGATTATTAAGCTGGTGTTTGAAACAAATGTATTAACACTTGGGTTCCAAATGATAAGGGGGGTTGGAATAAACGAGAGTTGGAATAAGCAGGGAGCTGAAATAAGCGGGAGTTGGAATAAGTGGGAGTGGGTGGAATAAGCAGACGGTGGAATAAGTGTGGGGGGGGGGGGGGGGGTTGAAATAAGTGTGTGTGATGGGGGAAAAAAAAAAAAAAAAAAAAAAAATCAATAATTTTTCTAGGTTGTCTTCGTTGATTTTTTTAAAAACCAGAATTAGTCATTTAGTTTACATATCAAGACCCCCCCTGACCCATCCTATTTATTTAACAATGTATGGGATTTCTAGTAATGTACATTTTTTTGTCATGTATAATGTTTTTTAAAGTATAAAGAAAATTAATTGTCGCAGGAATGCTTCCACTTAAAGTAAAATTTTGCCGGAGATAGATTAGCAAAAATTAATAAGTGGATGGATGGAAAAAATATGAAAAATTAATAAGTGGTGGGTGACAATTATTCAAGACCTGAGAGTACATAACATTATGATGGAAGGTTTTTAAATAAATATAAACATTTTACAGCATTCAGTTTTATATCATGGATTCAGAGTCAGTTTCAGGTAGTTTAGAATCAAAAGGAGACCAAAAATTACATTTCTGGGTTTTAAGGGTTTTAAAATTAAAACTGTTTACTCACAAATGCATAGCATTTTCTTTCACTGTCTGTTTCTAAATTCAATAATTCTTCTAAATCCAACTTTGAGTCATATTCTTCAGAATCATCCTGAGCAATAAAAAAAAAAAAATAAAATAAATAAAGTGATGAAAGCATTATTTCAAAACATTGATAAAAGAACAACCAAAATGATGATATCAAAATGTAGACGTAATAACAGCCGGTTATGATTTTGCAGAAAATATTGAAAAACATGTTTGTTAATTCAAATGTTTATATCTTTATTAGTGGACAGTTTGTTTTTAAAATTTGTAGCATAATCCCGCTGAGGTTAACTTTGCCTTTCATCCTTACGGGGTCGATAAAATAAAGTACCAGTAATGTACTGGGTAATTGCTAGCCTTGTGCCAAAAGTAGAAACAATTATCTCTTAATATCCTGTAATGATTTAGCAGAAAATAAAAAAAGAACAGGTTTGTTAATTCCAACATTTATAGTATATTTACTATTGAACAAATCATTGTGAACATTTGCAGTAAAGACTGATTTTTTATGTGATGCTTTTGAAGAATGTCTTGCAGTGGTTTTATCTGGTACAGAAAATTGAGATAACAATGGTTTCTGATTTAGGCACAAGGCCAGCAATTTGGGGGGGAGGGGAAAGTCAATTAAATCAACCCCAGTACATTACTGTAAGGATGAAAGACAAAGCTAACCTCGGCAAGATTTGAACTCAGATCGTATGTGCCATAACTATGCTGCAAAGAAAATTGTCCAATGATCTACCAATACTGCTAATCCATCACCTGATGATAATAATGATGATGATATAATTTCTGAAGATTTAACCCTTTACCATTTACATACTCCATATTTACTATTGTATATTCACGGTAAGGGTTTATCTCACATAGACATTTATTTAAAAACAAAATCTTAATAATGGTATGAGCAGCCCTTCGGTTAGTCAGTTTTGGCTGGTTTGAACAGAAAAAGGAGAGAATTTTCGTTTTTATCAACAATAAACAAATAAATTATTTTATCAAAGCTAAAACAGAAAACAAGATAAAAAAAAATTTCAGTAAATTTATAATGGAAAAAGAAACCAAGGACATTAAAAAAAATACAAAAATGTATAGAATATTTCTAATCAAATATGATTGAATGTTATTAAAATCACTCTGTAATACCAGGTTATTGAACTATAATTAATAGACAAGTAAAGATCTTAAATAAATAAATAATTGTTTGACCTCTGTTGGTTCAAACTGAGTGTTTCAGTTATTCAAATAACAGAAAAGCCTGCTCATGAAATTTAACGTGCAAGCAACTGAGTATTCCACAAACACGTGTATCCTTAATGATTATCAGGAAGATTCAGCATGACAGTATGTATCAAGGTAAACCCTTTGAATTACAAGTACAACTCATTTTTTTTTAAGGCAAACTGTCCAAGTATTGGCGACTCTCTGATAGGTTTGTGGTAGAGCCTGTAGCAGTGGAAACTTCCATTGTTCTTAGCTCCCGGACCACATCCCTATTCACTGCTATTGAAGCGGAGTTGGCTGCCTGCAGGTGCAAGTCACGTAAGGTGGAGTGGCTGTTGAAGCACATCTCCCTCACCATCCTCCAGAGCAATGTATTCTTCATCTTGTCGGCTGGGACCCAGAGGCGGAAGGTAAGTTAGTTAGTAGTGGAGCATACTCATACCTAAAGAGTAATTTCATATGACATATTAGTTATCTTGTATTTTTAGACTTTAAACCACATGGAGGAAGGAATGTCATTCATCCTGTATACAAAGTATTAATATTAAAACTCACTCATTATAGGGCGGTGGATTGGCAGTATAGTTACAGAATCAGACAACATGCTTTATGGCATAGGGTTAAGCCCCTTTACAACCTAAGTTCAAATCCTACTGAGGTTAGCTTTGTCTTTCATCCTTAGGGGGTCAATAAAATAAAGTACCAGTAATGCACTGAGGCTGATTTAATCAACTTTCCCCTCCCCCCAAATTGTTGGCCTTGTGCCTAAAATCAGAAATCACTATATATGTGTTAGTACTCCTTTTTACCCAACTGAGTGGACTGAAGCAACATGAAAAAAAAAAAAGTGTTTTGTACAAGGTTACAATTCGTTGCTGGGAATCAAACTGACAACCATACATTCGTGAGCCAAAAACCCTACCCACTAAACCATGCACCACCACTAAATCAATAATAGTACTTTGAATAAAGAGACATGCACTGTGCTGCATTCATTTGAAAGTCTAATACAAGAAATCTGATAGTTTATGAGAGAAGACCAGAACATTTGCAGTGGAGGAATACATGAATCAGAAGATATAGATAAACAACTGGTTGTTATAGTAAGACCATCATTAATCAATAAATAGAATTACACATATTATGTGAAGGAGTGGATGATTTGAGTTACAGATTTAATTCAAGATCTTTTCCAATGCTTCTCTCTTTTTCTGTATGTTTATTTGTAATGTTATTTATACAACTGAAAGGCTTACTGAACACACAAGCTGAAACACCATGTCTTTACTACAATTTAACCCTTTAGCATTTACATTACTCTATATTTACTATTATATTTTCACAGTAAAGGCTTTATCTTACATAATATCGAATCTATGAGATTTTGATATTTATTTTGAAAACAATACCTTAACATAAATATGAGCAGCTGGTTACAGCCAGTTTGAACAGTAAGAGGTGAGAGAATTTTGGTTGGATACGGCCGGTTTAAATGCTAAAGGGTTAAACAGCGTTCTAATAAACATGGTATACCTAAACAGTTTCCAGCAAATAGAAATTGAACTTTATTCAGATTACATATTTAATCCTTTCGTTACTGTGAACTTCAGAAAATAAAATATAATATAAATTATTGTTATGGTGAGTTTTGTAATGCAATTGTGCTGGTGCTTCCATAAAATACATCCTGTACACTCCGTGAAGTGGTATTGTTTGTGCCGTGATAAAATACACAGTACACTCTGTAAAGTAGTAGTGCTGGTGCCATGATATAATACACCTAGTACTCTGTAAGCTGGTTGGCATTAGGAAGGGCATCAAGCCATACAAAGCATGCCAAATATGGAACATATGAGCAAGATGTGGTCTCTTCAACCTGTTTAGTCTCAGACAGTGATGACTTCTCCAACTTATGCCAGTATGGAAAGCAGACATAAAATGATGATGATGGTGGTGATGATAAAAATATTCTGAAATTCAACATACTTTAACAATTATAAGTTTCTGCAGACGAGGAGGGGGCAGTTTACCAATGCAGTGTTTTCAATACAGAGTTATCAATAGTGTTCTCAGAAATGGAAAAACTTGAATTCAATCCTAATTAACAGATAAGAATTCCTGACATACTGACTTGTGTGTTACCTAAAACATTCTTAACCTTTGGGTTTAGTTACAGGCCAACACCCATTCTTGTCAGTTCATTTGTTCTTAACAAATATATACTTAACTGAAGGAGAGGTGTGAGTGGGTGGGGTGTTGGGCAATTACACTTGATCTCTGATTCCAGCAGTAAAGCTTTGATATTGTAACTGATAACATTTTAGTCAAGTTTTCTGTTCAGCAATTGTAAAATCAATGATGACTAAAACCGTATCAGCAATTACTCTCTAAGTTTTCTGCTCACCATTATAAGTTCTTTATTTGTTTGGCTGATAGTAAAGTCTTGGATTACCTACCTATCAACCAACCAGCCAACCTGTTCCAATGATTTAGCAAAAAATACCTAGTGTTAGTTAAATCAATTGCTTATAGTATCTTTACTAGTGGACAGATCAGTCAAAATTTGCAGTATTAGAGTAATGACTTTCATATTTAACTCTTTAGCATTCACATTACTCTATATTTCCTGTTGTATTTTCGCAGTAAAGGCTTTACCTCACATAATTATTTCACATGATATTGAATCTATGAGATTTTGATGTTACTTATTTTGAAAACAATACTTTAACATCAGTATGCACAGCCAGTTACGGCAGGTTTGAACAGAATGAAGTGAGAGAATTCTGGTTGGATACAGCCGGTTTAAATGCTAAAGGGTTAATGTGATACAGTCGTACTGTTTTATACTTTTCAAGAATGTTTTGCTCATGTGGGTTCATGTGGTACAGAACGCGAACAGTTAAATTATTTTGGACAATAGCGTAAGATTCATCAGCTCAGAGTGTTTCAAACCATGTATTGCAACAGTTTATTTTGTAGTGATGTAGTGGCTGTATAAAGGTAGCAAACTGACAGTAGTATGGTAGTATAGAGGTAGTACAGACAGTGTGTGGTAGTACAGAGACAGTGTATGGTAGTATAGAGACAGTGTATGGTAGTATAGGGACAGTGTGATAGTATAGGTAGCAGTAGAGGGACAGTGTGTGGTAGTAATACAGAAAAGAGGAAACTCCTTGTTTACTGTGTCAACTAGAACACAAGTTATAAAAGCACTCATCTATCTCACAACAGCTTTAGGTTACATACAAACCTTGGATTAATATATCAACACCATTTTAACAGTGATGAGGTCACTTCTTTCTAGAAACATGTGTGTGTGTGTGAGCACATATGGCCATGTGTAGAAATTAGTGTTTATGTACATATGGCCATGTGTAGAAATTAGTGTACATTTGTCTATTTATAGGGTATATATATGTGTGTGCGTGTGTGTAGTATGCATATATACATATGGCTAGGTATAGTGTGTATGGGGTATGCATATATACATATGGCTAGGTATAGAGTGTGTATGTGTGTGTGTGTGTATGCATGTGTACATATGGCTTTGTATTGAGTGTGCATATGTGTTAGTGTGTGTGTGTGGCTCAGTGTCTACACTACCCTAATGTCTATATGTATATAGGTGTGCACACACACATGTGAATGCATATGTTTGTGCATATATAAACATGTATGTGTGTATGCACATCTTTGTATGTGAGTGTGTATGTATATGTATGTATGTGTATCTATGTACACATGTGCCCAAATTAGGGTTAAAAGATAGAAGAGGGGTAGTGAGAAAGATAGGTGGGGGTGGATGGGAAGAAAAGAAAACTAAAAAGAAAAGATTTTAGTAACTTCCCTGTGATGTGTGTGTATGTAATGAATACCTTTGTGGCTATATGGGTGTATGTGTGTTAGTGAATGTGTATGAGTGCATGTGTGCTTGTCTATGTGTATGTGCTTGTATGTGTGTGTGATTATCTATATGTATACTTGTGTATGTGTATATGTGTGTGATAAGTATGTGTGTGCTTGTCTATATGAATGTGTGTGATTGTGTATGTGCTTGTCTATGTGTGTGCTTATCTATGTGTATGTGTGTATGTAACTGTTTTCTTTGTTCCTAGGGAAGGAGCGGAGCTGTCAGATAAACCATGTATAGTAAATAAAGCCCCACCCTCCTCTGATCTTTCTCACCTCCCCCTCACATATATACACCCCCCCCCCCCCACACACACACACGTGCACACATATATACACATACACTTGAAAAATATAAATAAAATAACTAGGTTGATTCTTATTTTAGAAGCTGACTCACTACAGTTAACTGGTGTTGGTGATAATGTTGTGATAGTGTTTGTGTTGTTGTTGGTGATAAAGGTGGTGTTGTTGATGTTTATATATATATATATATATATATATATAGTGTCTGTGTGTTCATTTTTGAATGAATACCCATGTCTCCCATTAAAACTGAACAAAAGAGGGAAAACAGGGGGGATAATTATAAATAGCCCTATCCATTTACTGACACATGGGCATACTCTCACAGTTGCAAACACACACACACACACACACACACACACACACAGTTGAAGACCAGATCCAGCATAAAAAAATGAACATTCTTAGTTCCAGGCACATTTCTCTATTGATGAAAAATTGTTGCCAGATAATAACAAGTTTACTGGAATTGGTCAACTGGAAAATTTGTGTGTGTGTGACTAAGAGAATATGTATGAGAGAGAGATTTGATAAGGAATAGACAGATGATAGATTGAGGAAGAGTCTGAAAGAAAATAAGGACAGAACTAGGGTCAGGGTACTTAGCTCCCTAGGCTAGCCTTACAAAGTATGGCACCCTCTTCTCCCAGTTATACACGCCATTCTCCTGCAAAATAAAATATATATACACTAAAATTGTTTTGCAAGTTATTGATTGTAGGAAATTATTATATATGTTATTTAATTATATATATTTGTATAAAACTGATTTTTTACGGTTCAGTTGTGTGCCACTTTGAGGTCTGCACTCTGGGAAGTTGTCTAGTTGGTCTAAAAAAAAGCACTGACCTTGAGGAATGACATACTATATGTGGTGTGAACCATATTAACAACTAAGGATGTACTATATGGGATATAGACAATACAAAAACAGCTATGTATGATATGTATATATGGTTCTGTAACCCCTGAAGAGCCATTGGGGCGCCATATTGACATACAGCATTTCTAGGGCATTTGTTAAACCTGGCGGAGCTCATCTCCTTTCTAGGTCTAAATACAGTAGATTTCTTCCAGAGACGAATAGAGAGAGAAAAAAAAAAAGAGAGAAAGATATATAGAGGAAGAATCAACCCCAGTATTTGACTGGTACTTTTTTTTACTGACTTCGAAAGGATGAAAGACAAAGTTGACCTCGGCAGGATTTGAACTCAGAGAACCAAAATGAATACTACAAAGCATTCTATCCGACGTTCTAACGACTGCCAATTCGCCGCCTACAACAGCTATACAGAGTTCAATAATAAAGTGATAATGATAAAATATATTAGTAGAAATATGATATATGAACCATACTACAACAGCTAATGACATACTGTATGGAGTATGATCCATACAGCAACAGCTACATAGAATTCAATAATATAGTAGCGGTGATATAGTAAAGGTGCTACATGATGGGACTTAACCTGCAACCATATGGCCATGCCTATACCTATAGTTGAACATTGAAAATGATTTTATATGAAGAAAGACATGAAAATATGCATATCAAATTTCTTACTAACAACATTAGTTCTGTGAGACCGTCATGGATATATATATCCCTGCCATCAGTACCATAATTATGTAATTTGTGTATTATAAATATTTCCACTCATAGACTGACCTCCTGGTAGAGCTGTATGTAGGGATGCTGTCATAATACAGAATGTCGAGTATTTAAACCTGGCAGAACACAAGTCTCTCCAGGTTTGAGCACACTCGATTTCTGGACATTTAAACCTGGCAGAGCCCATTACCCTCAAAGTGTAAACACAGCCAATTTATGAGAAAGAGGAAGAATTGGCTGCAGGACTTGTACATTATTCTTTTGTCCTTTACTGGTTTCATTATGCTCTGCGACACTGCCTTGAATTTAGTCAATCATACTGTCCATGTTTTTGTTCCAAGCCTAGTATTTTATCAATATTTTAAACTGCTAAGTCGCTGAACATAAAACACAGACAGAGATAGACAGACAGACAGAGTAGGTTTCTGCAGTTTCCATCTATTAAATTTAATTCAGAAGGCATAGGTCAATCTATGACAGCAGTAGAAGACATTTGCCCAAAGTGCCCTGCAGTGAGACTGAACCCAAAACCACATGGTTGCAAAGTGAACTCATTAAACATACAACCATGCCTGCACCTATAATCAACTCCTAAAGGATGAAAGGCAAAGTTGACCCCAGCAGGATTTAACCCTTTAGCAGTTAAACTGGCCATATCTCACCTCTTTCTGTTAAAACCGGCTGTAACAAGCCACTCATACTGATGTTAAGATATTGTTCTCAAAATAAATAATATGAAAATCTCATAGATTCAATATTATATGAGATAATTATGTGAAGTGAAGCCTTTACCATGGGAATATAAAAGTATATATGGAGGCACATGGTTTAGTGGTTAGAGCATTGGCTTTGCAATCGAAAGGTTGGGAGTTCAATTCTCAGACCGGGTGATGTGTTGTTTCCTTGAGCAAGACACTTTATTTCACATTGCTCCAGTTTACTCAGATGTAGAAATGAGATGATAGGGACTGATGTCCCTATCATTCCACTGCAAAGTGGTCGTGTAGGTGCCACGGGAAAAAAAGCACCCAGCACTCACTGGAAATGAGATTGGTGTTAGGAAGGGCATCCAGCTGTAGAAATCAAGCCAGAATCAGTTCCTGTCCCACCCTTGCAAGCAGGGAAAAAGCGGACGTAAAATGAAATGATGAAATGATGATAACCAAAAATTTGATGTCTCTCATAGGGTCGATAAAATAAAGTACCAGTAATGCACTGGATAATTGCTGGCCTTGTGCCTAAAGTAGAAACAATTATGTATCAACAATCAATTTTAGAATGTAATTTAGAAACATATTACAGGTTATATCAGCTTAAAATAATTTTCATTTACATAATGGAGGCACATGGCTTAGTGGTTAGAGCATTGGCCTTGCAATCGAAAGGTTGTGAGTTCAATTCTCAAACCAAGTGATGTGTTGTTTCCTTGAGCAAGACACTTTATTTCACATTACTCCAGTTTACTCAGCTGTAGAAATGAGATGATAGGGACTGGGGTCCTTATCATTCCACTGCAAAGTGGTCGTGGAGGTGCCATGGCAAAAAAGCACCCAGCACTCACTGTAAATGAGGTTGGTGTTAGGAAGGGCATCCAGCTGTAGAAATCAAGCCAGAATCAGTTCCCATCCCATCCTTGCAAGCAGGGAAAAGTGGACGTAAAATGATGATGATGATGGTGATGAGAGTAATGTAAATGCTAAAGGGTTAAACTCAGTGCGCAGAGAACCAGCCTACATGCTACATGCTGTAAAGCATTTTATTCAATGTTGTAATGACTGTTAATTCAACAAAACGTTAATATCCAGTTGTGATTTCACAGAAAATATCTAAAAACAGGTTTGTTAATTCAAATGTTTATAGTATTGTTACCAGTAGAGAGATTGTGAATATATTCATATTGTAATGATTTAGAAAATAACTAAAACCAGGATTGTTGTGAAAGTTTGCTGTATTAGAGTAAATACTTCAATTTTTAATGTGATGCAATCATAGTACTGTTTTGTACTTTTCAACAAGGTCTTGTTAATGTGGTCTCCTGTGGTACAGGATATTAAGAATTAAATGACAATGACAACAAAAGCACACCTAATGCTAAACCATACACCAACTCTATAATTGATGATGTCAGAAAATACAACTGAATATTTAAAGAATTTTCTATGATAACATTTGGAAATCTCACTCAGATAACATTTGGAAATCTCTCTCAGAAAACAATTGAAAGGAAATAATTTACACAAAAATGTATATGACCTTTTCTTCAAAGTTGTTGATATTTCAGTCAAACATAAAATAGTGTAAATGTTATTTTCACTTTTGAATAGACAATTTACATCACAATGAATATCTAATGAAACCGTTATTAATTAATGAAAAACTTGGAGGGATTTACTAAAATTAATTAATTCATTACTACAATAGTAACTTAACATATGGTTGGTTTTGTTTTACAGACACACGAGCTGGTTCAGACTGGGTCAGTATTAAAAGGATTAAAACACCCAAGAAGCCTACAATGAGATACAACTACATAAGAGACTAGCTAAACTACATAAGTATGAACTGTAAATTTCATTTTATTTTTTCGTTCCATTTCAAACAAGTAACTCAAACAAAATATTTCATTTTTGATCCATAAATTCATGGCTGTGTGGTTAAGAAGTTTAATTTATAATTATGTGGTACCTGGTTCACTCCCACTGGTTGGTACCTTGAGTAAATGATTTTTAAGTGAAATTTGGTAGTTGAAAACTATGAAAATTTGACATATATATATATAAACAAACAGCACAGTACATGGAAGAAATATATTAGTTTAACGCTTGAAATAGCAGGAAGAGAGTCTTAATGTTTTGGGCACTAGTGCTTCATCAGAAGATAGAGTTAGAAAAAGAAGATAAGTAGAAAGTAAAGAGTGATGAGAGAGAAAGATTTTACATGTTTTCCTTGGCATGGGGTAGACGGGGTCATCATGGTCTGAGACAAGAGAAGTTGGAGAGACCACAACTTGCTCACATGTCTTCTATATAGCACAGTTTCTGCATGGATACCTTTCCTAACACCAAAGTATTTACAACGTGTAGTGGGAGAATTTTATTATGGTACCAGCACTAGAGAGGTTATCATGTCCTAGAAAAAAATTGAAGAGTTTTCTCAACAAATATTTGGCATGGTTTCAATAATAATAATTACTGCCCAAGATCAAAGTCTTAGTACCAGTTGTTCATATTACCATCAAAGAATCAAAGATGGCATAAACAAAGTATATAGGATATGTGGAACCTTGAAGAAACTGACCAGCATGTGGAAACAAACAAAACAAAAATAATAAAAACGAATATATCCATCACCACAAGACATTTGCATACCTACACTAAACATCAAAGTCTCTGAAAAGTGGTATAACCACAAACCAAAAAAAGTACTGGTACCAAAGAATGATAATGTTACCATCCTATGGGACATGCTAGTGCAGACAGCTACAGATATCAAAGAGAACAAGTCAGACATCATAATTAAAAACACCAAAGATAAAAAAAATCTCTGCTGATTGGTCAATACCAGCAGACCTTAGCACATCAGTGAAGCACATCAGTGAAGTTCATAGAAAAACTATCCATAGCACATCAGTGAAGTTCATAGAAAAACTATCCATAGCACATCAGTGAAGTTCATAGAAAAACTATCCATAGCACATCAGTGAAGTTCATAGAAAAACTATCCATAGCACATCAGTGAAGTTCATAGAAAAACTATGTGAACATAAAGGCCTTGAAATTGAGATATCTAGTGTGTAAGACAAGACCATCTAAATTAGAGGTTCTCAAAGTGGGCGGTACTGCTCCCCTGGGCGGGCATTAAGAAGGTCCAGGGGTACCAAAGAATGATAATGTTACCATCCTATGGGACATGCTAGTACAGCCAGCTACAGAAATCAAAGAGAACAAGTCAGACATAATTAAAAACACCAGTAGCGATGATATAATAGTATATTAAATATCAAATGATACATATTATATATAAATATAGTGAAATAAAAAATATATGTAATATTTATTTATACATAGTATACATTATATTATTTATTATATATAGATTAATGATTTTATTTATTATATATTATTTACAATTTGGGTGTAGGTAGGTCTCTCTGGAAATAGAGGTGGTGGGTGCTGAGGGTATTACATGGCTGTGAGGGGAGCGGTGGCCCAAAAGGTTTGAGAACCTCTGACCTAAACCATACCAATACTGGTTGGAAAACTTGGGTTAATCAAAAAAGCTTTGAGAAAACTTCAACAACAAAATTCCATGAAACATCCTCCAAGAACTTTAAAAATACAATCCTCCCAGGATCACGGTTTGGGCCCGATACTACAAGATACAAAAAAAAAAAAGAAATTCAAAGATTACATTCAAAGGTGAAATACAGAGGAAGTGAACCTGAATGTGGTGTGAAGCCACATGTGCACCAGAAACTAATAAAAATTATATATAATACAAAACAATAGGAATATACATCTGAAAATGTGTATTTGTGTGTGTACGCGCACACACACATATATATAAGCAGGGAAAAGCGGACATATGATGATGATGTGTGTGTGTATATACACACACACATATATATACATCATCATTATTGTTTACCGGCTATGCTTACATGGGTTGATATATATATTATATATATCATCATCGTTTACCATCTATGCTTGCATGGGTTAGATGGGTTATCATATATATATATATATATATATATATATATTCAAAGTTAGTTGTCGAGAAATTGCTGATAGATATCATGAGATAGAAATTTAAAAAAAAAAAATGTTTAGAAGAGTACTAACTGAAAATAATCCAATCTATTAAGTATGTTAAACAGAAAAGAATTTGTTCTTCTAAATGTATTATGGTATTATAAATCATATCTTATCTGAAGCCTGCTATCTTTAAACTAAATGCAGAAAAGAAGGAATATAAACATAACTCAATAAGGAAGACAGAATTAAGAAAGACCAGCTGGAGTTTAAAGTGGTAGGAATAAGTTCAGCAAGCACAGATTATATTAATCAACAATGAAGGTCTTCTCTTTGTAAAAACAAAGAGAAAGAAAAGAAATTAGAAGGTGCTTTGATAGCAAATATTTCCAGGTAGCTAAAGAGGAATGTTCAGTAAAATGTGATGAATATATATATATATATATATATACAGAATAGCAATTTCAAGACAGTGAAAAACAAGCTGACAATGAAACATGTAAATGCTAGAAATAAACCCCAGTGTATCGCTTATCTGTGTTAATCTTTTTATCTATTTGTAACTACTCCAAGGTTTACTGATTACGGAACCATCAAAAGATAACTCTACGGTCGACCTGCTGAAGTAAACATCGACCACTGTATGTTGAAACAGTCCTCATTATAGGCTACTGTAACCCTGAACTAGAGAAACGGAAAACAATGTCCAGTATATATATATATATATATATATATATATATATATAATTTCATTTTACGTCCTCTTTTCCCTGCTTGCAAGAGTGGGACGGGAACTCATACTGGCTTGATTTCTACAGCTGGATGCCCTTCCTAACACCAACCTCATTTACAGTGAGTGCTGGGTGCTTTTTTTCCGTGGCACCTCCATGACCACTTTGCAGTGGAATGATAGGGACCCCAATCCCTATCATCTCATTTCTACAGCTGAGTAAACTGGAGCAATGTGAAATAAAGTGTCTTGCTCAAGGAAACAACACATCACCCGGTCTGAGAATTGAACTCACAACCTTTCGATTGCAAGGCCAATGCTCTAACCACTAAGCTATGTGCCTCCATATATATATAAATAATAATATTAATAATAATATTTATACTTATATATATAATCTATATACAATTATAAATAAGGGTAATATTTTGTATTACCCAGTTACCAGTAAGAAAATTAGCTCAATGTAACATATCAGATATACTACAGAGCAGAAATACAACATAGAATGTATAAATATATATATTGTAAACAGTCGGGGCCCAACAGCTGAGCTTTTGCCATTTCAACAGCTAGTTCCAAAACTAGCAGTTGAAATAGAAAGAGCGCAGCCATCAGGTCCCAACTGTTTAATATCACCTTATTCTACTACTTCAAGTATTGAGTACTCTGTTGAGTAATGGTCTAACTAATTTTAAACTGGTTCTATCCTGATTTATATATTTCTAGGGTGGGTAAAATTCCTGAGATCCATGGACGAGTTCTCTCCAACGGTCTCTGTCCCTCATCATCGCTGCCATGTCCTGCATCTCCAACAGACCAGTGTCTGTCCTTAGGGCATCAACATACGTTAACCTTGGTCTTCCTCTTCCAGTGTGTCCATGTAGGGGCTCCCACAGGAGCACTGAGTGCAATGTCAACTCTGGATGTCAGTGAGCATGTCCAGCTAACCTCAGTCTCCTCTGTGTCACTTTTGAGCTGACTTTTGGGAGGCTCCTATACAGCTCTGAGTTTTTCATCCTCAGTGTATACTGATTAATGTTCAGAGCCATTCTCAGCATTCTCATGTAGCACCCATCCACCATCTGAGTGAGTTTCTTGGTCAGTGTCCAAGTCTCAGACCCGTACAGCAGCACAGACTCCACTACAGCAATGAAGAGGCGGATTTTCAGGTCTTTACGAAGGTCCGACTTCCACACCGATCTCAAGCTGTGGCACGCCGCCCATGCTTTGCTCTTCCTCTCAACCACATCATCCTCTGTATTCCCAATCTTTGCTCCCAAATACAGGAAGTCCTCAACCAATTCTAGCGGCTTCCCGCCTACATTAGTGATCCCCTCTGGCTTCTCAACATTCTCTACCAGATATTTTGTTTTAGTCTCATTCATTCTCAGCCCCACACTCACCGACACAGTCTCAACCTCCTGCATCAAATCCTCTGCCTCCTTCACTGTATTTGTCACCAAAACTATGTCGTCGGCAAATTCAGCATATATATATTTTTTTTTTTCCCCAAGAGATAGCAAAATGAATCAACCTGTTATTTTTCTCTAAAAACATTTTTTCCAACCCTGCCCAGCCCGTCCCTTCAATCTATCTTATTTCTCATTCTTTCTTCTGATGAAGGACTAGTGTTTGAAACGTTAAGACTCTCTTCCTGCTATTTCAAGCGTTAAACTAATATATTCCTTTCATATACTGTACCGATTGTGTTGTTATTTCTGTTTAGAATAGGTACACTATACCCTGCATGTTGTGACTACAAATGTTAGTACCAGGAAGGGCATCTGGCTGTAAAACATTAACTCAAAAAAGACCCAATAATTATGAGGCTTTAGCCATGGAAAATGGCATTAAAATGATTATTATTATTGTTGTTTCTGTTGTTGGATTACAGCATTTTAGATTACATCATCAAAGTGAACTTGAACCAAGAACCAGCATGTGTAAAATGTATTGTCTGTTGAATTAGTCATGCCGACTGATGAGAAGACAAACAAAAACGTAATTGTTATTGTTAGTTCATAGAAAGAATAGCTGAGCTTATTTATCAGTAACAAACCAAACAGTAAGAATTAAGAGAAATCAATACATGGATGGATGGATGTTATTATTATATAAGTGCAGACAAAGAAACAAAGAGAGCAAAAAAAAAAAGACAAAAAACAGCAGTAGACAGAAGTTACTTCACCTACTGTAGTAGCAAACTGACAAGATTGAATGGGGAAGATGTATTTTATGTTGGACATCAGAAATCAATGATATTGGCTAAGGTTATCGACTTTCAATGGCAATCTGCTATTTGTTTGCGGTCCCCACTATCACTGATGTCAGAAACCCAACCAACAGATGACTAACTGAATCAATCAATATATACTGAGAATTGCTTCTGTCATGGTCAATGGATAAAGAAAAAAGAAATGAACAGAAAGAAGTTTGAAGAATGATAAGTATCCAGGTAGACAGTAGGAATGGCTATGTGGTTAAGGTGTTTACTTCACAACTACATGGTTTCCCATTTCATAGCACCAGGGAAAGTGTCTACTACTGTGGCATCAGATTGACCAATGTCTTGAGAATGAAGTTTGGTAGACAGAAAC
>OZ024746.1:92932124-92957124 GCA_964016885.1 Eledone cirrhosa | reverse complement strand
ATGTCATGACTACCATCACCACCAATACCTATGATTTTCAGACTATTTTGGAAATAATGAACAGTTTTGGGGATTTATTAATACATGCAACTTTCTTATTAAGCTGGTGTTTGAAACAAAGATCCCTACATAAAATTATGATGGAAGGTTTTTAGATATATATAAACAATTCATTCCCTTTATTGCCATATTTCTAATGAAAGATACAGCTTATGGCTTTCAAATTTGAAAATAGTCAACAATTTGGAGGGATTTCTTACATAAAATTATGATGGAAGGTTTTTAGATGAACTTTAAAATAAACAATTTGAAAGAACCAGAGCAGATTTCAGACTAATAAGAGATAGAGAGGGGACCTCTGTAGACAGATTCATTAGTGCTGGTACCACAATAAAATTCACCCAGTCCACTCTGTAAAGTGGTTAGTGTTAGGAAAGAGAATCAATTTGCAAAACACTGGATTAATTGCTTCAATATTTATTTAGGTTCATTATATGCTTGTAGTTAAAATCCTATTGAAGTTAACTTTCCCCTTCATCTTTTGCTGTCGATAAATGAAGTACCATTTCAGGGACAGTGGATTGGTGGAATTGTTAAATAGTTGGGTGGGATGTTTTGCAGTATCTGATCCAGGTTTGTGCATTTAAATCCATATCTCACCTCTTTCTGTGAAGAATTAGGACTGGCAGCTATTATGAGAAATGGAAAGACCAATAGAAACATTGTTTCATTGGACCAATCTGACAATCAGCTCCTTTTCTTTACTTTTATGTGAAAAAGAAAAAAAAGGAAAGAATGTTGTTGATGTCAACTCTGTAAACACCAGGATAGGCGACCCAGCAAGGATGGTCAGTATACTCGAGTAAGAATTGGTCCAGGGTAGAGGGGCTCTTTAGTTCTGTCATAAAGATATTCACAATATGGACAGTTTTCTCTGCTGCTGAATATAGTGAGATGCTATGAGGTACTCCTTGTCCATGCCACCATGGAACGACAGACACTAATTGAAACAGTGTGCAATGTTGTAACCAGTTGAAACAGAGTGCAATGTTGTAACCAGTTGAAACAGAGTGCAATGTTGTAACCAGTTGAAACAGAGTGCAACGTTGTAACCAGTTGAAAGTGTGCAACGTTGTAACCAGTTGAAACAGTGTGCAACGTTGTAACCAGTTGAAACAGAGTGCAGTAACCAGGGATATTCAAGTTAAATATAAAAATGTAACAAAGCCATCACCTATTATACTACAATAAATATTTAATCAGAATAAGTATTAACTTTATTTAAGTTTCCATTTATCTTTTTATGTGTTGTTTGTTTTTTTCATATTAACAATATTCACCTGTATTGACAAGAAGCTATTGTTTATGGACATAATCCCACATATTTACGAGATCTTTTACAGAAATCCTAATATTCTAACACAATCACTATAATACTTCAAATTAAACTACCAAGGCACATCTTTCATCATCATCATCATCATCATCATCACAATCATTATATTCATATATACAGTACACTGTAAAGTGTGAGTGTGACAATTAGAGACAACATAGGGTAGAGTTGTTTAATATGTCAGCTACATGACTGCCTCACCAATGCTGGGTCATGATAAAATGTACCTATGGTAGACAATTGGAGCCAACATAGGGTAGAGTAGAGAGTATTGTTTAATATGTCAGCTACATGACTGCCTCACCAATGCTGGGTCATGATAAAATGTACCTATGGTAGACAATTGGAGCCAACATAGGGTAGAGTAGAGAGTATTGTTTAATATGTCAACTACATGATGGCCTCACCAATGCTGGGTCATGATAAAATATACCCCGTGGTTGACAATTGGAGATAATACAGGGTAGAGTAGAAAATATTGTTTAGTATGTCAACTACATGACAGCCTCTAGTGCTGGTGTCATGATAAAATGTACCCATGGTAGACAATTGGAGACAACATAGGGCAGAGTAGAGAGTATTGTTTAGTCATATCAAGGACTTGATAACCTCTCCAGTGCTGGTGTCATGATAAAATGCACCCAGTACATTTTGTAAAGCATGGGTTGAATGACAGCTGTGATGATTCACTTGTGGTCACTCCTGTACCATTAGACATCAATAGAGTAGCAGCGTTGATGATGGTAGGGGTTTGCAGCATCATCAGCAGTAGATAGTATTTGTTCAGATTCCTATTCATATCAAAACAAGTTCTAGAAAATAAATGATTATTATTATTGAAACCTTTATCATCAACTAATTGGGATGCTTTACAAACAGTGTACACATAACAATTGGAAATGAGCGTATGGGGAAGTGTCGAAATGAAGATTAGCGTATGTGTTTGCATCCAAGTATGTGTGTGAGGGTGGTGACCATCCCACATTTCAGACACCCAAGTTCTATAAAAGACTAACCCTTTAGCATTTACATTACTCTATATTTACTATTATATTTTCACAGTAAAGGCTTTATTTCACATAATATCGAATCTATGAGATTTTGATATTTATTTTGAGAACAATACCTTTACATCAGTATGAGCGGCCGGTTACAGCCAGTTTGAACAGAAAGAGGTGAGAGAATTCTGGACAGATACAGCCGGTTTAAATGCTAAAGGGTTAAAACATGGAACATAAAATCAAAGCATTAAAACAAACTAAAATATTTCCACACAGTGTGATATCATTATGTAATGTCAACTTTCCCTTTTCACAGAGCATGGCTGAATGGTTACGGTGCTCACTTCACAATCATTAGGTCCTAACCCTAACCCAGGTTCAATACCACAGTATGGTATCTTGGACAAGTATCATTTACCATAGCCTCAGATAGATCCAAACCTTGTGAGTAAAATTGTATAGAGGAAAATAGTTAGGAAGCCTGTTGGGTGGACTGTAACTGTCATTGAAAGAGTCAGCCTTATAACATTACACTGTGTCATACTAAATCTCCCTGAGAATTATGTTATGGGTATATGCATCTGAAGAATACTCAGCCATTTGAAGGCTAATTTCATGAGCAGGCTATCCTATTAATCAAACAACTGGAACACTGATCATCTAAATTAGAGGCTCTCAAGCTTTTTGGGGGTCACCCCCCCCCCCCCCCCCCCCCCCTCTCACAGCCACATAATACCGTCAGAGTCCACCACCCCACCCACCCCTATTTCCAGAAAGACCTGCCTACATGAAAATTGTAAATAATATATAATAAATAAAATCGTTAATTTATATATAATAAATAATATATACTACGTATCATTTGATATTTAATATACTATTATATCATCTCTACCCCCCCCCCCCCCGACCTTCTTAACGCCCCCAGGGGGTGGAAGCGCCCACTTTGAGAACCTCTGATCTAAACCAACAGAGGTCCATTACTGTATGGTAGATGTAACAGATATAAAGACAAATATATTTATAGTAATGTATAGACACACACACACACACACACACAGTGAAGGAATTGAGACTGTGGTGTTTACAGACTCAGATACACTTACACATACACACACACACATGTACAGACTCCCTCACACACACATGTACAGACTCCCTCACACACACAAACACCCACATATATACATGTACACACACATATATACTCACAGTAAAAGTCAGACATCAGTTTGGAAAAGAAGACAGAAGTATGACAAACAAGAATTCATCAGAGAAATAATCCTACAGCTGTCAATCACTAATTACAGTGACTTAATGAATTAATTAGATATTTAAACACAGATTTGCTGTGTGGTTAACAACTTCACTTCACCACGACATCAGTCTGGGTTCAATCCCGGTGTGGTAACTTTGGCAAATGTCTTCTGCTATAGCACCGTGCTGACCTCAGATTTGTGGTTAAAATTGGTACACAGAAACTGAAGAAGCCCATCATATGTGTGTGTATCGACAATGCTTAAAGCAACTGGTGATATTTATTTATGTTCGTGAAAGTAATATGATCCGCAGTGTAAAATTTTGACAAAAATGTGTCATACATAGCATACTTATAAATAATATAATGCAATGTAAATATGGTTGGTGTTAGGAAGGGCATCCCGCTGTAGAAATCAAGCCAAAATCAGTTCTGTATGAGCAAGACATGGTCATCTGACCTGGCTTGTATCACATCAGGACAACTCATCTAACCCATAGTAGCGTGAAAAAATATAAGTTAAACAGCGATGATGATAAATGTAGAGCAGACAGACTAGTTCTGGTGCACCAACAAAATGCATCCAGGTCACTCTCTAAAGTGATAATGTAGGTGCCACAATAAAATACAGGCAGTACTTTCAGTAAAGTAACAGCGTTGGTGCAATGGTAAAATGCACCCAGGACACTCTAGAGTAGTAGTGTTGGTGCCACAATGAAATGTAACCAGTGTAGTCAGTAAAGTGGTAGTGATGGTGCCATGATAAAATACACCCAGTACATTATGTAAAGTGGTAGTGTTGGTGCCACAATAATATGTACCCAGTACATTTCTGTAAAGTTGTTGGTGTTAGAAAGGACATCAAGCAAGATGTGGTTCAGAAAGCATGATGACCTGCCCAAACCATGACAGCATGGAAAGCAGATATAAAATGGATAAAAGTAACAGTTGGCATCAGGAAAAACTTGACAAAAAATAATATAAAAGCTTTATCCAGCAGGATAAAAATAAAAAAAAAAAAATCACAAAAACACCAAATCTTTGGAGTAACATTACTCGATTGAGTACGTAGTTTGGAAATCAGAGAGTCACTCTAGGTAGAGCCGCTACTTCTCCGAATTGAGACATCACAGTTCTGATAATATGGTCATGTGGTTAGAATACCTCAGGAGATCAGAGAGCCACTACTACTCCAAATTGAGAGATCTCAGCTCTGATACTATGGGCATGTGGTTAGAATGTCTCAGGAAAAAAAAAAAAAAAAAAAAAAAAAAAAAATCGATGGAGAAATTTTATAGCCAAAACCAACCGGCAAGAGACCCAGGGGTAAACCCTGAGCAAGATGGTTGGATAACATCCATGAGCTTGGCTGGTCTCACTTGGGTATCCAGCTAAAGACAGTTGCTTCTGACAGGACCCACTGGAAGGAGTGTTTTTAAGGCATTTTCCCCTATGATCCTCTCAGGAATAAGTGGGCGAAGAAGAAAAAAACAAAACAATGATGGAAATATTAGTTCTCTTAGACTTTACATATGCACATGCACCAATACACACACCCACATCTTCCCATGCTCCCACATACATCCAAGCAAGCACACAGACACACACCACCACATACATCTAAGCAAGCACACACACAGACACACACCACCACATACATCCAAGCAAGCACACACAGACACACCACCACACAACTGTATACATACATACATCTGATATTTCAATGCCATAAAAAGGTTTCTGTATGTTTTTTTTGTTTTTTTTCCTGGATGTGACACATAAAATAAATATCAAATTATATCATCACTTCCCCCTGGTAGGGTGTGTGTGTATGTTGACAGAGAGAGACCAAAAGAATGGGGTGACAAGAGGGTGAGAGAGAGAGAGGAGAGAGAGACAGAGAGAAAAGTGGAGTTTTATATAGCTAGCTCCTTTGTAGAGAATTAGTTAAAATATATTTAACAAAGTAGTGTGTTGGTGACTAAATTACCATTATACATACACCATAGCACATAAACCAGAACAAATATTTGGTTTCTTCACCAAACTTTACCATTCTGTTATGAAATATTTAATGAAAGGCACTGCTTATGATTTTTGAATAAATTTGAAAATAAACAAGAATTTGAAAGTATTTAGTGATATAAAATTATGATCGAAGGTTTTTAGATAAACAAATGGATTTTGAATTAAAACTAAGGACACTTTGGCACCTGTTTGAGCTCTCTCTCTCCACACACACACACTTATGTTTTGTGGTTCACCAATGTATAGAGTTGGCTATTCTGTTTAGTTAATCATGATGTAATAGTAGGGAAAGCACTGCGTTGTGCAACTCATCCATTGTGGATGTTGAATCCTGTGGCGAGTTCAGGAACGGAGTTAAATATCAATTTGATTAAAACAATATATATAAAGGAAATCAAAGAACGCCTACATACTCATACAATATATATATATATATATATATATATATATATATATATATATACACACATACAGAAAAGGGGAGACAGATAAACATAATTGAAAGAATATTCTTTGGAACATTTAGATTTGTCCTGCTTTTGTGTCTTAGATTTGTGGCTCCATGAATTTTAAATGAACATTCTAGAATGGGTTTGTGTGACAGACAGACAAAACTTTCAGTACAACTATTATCATTACTAGCTGGCCCCGTGCCACCAAAAGTGATGGCTAGTTGTAATATCTATACATAATGTAAAAAAAAAAAGAGATGTCTGTTTGTTGGTTGGTTCCTTCATACACACTCACACAAATGATACAAATACACAGCTGTGACGAATCTTAGAACACTGGACTTCTATAGTTTCTCACCACCCCCTCCTTCCTCAGTCATGTAGTTGTATGTGTATGTAATAATTTTTTCTAAATGTGTTTTTATATATATGTATGTGTATATTCATGTGTGTTTGTAATTCTATTGTCTATGTATCTTTCTAAATAAACACACACAAATATTATATATAAATATAATTTACACAAACGCACATATACACTTACAAACACTCATATAATCATAACAGCCAATGTATGTAGCCTATTCGTTATACATATATACACACAGGTGTAGCAAATGTTAGATGCTGCTTAGACACCTCTTCCTTCCTCAGTCAATGTAATCACCCCTTCCTTCCTCAGTCAATGTAATCACCCCTTCCTTCTTCAATCAACTCTAGTGTATGATGGACAATTACACTGACTTTTATTCAGTATCGGTAGAGGGTCGGACGTCATGCTTTGATGCAGCATAGAGTTACGCCCCTTTCCATTTTGAGTTCAAATCCCGCCGAGGTCAACTTTGCCTTTCATCCTTACGGGGTCGATAAAATAAAGTACCAGTAATGTACTGGGTAATTGCTGGCCTTGTGCCGAAAGTAGAAACAATTATTTAGTGGATATTGATTTTCTTGAGATCTGTGTCAAGTTCAATGTGGCCTGTGACATTCACTTTGGTTAAAATAACAATTATTCAATAACTCCTCTATATAAAAAATAAAAATATTTGTAGGTACAGATTTGATTATAGTTGGACTGCCAATGGTTCTGATCATGAGTGGTCTGGTTATATATATACAGTCATATAAGGGTAAAAACACCCTTTGGCCCATGGTCCAAGAGTGACCATGAGATTTGTACCTAGAAAGTTGCCCTCTGAGACAAGTCCAGGTAAGGTTGTTTGGGGAAGACCAGCAGTTGCCCATGCATACCTGTCTCCTCTCTCCACACCACAGCTTGGCACCAGTGATGTTGCAAACCATTTCTACAGTTGAGTGAACTGGGGTAACATGAAAAATTAATGTTTTGTTCAAGGACACAATACACTGCCTGGTCCAGGAATCAAACTCACAACTTCACAATTGTAAGCTTTTATTATATATATATATATATATATATATATAGCAAAGAAAGTGTGGTAAGAAACCAGGTGGACCATGATGCACCAGAGTACTCGATACTTTGGGTAGTAGAGGGGGGTAATAGGAAAAGAGTCAGGACCCTGAACGGCTGAGCTCCGGCCATTTCGACAGCTAGATCCGAACAGTTCGGATCTAGCTGTCAAAACGGCCAAAGCTCAGCCATCGGGGTCCTGAATCTTTTCCTATATATATATATATATATATATACATATATATATGTGTATATATACACTGTTGTATGGTTATATATAGTTATATATTATCAGTTACACTGTTATCTGGTTATATATAGTGTATAATATTATATATACAGTTATGGCCAACTGAATACACGTGTGTTCTTTTCTCCCCCTTATTTTCTTCATCTTTTCACTCTTTACTTTCTATTTATCTTCTATCTCTATCTTCTGATGAATGACTAGTGTCCGAATGTTAAGACTCTCTTCCTGATATTTCAAGAGTTAAACTAATATATTTCTTCCATGTACTGTGCCTTTTGTTTTGTTATTTCTGTTTACCTTTTACATACATATATATATATATATAGTTATATTTTCTTACAACAGCCATCATGTCAGGTGGTGTTTGTTGTTGCTTCAGTAAAATAAATAACTTTTGACAAGTTGTAAGGTTTATCTTGTTATCCATCTCTGTCCAGTTTAGCTCGGACATTTTAGTAGGTTTATATGACCCTATTCACCTACTGAATCACATGCTATATCTCATTTATCTCTTTACCATCACCTCTTGAGATAAATTTCACAGTGAAATAACAAATATATTCTCCCAATACAATATCTCATTTATTTCTCCATCTCTATCCATCACCTTCTGAATAAATACAATATGAGATTTATCTTATGGCCATCACCCTCTGGATAAATTTCACTACAGAAATAAAAATATCCCCCCCCCCCACGATATCTCTCCCTTCCCCATTGACATGTTTACTTCAGAAGGCAGGATTTCCATGTCAGTTGGAGGAAGGAAGGTGTTTTCAAATCTCTCTATCCAAAGCTAAAGTCTGGTCTCCTTTCGATATTTGGTTAGAGGCTGGATATGGGGCAGGAGACTTTTTGAATTCAATTTATGTCGCTCTTAGCTCCATGGAAGACACTCAACCACTTCAGAATAAATAGAAGGCAATCAAAAGCTGCTCTGGTTAGCTGGAGCTACAGAACTGGTTCAGCCACTTGCCAGTGTGGAAAAGGAAGCCAGCCAATGGAGTAGCATTGGGTTTGCCTGCTATCTGCTACCTAATCCATTGCATCAATAAAAATACAAAGGGCTGTGCAGAGAGATAGAAAGCTGCCATATGTTACATGACCATCTTGCTTGCTTCAAAGAAATAACAAGAAAACATATTTACTTCAACTGTACAAGGTGTCCTTGGCCCGAGGACCACCTCCCTACTCCCCACCATTGGCACAGAGTTGGAATGGTTCTTCCAACGCATCTTCCTCACCATCCTCTGGAGAAACGCCTTTTCAATTCTGTCCACCGAGGCCGCAGGGTGACCAGCGCATCAGCCCCATTTGCTTTTAATAGTGAGAGATGAGAAGGGCAAGGGAGATGGAGGCAGTGTCTAAGCCAGCATTGCTGAAGTATTTTGTAGAGTTAACGGTTGAGTGATTTTCCCATAAGAAGAGTTGAAATTAATGCATGCAAGATGTCAAAGCACTAGCATCATTTCTTTATAATCAGCCTATGAACTTTTTAACAACCAAGTGATACTAAACAGCACAACTGAAAGTTTCCTGAGGCAGGTTTTCAATATCACTATTTTTATGATTTTTGGGAGCAGAACATGGATGATGAATGTGAAGCAACAGAGAAGACTGGAGAATGGAACTGAGATGGTTTGATGGATGAGTTGAATATTGTTCAGAGAGAAGACAAATAATGAATTGCAGGTGATAGGAATAGACCCAATAATGAATATTGTGAAGAGAAAAAAATGGAAAAAGGTGACAATATCATGTGTTGAAGGACGAAAGTGGCATGATGAGACAAGTGATGGAAATGAATGTGGAAGGAAGTATAGGAATGAGAAGACCAAAAAGGTTATGGCTAAAAATGGAGAAAATGAAAGCCAAGGAGTTGATGAGGGGGATACAGACAATAGGGAAAATGAAGCTCGTCATGGGACCTGCAAGGTTAAGCTCTGCCTTGTTGTTCTTGTATGAACGCATCCATCTACTTAACACTTTAGCATTTAAACTGGCCGTATCCTGCCAGAATTCTCCCATCTCTTTCTGTTCAAACCAGCAGTAACCAGCTGCTCATACCAATGATAATGTATTGTTCTCAAAACAAATAACATCAAAATCTCAGATTCAATATAATGTTAGATAAAGCCTTTACCACAAACATACAATAGTAAATATAGAATAATGTAAATGCCCATTCAGGGTTTAACCTTCAGTTGCTACCGGTACAATTTTTTCCAGCTGAGTGTACTGGAGCAACATGAAATGAAGTGTCTTATTCAATGACCTAATATGCCATCCTGTCAATGTGTGAGCTGTAACAACAACAACAACATTTGATTAGATGCACTGCAATTTCTTAAACCCTTTAGCATTTACATTACATCAAATTTTACATGATGACAAGGGCTGGACAAGTTGTCACTTTCTGAGACTAGACAAATCAGAAGACCATTATATATTTTGACATGGTTTCTAAGGCTGGATGCCCTTCCTCATGCCAACCACTTTACAGAGTTTACTGGTTATATTTTATTGAGCACCTTTCCTACCACTTTACAGTGTGTATTGAGTGAATTTTATTATGGCACCATCACTACTACTTTACAGAGTATACGGGGTGCATTTTATCATGGTACCAGCACAACCATATTACAGAGTGTACTGGGTGCATTTTATTATGGCACCATCACTACCACTTTACAGAGTGTACTGGGTGCATTTTATTATGGCACCATCACTACCACTTTACAGAGTATACTGGGTGCATTTTATCATGGTACCATCACAACCACTTTATAGAGTGTACTGGGTGCATTTCATAATGGCACCATCACTACCACTTTAAAGAATGTAATGAATGCATCCTATCATGACACCAGCACTTCCACATAAGAGTGTATTGGGTGCATTTTACTGTGACACCAGCACTACCACATACATTACAGAATGGACTGTGGACTTTTTCAGAAGAATTATAGAAAAGTACGAATTTCATCCAGAAAAAAGTTCCATGTGATTTCCACAGACTTCTCTGGTGAGAAGAACACTCTACACTAATTGAAATAAATCCTTTGAATTCCCTCTTTATGATTCATAACCATAAAACATCACACCTCTAACACATGGCACTATTTAATCTAGCTTTCATACAATAAGGAGGAGGGTCAGAGAGTGAAGGGGGAGAGCGATTAGAGGGGGGGGGGGGGAGAAAAAGAAAGAGAGGGGAAGAGAGAAAAAGAAAGAGAAAAGAAGAGAAAAGAAGAGAAAAAGAAAGAAAAGAGAGAAAGAGCAAAAAGCATATAGAAAGAGAAAATCAGAGAGAGAGCCATATATATGTATATATATATAGAGAGAGAGAGAGGCTGAGAGAGTGAGATAAAATGAAAGAGAGTAAGAGAGAAAGAGAAAGGATTGCCAAAATAGACATTTCTCTGAATATATATAATATTTCTTTATCTGTATATCTAAAACAGAGAATGTCTGCCTGTCTATCTGTTTGGTCCCTGGACCACATCCCTACACACTGCAATCTGAGCCAAGTTGGCTGCCCGCAGGTGCGAGCCCCACGAGGTGGAGTGGTTGTTCCAGCACGAGGCTCAATAAGGATAAATATATATCAAATATATAAGAACCTTAGAGCAAATCCCGAGCAACACCGGGCCATTCTGCTAGTCTATATATCTAAAACAGAGAATGTCTGCCTGACTCCCTAAAACTCGAGAACCACCCAACAGTAATACGTATGGTCCTGTGAGTGTTTTGAGCAAAACATATTTCAAATTTTCAATGCCCTAGGGACCGCATTAGGCGATTTAGCGATGTCTCTCTATAAGTCTTAGTCTTTCTTTTTAGATAGATACATAGATATAACGTTGCGCCCTTATAATATCTGTCTGTATGTCTGGCTGTCTGTCTGCATTACGACATTATGATGCTGTGTGTGTGTGTGTGTGTGTGCGCGTGTGTGTATATATATATATATATAGTGTGTAACGTATTTCGAAATATTTACTTCTGCGTTCACAGATTGATTTTTTTAGTTTCAGAAGATCCTGTTAAGGGTGAAAGCAGCGATTCTTTGCTTAAACTTTAATCTGTTATTTTAATATATATATATATATATAATATATAATTATATATTCGTGTACAGATATTTTTGCATACACAATAACAAAATATAAACAAACATATTTATATCACAAGGCTCGATAAGCATAAATATATATCAAATATATAAGAACCCTAGAGAAAATCCCGAGCAACGCCGGGCCATTCTGCTAGTATATATATAATTCTTTTATGGCTTAATAGCAGTCTGACAAAAAGAAATTGATAAAATATGCAACAGTCTTGAGAAAATAAGTACTTAGTTCGATATAACTTATGAAATCCCTTCAATGTTGCCACAGCATGGCCACAGTCCATTGACTGAAACCAGAGAAATAGTAAAAGAGAAATAAAATAATCCTATAATGGTGTATATGAAGAGTATATTTACATATGATAAACATATATACATAGTCTCACTGAGTATTTTAAGCTGTGATTATGCCATAGCTACTGAAGCATCTGGATACTCTTGGGTCCCAAATAACGAGGAGGGGGGGGGGGGGAGAATCTGTAATTTTTCTAGGTTGATATTTTTGAAAGCCAGAATTAATCGTTTAGTTTACATATTGTGACCCCCCCCCCCCCCCCCCAAGTCATCCTATTAATTTTAAAACGTATGAGATTTCTAGTAATGTTCTTTTTTTGTCATGTATAATATTTTTTAATGTCAAAGAAAATTAATTGCTACAGGAACGCTATCACTTGAAATAAAATTTCTCCGGAGATAGAATAGCAAATTTTAATAAATGGGGGAAGGGGTGAAAAAATCCGAAAAATTAATAAGCAGTGGGGAGATGATTATTTGAAACCAGAGATTAAGAGTGGTATTGAATGCACTTCACAGTTGTTACCTTTAGTCAACACTTACCTACACCCAGATATTGAGGTAAAAAGGACATCTTGCAGATTTTATAAACAAACTCTTCTTGCTGAAAGCATATTTTCATTTAGTGAAAGCGTGACATCTTCCTGAGGGTCATATCAGAAGTATCCATCTTCAAATGATCCAGCTGGATCCCCAAGTGAGACCAACTGAGCTTATGTTATCTAACCATCTTGTTCATGGTTGCCCTCTGGGTTTGCCCATAAAATCTATCTTGATCTGTTAGTGGCAGAATGGGTAGAGCGTCGGACAATATGCTTTGTGGCATAGAGTTATGACCCTTTGTGTTCTGAGTTCAAATCCCATGGAGGTTAGCTTTGCCTTTCATCCTTGCAGGGCCAATATAGTAAAGTACCAGTAAAGCACCTGGTCGATTTAATCAACTTTCCCCTCTCTTCAAATTGCTGACCTTGTGCCAAATGTAGAAACCATTAATCAGCCCTGGCACTAACACAACATAATTCAGAATAAAGGTTGACATGAACCCTATACAACAATACAGTGAAACTAAGTGTATGTTTATTATACATAAACATATTGTATATGGATCCACATACATCTTTATTCTCAATCACATTGTGTTAATACTAACACTGATTAATAAAATAATCCGTGGTCTTAACATTTTTTTTTTTCAAATCTCAACTGAAGAAAAATTTTAAGTAGAATTATGAAATTATTAATAATATGTAATTTACTAATGAACTTATCTTGAGAAAATTAGAATATGGTCTGTGGAGTCATATTTATAACACTTTTGCTATCAATTTAAGACATTGCTTATGATTTCCAATTTTGAAAATAACCAAGAATTTGAAAGGATTAAATATAAACTTTCTCATTATTAAGTTGGTGTTTGGAACATAATGATTCTCACATAAAATAAATTGTTTCTACTTTTGGCACAAGGCCAGCAATTACCCAGTGCATTACTGGTACTTTATTTTATCGACCCAGTAAGGATGAAAGGCAAAGTAAACCTCGGCGGGATTTGAACTCAGACCGTAAAGACACGTAACTATGCTGGAAAGCATGGCGACCGACTCTCTGCCGATACTGCCAATCCAGGTGTTTTTAGATAAATATATACACTTAACCCTTAAATTTCAAATGAAAGACACTGCCTATGGTTTTTAAATAACCAAGAATTTGGAAGAATTTAGTCAAAATAATTTTCTCATTAAGCAGATGTTTAGAACACAACTTAGAAGTTTTTACATAAAATTATGAAGGATGGTTTCTAGATAAATATAAACTTTAAAGTAGTCAGTTTTATCATAGAAATATGGCAGGTTTCAACCAGTTTGGTATCAAAAGTGTGTGTGTGTATATGTTTTTTTTCCCCCCTATCTTCTTGCCCCATCCCATCTATCTAGTTTCCATATTATAAACATCATAACTTCTAAAGCTATTCTCACAGACAGCAAAACCAGATAAACACTGCACCACCAATATTAGAAATATAGAAGTAGGTAGGAAAGAACAAAGTAACTTGCAACCACTGCTACAGCCAAAATAATTGATATCTAAGTTAATGATGGATGTGGAACATTCTTTGTTGGTCCATAAACTATAAAGAATTCCTCATTTGGGCCACATTTTTCACAAATTCCTCAATGTAATAATTCTCCATTGTACTTCTTTCATCACTGTTGATATTCATCATTCTAACATACAAGTGTGTTGATATATACATACATACACACATTATGTATATAGGGGGAAAAGCGGAGAGGGAGTGATAGTGCGTGTATATGTTTTCATACACACCTACACATTACATAAAAATATATAAAACTGCATTACTAAAAAAATAATGAAATGAAAGGTAAGAGGGAGTGTTTCCCAGAATATCAATCATTTTGAATACACACACCCAGCAACACCACCACTACCCCCACTAATACCCTAACCACCATTAACTCCAACAATACCACCACCAACATTAGTACCACTGCCAATACTAACAACAACACCAACACCAACCTCAGTACTATGGAACAATACTAACAACACCAACACCAACAAAACAACACACCACCACCTTGCAAACAAACAAAAAAAGAGAAAGTAAAAAACTGAAATTAAGTTATGAGAAGTATTTTGTTTAACACCACCACACACACACACATACATATGAACCACATACACACACTACACATTGCATCGTTTTCTAGAGACCCCCCCCTCCCTACTCCTCACCAGAAGAAAAGAACTATATAATAATAATAATTGTTTCTACTTTTTGGCACAAAGCCAGCAATTACCCAGTGTATTACTGGTACTTTATTTTATCAACCCCCGTAAGGATGAAAGGCAAATTCAACCTCGGCGGGATTTGAACTCAGAATGGCAAGGGCCGTAACTATGCATCAAAGCATGGCGTCCGACCCTCTACCGATACTGCCAATCCGCCCTTAATAATAATGATTTCTAGTATAGACACAATGCCATTAACTTGGGGGGAAGGGGGAGTCGATTAAATCAACCCCAGTACATTACTGGTGCTTTATTTTATCAACCCTGTAAGGATGAAAGGAAAAGTTAACCTTGGCAGCATTTGAACTCAGACATTAAAGGACCATAACTCTATGCTGCAAAGCATGGTGTACGACCCTACTGATACTGCCAATCCACCGCCCTTATATATAATAATAATAATAATGGTTTCTAATTTAGGCACAAGGCCGGCAATTTGGGGGCAGGGGAAATCCGACTCAGTCGATTTGTTGGTACTTTATTTTATCAACCCCAAAAGGATCAGAAGGATGAAAAGTAGAGTTGAACTACGTAGAATTTAAACTCAGAATGTAAAGGGCTGTAATTAAATGCCACAACGCATTTTGTCTGACAATTGGAAATAATAGAGGATTTAATAAAAGATCGTTATCTACTGCTGCTATACTAACAGTCTCATCTACTGCCATACTATCAGTCACATCTACTGCCATACTATCAGTCACATCTACTGCCATACTATCAGTCACATCTACTGCCATACTATCAGTCACATCCTGCCATACTATCAGTCACATCTACTGCCATCATACTATCAGTCACATCTACACAGTATAGCAGTAGATAACTGATAACATGGCAGTAGATGTGACATAGTATGGCAGTAGATAGTTGTTATAGTACAGCAATAGATGATTGATAGTACAGCAGTAGATGTGATTGATAGTACAGCAGTAGATGTGATTGATAGTACAGCAGTAGATGTGATTGATAGTACAGCAGTAGATGTGATTGATAGTACAGCAATAGATGATTGATAGTACAGCAGTAGATAGTTGTTACAGTATAGCAATAGATACCAGCCTGTGATGATAGTGCAGGAGCAGCAGATGATAGAATTGTAGTAGATAACAAGCATGAACAACAGTAGTGAAATGATAGAGTAAGATAACAAGCAGAATGAAAGAAAGCAAGGAAGCATGGTTCTGACACAAGTCATAGAAATTGTGGAGATGGAGCGAGGAGAGATGCCGTGAAGAAGATGATGTGATGATGATGATGTGATGTTACATTATGACACATTACACATACCAGAATGATGTTGGCAGTGAGATGTAAGGGATGCAGACGTAACAAATTCATAGAGAGAGAGAGAGAGAGGAGGAGAAAGGATAGTGGCACAGGGAACACAAGTGCAAACAAAATACACAAATATACAAAATCAATAAATAAATAAAACTAATTTCTATTGATTAGGTTCAATGTCAATTAAAATAAAAAGGAAAATAATAATAAAAATAGGTTCTGACACACACATAATATTTGAAGATTTTTAGCTAAATGGAAAATTGGGATTTTATTGTCTTCTATAAAAGACATTCACAATGTAAAGGAATTCTAACTAGGAATTGAAACCAGGTCACAGATTTCTTTTCTCCAGGACTTTACTATTGCACCACTGTAGCAATTGCTATATTATATATAACTCTTCCTTATATATATATATATATATATATATATATATATATATGCAAAAGGTAAACAGAAATAAAGCAAATGTGACACAGCACAATGAAAAAATATATTATTAGTTTTACGCTTAATATAGTAGGAAAATAGTCTTAAAGTTTCAGACACTAGTCCTTCATCATAAAATAGAGCGAGAAATTTAAGAAGAAATAAAAGAAAGTTGTAGAAGAGGAAGGCTAAGAAAAATGTGGGCAGAGGTAGAGAAAGCTGACCTCAAGATGTGGAAGGGGAAAACAGAGAAAAACATGGTCAGAGGTGGTGATAGCTGACCTCAAGATACTGAACTTCAGAAAGGAAATGGCAAAGGAAAGAAATAAATGGAGTTATGCTGTACTGGAAAAGACTTGTCTAATCTATGACAGCATGGAAAATGGACATTTAAAATATGATAATTGTTTCTACTATTGGCACAAGGCCAGCAATTATCCCAATACATTACTGGTACTTAATTTTATCGACCCCGTAAGGATGAAAGGCAAAGTTAACCTCAGCGGGATTTGAACTCAGAATGGCAAGGGTCGTAACTATGCGTCAAAGCATGGCGTCCGACCCTCTACCGATACTGCCAATTCAAAATATGATAATGGTAGTGATAGTGATGATGGTGGTGGTAATGATAATAGTGGTGACAATGGTGATGGCAATGATAATGGTGGGTGATGACTATGGTGGTGACAACTAGTGGCAGTGACAGCAATGGTAATGGTGACAGTAATAATGGTGGTGATGACAATAAAAACGATTGATTCTAATGCTAACGATGATGATAATGAGGTTGGTGATATTGATATGTTACACACACACTTGTAAGACATCTCAAAACCTAACAGAAACTCTCCACCTCTTCCCTATCCACCCAGCCAGCCACCAATGAAGCTATCATATATCCTTCAATGAAGATACTGCAAACTTTAAGGATTCTATCATCCCATTCACTACAAAAATGTCAATTAATTTCTTAAATTAAGTGGAAGGAGAAGGAGTAGAAATGAATGATTACTAATTCCTCCTTGATTTTCCTCCCATGACAAATCTTCACTGAACTATAATTTTCCTTGATTTTCCCCCATGACAAATCCTAACAATTACAATTATTTCACTCATTACTGATCAACTCATTTCATTTATTTCTCGATTATTTTCTGTTTCTTCTCTTTTCACAATTTCCTGCTTCCATTTATTTCATGATTGCTTTATTTCCCCTTTTAAAGCCTGCTTACTGGGCAAATATCATCAACATCATTATCACCAACATGAGTTCGACATATCATCACAGACTAAGTCAGTACTTAATTGGAGCTACTACTGACTTCTCAGACGTGCAATGGGCTGCACATCTCATTTACAGAGTACACCAGGTGCATTTTTAATGCCATCAGCACTTATGAGGGTGTCACATCGTTAACACAACTAAAGAGACTTCCTTACCCGTTCTTTGGCCGGTTTCCTAAGCACTACCTATCACGGACCACTTTAGAGTGTACAGGGTGTGTTTATCATGTAGATCACCAACACTAGAGAAGTTTTACTTTTGACAACTGAAGCATCCTCTTAATCCCTTTCTTGGTTTATATAGATAGGTAGATAGAGAGAGAGAGAGGGGGGGGGGGGGGGTTAGACAGACAGATAGGCAGACATACAGGCAGAGAGAGACAGACAGGCAGTCAATGTAGGATGGTAGAGGAAGAGAAGATCCCTTTGATCCTCTCAAGGACATGAGAACCTCTCTCAGGTTGGTGCTACAAAATGCAGCCAACCATAGAAATGATGCCAAAAATGGAATGTATGAGCAAGAAAACGTTCTCCAGCCTACCCAACAAACATCATGAAAAGAGGATGAAAAATGTTAGAGATGATGATATACAGTTGGCATATACACACACAAACGTATATATAATATATACATAAATATATACACACAAACATATATATATAATATATACATAAATATATACAAACATATAATATATACATAAATATATACACACAAACATATATATATATATATACACACACACACACATATATACATTTACACACACATTATATATATCATCATCGTCGTTTTACGTCCATTTTTCCATGCTAACATGGGTTAGAGGCATTGTCTCGTTTGAGGCAAGCATGGAAAAGCAGATGTAAAAACAATGATGATGAGGGAAGTTGGGTCAGGTGACAATGCCTTGCTCATACAGAACCATTTCTGGCTGGATGACCCTCCTAATGCATACCACATTTACAGTGTGTGCTGGGTGTTTTTTTGTTGTGACTCCTGCATGACCACTTTACAACTCTGCCAATTTGTTACATGTATAGCAAGTTGGCAGAGTTGTTAGAGCATCAGATAGAATGCTTTCAATGAAATCTCACCAACTTTGTCTTTCAAAATTGATTTTAAAAAAATACTAACCCAATACTCTATATCTTTTTGTCACCTCCACTCTCTCTCTCTCACACTCTATGGAGGAAGAAATCAGATGCATTCAGACTTGGAGAGGGATAAGCTCTCCTTCACTCACTTATTCCTGAGAGAGTTGTGGGGGCAGAGTCCTCAAACACTTCGTCCAGCAGGTCCTGTCATAAGCAACCATCTCCAACTGACCAGGCTGGATCTCCAAGTGTGACCAGCCAAGCTCATGGATGTTATCCAATCATCTTGCTCGGGGTCTACCCATGGGTCTCCTGTCGGTTGGTTTTGCCCGTAAAATCTGCCCAACAATTCTTTCCTGAGACATTCTAACCACATGTCCATAGTATCAGAGCTGTGATACCTAAGACATGTATGTCATTATAGTGCTGCTATAAATCCATCAGTAATTACAGGCCCATGCATACATAAATACACGCACACATATATGAGTTTAGATGTGTCTTTGCACATATAAGCTTTCATATCTGATGAGATGTTTGAAAAAGAGTCAGGCTCCATCACTTTGATTGTACCCTGAGCTGATTAATATTGAAACAATTGTAATATGCAAATAAAGTTTGTACATATGCTTCAACACTGACTTCAACTCTTTCAATTCTATTTACATTGCTTACTACAGACGTATCATTGGAATACAACCCAAACGAAAGATCTCGTAACAGCATCGAGTGCTTCAAATGGTACGTCACCTCTAACTGTAGTTACACACCTAACATATATATGGCAAATATTATATATAAATAAATCAATATTAATATAAAACTGGGTGCCATGAAGCCATATGGAAATATATACATCGCCCAACAAACTCAGACTATCATACAATTTAGTCACCATAGAAACCAATTTAAATAATTATTCCCTTACATTCCAAATGCCAATGGCTAATACTTCAATATTAACATGATCTAATTTCTCTCCCTTTCATGTGTGTGTATTGGGTGGGGTGGGGGGAGATAGACTAACAAACACACAAAAAACAAAATCAACGTTAACAGTACACCAGAGACATACTGGTACATCTACCTTCTCCTCCTTGTATACCAAAGACATTACTGGTATATTTTTACTTCCCATTCCTTGTGTACCAAAGACATTACCAGTACATTTCTACCTTTCACTCTTTGTATACATTACTGGTACATATTTAATATCTCACCTCCAGTATACCAATAGTATTACATTCATTACTATATTTCTAGGTGGCAAACTGGCAGAATCGTTAGAACATTGTATAGAATGCTTTATCGTATTCGTTCCGGCTATCTGCTCTCGGAGTTCAAATCCTGCCGAGGTCAACTTTGCCTTTCATCCTTTCGAGAACGATAAAAAAAAAAGTACCAGTCAAGTACTGGGATCGATTCTTCCTCTACGCCTCTTTCTCATTTCCTTTCTCTCACTTTCTATCTTTCTCTGGAAGAAATTTGCTGTACTCAGGCCTGGAGAGGGATGAGCTCCACCAAGCTTTAAATGCCCAAGAAACATCATATGTCAATAAGGCGCCACTACGACTGCCCAGTAGTTACAGAACCATACATACCATATTTCTAATAAAACACACCGTCTATTCTTTTCAAATAATTTTGAAAAAAAATCAAGGGTTTTAGTAATATAACTTTCTCATTAAGCTGTTGTCTAGAACACAAACATTCTTACATAAAATTATGATGGAAGTCTTTTACATATATATAAACACTAAAATAATAACTTTTGTATCAGAGAATCAGGGGCACCTTCTGGCAGTTTGGTATCAAAAGAGTTACCCATTTTGATAACAACCCAAGTTCTATGAATCAAAAACCACCCACTTTAAAGAGTTTTTATTTAAATTAAAACATTCTAGCATAATTCTATATTAGAGCCATATAATAAGTCAATACTTTAGTAATCAAATGATCTTAATAAAACCTTCAAAATTATTAATTAAATGAACTAGAATGTATTTCTTTAGAAATATGGTCACAAAGTACCTTATATACTGGTGTGCAAGTTGAACTTTTATTTCACAAACAAAAGAAAAGTGGGGGAAAAACCAGCACGTTACTTTTCTAATGGACCTACAAAATCAAAGTTCTGAGCTAGGTATGTTGTAAGTAAAATGAGAGTGCAACTTATACATGAGTATATACTGTTGCTATAAGAGGAATCAACTGTTGCATGCAGGAGTGAAGGTTGCTCTGGTACAGACATGTAATGCATATGGATGATGATAGCTGGGTGAATAAGTAGTACCAGGAATTCCACCTGGAAGCAAGTGTGATGTTGGCAGAGGTGGTAAGAACTGATCTCAAGAAATTACACCTCACAATGGAGATGACAAATGAGAAAGACAAGTGGAGTGATGCTGTACTGAAGAGGATTGTCTTACTCCTACAAGCATGGAAAAAGGGACATAAAAATAATGATGATGATGGTAATATAAAAGAAAATGTTTGGAAACATTCTCACATAAAATAAAATAACTCTGTATAGATAAACCATGTTTATAGCAATAGGCAGGCAATAATATTGAGAGACAAGAATAATATTAGGAAATACAATAACAAAACTACAAATATGAATACTTAAAGAAAAAAAAAAAACTAAAAACCCTCCCCTCCCATTACTTTGCAAATAGTTTAAAGCATTTTCTGCACATCACACTGCACTCTTTCTATATACCACACTGCAACAATCTGAGTGTAAAATATGCTCCTCACCACCAACTACCACTACACACAACACATTCTCCATCAACACTACCACTTACATCATCTCCATCAGCACTACCAACATCATCACTACCACAAACACCACCACCACTACCACTACCACCACCATCATCATCACCACCACCACAACCACAACCACCATCATCACCACCACCACAACCACCACCACCATCAACACTACCAACATCATCACCACCACCGTCATCACCATCACCATCAACACTACCAACATCACCATCAACACTACCAACATCACCATCACCACCACCGACACCACAACCACCATCATCATTACCATCAATACTACCATCAACACTACCAACAGAATCGACACCACCATCTTCACCATTAACACTACCACTGACATCACCATCACAATCATCACCGATGTCACTGCCATGAACACCATCACACCCACACACTACCATGAACCACCAACAACACTTATAACACTATACACATTAACCACCACCACCACTACCAACAGTAACAACACCAACACCACTACTACCAACCATCATCACTACATACATTAAGGTAATGTGAATAAGATGCTCCCTTGACTGATAAAGTCAGTGAAGCAAACATCATATCCTAGAAACCCCTGTAATGCAGTTTCCATCCCCAACCCTGCTTCTTCCTAACGTTAACAGAAGGAGGAGGGGGGATAACCCAGAATTCTTCATTCAACCATCACTTCCTTTATACTACTACCCTACTATACAAAATTATAAACCTCTCCCTCCCTCGTGCGTGCGTGCGTGCGTCCTTCTATATGCATGTATATAGAGTTATAGAAGAATCTTTCTCATAGGTTGGAAGAAGTTTAGGGAGCTGCTTCCTCTGCTGACGAAGAAGGGTTTCTCCCTGCGTACGAAAAGTCGGTTATATGATGCCTGTGTGAGGAGCGCGATGCTGCATGGTAGTGAGACACGGGCATCAACTGCAGAGGATGTGCGATAGCTGGAGAGAAATGAGGCAAACATGCTCCGTTGGATGTGCAATGTCAATGTGCGTGAACAACCAAGCACGGATGTGTTGAGAGAGAAACTGTGTCTGAGAGGGATAAATTGTTGTGTGCGGGAGAGGAGACTGAGGTGGTATGGACATGTGATGCGCATGGAGGATGACCGATGAGTAAAGAAGTGCTAGGAAATCCCAGTTGAAGGAAGACATGGTAGAGGTAGACCACGAAAAACATGGGCGGAGGTGATGAGGGCAGACCTGAGATCGCTGAAGCTCACAGTGGAGATGACCAAGGACCGTAACAAGTGGAGAGATGCTGTGCTGAATAGGACCCATCCCGCCCTTGCAAGCAGGGAAAAGCGGACGTAAAATGATGATGATGATATATATATATATATATATATATATATATATATAATCATCATCATCATCATCATCATCTTCGTTTAACGTTCATTTTCCACGCTAGCATGGGTTAGAATATATATATATATATATATAAGAGATTCTTCTGCCACTATATACGTAAAGAGGTATATATATATCCCTCTATATGTATATAGTGATAGAAGAATCTCCCATATATATATATATAAATATATATATATATATATGCAGAGAGAGAAAATGAGAGATATTTGTTTTTCTCTTTCTCTCGCCACGATAGCCAAAGTAATAATGTGAAGGTACTGAAAGAAAGATTTCCTTTAATAACCATAGAAGAAGAAGAAGAAAATATCCCTGGAGAAGTCTGAGATAAAACATTTAAAAAACAGAAAAGAGGCGGGGGGGGGCAGAAAGAAAGGTACCAAGTAAAAATACATTTTTGTTTTTCTCTTTAATAGAAAAAAGGTGTGTTATTTTACAGAAGGTAGTAATATTCTACAGAAAGCATTCATAAAAAGGTGTGTTATTTTAGTAGAGTAAAGGTGAGTGGCTGTGTGGTAAGGTGATGGGTTGGTTCACAATCATATGGTCTTGAGTGATTCCCTGACTGCTAACTAATTACTCGATACTTGGGGTAGTAGGGTATGGTTTTATAATAAAAAGTCAGGACCCACCCGATGGCTGGGCTCTTGTCATTTCAATAACTAGTTCCAGCCATTGAAATGGCAAGAGCTCAGCTGTCGGGTCCCAAATCTTTATGAGCAAGACATGGTCATCTGACCTCAACTTGCCTCAAATAGAACAACCCATCTAACCCATGATAGCATGGAAAATGGATGCTAAACGGTGATGATGATATATATATATATAAGCAAAGAGATATTTAATTTGCTGGTAATTCAACAAATTTGTTTACTATAACAGATTCGAAGCACTCTACAGATTTCCTGGAGTATAATATCAATGATATTAATAAATGGAAACTATATTTATAAAACCATATTTATTTTATTATATATCTGTTGGATGTGTAATAGTAATATACGTGAACGGCAAAGCATAAGTGAACTAAGTGAGAAATTATGAATAAGAGGGATCAGATGCTGTTTACTCGAGAGAAGACTACGTTGGTATGGCCACGTGATGTGCATGAAAGACGACAGCTGTATAAAAAAGTGCAGGGCGATCAAAATTGATGGTAGTTACGGAGTAGGTAGACCCAGAAAAGCCTGGGACGATCTGATAAATTCCGAACTTACACACTTGCACCTCTCTAAGACAATGTCACTGGACCGAGATCTTTGGCGCTACACAGTAATACAGAAGACCAGCCTTGCCTTTGTACAAAGCGAAACCTACAGTCAGTAGGCACCTCTTAACCATATATACACCCCAATCCACTACCCCATCCTCCCACTCCCACCAACACCACGCTCTCTCTATAAAGTTGGTACCACAACATCCAGTCCAAATAAATGAGATAAATGAGATCGAGATCGTGTAGGTGTCACGAGAAAAAAACACACAGTCCATGCTGTAATGTGGCCGTGTAGGTAACACGGTAAAAAGTTCCCAGTTCCACACTGTAAATGTGGTTGGTGTTAGGAAGGGCATCCAGTCGTAGAAAACCTGCCAGATAGTCCTATATGAGCGAGACACGGTCACCTGACCAAACCTTGCCTCAAGTGGGACAACTCCCGTCTAACCCATGCTAGCG
>OZ024746.1:92899624-92927124 GCA_964016885.1 Eledone cirrhosa | reverse complement strand
GGCACTACACAGTCATACAGAAGACCCGCCTTGCCTAAGTACAAAGCGAAACCTACAGTCAGTAGGCACCTCTAACAAAAATACACCCCCGTCCCACTACCCCCACCTCATCCACACCACCCCTTTCAATGTAAAGTTATGTTGGTACCACAACATCCAGTCCGAAACAAATGAGGTCGTGTAGGTGTCACAACAAAAAAGCACACAGTCCACGCTGTAATGTGGCCGTGTAGGTAACACGGTAAAAACCTCCCAGTCCACACTGTAAACGTGGTTGGTGTTAGGAAGGGCATCCAGCCGTAGAAAACCCGCCAGACGGTCCTATATGAGCAAGACAACTAATCTTGCCTCAAGTGGGAAAATTCCCGTCCAAACCCATGGTAGCGTGGAAGATGGACATTAAACGATGATGATGAATGATGCATACATACATACACATATACATACATACATGCATACACATACATACATACACATACACACATGTATATATATATATATATATACACAAACACGTATATGTTTATATACATGTGACTATCCACGCACACACACATCTATGTATCATCATCAACGTTTAACGTCCGTGTTCCACGCTTGCATGGGTTTGGACGGGGGTAGTCCCACTTGAGGCAAGAGTGATTGTCTTGCTTGCATAGGACTGTCTGGCAGGTTTTCTACAGTTGGATGCCCTTCCTAACACCAACCACATTTACAGTGTGGGTCTGGGAGGTTTTTACCGTGTTGCCTACACGGCCACATTACAGCATGGACTGTGTGTTTTTTGTCGTGACACCTACACGATCTCATTTGTTTCGGCCTGGATGGCGCGGCACCAACATAACTTTACATAGAACGGGGTGGTGTGGATGGGGTGGGGGTGGTGGTGGTGGGACGGGGTGTATTTTGTTAGAGATGCCTACTGGCTGGAGTAGGTTTTACTATATATTTAGGTAAGGCGGGTCTTCTCTGTTACTGAGTACCGCCAAAGGTCTCGGTCCAGTGACATTGTCTTGGAGAGGTGTAAGTGTGTGAGGTCGGAGTTTATCAGCTCGTCCCAGGTTTTTCTAGGTCTGCCTATTCCGTGGCTACCGTCTATCTTTATTGCCCTGCACTTTGTTATACAGCTATCGACTTTCATGCGCATCACATGTCCATACCAACGTAGCCTTCTCTCGAGTAAACAACATCTGATCCCTCTTATCTCTAATTTTTTCCTTAGTTCGTTTATGCTTTGCCGTTCACGTATATTACTGTTACACATCCAGCGGAGCATGCAAGCTTCGTTCCTCTCTAGTCTGCGTATATCCTCTGCACACAATGCCCAGGTCTCTCATGCAACATTGCTGTTCGTATGCAGGCATCGTACAACCTGCCTTTCATTTTTAGGGAGAACCCTTTAGCAGCTAATAGTGGTATAAGCTCTCTGAACTTTTTCCAACCAGTTCTGACTCTAGCTACTGTACTTTCAGAGCACCCTCCCCCACTGCTGATTTTATCGCCCAGGTAACGGAAGCTGTCCACTATTTCTATAGAACCCTCTGCGCAATTGAAAGAGCTAGTATTTTGTGGGCACTTGCTGCTACTTATTGCACCAGAACACCGGCCACATGTAAAATCTATGTTCTTAGTTAGCTTACCTGTGATCCCACTACATCTTTTATGCACCCATACTTTGCATTTAGGACATAAAATGGAGTTTCTACCTACGCCTTTCCTACACACCGAGCACGACCATTTCCCAGAAGGGACCGCTGCCTTGTTTTCTTTCCTAGAAACTAGAACTTTAGTCTTAGCCAGGTTAATTTTAAGTCCTTTTGACTCTAGGCCGTGCTTCCATGTTTGGAATTTCTTCTCTAGCTCAGCCATTGATTCCGCTATGAGTGTCAGGTTGTCTGCATATAGGAGTTCCCATGGGCAGCCGGTCTTGAACTCCTCTGTTATAGCCTGAAGGGCAATAATAAATAGTAGGGGGATGAGAACAGAGCCCTGATGGACGCCAACTTTTACGCTAAACTCTTCACTATATTCGTTGTTAATTCTAACCTTGCTGACTGTTTCTTTATACATGGCTTGTATAGCCCTCACAAGCCATTCGTCAACACCTAGTTTTCTAAGAGCCCACCAGATAATGGAGCGGGGGACTCTGTCGAAGGCTTTCTCCAAGTCGACAAAAGCTAAGTAGAGGGGTTTACCTTTAGCTAGGTACTTCTCCTGTAGTTGTCGTACTATGAAAAGAGCGTCTGTGGTACTTTTGCCTGACACAAACCCGAACTGCATTTCATCTAGGTCAATCCTCTCCCTGATTAGTTGCGCTATTACTTTTTCCGTGACCTTCATGACCTGGTCGATTAATTTAATGCCTCTATAGTTACTCCTATCTATATACATATATATATACACATACACACACATATGCATATTTATGTATATACACATGTGAATGTCTACACACACACATATTATTCATGCAACACACGCTTCCATCTACCAAATTTCACTTACAATGTCAAACCAGATTTGGTCAACCCCCAGCTACAGCAGAAAGCCCATGCCCAAGGGATCACACAGCATGACAGAACCTAGAACCACACGTGTGTGAAGCCAATTCCTTAAGTACACAGCCATGCCTATGGAATATTTTACAGAAAACATAAAAAGGTGTTATTGTGAAGAAGATAGCTGGCATTCTAATGAAAACAAACATAAGAGAAGAACAGCCCCTTGTTTCGGATTGTTTTGTTAATGTCTTTTTCTCTCTACTCCCTTTTTATGCCCACACCCAACCCTTGTGCCTTTCGTAGCACTTGCTTAACCTTAGGGAGTACTGGATCCAATCATATCAGCATTGCCAGGGTCACTATTTTGGTGCTAATAGCAGTAATAGTAGTAGTGACAGTAGTAAGAGTGATGGAAGGAGGTGATAGTAGTAGTAGAAGTGGTAGTGGTTGGAGTAATAGCAATGGTGGTGGTTGTAGTAGTGAGAGTAGTAGTGATAGTAATGGTGGTAGTAATGATAGTAATGGTGGTAGTAATGATAGTAGTGGTGGTAATAGTGATAGTAGTGGTGGTAATAGTGATAGTAGTGGTGGTAATAGTGATAGTAGTGGTGGTAATAGTGATAGTAGTGGTGGTGGTAGTAGTGATCGTAGAAGCATCAACATCAACATGAAGGTGTTGTGGATTAATGTCTTTAATAATACAGCCTTCTCCTAAAAAAACGAACACATGCTCTCACAAACATCCACATAAACACATACATGCTCTCTCTCACATGCGTGCACACACAAATTCATGCACTCAAATGCAGGAACATGCAGGCAGATATGCACTCACACACATGTGCAGCTTACACATACACAAATTCGTGCATGCAGACATGCACACAGATATGTACTCACACAGACAAATTCATGCATGCAGATATGCGCTCACATGCACAAACATGCAGCCACAGGCAGATGTGCACTCTCACACACACATGTACATTTTACACATGCAGGCAGATATGCACTCACATGTGCAGCTTACACGTACACAAATACATCATACAGACATGCACTCACATGCAGCCTCACACACACATGCAGCCGGATATGCACTCACATGTGCAGCTTACACACACACACAAACGCGCACATATCCACACACACACACGCTGAAATAAGGTCTTATCAATGTGTTACAATTCCTTCCCAAAAATAACATTACAAAGGTAGAGCCGAAACAACCAGCAATTTGGAGGAGGGAGAAATAGGTTAAAATATTGATTTTTGTAAAAAGCATTGATTATATAGAATGTGGAATAATAGAAGTTACCCCAATAGACAGAAGTATGGCTGTGTGGTTAAGGAGTTCACTTCACAAACACAAGGTTTGGCGTTCAGTTACACAGCATGGCACTTTAAGCAAGTGTCTTTTTACTGTAGCCTCAAGTTGACCAAGGCCTTGTGAGTGGAATTTGAAATTAAGTTACAGGACATAATCAGCAGCTGTAAACACACACATACATTTCTAATATATATATATATATATATATATACGATATTAATAAATGGAAACTATATTTATAAAACCATATTTATTTCATTATACTTATTTCAGGGATACCAAATTAAAATATGGTATGCCTTCATCAGACAAAATACAATATATAAACAGTTTTATAAATAATTTTGACGTACCCTATTAAATGCAAACATTATTTTTGGAAGCTGTCTGGATAGTGAAATGTTTATATTATTTTATTAGTTATAGTGTTAAGCACAATTAGAAAAAGACGGAGAGAAAGAAAAAGAAAACCTGGAGAAATATCGGAGAGAGAGAGAAATGTATGTAGAAAAGAAAGAGATAAATAGATAGGAGGAAAATAATGGTTGCATTTAATAGGGTACGTCAAAATTATTTATAAAACTGTTTATATATTGTATTTTGTCTGATGAAGGCATACCATATTTTAATTTGGTATCCCTGAAATATGTACAATGAAATAAATATGGTTTTATAAATATAGTTTCCATTTATTAATATCGTATATCTACTCCAAAAACTTGTCGAGTGCTTTATATCAGTTATAAAATATTTACTTGTTGTATCCCAACAATTTTAAATAGAACTTTTGCATATATATATATATATATATATATATATATAGTAATAAAAAAAAGTAGTAATAATAAAAATGTGAAGACTAAAATCCAAAGAGGGCTCGATAAGGATAAATATATATCAAATATATAAGAGTTATAAGAACCCTAGAGCAAACTTAATCTGTTATTTTAATAAATATATATATATATATATATATATATAGTGGTAGAACACCAGGAGGCCATATCCATAGTAGTAGACACTCAGTCCATGGGACGAATTCGGTAGAATGAAATATATGCATCCTCAAAAATGGTTTATTAACTGTTGTGGAACTAACCTCTCTCTCTCTCTCTATATATATATATATTTTTCTCTATATATATATATGCACACACTCATAAATACATACATACACACACACACTCACATATACAAGGTATGATCAATAAGTAACAAGAAAATTTCAGGATAGTCATTATTTTCATAAGCTTACAAAGCTGTCCCCTTCAACCCCTTCAAAATAATGATCTCTCACATCAACACACTCCTACAATCACATCAACACACTCCTACAATCACATCAACACACTCCTACAATCACATCAACACACTCCTACAATCACATCAACACACTCCTACAATCACATCAACACACTCCTACAATCACATCAACACACTCCTACAATCACATCAACACACTCCTACAATCACATCAATACACTCCTACAATCCCATCAGGAAATTCACTGATTCCTCCTTCAGCTCTTGTGTCGACATGAATCTGATTTCCCTGCATGGGAACAGGAAAAAGTCACAAGGAGTCAGGTCGGGGTTGTAGGGTGGGTGTTGTACGACTCACATTCCCCTATTGGTTATACAGGTGGTCACCAGCATTGACTTGTGGCATGGGGCATTGTCCTGGTGGAACCCCTACTCACCACTGCTGCAACCTCTTCTTCATCCTCTTCCTAAACCTTTTCAGAATTTCAAGGTAATACTCATTGTCAGTTTGGCCCTCAAGAACCCATTCAATGTGAATTAGCCTCTGGGAGTTGAAGAAAGAATGACCATGGCCTGCTCTTGCAACCTGATCATCTTTGCTCTCTTGGGCCTGGAGGAGGAGATGTGCTTCCACTGAGCACTTACATTTGCTCTCAGTGTCATATGTGAATACCCAACTCATCGCAAGTCACTACTTTATTCAGGAAACCAGAATCAGCCTCTATCATATCAAGAATGTCAGCGCAACATTCCATACGAAACTGCCTCTGGTCGTAAGAAACGATCTTTGTCATGAACTTGACACAGACTTTGTGGAGCTCCAGATCTTTAATCAGAATTATTTCTATTATGTCAATACTAATACCAACGGCTTCAGATATCATCCTCACAGGAGCTCAATGATCTTGCATCATTAACCCTTGCACTTCTTCAATGATTTCCTCCTTTCATGTGCTGTTTGGTGCTCTTGATCTGCATTCATCCTCAACCTGTTCATTTCCTTCAGAAAATCATTTAAACTTGTAGAAACTTGCTTTGCACATCAATTCATCCCCCTTAGGCCTCATCTAACATTGTTTGGTTTTCTTAAGTTTAACACAAAATTGATGGCATAACATTCCATGTTTCCCTGCATTTGCCAGGTGTTGACATATCAGCAAATCACATCAAACTAGTTCCACCACATATACCGCTGTGCTCCAGTCTAGGCAGACAGGAAGTTGCCAGTTAGTCACTTTATATATTATATGTAAGTTTCTTATTGAATGATATTTAATGCCTCTTCTGAAATTTTCTCATTACTTATTGAACATACCTTGTATATACAATGGCCTTCTACAGATCCCCCTCTACCAAATTTCATTCACAAGGTTAAAGAAGATATTTGCCAAAGGTGCAACACACTGGAACTGAACCAAAACCATGTGGTTATGAAGACTCCTCAACCACATATCCATGCCTACAACCAAGACATATTTACCTAGAAACAGCTGCACATAAAGGTTATTTACTTTGAATGTTTACATACAAAACATATCATCCAGCCATCAAACCAGACTTTTAAGTAGACTAAGCAATACTTCAGCTTTTCTTTCTTATTTTTTTACCACCTTCCCTACTTAACCCTCTCCCATAACCCCCTCCCCCTTAAATTTATATTTATAGAAAGGAAATGCCACAGAGTTGACCTTGCTTCAGCCATTGACACCAATACTACACTATAGCCCTGTACTGGTTCACTGCTTCAAAACCTAGAAACAGAGTGTATTATGAATGTTTGTGACTTAGTCAGTATTCCCAGGTATGTGCATTCTTCAGCACAATGAGGAAGAAATATTGAGGCGCTCCACTTGTAACTAGTTTCAAGTCCTACTTGAAACCCATTAACACCATTATTTATGTTCTTAATGTTTTTCACAACAGCAAAACTGTTGACAAGACTGCTGTACAATTGCATTCTTCTAGAAATGTATGTTGTTATGCCTCATTTAGTACCATCAATAAATATACTTCAACGCACTAGACTTTAGTTCCTCTTTATTAACACACACACAGATATATATATATATATCATAATCATCGTTTTTATGTCCACTTTTCCACACTTGCAAGGGTTGGGCATGTGTGTGTGTGTGTGTGTGTGTGTGTATACTATCATCATAATCGTCCTTTATTGTCCATTTTCCATGGTAGTAAAGGGAGTGCTCTGTTGTTATTTTTTATGTTTAGCTCAAAGTCAGACCAATCAAGCTGATCTATGATCAAAAGGTACTCTAACTTTGATCATCCTGTAACATATACAAAAAAAGTCAGTGAGCAGTTGAAAAAATATGACATTTACAGCTCATATCTATGTAGGTTTAGCTGGCCTCATATGATGTTCCATCTCATAGGAGGTTTCTTTGGTATTTTGATGATAGGAAACCCAATCCTATTATGAAAAATAACATGAAATGAAGATTCTTACTCAAAAACAATGCACTGCATGGTCCAGGAATCAAACCTACAACCTTACAATCTATGATGAAAAAGGCATTCTAACTATGATCATCCCACCGTTTTCTTTGCAGAGATATTGTATCAAGGCATAAGGTTTGATCCGAGGGAGATTTGGGTAGTATTTCTAGCAGGTGGAGTGACTCCATAGAGGCTCCTTCATTCGCTTGTATGTAGTTTTATAATCTATGGCAGATTAAACCTGATACCAACCTTAGCAAAACCAGCTCTGGTTCTAATAAACAAAGTCACCCATTTTAAGATGTGTTCCTATTTAAATGAAAATCTTATAACAATTTTATATAAGTACCATCTGTGTAGTTACTCTCTTAGTAATGAAATAATTTTAGTAAATCACTAAGAATTCTCAATTAATTGAAAGAGTATATTTCATTAGAAATATACTCAAAAAGGGTTAATCATGTGTTATATGTAGTTAATTGTTCACTAATACTAAAGTGAGTGCAAAGTGAACTTTTTAACAACTCAGCTATGTCTGTTTAATTAATTGTTATCTAATTAGCAGTGTTAATAGGTGATTAACTTGCAGTGCTAAATACACCCCATTCCCATGGACCTTTGCCAAATTCTCAGCCATTTTCAACACAGGTGTACTATTCCATTATTTCTTCTTTGCCCACTTATTTCTAAGAGGGTCGTGGGGGCAGAGTCCTCAAACACTCCTTCCAGCAGGAGTTGTGTCAGAAGCAACTGTCTCCAACTGATCCGGCTGGATCTCCAAGCAAGACCAGCCAAGCTGGTGTCTACTCCTGAGACGTTCTAACCACATTTCCATAGTATTGGAGCTGTGACCTCTCAATTTGGAGAAGTAGGAGCTCTACCTGGAGTGATTCTCTGATCTTTGAGCTATGCACACTATCAAAATTAAGAAATATAAAGCTAAATGGAGAGATACAGAAATATTTGCCAATGGGCAGAAAGATCAGTATCTATCCATCCACAGGTGGAGTCCTTAACAGAAATGCTTAATTTTAAATGGCTCAGTCCATCTGATTAATATAGGTGTCATAAAATGTATGGTTCATTACCACATGCAGTAATTACCCATTTTTAACACAAGCACAAAGCCAGAAAGAAATTTTGTGAGTGAGAGGTAAACAGTGGATGAAATTGATTCCAGTATTTGACTGGGATTATATTTTATCGACCCTGGAAGGATGAAAAGCAAAATTAACCACAGTAGGGTTTGATCAGAGAATATAAAGTGCTGGAGCAAATACTGCAAGACATTGTTATTCAGTGTTCTAACGATTCTGCCAATGAATGGCTAAGGATCTACATAATTAATTAATGGATTTTCATAATTAATTAATGGAGTTTGCAGTGATCTGAAACCCTCTTGTAGATTTAAAGAGAGCAATAGGAAACAGTCCAACTATATATTTCAATCACCAAGATACAAAACAACTAAGTTTTACAGGATGTTATATTATGTATTTATGAAAGAGTCTGTCCCCAACACAAGTAAATATAACAACACAAAAGATTTCAGGATATACTATATTATATATTAATGAAAGATTATGTTGGGTACAACACCAGTAAATATAACAACAATAGGTAACAGGATATTATATTATCTATTAATTATAGATGATATTGTCCACAATATCAGTAAATATAACAAGAACACAAAATATTTCAGGCTATTATACACCAGTAAATATGATATATTGCCCACAACAGCAGTAAACATATACCAGTATTCTTATAGCCAACACAGAGGGAAGTATCTAAATGTTTGAGTACAAGTGCTTCAGAAAGTTGCTACACATTAGAACACAAAACATAACTAAACTATATCAGCATTAAACATGTAGTATTTAGCAATACATTATTATCACCAGTCCTGTAGTTTATAACCTCTACCTTCTATAATCTACTTAACACTATCTGCTTTTTATTTCAACAGATTATTTATTCTACTGAAAGCATGTGTCACTTGGCAGCTACTAAAATCTTTAAAGACTTCTTCAACCAAAGTTTGTTCAAATAAGCCACAGAAACTGCAGTTCAATAACCTCTCCCACCATTGTTCAAGCAAGCCACATAAACTGTAGCTCAATAACCACTCCCACCATTGTTCAAGTAAGCCACAGAAACTTAGCTCAATGCTTCCTCTCATCATTGATCAAGCAAGCTACAAAAACCACACCTCAATGCCACCCCACACAGAAACTACAATGCAATGATTCTTCCCACCACCCTCTGTACAAGTAATATATCTTTTAAGCTCTGGATTATGAAATATATTTCTGAATGGCAATGAGTAAATACTGAATTAAAACAGCAGGAAAAAAGAAAATCCATATTTTCAATTGAAATGTTTTAAGTGGAAACAGAAATTTTCTTTTAATGAACAAATTAGTTATAGACCAATACACACAGAAAAACTTTTTAAAACTTTAAAGTCAATAAGTGGCTTTATCAACAACCTCAAGATTGTAAATTAAACTTTTAAAGCAGACTTTTTAAAAATAACCATTTATTTTCAACACACCCAAAAATCAATCAATCAATACACCCCAAAATCAACCTAATTACTTCTAAAATGTGTTCACCATTAGGGCCAAAACATATTTTAATCCTACAACACACATATACTCATTCTTTCATACAATTTCTGTTGATTAAAATCCACTCACAAAGTATTTATCAACTGGAGTTACAGTAGAAAACACTTGGCCAATGTGCCTTGTAGTAAAAGTGAAATTGGAACCATGTATTAGTGAAACAAACTTCTTAACCACAGAACCATGCCTGTGTATGTCTATTACACCAAATAATAGATACACTCCCTCCAACAGGCTTCCACACAGTTTCTTTCCACTCAATTTCACTCACAAGACCAACCCTAACCCCAGCCCTGCTAAAAAATGCTGAAATCTATGCCTCTCTCAGAGCATACAAACTTAATCAAATTTCTGAACATTACTTTACCATCTTAGTAAAAGAGTACAACTATATTTTACAGTTGAATGTTTCAATAATTCATATAAATATCTCAATTGTATGAAATGTTACTAGAAGTAAATATTACATTGATAACTATAAGTTTCGGCTAGTATTAGCTAGGCCATGCTAACTTAATCGCACCACCAGATTTCATATTTAAGTCACCAACTACACAAACAACTCCAACTGTGTTAACTCCAACTACGCTAACACCACCAACTACACTAACAATACCAGTTATATCAGATATACCAGCTATACTAACAATACTAGCTATTATCTTCCATAATCATAGAGTGGAACAGTAATTATTAACTACAGTGACTGACAGTCCTCACACATTATCTGATGGTGGGGTGGACTAAATGAACAGTTAGTTCTCAAAGTGAGAGATCTTAAAGAAAGGAACACACACACACGAGACGTACAAAATAATGAAACAAATAGGATGAGGAAAAAAGGTAAAAAAAGGAGCCGGACAGTTGAACAAAGTGTGAGATTGAACAAGGTTAACAAAAGGTGAGAAACAATAAAATATGGGCAATGAAAATAATTACACCAAATCAAAAGAACAGGAAAGGATCTGACCTTTCACGTTAAACCCCTTATCAAAGAAGAATGAAACAAGAAAAGGACTGAACACGCACACACTCACACACATATATATATATATATAAGAATATATAACCTTCGTTTTTGTATTGCAAGATTACTTATATATATATATATAGCTTTGTTAAAGTTTGGTAAAGAAACCAAATATTTTACTTATACCATCCATAAAACAACAGATTAGATTATGTACAAGCATCTATAAAATTCTTAATTGGAACATAAAATTATGAAGCAAAGTTTTAATTTAAATATAAACAATATAAAATGACAGATTTTATATCAAAGAATCAAGAACAGTCTCAGATGAGTTGGTATTGAAAAGGTTAAGCCTGCCTCAAGACTAGGTCATCAGGCCAGGGCTTACCCCAGTTTCATTGATGTTAAACAACTGCAAGTACAGGACTTTCCTCAGGAGAGGATGCCTGTCTATTGCAGGTTTAACTCCCAGCAGCTGCTGGTACTCATTTTTAGTTGACTTGACTGGAGTAACTTAAAATAAAAATTCCTTGCTGCAGAACACAACAGTGAATCCACAACATAACTATAAATACAACCTACCACCGAGGCTGTGTGGCAGCCAGTGCATGGGCCCCCATTTGCTTATAATAGTGAGAGATGGAGAGGCAGTCACTATATCCCCATGATTATAATTATAAATATATATATATATATATATATATATATATATATATACACACACACATTTCCGTGATTGTGGCTGTTTATATTATGATTTTATTAATGCATATCTTTCTATTTTTCTACACGTTTCAGTACACCACTAAGCTGTGTGCTTTTATTAAAAATATGAAAACACAAAGGCCTCTAAAAATAAGTTAAAATTGAAAGTGAATGTTGGGGAGAGGCAAATACAAAAAAAACAAAATAACCTACTTTTCAAACAATACACACCAGGTTCAATTGTAATTTGTAAAATGATCACGTCATCTGATTTCTTATAATATATATTTGCTTACCTGAAAGCAAATGAAAAGAGATTTGAATTTAGTTTAACATTTTAATTAAATATTATTGAAATATTGAAAGAAAACGGACAATTTTTTATTTTTAATCAATGTTTCTGATGAAAATGGTTTAATACATTAGACTGCGGCCATGCTGGGGCATTGCCTTCAAGGGATTTGTTTTAATAGACCATGTCAACCCCAGTACATATTTTTTTTCAAATCTAGTACTTATTTTATGGATGCTTTTTACTGAACTGCAAAGTTACAGGGCATACACACACACACCAACAGGCTTCTATGGTTTACGTCTACCAAATTTCACCCACACAGTATTGGTGAAGTATAAGATACTTGACCAAGGTACCAAGCTGGGGTACTGAATCTGAAGCTATGTGGGAGTGAAGCAAACTCCTTAACACATAACCTTGCCTATGCCTCAAAGCATATGTATTAAAGCATATCTTTAATATATATATATAATGTTTAAGAGTTTGAAATCCTTTGTTGTTCATCTGAATTAATGTTTCTCAAAGTAGGCTTCATGAAAAATTCTACAATTCCATGAGGTAAGGAGTCTTAACTCTTTAGCATTTACATTGCTCTATATTTACTATTGTATTTTCTCAGTAAACACTTTATATCATAATTATCTCACATAATATCGAATCTATGAGATTTTGTTATTTATTTTGAGAAAAATACCTTAACATAAGAATGAGCAGCCAGTTATGACTGGTTTGAACAGAAAGAGGTGCAAGAATTCTGGCCGGATATGTTCGGTTTAAATGCTAAAGGGTTAATATGAGCATTTAAACCAGCCTTATTTGGTGAAAATTCTCTCACCTCTTTCTGTTTAAACCAGCTATAACTGGCCACTCATACTGACATTAAGGTATTGTTCTCAAAATAAATAACATCAAAATCTCATAGATTTGATATATTAAGTAAGATAAAGCCTTTACCACAAAAATACAATAGTATATAGAGTAAAGGGTTAATATAAATTTTTTTTTTTTTTTTCATATGAATAAATTCTCTCGACAAAACAATTTTTGTTTCATTTAATATCTTAATGTCATCAATTTGAGGTGATAGAGATTGTTCACAAAATAGAGACATGGGTTCTGTAATTCTTGAAAAATTGAATAAGGGTCCTACAAAATAGGTTTGGGGACCACAGATCTAGAGAAACAGTAAATGATTAGAAAGTCGGTGAACATGGCTCTTTTGTGAGATAGATGGAAGTGAAGAGGATGGCATGGTTAAACCAGAGCCCTGGTCAAAATACTCACAACAGAGACTTTGTTAACCCTTTAGATACCAACCCGACCAAAATCAGCTCTGGTTCTATGAAACAAAACCACTCATTTTAAAGGTTTCCAGTATAAATTTAAAATCTTCCAATGTTATATTAAGTTATCTTAGTAAAAATGTTATATTAAGTTATCTTAGTAATGAAATAAATAATAATTCTAGTAAATCTCTCAAAATTCTTCATTAATTAATTGAAATAGAGTGTATTTCATTAGAAATGCAGTCATGAAAGGGTTAAAGGTTTCCAATTTATATTAAAATCTTCCAACAAGAGCCAGAACAAATATTGTCTTATGCTCCAATATTTCCCCCTATCCACTACCCTGGATTGATAGTTTATATTATCAACCCTGAAAGGAATAAAGGTAAAGTTAACTTCTGCAGGATTTGAAGAGCCTGAACAAATATGTATAATCAAAAATTAAAAAAAAAAACATTTTGTAGTGTATTATTTTATCATGTTTTCCAAGAAACAGGAGGATTTTAATCGCTTAGATTTAGAGGTATGATTAAAATATAATTAAAGATAATTTTGGAAAAATTTATTTACTTTTTAACTGCCAAAAGTCAACATAATTCAATGTTCCAATATCCGTTGAACAGAATTAGATAATTGAGCTCAAAAAAAACAAAAAAAAAAAAACAGAAAACAATAAAAATTTTCATAATTTTACATCCATTTTCCATACTGAGAAAGGTTGGATGGGACATCATGGTCAGAGAACCACTTCTTGCTCATATCAGTTCTTTTATGAAATTATAATGGAAGATTATTAGATAAATATAAACACTTTAAAATAAATGGGTTTTAACCCTTCCATGACTGTGTGCATTACTAATAAAATACCGTCGTCTATTTTAATTAATTAATGAAGAATTTTAAGGGATATACCAAAATTTATTATTTCATTGCTAAGATAACTTAATGTAAGGTTCTTATATAACATTATGTTGGAAGGTTTGTTGACTAAAGGGTTAAAAAAAAATGACAGGCTGGTCATGACTTTAAAATCTTTGATCATGTGTCTAGTGAATGTGGGGCTGACCAAGGGCTAAATAACAGCTATAAGATAACTACCATGATACAGAATTAGGTTAAATATTTTACCAAAAGTCATATAAGACAGTAAAAAACAAAAAATAAAGATTCAGTGGCAAACTGCCAAAGATGAGAACACTAAACTTTTACTACATACTAGTAAATATGTACCAGCTGGCAGCTTGACTTGCTAGAAATAACAGCTAAATCTTCAATGAGTAAATAACATATCCCAGTTAGTATATACACCAATAAGTGTGCCTCTTTATGGTTGCTTGACTGTCTAGAAATGGTAACTAAATCTCCTGTGAACCATATTCTATCATCTTAACTCTTAGCATTTACGTCACTCTATATTTACTATTATATTTTTATGGTACAGGCTTTACTTCACATAATTATTTCAGATAATATTAAATCTATGAGATTGATATTATTTTGAGAACAATACCTTAACGTCAGTATGAGCAGCCAGTTAAAGCCGGTATGAACAAAGAGGTGAGAGAATTCTGGCCGGATATGGCCGGTTTAACCCTTTAGTATTTAAACCAGCTATATCCAGCCAGAATTCTCTCACTTCTTTCTGTTCAAACCAGCTGTAACCAGCTGCTCATACTTACATTAAAGGATTGTTCTCAAAATAAATAATATCAAAAGCTTGTAGATACAATATTATATGAGATAATTATGTGATGTAAAATGTTTTCCATGAAAATAAAATAGTAAATATAGAATAATGTAAATGCTAAAAGGTTAAATGAAGGGTACATTAACCCCTTAGCATTTAAATCAGCTGTATCTTTCTGTTCAAACTGGCCATAACCAGCTGCTCATACTGATTTTAAGGTATTGTTCTCAAAATAAATAATATCAAAATCTCGTAGCTTCGATATTATATAACAATTATGTAAGATAAAGTCTTTACCACAAAAATACAATAGGAAATATAAAGTAATGTAAATACTCAAGGGTTAAACAACGAAAGCCCCAAATACACCAACTGCCATAGATGAGACATCACTAAGCAGTTACTACATGCTGGTATTTTAAGCCCTTGCTGTACAGGTGGAATATGTAAGTTTCTCCAAACTTTAATAAAGTTGTTTATGGATATGTGCACATGCGCACGCGTGTGTGTGTAATGCACCCAGCACATTAAAGTGGTAGTGCTGGTGCCATTGTCCTCTGACCAATCTAGTAGCAGAAGGTAACACCCTGTCCAACCCATGCCTGCATGAAAAATGAATGTAAAATGATCATCATCATTTTACATGTACCTTTCTATGCTAACATAATGGGTTCTAATTTAGGCATAAGGCTAACAATTTGGAGGCAAGGAGAGTCGATTAAAATCAGCCCCAGTGTATGACTAGTACTTTATTTTATTGGCCTCATATGGATGAAAGGCAAAGTTAACCTCAGTGGGATTTGAACTCAGAATGTAAAGGGGCGTAATTATACTGCTAAGCTTGTTCGATGCTCTACCGATTCTGCCAATCCACCACCCTTTGTTGCTGATAATATTAGATGTTTATCAAAATACTTCCAAACATTTAATTAAATATACACATTTTCAAAAGTCTATAAATAAAGTAATTGAGACAAGTCAATATCAGATTTTATTTACTAAAGAGATTCATTAGTATTTCCAGATTCTACCTGGTACAACAACAGCTACAACAACATCTACAATGTTAACAACAGCAACAACTAAAGCTCTGTAATTGTCTTATCAAATGCCTGTGTACGTTAATGTTCTCTCGCTTTCACTCACTGTCACCATCTCTCTCACTCTCCCCATCTCACTATTATAAGCAAATAAGAGCCCACGTGGGGATGTTATGACCAAGAAAATCTAATTTCTACACCTCGACAAAGATATATATGTCTTTATCTTCAATTTTCTCTAAATAATGAAGCAGCAGTTATTGAACCTCTGTCAGTTCAAATGGTCAGTTATTTGACCAACAGAACAGCCTGCTCATAAAACTAGCATGCAAGTGGCTGAGCATTTCATAGATGCATGCTCCTTAAAGCACTGCTCAGAGAAATTCAGCAGGACAGAGTGTGATAATGCTGGTCCAATGAATTACATTTTTGCCAGATGAACTGACTAGAGTAATGTGAAATAGCGTCTTGCTCATGAACCCAACATGCCATTGTGAATCAAACTCACAAATTCAGAAATGTGAACTGAACACCCTAACTTCTAAGCCACACCTTTACTAAATAATGAAGCCATTGGAACATAACAGTAATTAGTAACACAAAACTTGTAGCAAATTAATGCATAATTTGATTAAATAAATGCCATATGTAAGAGTTGGGTGGAAAAAAAAGGAAAAATAAAAATACAAAAGTATTCTAATGAAGCATTAAAGTAAATGTTACACAAACTGTTGCTGTAGCCCAGACTTATGTAGATTTAGCTGACCTCCTACATGGCTGCCTCTTCTAGATTTCTCATGTGTTTTAATGATAGGGGACCCTGTCCTATCATGTTACAGATAACACATATGTAGGTTTAGTTGCGCATCTCAAAGAAGGTTTCTAGCCAATCCATTACAGCGATTAATCCCAGTTACTGCTGTTGCTGGTACTCATTTTTATTCAGCTGAATGGACCAGGGCAATGTGAAATGAAGTGTCTTGCTCAAGGACACAACATGCCACATGGTCCAAGAATAAAACACACAACTTTAACCCTTTAGCATTTACATTACTATTGTATCCTTGCAGTAAAGGCTTTATCTCACAATTATCTCGCATATCAAATCTAGGAGATTTTGATGATATTATTTTTGTAAACAATACCTTAACATTGGTAAGAACAGCCAGTTCTGACCAGTTTGAACAGAAAGAGGTGAGAGAATTCTGGCCAGATACGGCTGGTTTAAATGCTAAAGTGTTAATAATTAAGGTTGTGAGTGCAATACTTTAATCACTAGGCTATGTAGTTTTACACTACTAAAGTACTGATGATACAGATCCTGTTCATCATTTAGTGATAAAGACTTCAGTTGTTTAATTCACAAAACTTTCAGCATGAATTAAAGTGTAATGTGGTTGAGTATTCCATAACCACGTGACGCCTTAACAAAATTCTCAAGTTGAATCAGCATGCTCTAATATGTGACAAGACTCGACCTTTGAATTACAAAGTACAAATGACTGAGTATTCCACCCACAAACATGTGTCTTAGTCTTAGGTCCTCCTATGCCCTGGGGCATATTGGGCAATCAGTCTTCTCCAATTTACATGATCAGCTGCAGCATCTTGCCAAGTTTCCCAGTCCAAACCTCTGGAGATCTTTAAAGTTGGACGCCAGGTTTTCTTGGGTCTCCCTTTTTCCTGCTTGTCACCGACTGAGATCCATCTCATTGCCACAGAGGGATTCTGGTACTCGGATATGTGCAGAATGTGTCCAGCCAGTTTCAGGCATCTCTCAGCATGTGTATCCTTGATTTAATTCCTAAGCTGAATCAACATGATAAAATATGTAACAGGGCTGGACCTTTAGAATTACTGGTACAATTTATCTTTTATTATAGTATATTGATCGGTGGATTGGCAGTATCGGTAGAGGGTCAGACGCCATGCTTTGCAGCATAGAGTTATGCCCCTTTATGATCCGAGTTCAAATCCCGCCGAGGTTAACTTTGCCTTTCATCCTTACGGGGTCGATAAAATAAAGTACCAGTAATACACTGGGATAATTGCTGGCCTTGTGCCAAAAGTAGAAACAATTATAGTATATTCGAAGAGCAGTGGGTTGACAGTAGGATCCACAGAACGTCAGACATGATTTTTGTCAGAGTTACACCCCGTTACATTCTGAGTTCAAATCCCACCAAGGTTAGCTTTACCTTTCATTCTTACGGGGTCGATAAAATAAAGTACCAGTAATGCACTGGGGGGGGGGGGGGGGGGTCGATATAATTGACTTTCTCCTCCCGCAAAATTATTGGCCTTGTGAATCAGAAACCATTATAGTATATTTGATTAACAATCTCACATATGTGTGTGCCCTTAATCTAATTCCAAAGCTGAATCAGTTTAATGCAATGTCACAAGCCCAGACCAATGAATTACTGGTATCATTCATCCAGTGGGCTTCTGCACAGTTTCCATCTACATACTTTCACTCGCAAGGCTTAGGTCAACCAGAGGCAAGACACTTGCCCAAAATGCCATATAATGTGATCGGACTTAAGATTTCATGATTCTGAAGCAAACTTCTTAAGCATTCCACCCCTAAAGTATTAAATAAATAAAATTTACAGCTCGCACTTATGTAGGTTTAGCTGGCCTCTCATAAGCTTTTTGATGCCTTAATGATAGGGCCTCCATTCTTATGAAATGAAACGTTTTGTGAAATGAAGTGTCTTTCTCAAAAACATAACTTGATGCCTGGTCTAGGAATCAAACTCATGATCTTATGATCACAAGTCCAGTACCCTAACCACTAGGCTATGAGCCTTCACTTTCAAAGTATTAATTAGTTGCTAAAGTATCTGACCTACTACTTGAAGAAATCATCTAAATACTGGTCTGGTTTTTAAATGGCTTAATTTGACCAATCTAATTACAAGGTCACCTGCACTGATAGATCCTGTAATTAAAAAACACACAAACACAATGCTAAGATATGCACAAAATGGAAATACAAAGAATATTCTCCAAAATTCTTCATATCATCAACATGTAATTCCCAAATTAGATTGCATCAATATATTTTTTTTCATTTTAACTAGTACATAACTCATTGTTTTATAAACAGGGTTTCTTTACTAAACTTTAGCACAGCTGTGTTTTGGGATTATATTTATCACACCTGCTTTCCATTCTGGTATGGGTTGGACAGATTCTTATGGTCTTAATTTCCATTTTCAGCACGACTTCTACAGCTGGATGCCTTTCCTAACACCCACCCCTGTACAGGGTGTACTGGAAACATTTTGATATGGTGTGTAGCTAAGTGGTTAGGCTGTGACTCATAATCATAAGGTTATAGGTTTGATTCCTGGGATAGGAGGTACAGTGTCCTTAAACAAGACACTTCTTTTCATGTTGCTCCAGTTCATTCAACTGAAAAAAAAATGCATCTGAACTTGGGATAAGCCCACGGAGCAGACTTTTCATAATAGAATTAGGGCTTCTATCATTAAAACACCCCAAAAAACTGAGGTTTCAACTTCTTAGAAGGCCAGCTGAACCTACATAGCTCTGAGCTGTAATAACAAAATGATTGTACTGGGACCCCCGTTATTAAAAAGCCCAAGAGACTTCCTTTGAGATACAATTTCATATGAGGCCAGCTAAACCTTCACAGGTGTGAGCTGCGACAACAGCATAGTGTACCAGTGACTAGTTATTGACTAAAGGATAAATAACTTTTTACTTCTATCTAATGTAGTGGATATACGTAAACTGCTTAGAAAAAAAACTTATTTAATTCACAAGAGAAAACCTTAAGTATATATTTAGATCAGATAAACCCAGTTTCCTGAACAGAAAAGAGTGGAAATATGTCTTCAACAAAACATTGTATTTACTAATCTAACCTAATAATAATACATGCTGATTCACATGGGTGGAACAAACTATTTATAATCTCACAGAATTCTTTATATTATATCTATCAGAAGCAATTGGTAGTCATCTAGTACATGTTCTTTGTCTATTCTTATATAGTATTACCATAATACTATTTTTTAAATATACCATTCAATAGTGTTATGAAATAGTACCAATTGGGAAGAATTCCTTTCAGAAATAAATGTCTTCACTTCTTTCTCTACTTTGATATATTTTCTAACATTTCTCTGGTTTGTGTCAATCAACCAGCCCCAACAGAAGAACAAGATTATGTCTAAACAAAGAATGGAGAAACAGTAATTTATTTATTTAACCCTTTCATGACCGCATTTCTAATGAAATATACTTTATTTTAATTAATTAATGAAGAATTTTGAGGGATTTACTAAAAATTATTAACCATCTCATTCCTAAAATAGTAACTTAATGTAAGGTTCTTATATAAAATTATGTTGAAAGATTTTTATTTAAATTGGAAACCTTTTTAATGGGTGATTTTATTTCATAGAACCGGAGTCAGTTTTGGCCAGTTTGGTAACTAAAGGGTTAAAAGAATGACTTTTGATTGGCCAGTTGTTCAATCAACTAGTCTACCTTCTCAGTGAATTAGCATGAAAAGTGGTAGAGTATTCCACAGTTACACATATACTTTACCCTTTAATGACCATATGTCTAATGAAATACATTATTTCAATTAATGATTTTACAAAAATTATCAATTATTTTATTACTAAATATCCCTCCTTTCATCCACCTCCCACGTCCTAACACTCCGGCACCTCACACACACCTCTAGATCTAACCCCCAATCCCAACACACTTCTCCCCACCCACACTATAAGGTGGCTGTGTAGGCATCACAACAAAAAGCGTCTAGCCCACACTGTAAAGTGGTTGTGTAGGTATCACAAAAAGCACCCAGCACACACTGTAAATGTCGTTGGCATTAGGAAAGGCATTCAGCTTTTGTAACCAAGACAAAATCAGTTCTGTATAAACAAGGTACAGTTATCCAACCTGGCTTGTCTAGCAACAGGACAACTCGTCTAAACCATGCTAGCATGGAAAAATGGACGTTAAACAATGATGATATGATGGTGAGAATGACTTCACGTATGGTTCTTATACAATTTAACCCTTTCATTTCCATATTTTTAATGAAAGACATTACCTATGGCATTCAACCAACAACATAATCATCCTCATAAACACCTTAAAGTTTTGTATCATAAAACAGGGGCAACTTCAGGCAGTTTACTATCGAAGGAGTTAAGAGCAAACAATTATTTTGTTTGTTTTAATTCATTCTAGTTTTCACTATAGTATTTTTAACATATTTTTCTGGCTTTCTCAGAACAGTTCAAACCATATATTTCACAATGCTGGATACAAACTATACTGCATTACTGTGTGTTGGACACCATGCTTTTCGTCACAGAGTTATGGCCCTTTACGTTCTGGCTTCAAATCCTACGGTTAGCTTTGCCTTTCATCCTTATGGGGGTCGATAAAGTAAAGTACCAGTCATGGACTGGGGTTGAAAAATTGGTGGCCTTGTTCCTAAAGTAGAAACCATTATTTTTAGTAATACAATACAGACAACTCTTTTTAAGTGTCTAAAAGGGCTGCTGGCACCAGAGCAGATATCCAGTTGTAAAAGGACTGATGAATATAAAGCCTGTTATGGGGTCTTCAAGCCAAACTCCTAACAACACAACACTGGTAATGATCTCAATAAACTAATAATCACTGCTGATGGTGATAATGATCTTGGTAAACCAATAGGCACACTAACAAATCTTCCGTTTTGACAAGTTAACAGCAGGAATGAGTATTATTAGGTAGTCAGACTAGAGTCACTATAATTATCACCAGAAGGGGAGAGAAAACAATTCTAAAAAAACAATTTGCTTCAGTGACATCAACATTCAATAAAATGAGGTCTCTCTCTATCTAAAAACAACATACCCTACTGACAAATAATTAACAGCACAATTCTGCACCTAAAACATTTATTTTATTTATTTTACACAAAAGACGATATTTATACACTTTACTCTTCCTTACAGCTAATATTTTAAAGAGTATATTTATCTAAAGTTCCTTCTATCGTAATTTTATGTAAGAACATCTATGTTCCAGTCACCAACTTAATGATAAATTTATATTACTAAATCTCTCCAAAGGTTTGATTATTCCTAATATTATTTGAAAATTATAAACAGTCTTTCTTTAGAAATATAATAAAAGGGTTAAATTTAAACAAACCCCTAGATTTAACAATTAATAACTACTTACACAGAGACAGTAAATAAATGATAAGAATTGAATAAACCTAAATTGACACACTAGAAGGAAATAAAATAATAGGGGTCTATAAAAACAGGGTTTACTGGGAGCAGAAGTTTTTAAAGAGGACAAATGTAAATAGAATATTCACAGCAGGAGTTAAAGAAATATAGCCAGTTCTCATGTAAACAGGTTCAACAAACCTGGTCTGTCTTGTAAAGCTAATAGGCCTATTTGTAAAGCAAATTGGTTAGTAAACAAACTTCTCACTTAAAGACCAAGTATTTGTGTTCAGATAAATGGTGCTAAATCGAAACCATTCAATGTGGGAGACAGACTTTGGCAAGAGTGTGTATTGTCACCACCCCTGTTTATCATCTTCATGAACAAGATTGATATGTGCAGCCAGGTTGGAAGTGGTATGACGACTGGTGGGTATAACATCAGTCAGCTGGAAATTACAGACGACATGAACTTGATAGGTGCCTAGTGCTGCATGCCTGGAATAAAAAAAATCAGTGCTGCGCAGTGCAATCTACATGTGAACGGAATTCCACTAAAGCAGATGGAGAAATTCAAGTATCTCGGGGCCATGTTAATGAGTGCTGGCAGGTAGGAGGATGAATTAAGGAGCTGGTGCAGGAAAACATTGCTGGACAGATTTTACAGGTAAAACCAACCGACAGGAGACCCAGGGGTAAACCCCAAGCAAGACGGTTGGATAAGATCCAGTGGCTTGTCTGGTCTCCCTTGTGGATCCAGCTGGATCAGTTAGAGAGTTGCTTCTGACAGGACCCGCTTGAAGGAGTGTTTGAGGGTCTTGTCCCCACGACCCTCTCAGGAATAAGAAGGCAAAGAAGAGAAGTAACTTATTGTAAGGTTCTTATATAACATTATGTTAGAAGATATTAATTTAAATTGAGTTGGTCATAAAGTGAGGTATAGCTGTATTTGAAACAGAAGCAAAACAATTCATATTTAGCTCTAGAGAGATGCTAACTAAACAGACCTTCAATCAAAAGCATTCCATTCATAACCATCCTGACAACAGATGTTAAATGATCAGGATGATGATACTGTCCAATGTACACCTTTGATGATATATCTTGCAAGTCAAGTGATACGTAGAGGTTTTCTTATCCTAGATGTAAGATTCACAAGTTTAGAAAAGGCACCGAGTTGTATGAGGTAAGTGAAAGGGTTGGTGCCAGAAATGGCATTCGGCTGCAAAGCATTGCTTCAAAATAAATCTCATGATGAGTATGAAGCCTTTCATGGGGCCTGAAAAACTAACCCTGGGTTTAGCAAGGAAAAATGGCCTTAAAATGCTACCTGCAACTTGCTTCATATGGTATGCTTAGAGTGACTTTAATAGTGGAAACTATCATCTTCACTGTCACAGATAGCCAATCATTGGGACGCCACACTAAATGTGCTGGCAACTAGCAATCACCATTGATCTGTCCTTTGACACATACAAAAGGGTCGAAGTGTTGAGAACTGTCTGGTTGTTGATGTTGGACTAACTTTGACCGTCACCAATCACCACTGATGAATGTTCACTATCATACAAAGAAGGGTCACCATGTTGATGAGACATGCCCAGTGGATGTCAGACCAGGATTTTTTTTACCCTCCTCAAAGTAGATCCTGGAGAATGGTTTCGGATAGGGAGTCAATACTAGTAATGGGATAGATGTCAAGACCAGGCAAGCTTTTGTATTTTCACTGAAGCAAGCATGGATCCTGCCTACATATTTGGTGACTTTGCCTACATGGGAGAACTGTCAGACAGTAAAAATGGTAAAACTTTAAGAGAGAATGTACTGCACTAGAGTTAAGGAAGGAAGTTGTAATAACACATACTTTTAATGATGTCAATTTCAGCTACACCACTATTATATTCCAAGTTAATAGGAATAATATGGTTGGTGGAGGGGAAGGTTTAGTTAGCAGCAGTAAATGTCTTAAAAACTAAAATATTAATAATAATAATTCAAGGACTACTAGCAAGTGTCTCCATTATATTGTCATCAAACAACACTTTAGCAATGACTAATATCAGTAATTCAGTAGCTCCAGTGATGAATGGTGCCAAAATAAACTTCTTTTAATGCAATCTACTTAGGAATTAAAAACAGTAAGCTTCCACAACAAAATACTATTCACTTTACATAGAAATAAAACTAGTATGTGTTTCATATAGTGTTGGATACAGATGATTAAAATAACTAGTTTTATTCACACACACACACATATATATATATATGTATATATGTATATATGTGTATATATATATATATATATTGAATTACCATGGGGTAGATGACAAGAAAAATGGATGGATGCTTTTGTTCATTTGTCCTCTATTTCTCTACGTGCAACTGTATATAATCTATATAATATATATATATATCATTGTTTTTAAAAATAGCAGACTTAATGATATATATATATATATAATTTCCATTGTCCTTGTTATTTTAACAATTATTTTCTAAGCTAATATGAGTTTACAATGAACAGTCATCTTAGTTCTAAAAACTCATGTGATTGCTTTCAAAGACCAAATTGGTGAAGACAAAGCTTTAATAAACACCCATCTGTAAATTTAACTCTTTGTTAAGCTGATTGCCAATCCTTAAATATTTAGACCTAAAATACATTCATTGTAGCTACAAATGCAGTTTATCAATTATAATACTTGCTGGAAAAAATAAACAAATGTAAACACGATTTTGTTATCTTCAGAGAAAAACATATATTGTTTTTATGTGGGTTTTTCTCATCAAAAGACAAGTGACACTTCACTTCCACATCCAAAGAGAATCGATAGCCAGTTGGCATTTATGTCAGATACAAGCCAGAACTAACTGAGAATGGCAAATCTATTTTGCATAACATGCTCAGATTTTATGGGCAAAACCAACTGGCAAGAGACCCACCGGGTAGACGCTGAGCAAGATGGTTGGATAACATTCATGAGCTTGGCAGGTAACGCTTGGGGATCCAGCTGGATCAGTTTGAGACAGTTGCTTCTGACAGGACCCATTGAAGGAGTGTTTGAGGGCTCTGCACCCATGACACTCTTAGGAATAAATGGGCGAAGAAGATGCTCTATCCCCCATCATCCTCAGCAATTCATTGTCATTCTCAGTGATACTCCATTCATCCACCAGATCATTCTCATTTTCATTCTTTCCATTCATTACCCTTGTTTCACTCCCATAAATCATGGATGGCATTTCTCACATATCTTTCCCTTCTAATTGACAATATAGGTAGAGTGTCGGATAACATGCTTCGCAACATCGAGTACCATTTTACAGGGTGTATAAGGTTAATTTTATTGTAAAACTAGCAGAAACACTTTATAATGTGTACTGGATGCAAATTATCATAACATCAGCACAAAAATTTCAGAGTGTACTAGGTGCATTTTAATGTGCCAGCACTGCCATTTTACAGTGTACAGAGCACATTTTATGTACTGAGTTCAAATCCTACTGAGGTTAGCTTTGCCTTTCATCCTTATAGGGTCGATAAAATAAAGTAACAGTTATGCAGTCGGGTCAATTTAAACGACTTTTCCCTTCCCTTCAAATTACTGGCCTTGTGCCAAATGTAGAAATAATTATTTCTAGTCTTTTCTATTGCTAAATCATGGCACTTCTCACAAGCAGCACATACATTTCCCTTCAGTTTCAGCACACTACTCAGTTTGCAGAACTTTCATGCAGGGTTCGATTTAGACCTTGAGGGACCCAGGACACTTCAAGTTTGGGTGGCCCCTCATACACAAAATATTAATATTACAATACACAACAAACCTCTCCAAAGTTAGCTCAGCGCAAGTAATTGGAATTGAAAAGTTATACATACAGGTATTAAATTAAACAATTCTAACCTTCCTAAAACTAAAAAGCCTAGCTGAGAGCACAAATAAATTGCTATGGCTCTGCTTCCATGCACATCTCAGTATCGCTACATTTGACCTTCACCAGTAAATTACCCCAATATTAATCTCCAGCTGTTTGTCATTGTTCCCACATGTCACATGTTGTCTAAAACATTTAAAAGCCACTAAGGTTATTAATTATGTCAGTTATTGGTGTCAACTTAGGCTTGGAATTTATAGGTATTGATAGAAAAACAAAAATTCCTGTTTCAAACACACACACACAAACACATGCCAAAACACACCTCTCATACAATTAAAACATGCACACACAAAATTACACACACACCAAAACACCTACCCACATCAAAATTCCTGTACAAAAGTTATATCACTTTTTATCAATATAAAAACATTTTTTAAACACTAAAGTTCATTCATCATCATCATCAGCAGCATTTTACATCCCTTTTCTGTGTTAGCAAGGGTTGGAGGAGTCATGATGGTTTGAGATAAGACAGTCAGATGATCACATCTCACTCAAACATCTGATATTTATGCGTGGATTCTATGGCTGGATACCCTTCCTTACACCAATCACTTTACAGTATGTACAGGGTACATATCATGGCACCAGCACTACTATTATACAGTGTACGCTGGGTGCTTTTCCTCATGATTTGCTCCTGTATAGTGGGCATGAAAGGAATTTGCCCACTATACAGGAGCAAATCATGGAATAGCTTAGATAGGGCTAGACATAAGATAGGGAAGGCCACATCATGGTACGACAACCAGAGATATCAGAGTGTCATGTTTGTGGACGCCACCCCTGGAGGGAAATTAGCTAACCAGTGTAGAAAGGCCCTGAGAAAGACCCACTTAAAAATAAAGGTGGTAGAAAAGCCAGGAACCACCATAAAATCCCTGATCAGCAAAACCTACCCTTTTAAGAAAACCCACTGTACCAATAGGAAGTGTATCATATGTAAGGTGAACCCCCGGATAAACTGTAAAACTAGAAACGTAGTCTATAGCATAAGATGTACAGAGGGTACTTGCAGAAACATGACAACAACATACATAGGTGAGACAGCTCGTAGCATAGGTGAAAGGATAGACCAACACTGGGGGGAACTAAAAGGACGAAAAAACGGGTCAGTACTATACGAACATGCTAGACAACATCATGACGGTAACATAGACAACATAG
>OZ024746.1:92882124-92894624 GCA_964016885.1 Eledone cirrhosa | reverse complement strand
TCCGATACATCCTGAATATCTGAGGCTGCAGGTAGCGGCTTGATATTCATTTCAACAAACTTTCCAGTTAAATAACATCAATGACAGACTCTTAGAACAATAATAATAATAATAATAATAATAATGTATGTGTGCGCGGTAGACCCATGAAATAATACCATAAAAATAACAACACAGAGACAAAATACAAGTTTCAAAATCAAAGGAATAGAAATATGGCAGGACTTCATAATTTTAGGCTTAGCACCTTTATTAGACAATCATAAAAATGGGAAAACAACAAAAGTTGTAAACATGAGGATCTTACTTTGGTACCATACATATATGTGTACATGTGCATAGGATGTGAAGGTGTGGCTTTATGGTTAAGATTTTTGGCTTACAATCATAAGGTTATGAATTCAATTCCACAGCATGTGTTTTTGAGCAAGATACTATCTCACACAGCTCCAGTTCATTCAGTTATACCTGGAATTCAAAGGGCCAGCCTTGTCCCACCGAATGCTAGCGTAGAATAAGGACGTTAAACTATGATGATGAATACATATAGATGGGGAATGTACAGCCACTTGCTCACTAATTTCATGAGCAAGCCATACCACACACACACAAGTTTTACATGTTGACTTATGAGCCTGTAGTGTGGTGTGCTGTTAATACTGGCACATGTAAACAGAAGGTACTGAAGGATGGCCTATGAACCTGTACAGTTAATACTATGAGTCTGTAGTGTAGAGTTAATACTATGAGATTGTAGTGTAGAGTTAATACTGTGAGATTGTAGTGTAGAGTTAATACTGTGAGATTGTAGTGTAGAGTTAATACTATGAGATTGTAGTGTAGAGTTAATACTATGAGATTGTAGTGTAGAGTTAATACTATGAGATTGTAGTGTAGAGTTAATACTACGAGATTGTAGTGTAGCGTTAATACTATGAGTCTGTAGTGTAGAGTAGAGTTAATACTGTAGTGTAGAGTTAATACTATGAGACTGTAGTATAGAGTTAATACTATGAGATTGTAGTATAGAGTTAATACTGTAGTGTAGAGTTAATGCTATGAGACTGTAGTGTAGAGTTAATACTATGAGACTGTAGTGTAGAGTTAATACTATGAGATTGTAGTATAGAGTTAATACTGTAGTATAGAGTTAATACTATGAGACTGTAGTGTAGAGTTAATACTATGAGACTGTAGTGTAGAGTTAATACTATGAGACTAGTGTAGAGTTAATACTATGAGACTGTAGTGTAGAGTTAATACTATGAGACTGTAGTGTAGAGTTAATACTATGAGATTGTAGTATAGAGTTAATACTATGAGATTGTAGTGTAGAGTTAATACTATGAGACTGTAGTATAGAGTTAATACTATGAGATTGTAGTGTAGAGTTAATACTATGAGACTGTAGTATAGAGTTAATACTATGAAACTAGTGTAGAGTTAATACTATGAGACTGTAGTGTAGAGTTAATACTATGAGATTGTAGTATAGAGTTAATACTATGAGATTGTAGTGTAGAGTTAATACTATGAGACTGTAGTATAGAGTTAATACTATGAGATTGTAGTGTAGAGTTAATACTATGAGACTGTAGTATAGAGTTAATACTATGAAACTAGTGTAGAGTTAATACTATGAGACTGTAGTGTAGAGTTAATACTATGATTGTAGAGTACAGTTAATACTATGAAACTGTAGTGTAGAGTTAATACTATGAGACTGTAGTGTAGAGTTAATACTATGAAACTAGTGTAGAGTTAATACTATGAGACTGTAGAGTACAGTTAATACTATGATTGTAGAGTACAGTTAATACCATGAGACTGTAGTGTACAGTTAATACCATGAGTCTGTAGTGTACAGTTAATACCATGAGTCTGTAGTGTACAGTTAATACCATGAGTCTGTAGTGTACAGTTAATACCATGAGTGTGTAGTGTAATGCAGAGCTAATACTAAGTTCCAGTTATGTAATAATAGTGTACATGTATGTAAAAAATATTAAATGATGACCTATGTGACTAGTATAGGGAAAAATACTACAAAGTTGTAGTGAAGAGTACAATATATCATGTCTAAGTTTTATAACAAGACTTCAGTTGTTAGATACAATGGATGTGTGACTCAAGAGAAACCAGTTAGATTCTGAATAACAAGTCAAACAGGCTAAAGGAAATGTCATAACTCAGTAATTGGCTAACACACACACTGACACAAACCAACATACACACACAAACGAACAAACACAACAATACACGTGTGTGTTCATAAAGAACAAATTTTCTTTCAAATATTATATAACTGTGTTCAAGTCTGATCTCTTAACTCCATATTTCTAATAATTTTGAAAATAATCAATTTAGAGAGATCTAGTAACATAACTATCTCATTAATCTGGTGCTTGGAACAAAGATTCTGACACAAAATTATTATGTAACATCTTTAGATAAATATAAATACTGTAAAACAAATAATTTGGAAATCAAAGACCCAGAGTATATTTCCTCATTAACTTTGTACGCTTAGATTGGAACAGTTGTGTTCCTAAATTGATTAATCTAACATTTCAAAATGTTCACACCCCCAACTTCAGAATGAGAACAATTGTAGCATTGGTGTGTTGTTTACATGCATTGCAGTGGTTTGAAAAAGATCATGGTAATATTAGTAAAATCTTTAACATTGGATTTTTAAACATTGTGATTCTTTTGTTCTTTCTTACATCCTAAATATTGCTGTAAAAATGGGTGTCATTACATCCACAGCTGAATGGAATAAAATTCTGAAATGCCATGAATTATCAGTAAACTTTATATATTTTTCAGCCTGTGGCATTTGAGATGTCTAGAGGTAGCTGAGCCACTTGCAACAGTATTTTTATTGTTGATAGCAGCTTGCCTTACTGAAGCATCAAGTGATATGTATGAGGGTGCTTTACTATTCTTTGCCTTAGCCTCATTATTACCCAGCTTAACTGAAGTATCAGCTGATATTTGCAAGGATACTTGGCTGATACAGTGCCTTAGCTATGCAATCAACCAGCCTTACTGAAATATGAAGTGATGCTTCTAACAATATCTGACTATTCCAGTACCTTAGTCATGCTATCACTAGTAACATTGCCGTGTCCTCAAAAATGTTTACAGGAAAACACCAGCATCCCTTGTTATAGTGTGTATTTTAATATCTATGTATCTTTTGGCAAAGTTTTAAACAAAATATAGAAAAGAAAAGCAACAAACATTTCATTTATATACCCTTCTTCTTCGCCCACTTATTCTTGAGTGAGCCCTCAAACACTCCTTCCAGAAGCAACCATCTCCAACTGATCTGGCTGGATCCCCAAGTGAGACTAACCAAGCTCATGGATGTTATCCAATCATCTTGCTCGGAGTCTACCCCTGGGGCACCCTGCTGGTTGATTTTGCTCATAAAATCTGTCCAGTGATTCTTCCCTGAGACTTTCTAACCACATGCCCATAGTATCGGAGCTGTGATCACTCAATTCAGAGAAGTAGTGGCTCTACTTGGAGTAACTCTCCCAATCTCCGAGCTATAAACTCCAAAGAGCCTTCGGAGGAACCCCATTTCAGCCACTTGTATTCGAGATCATATTTATGTACCCAACGTGCTCAAATATTTTATAGTTAAACCTGCATTGTAGCAGCTTACTATAAGCTAATATACTTTCAAAATAAGAATAAAAACTTTTAGGAAATATTTATTTTTTAATTTAAAAAATACTTGACTGACTACCACACTATTACTACCACAACTACCATTACCTCAAACACCACACCTCACTGCTACCACCACCATCAATGTTATTACTGTTACTACAACCACCACCACTATTATTACTGTTACTACTACCACCGCCACTACCACTACTACATAGAACTTCCTTTGCTGAATAACTATCCCAATAGAGATTTTCCACAAGAATGAACAACAAAAATATATGGAGGAGGAAACCTCAACTTAGGATCAAAACATTTTTTGATAATCAAAATGGCTGAAATATGCAGGAAATATAATATTAAATATATTTCAATGAATTTATAATTCATCTATAATGCTCTGTTATAGTTTTAAATAAAATATATATATTTCAGTAAATTTATAAGTCATCCATAACACTTCATTGGAAGAGTCTTAATTCTTAATATCCTGTATTCCATGAAGCCACATTAGTAAGACATTCTTGTAAAGTACAAAACAGCCCTATGACTACATCACATTTTTTACTCTAATACTGCAAATTTTCACAATGGTCTGTCCACTAGTAAAGAAACTATACACTAGTGAATTAAATACCATGTCACTGTATTTTCTGCAAAATCATTAAAGGTTATATATATTTCAATGAATTTATATTTGTGATAGTTTTAAATTTTATAACAACATTGCTTCAAACAAATCTGCCTCATTTCAACAGAGTTATTAGGGAGTTGTATTAAATGCTTTGCTATTTTTCTGGCTCATTGGGCTCCAAGTTAGAATCCTGCTATGGTTAACTTTGTCTTTTATCTATTCAAGATCGATAACGTTGTGGATTTGGGAAATGATTAGAGTCAGACAGGATTCTTTGCAATATATGATCTGGTTCTGTGTGTTCTGAGTCTAACCCTTTAGCATTTACATTACTCTATATATACTATTGTATTTTCGTGGTAAATGCTTTACCTCACATAATTATCTCACATAATATCAAATCTATGAGATTTTGATATTATTTATTTTGAGAACAATACCCTAACATCAGTATGAGTGGCCGGTTACAGCCAGTTTGAATAGAAAGAGGTGAGAGAATTCTGGCTGGATACAGCTGGTTTAAATGTTAAAGGGTTTCTGCTGGAAATTGCAATGAGTTGATTGTATTAGCAATGGGAAAACATTGTTTCCCTGAACTGATCTAATATTCAGCTCCTTTGTTTGTTTGTTTTAAATGTTTTCTGCATTTTAAAAATTTCAAGCCTAATTCTTTTGTCTATTGTTATGTTAATAACCTGCCACTATTACCACTACCACTTCTCTCACCTGGTGTCTTTCAATCATTTCCTCTCTTCCTCAAACACTTGGTCAACATTGTACTATTTTCTATTCTGTATTGAGTACTTTTCCTTGTGGTTGAAAATTCACACACACACAGAGAGAGAGAAGAGAAGAGAGCAGAGAGAAGAGAGAAGAGAGAAGAGAGAAGAAAGAGAGTGAGAGAGAATGATAATTGGCTAATTGGCCAGGATTAATAAATTTAAATATACAAATGATAAATAAAACTGATTATAAAGCAATGACAAACTGTTGTTTCATTGTTATAAAGAAGTTATGGGAAATGAAATCCCAACAGTTTTATTTATCATCAAAACTAAGAGAAGCAAGTAAGTTCCACAATAGGCTGCACTTGAAATATTTTCTCATTAATTCACCCTTTTCATACCAAACCAACTGAAAGTACCCATGTTTCTACATCACAAAACAGTTTGTTTTAAAGTGTTTATATTGATAGTTATCTAAATACCTTCCATCATAATTCTATTTAAAATGTTTTGTTAAATTAGGTTCCAAACACCCAAACCCTTTTGATACCAAACTGCCTGACACTGCCTCTGGTTCTTCGGGAGAGGGGAGGGGGTTTGGTTTTAAAGTGTTTATAGCTATATAAAAATCTTCCATCATATATCTATATAAGAGCCTTTGTAAAGTTGTGTTCTAAACAAGACAATAATGAGAAAGTTATATTACTAGTGTTTCAAACTCTTTATTCAAAAAATTATTAAAGAATGATAGGCAGCGAACGTGTTAATGAGCCCAAAGTTTGTAACCATTTGTAAAGACAAATCCATTAATGAAGTTGAAAGATAGTGAGAGGAGGTGGGGAACAATAACAACACTAACATTGAAAGAGAGAGCTATACATGTTTTGTGTTTTCTGGCCATTTTTCCTGCTAAAGCAATAGGTCTCATGACAGGTTTCATACTCCTTTTTTAAGCAATGTTTTACAAATGGATGCCTTTCCTGATGCCAACCCTTTTAGTTGCCTATTACATTATGCAAGGATTTGGTGTACCGATTCTAAACCAGATGCACATAGCTCTTAATATATATTAGAAGCATCTCTACAGGTTTTCAATTTTAGACAAAGTGGGACACACCAATAAAATAGCAGTGAAATCAATTTACTGAATTTGTATTTGAATAGTTGAAGTGGCATTTCCTAAAAGATATGTCAGAAGAGTGATACATCAAGGTAGATAATAAACAAAATGGCTACTGAATTAAAAGATAAAGTAAATTTTCAGTGTAGACAAAGAGAAGATAGAGAGGGCAGGAATCATTGATAATTATCTAACCAATGGATTGATGGATTAATTATAGTATAAAGACATGCCAGAAGAGTGATACACCAAGATAGATAATAAACAAAATGGCTACTGAATTAAAAGAGAGAGTAAATTTTCAGTGTAGACGAAGAGAAGAGTGAGAAGGCAAGAATCATTGACTAACCAATGGACTCATGGATTAATTACCTGATTAATAAAACTAGATTAATTACCTGATTAATATAACTAAAGTGCAAACTCAACCAGTGTGTAATTTTAACTGGCAACAATGTATAACAATTTTTCAACACAGTTTCACATAAAAAAATCATTGCAAAACAAATACAGAAGCAATGGTTTCTAAGCATTTAACTGAAAACTAAAAAACAGTTCCTATAAGCAGTTTTAATGTTATATAATTTGTTTTAAATCCAAGAAACAAACGACATTGTAAAGAGTTAAGGATATAATATCTCTTAATCTATTATGTATGGATTTAAATGGTAAATAAATCAACATTGAAAATAGATAAGAGGCAAGTGTTTTAGAGTTATTTTCTCTGTCAAAGCAGGGATTAACCCTGCAGGGAGGCAGGGTTCCATCACAAATTCTCCATTTTGCCATTATTTGCATTACCCCTCACCAACTTTCTTATCCTCCTTCATCTTTAGCTATGTCTTTCTTAATCTTCCCCTTCCTTCCACCTTTGTTTCCATCCCATAAATCATGGCACTTCTCACATGCAGCATTTTCTCTATTTTTCAATCAACATTGAAAATAGAATGGAGAGAAAAATATTGAGAAAATATTTGAAGGAAAAAAATAAGTTAATATAAATTTTTCATTGTCTTTAACTAAATTTGTGGAAACAAATTGCAGTAAATTACATTTCTAAAAGAGTTAAGTACAAGATTATTAATTTTCAATTATTTTATTAACTATTTTGTTGCATCCAAATCAATGATTGTTAAAAGAAATATATAAACTTATCAAATTAAGATTTTATATATTTTAAAAAATTAATTATAAACAATGTATTTTTAATAAAACATGATATTGCTTTTTAGTGAGTCATGAAAAAAATAGATTGAGAAAACAACAGGATCAGTGTCAAAATAGTTTTACATGCATTCATGATTTTTGTATTGAATAATAATAATATTCGATTCATTTGCAAGCAAACAGCCTCATTACACTGTTTTTTAGATGACCATCGCCATCCTTTTGTTATAGCGGTGACAGAAACAATCGACCAGAAACATTGTTGATTGTTTCTCTGTGTCACTACTAGAACAAAAGGATGGCGATGGTCATCTAAAAAACAACATTATAAGGCTGTTTGCTTACAAATTATAATAACGGTTATTATTATTCAATATAAAATTTACGTATCAGCTATGTTAGAGCGAAAAACCAAATTCTAAATAGTTTTACATTATCTGAGAATTATCTGCAAGATAACTAAAGTTCTGTTGATATATTCTATTAACCAAATTTAACTATTCTATTTGATTGTTACTGGTTTCCATCAGACTATGGCTATGCTAAGGCCCTACCATAAAGGAGTTTTAGTGGATCACATTGACCCCAGTACCAATATTGTATATGTCTGAACCTATTTTATTGATCTTTTTTGTTTAAATCGCTAGGTTTTTGGACATAAACACAAATGCAGACACAAACAGAAAAATCAGACAGTGAAACGTGCATGCGTGGACACACACGCATATACACAATGAGCTTTTGCAGTTTCCATCTACCAAATTTCACTCACAAAATACTTAACTGTTGACAAAGAAACGTCAAACCAACAGTAGACATAACTGTTTGCAAGTAAATACAAATAAATAAGTGTTGATGTTCTCTAAAGAGCTTGCTCCCCACATCTCTCACTATTACAAGCAAATGGGGGCCCACGTGCTGGCTGCCCCACAACCCCAGCAGACAGAATAGAGAAAACATTTCCCTAGAGGATGGTGAGGGAGATGCGTTGAAGAGCCATTCCAGCTTGCGAGGCTCACTCTTGCAGGTAGTCAACTCCATGCCAATGGTGGCAATTAGGGAGGTGGTCCTGTGGCCGAGGACATCAGAAGTTTCCTAGAAAACACAGTTATGAAACAAACTCCTTATCCACATAGCCATTCCTGCACCAATAGAAATAGTGTTTTTCACATTGTCTGAGAATTATTTGCTCGATAACTCATATTATATTAATTTAATTTAATCATTCTATTAACGAATAAATATTCTATTAACCCCATTTAAATTGATTTTATTTAGTAAACAACAATCTAAGAACATAAAATCATAATAAATCAATAAACCAGCTAAAATCAAAGGAAAGAAAATCTGATAAAACTTATTAAATTCAGAAATAATTTAAAATTAAAATATCCAACATTACTGAGGATAACTTTGTAACCAACTTAACCTTTTTGATATTACACCATCTGAAAGTGCCCTTGGTTCTATGCTATAAAGCTGTTTATCTCAAAGTGTAAATATTTATGTAAGCATGTTTAAGTTATGTTCCAAACATCAATATAAAAATTAAGAAATTGATTGATTAAATCTCTCTAAGTATTTATTTTTTTCAAAACAATTTGAAAATCATAGGCAGTGTCTCTCAAATTTTGTAATGAATGAGTTAAATTCAAATTTATTATAATAGAAACTTGAGGATTAAATTCTTTTGAAAACAAACTTTAATTTGAATTTTATATCATCTAATATCCATTTTTCCATGCTGGCATGGGTGGGTCGGTATTTTACCAAAGCTACTAACCTCCCAGACAAGCTGGAGGAGGGAGTGGGGAGCACATCTTGTCTACATATAACAGAAAATAGAAAACATTTAGAATGAAAATCTTCAGAACAATTAAAGATATTAACTTAATAACCAACGGAAGTATACATTTACTGTAACAACAGAAAATATGACACGACTTTAAATCAACAAGTTTTCATAGAGAAATGACTAAGAGTTCTCTGCAATTGTTACCATAAGAGAAATACCAATTACTTCACGGGTGATGGAAGGTAAGAGGCTGAATTAAGAATTGCAGGAGCTGGTACAGTAATGCACCAGCTTCAGCATTCAGTAATCAGAAGAAGAGAGGTGGGTGTAAAAACCAAACTCGCTATCTTCAATTTGGTATTCGTGCCAGCCCTTACCTATCATCATGAATCTTGGGTAATGACCAAAAGACTGATCATGAATACTAGGGACTGAAATATGGTTCCTCCAAAGGGTCTTTGGAGTAACATTACTCGATGGAGTATATAACCTAGATATCAGAGAGTCACTCCAGATAGAGCCACAGTAATCTCTCTAAATTGAGAGATCACAGCTCCAATACTACGGGCATGTGGTTAGAATGTCTCAGGAAAAGATCGTTGGACAGATTTTATAGGCAAAAACCAACCAGCAGGAGACCCAGGGGTAGACCCTGAGCAAGATGGTTGGATATCATCTATGAACTTGGCTGGTCTCACTTGGGGATCCATCCGGATCAGTGAAGATAGTTGCTTCTGACAGGACCCGCTGGAAGGAATGTTTAAGGACTCTGCCTACATGATCCTCTCAGGAAGAAGTGGGTGAAGAAGAACTTTGACATCTCACCAAACAAAATAAATCAAGAAATGTATTTCTTGAAAACTTATGTCTAAAAACAGTGAAAATATAGGATTGCTATTAATACTGCTACCGATAGATTACATAGCTGGTAACAATATATAACTTGATATATAACATTTATTTAACCCTTTAATTAATGCATTTCTAATGAAATACACTATTTTAATTAATTACTGAAGAATTTTGAGGGATTTATTAAAATTATTAATTATTTCATTACTAATATAGTAACTTAAATTATATTGGAAGATTTTAATTTAAATTGGAAACTTTTAAAATGGGTGGTTCTATTTCATAGAACCAGAGCCAGTTTTGGTAACTAAAGGGTTAATTCTTAACATATAAACAAGTGAAACTCTTTAGTTTCTATATATCATTTTTTTTTTTTTAAATATTTTCCTCATCAATGTCATTATAACAGTAGTTGCCAATGAACATTATTGCATTGTACTCCATAATAGCCAAGTGATGAAATTAAATACATATTTTTTACTCTGTGTGTATCGGGTTTAGAATGGGCATACAATATCCCTGTGTGTTGTAAGAAGGTATTTTATCCTCTGCTCTAATGAGTCTATCAATTCGTTGACTTTTGTTGAACCCTTTTGATAACAAAACCAGCTGAAATTGCACTTGACTCAATAATTCAAAACTGCCCATTTTAAAGTATTTATACATAGATCAAAATCTTCCATCAGTTTTATGTAAGAACCTCTTAACCCTTTTACATTACTCTATATATACTATTGTATTTTCATGATAAAGGCTTTGACATAATATTGAATGAATGGCATTTTGATATTTTGAGAATACTTTATCAGTATGAGTGGTCAGTTACAGCTAGTTTGAACAGAAAGAGGTAAGAGAACTCTGGCCAGATATGGCCAGTTTAAATGCTAAAGGGTTAAGCTATGCTCCAAAATGAAAATTCTTTTTTCTATGAAAATAGTTGAACAGGTTTGGCATAGAAGCCCCTAAATAAAAAGTAAACAGTTTCATCTGGTGACATTATCCACTTTTCTGTCTTTAGGAGCTTATTCAACTATTGCCAAAATAAATAAAAAAATTAATACATAAAATTCATTGAAGCATCCTAATTTTTTAACTAACATACTTTCAAAAATTCAAAATTTGCTCAATAGTTCATTGAATACAATTGATTTTTTGTTGAAAACAGTATTTTGGAAGGCTACAGCAATGCAAACAGAACATTAAATATAAAAAATAACGTTGATCCATTATTTCAGGAAATAACACCTTGTCAAAGAAAAGTCTAAGGCAATAAGTTGAATTATGATTCTCTGCTTAGTCCTCAGGTCTTATTCTGATAAGGATATTTCCCAAAATATCTTTTCTTTTTCTTCACCCACTTATTCCTGAGAGGGTCATGGGGGCAGAAACCTCTAAAGGACCAATTAAATATTTCCAAGCTAATATTTCAAAACGTTTGATATTTTTAATATTTAGTGTTCAACTGGCATTGCTGTAGCCTTCTAAATACAGTTTTCTATACTTCCCACACATTTCTACTGAAAATGTTAGTTATTTTACTGAATCTCTCTAAATTCTTGATATTTTTCAAAAAAATTTAAAACACCATTGTTAGAAATATGGCTATGAAATTGTTAAAACAATGTTCTGGTGTATTCACTCATACCAATATGTAAAAATTAACTTTAAAACAATGATTATGACTGCTGATTGCGAAAAAGAAAAAAAAAAGAAAAAAAATTATCTTAATTTCATGAAAACACATTTTCTTATTAATTCCTGACAATTTTCAACGGATCTCCGTGAAAGAGAAAATAAATTGTAGTCATGGTGACAGAAGAAATTCATGTGACTCAGCAGAAAATAACCTTCCTAAACTAATTACCTATTGACATCCACTTGAACTTGCCTATATTTGCAGTGTCTTCTATTTAAATATACCACAGCAATGGCTAATAACAAGACCCAGTTTTTTTTTAATTAGCCTATCAATGAAAAACAAAACAACAAATGATAAAGTCAGTCAGGAAATGATTTTGTCTGTCTTATTTTATTGAGAATCCTTTCCCTGCTTTATCCTAAACCCTCTATTCCAACACTCATGTACCTCTCCCTCTGCTATTTATTTCAGCACTAATTAGATATTAAATGATACTGCTAATGATGCCACTCAACATATATAAACACTAATAATAAAAAAAAAATTCTTATTTCCTTTTCTTAATCATCTTGAACTTACAATTAACCCTTTGACACTAAACTGCCTGAAGCCATCCCTGGTTTAATATGAAATGAAATTGTTTATATTTATTTAAAAACTATGCCTGAACCTTTAAGTTATGTTCCAAACACCAGCTCCATAGTGAAAAAAGTTATTTTACTAAATTCCCCCAAATCCTTGATTATTTTCAAAATTATTTAAAAATCATAGGCAGTTTCTTTCATTAGAAATATGATAATGAAAGAATTAAAGTGATTATATGTATCTAAAAACCTTTCATCATAATTTTTTATAAGAACCTTTATGTTCCAAACACTAACCAC
>OZ024746.1:92804624-92859624 GCA_964016885.1 Eledone cirrhosa | reverse complement strand
TTGTTGCTGCTTCCAACTCGTGAGCAACCAACATAGGGTTGATCATGGGAGAAACATGTAGTAGAGAGATTAAGCCCTTGAGGGATTGACCCTGAGATTTGTTAATTGAAATAACAAAACTTAGTTTGACTGGAAACTGAAGCCGCTTAAATTCAAATGAAACAGCTGTAGGTGTGAGGGGAATTTTTAGAATAAAGACTTTTTTTTTTTAATATTGTAAACAAAAAGTATCAACATCCAAAAGAAATATATATTAATTATTATTTTTGTATGCAGCGTAAATTAACCAAATATAAGCAAATGTTACTGCTAATTTAACGGTATGAGAACATAAATATAAACAAACACACAAACATACACACATTCATACAAACACACACACACAGAGCTTCACCCACGAAGAGACACTCACACACATACTTGTCAGTCATCACATATGTATATGTAGATGTGTGTGTGTGCTTAATTCTGTGTATTTTATTAAATATTTACGTGACTATGTGTGTGTCTGTAACTTACTAAGTCCTAACATATGTAATGAATGTGCAAACATACATACACACTCATATACAAAATGTGACATCGTCGTCGTGTTATAAAATGTCCATTTACTTATAGTTGACTATAGTACATTATTTTAGGTAAAATGTTATATTGTTTTAATCCAAATGAAAATTACATGTTAATCCCAGGGTCAAATACTATTCCTTTGTAACATTTGATTTGATTTGGTCAAGCCATTTGAGAATGCACAAGGAAAAGACTTACAGACAAAGAATTATATGTATATAAGGGAAACACAAACATAAGACAATTCCCCTCTTCAGTTGTCTGCTGTGGGTCTCGGGTGTTTCAACACATTAAAGACAATACATCTATCCACAGTGCATTGATAACTTCAGGAAGTTATTAGAAAAGAAAAAGACAAAAAGGAGACGATAGCGAAGAGAAAGAAAATAAACAGAAAAAAAAATAGAAAACATATCAATAAAGAGGGGGAAACGCAAGACACTAGTACATGTATGTAGCAGTAACCAAGGGGAGAGAGGAAGAAGTTAAAATGGCGACCAGATGTAAGACCTTATTAACAGCATCAGAGAGAGAGAGCGAAGAGAAACACATCTGAACTTAGCGAGAACAGGTGTAAAGAGAGAGAGAGGGGAGAAAGGGGATAGATGGTGGAAGAGAAAGAGGATAAGTGAGTGGGAGAGATTTAAGACTTAGTTCTGCAACTAGTCTAAGACATGATTTAAGACTTAACTCTGCAACTAGTCTAAGACATGATTTAAGACATAGCTCTGCAGCTTGTCTAAGAAATGATTTAAGACTTAGCTCTGCAGTTGATCTGACATCATTCAAGATTTCGGTCTACATTGGTCTTAGACATATCACAATTTTTTTTCTACAAAGGAATGAAACAACTTGCTTCCCATATAGCAACTAACCAGGTAGCTGTTTAAAGAATTCCAACAGCTTAACATTAAATTGGTCACCATTTCCCAACCACTTGTTCAAACAAACATTTACTAACACTTAAACTTCAAAATAAACAACCACTATTAATAACAAATATTATTCTGTCTATAAACTATTTGAAGCTTTCATTTGGTGCATGTTTCATGTAATTACACAAACCTATAAAAGAATTTCAATATAATCATCATCATCATTAAACATCCGTTTCTTCAAGGGTTGGACAGGCCTTTATAAACCAAATCATTATTTAATTGGAGCTACTGTCATACCAGACATAGTAGGGTGCTGCAGAGCATGTGTTGCTTCCATATGTTCCAGTTTTGAAATGGTTTCTACAGTGTATTGGATGCAATTTATCATGGCACTAACACTAGAAGGGTATCATGTCTTTGACACTATGAAGAACCCTCCCAACCATTTATCTGGCATTTCTACAAACGGATGCACTTCCTACAACCATATTACAATGTACTTGGAACATTTTATCCTGGCACCAACATTATGTGTCTGAAGAGTCCTTATTTTCCTATGTATATAGTCATATATGTTTACATATATTAGTTTAAAGACAAGGATATATATATCATCATCATTGTTGTTTTAATGTCTGCTCTCCCTGCAAGCAAGGGTTGGATGAGTCTATATAGACCAAGTCTGTACTGAAACAGAACTACTGATCTCCCAAGCAAGCCAGGGATCTGTGTCTTGCTTACTCTCAGGCCTTGAATAATCGTCCCCCACCCCACACACTTATTAATTTTTCAGATTATTTTGCAAGATTTCTATGACTGGATGCCCTTCCTATCACCAACCACTTTACAGTGTGTACTGAGTGCGTTTATCGTGTAAATCACCAACACTAGGGAGGTTGTCATGCCCTTGGCACAACTGGAGGGTCCTCCTGACTCTTTGTCTGGCAAGTTTTCTATAGCTGGATGCCCTTCCTATCACCAACACACACATTTGCAGGATTTACGTATGTATACAAACACACACACACCACTCACATACATGAGCCAATGAGGAAGTCTGAGAAATAGCAACCAAATGTTCTCAAACACACGCCCTTATCATCTTATAAAAGGACATACAATAGAATGTGGTTATGAGTGAACTGTTTCTAAGACAGATATGATGTCATGTCAGCACCTTTTCAATCAAAAGGTCTGATCGATCATGGCCGGCCTGGGTTTAAATAACTTACATGCACAATATATGGAATGTTGAACCTGGAAAGTTCTGTTCCAAAGCATAAAAAGCTGCAGCAAGATATTTTGTGAAGACCAACTGTAATCCATGCATGCCAGTCTCTCCTTTCCATAGCATCGATGTTGTCCAAAGGAAATGTCAATACAAATGAGGACCTGTGTCCTTGTGACTCATTGCTCCAGCAGAGTGAGATGGAGCAGAATGAGAAAGTAGTTTTCCCAAGGACACAATGTACCACTCTGTCTGGGAATTAAACTCTGGAGTTCAATACTGTTCTGCCCTAGGCCCGAGCCCATCACCCACTCCCTTTTTTCCATGGCCCAAGAGTCCTTGCTTTTTCCTTCCTTTTCCTGATTTATGGCAATTAGAGTCCTTTCCTCTACTTTCCCATACAGTCAGATCTGTCCTTTACCCCTTCCCCCTTTTCTTATTATTTAATTTTAATCATTCTTTTTCATCTTTTCATTATTGTATAACTTTTTTTCATTTGTAATGTCTTTATTATTATTATTATATATATGCTCTGTGATATTGTAAAATTACTGTGATTGGAAATTAAGATCAAAATTATTTGTTGCCAACACATTAACGTTTATATTGTTCGTTGTGCGTGTGTGTGTGTGTGTGTGTGTGTGTGTGTGTGTATGTGTATGTGTGTAGTGATAACCAAGAATCCTGAAAATTCACAAGAGACTTCTAAAAGTCTTAGCAGTCATCTCTCAGATGACACCCTCTTCAAAATGTTCGTGTCGATTGGTTACCATAGGAACAAATTCCAACTGGAGAGGACCACATAAAACACACAAGCAGGCATAGATTCGATCACACACAATATAAGATGTGTATGTGAGAGAGAGAGAGGGGAAGAAAGAGAGAGGATTAGGCTTGTAACTACTGTATATGAAGAGTGGGGGTGGTGGTTGGTAATGGTGAATGTAAACGACATTACAACACATTACAACAGGAAACAAAATTATAAGTAAATAGATGAAATATAAGATAATGATGAAAGGAAAGGAATAAAATAAAGACAGATAGAAAGGATAGATAGACAGAAAGATAGAAAGCGAGATAGATAGAGAACGATAAAAAGAGAGAGAGAGAACGATAGATAGAGAGAAAACGATAGAGAGAGAACGAAAGAGAAAGAAAGAAAGGTGTTTAGACAATCAGACACAGATAGATAGAAAAATAGATACAAAAAAAGAAATAATGCTGAAGATAAGAGATCAAAACAACGATTTCTTCCAACAAACACCCATTCACACACTTTCATATTCAATGGTGATCTTTTTTTCTTTCTTATCACTAAATGACTTAAGTCGTTTTACCTATTAACACACACAATCTCGAACCTCTCCTCACTGGCGGCTCGCCTAATAGAGGTAACTGGCGAATCTCGCGAGGGCGCTTGGCTGTTTCAGCGCATCAGCCTCGCCATTACCCGAGGCAACACTGATAGTGTGCTGGCTTGCCTCAAAAATCATTAGAGAGGTTGCTCAGTACTCGCGACGTTGCTGTCTTTTGCTCTGGTGTTGGCTCCGTTGCTCACCCCTTCCTTTACATTTTCTTTAATATTGTAACATTAAAAGAATATATCTTTCTGAAAGAATCGCGAACTATTTATAATATTGTCTAAGCATTTGTAATGTTATGTATATATTTAAAACATATTTGTTATGTTATTCTACTGTAAATCTATATGCTCTGTTTATATTTTCATTCTGAAAGAATTGCAAACGATTTGTAATGTATTTATGAAATAAAATTTGTTTCTATCTCGTTAATATACCCACTCTGCATCGAGTAATCATATACATACACATTCTTCTGATGAAGGACTAGCGTCCGAAACGTTAAGACCCTTTTCCTGCTATTTCAAGCGTTAAACTAATATATTCCTTCCATATACTGTACCGTTTGTGCTGTTATTTCTGTTTACCTTTTACATACATTTATACATACACATACATATATACACACACACGCACACATATATGGTCTAGTCCACAACGGAGAAACTTATTTAGAAGAGAAAATATTAAAGTTTATTCATTTTCTTACAACACACCTACGATGTTTCAGCAAAGCGAGTGTTCGCTAAGAACCCTTGTAAACATCCTAGTAGCTATTCTGTAACAAAATGAATAAATCAACAAGTGTTTGTGTGGGTTGGGGTACGGTTCGACGAAAAGAGGTCGATAAAATCCTGTCCGCCGGGGCTGTGGGGGGCCCCCATCGCGTAACACTCCATATTTAGGTATCCAGATTAATGGTTTTTATCCCTAATACGAATATACACTTTGCCAGTTAGATCATAATCATTAATATTTTTTTCAATTATTAACATTGTTATTTTTGTTATATTGATATTAGAAATAAATTTTATTTAAATAAGTACTGCTACTGTGGTTGATATGATCGTCTTAATCCTTTCAAGGCAGTGTGCCCGCAAGGCCACAATTTAATGCTTGAAACCAGAAAGAGTGTATGTGAATCGTACCACGCCAATCGGCGGATATAAAAATCTAGAAAATAACTTTGGTACCAAAATAGATTGAAAAAGCAACATCTACAGCGATGAAAAGTATTGTCAATGCGCATTTTAAAGGGAAAATTAATGGCCAAAAGAAACTAGTAAAAGAATAATATAAACTGGCACCTCTATAACCATTTTAGTTAAGTAAACTAAAGTGATGTCTCAGAAAAAACAAAGTTAGTTTACATAACCGGTAGTTACATAAATTGGTGTCGGGTCACAGTGCCACTAACTTTATATGTGGGTGAATATATATTGGGACATCAAACACATGAACTCGTTGGAATTCTCTGACGTCGACCAAAATGTTTTGTGGCATTTAGTTTGACTCTTTACATTCCGAGTTCAAATCTTACCGATGTCAATATTGTTTTTCATCCTCCGGTGATCGATAAATTTAAGTTACAGTCAAATACTATCTCGATTTCATTGATTTTCCATACGCCCACTAAATTGCTGGCCTTTTGATTAAATCAGAAACTAAGATTCTTTAATAGAAGGCTGCCTTGTAAATCGGAATGTTTGGGGTCGATGTAATCGATTTTCTCTCTCGACAAATGAGGGAGTCTTGAATATAAATGAAATTTTCTCGGCTTTGAAACCATCAGGTCTCCGTTTGTTTCATTATTAACAAATGATACCGCAATAGCAGGGAGGGGAAATTAGTGCACTAACTCTGTTTTTCTCAGAGATTTCCAAAACAAGTTTGCTGCCTATTGTGGGGAAAATCATTTTAGCCATTAAAAACTTCACTTTACATTTATCATTTATTTCTTGGAGTCGACGTTTCCGTCGAACTGTGTTAGTGACCAGGTCGTAAACAGTGCGACGAAAATTTAGACGGCAAGAAATGTGAAGTGAAGGAGGTTAAGTTTTCGTGTTTTTTTTTTTTTATGGCTAAAATGATTTTTCAACGCTAAAATTGTTTCAGTTTCAACAAAGTAACAGTCGCTCCCTTAAAAATTTCATTTCATTCCAGTCATTTAACGTCTCAAAGAAAGGCAAGAACGTCAAAACACAAAGTTATCTATGAAATACAAAGCCTTCATCGCCCACAGAAAAAAAAATCTGTTTAAATAAACACGTGAAAGAAATACGCTACTAAACCTAATTTTTTTTTTCCATCTAGATATACAAATAGCTAGAGAAACACAGGTTTAAGTTGTATGCATCATACATTTAATGGCAATTATAGACATTAATGCAGACATACATGCTAGCTTGAAAAGATACACAAACGTGTGTTATCTATATGATGGTGGTGCCCGCTTCAATAGTAGTACATACAGCGTGTGTCTAAACCGGTCTGATTGAAAAAATACAGTTTACATTCTATAAAATGAAGCATTAATTTCCATTCTTTTTATTTTTAATATAAAGCCTTACAAAGTTAATTTATTTATGCAGGAGATAGTTTAAATTCTGAAGAACAAATAGTTACAGTATATTATTACTGGTACTACAGACACATATATGCATTGTTTAATTATTGCAAGGAACGAACGAGATTCTGCAGAAAGGATGACCATTGCATATTACTGGTACTACATGTATATTACTATAAGGAACGAACGAGGTTCTATAGAATGAATGAATGACCACAGCACATACTGTTACAACAGATTTTAATGATACATAGATAAACTGTGTAGTAAAAACATGGCCAAAATAATATTGAACGAAATATTTTTATATGAATGGCAGATAATGCGTTAGCTACACAAACCAACACAGCGGTAATTTCCTGTTGAAGAATCAAATGTACAAATTGATCTTAAAATATATTTTTAAAAAACAATTCTTCAGGTATATATATATATCCGTTTGTGGCTGGTGGCAGAGAGGAAGGAGTACTCAATACCGAAGAAGGGTAAAATGTGAACCTTGTTGCTCTGGAGTATCGCCTGTTTATCACCGGGTCATCTTATCTGATGACCCTCTGGAAATATATACATATATTTTTATGTACATGTGGGCACATATATACATACATATACACACACATATATATATATATACATATTCATTTTATTAAGGCTTTAATAAAATGAATAGTTAAACTCTATTTCAGTATTGAATACTTTCTCTCGGTGATCAACTACATACGGATATATATATATATATATATATATCATGTTTAATATAGAAATGGCTTCTACAAGACTAGAACTGTTTCATTCAAAAGAAATCATCAGGGGTTTTCCTGGTGATTTCTTTTGAATGAAAGAGTTCTAGTCCTGTAGAAGCTATTTCTATATTAAATATGATGTTTACCCTCTACTAATATATTGAGTACCTTACTGTGGTTACCGCCGATTGAACCCAGGACTCACACACACACAAGTTTGTTGAATTCCAACAAATTAAATATAACCTTTATATATATATAATTAATAAAAAAAAAAAAGCACTCAGAAAAAAGGATAAAAGTAAATAAAGGTTATTTTTACCTTACAACCGTACAAGAACCGTAGCCTTTCGTCAAGCCAATCTTCGACTTTTAAACGTTTCCTAATCAAAGACATTTGATGCTGACCATACTTGGCGGTCAAGTATTTCTTTTTTTGTTCTTTAATCGCCTCTCGCTGTGTGTTGAAATTTACCGATCGGTTATGAGCTGATGATGGGGACGTGGCTGAGCGTGGTGCAGTGGAACGATGCTGGGAACTACTAGAATTGCTGTTACCAGCGGCTACTTTGTCCAAAGAGTATGTTGTGGTCGCCATTCTTAGACAAGAGGGGGTCCCAACTCAAGGAGGAACCAATTTACACTCCAAAATATGGATATTCAATTTGTTATTAAACAATAAATAGCAACTCCAGTTATAGTGTAATAAGATGTTGGTAGCAATGGACTAACTGTTATATATTTTATATCTTTCTCTCTCCGGCTTTACGATTTCTTCCTATGCCGTCCGGACTGTTGAAGCAAAAAGTTAACTTTATCCGCTAAACCAACTTTGAAATTAATAACGAATTTAACTTCCAGATGGGGCAGAGAATTTGGACACGTGTCCATGTAACTCTCGGCAAGTGCACTAATAGTAATAATAATAACAACAACAATAATAATAATGATCCACAAGAGTGTTTGTTATACCAAGCACATTTTTGTTAAATATTATTATATTATTTGATATTTGTCAAATAACAACTGATATTCGTTTTTTGAAGTATGCATGTGTGTGTATATTATAAATATAGTTAGGAGTAATTATAACAAAATTGATGTAGTAGGCATTAGCAAAGATGCCTACTTACTAGGAGCAACAATATGTGAGAGCCAGTTTCCACTACTCTCGTATGCTAAAGTAGTATCACAGATTCACAAGTGAATGCTTATTAATATATATTTATACAATAACTTAAAGTAAAATCCTCAATGAAAAGAATCTGGTGCTAGTCGTCATGCAGCATCGGCAACAATTAGTCCATATGAAAGTGTTCGGTAAGCTAAGTTTAAATACCGTGAGAAGAGAAGCTGGTCTATTGGGCTGATAGCCTTCACCTCAGAGAAAGGTAGAGAGAAAGTGTTGTTGCTTTCACTGCAAGCTAGTAAACTGCTTCTACACCTTATGTTTGGTTTTATACAAAGCATATAAAATAGTCGCTGCTGCTACTGTTACTACTACTACTACTACTGCTGATGTTGCCTGACCTTGCATAAACAATCACTCGCTGTCTGTCACTCCTTCTCCCTCACTATATTACTCATTCTATTACTCTCTAACCTACGCGCTTTATATCTCTTTTTTTTCCTTTCTCTCATAATATAGTCACGTTAGTCATTTAAAGTTACCTCCCTTGAAGATTTCGGGATTTTCTTTTTCTAAATTTCTTTCGTTTGTTAATAATCAGAAATGGGGTTTAAATATTATTTCATTATTAGAAATCTTTATTACAGTGCATAGACGATGGGCATGTGGTTAGAATGTCCCAGAAAAGATCGCTGGATAGATTTTACGGGCAAAACCAACCGGCAGGAGACCCAGCGGTAGACCCCGAGCAAGATGGTTGGATAACATCCATGAGCTTGACTGGTCTCGCTTGGAGATGCTGCTGGATTAGTTGGAGACGTTTGCTTGTGACAGGATCCACTGGGGTTTTTGAGGACTCTGCCCCCACGAACCTCTTAGGAAGAAGAAGAAGAAGAAGAAGAAGAAGAAGAAGAAGAAGAAAAATCGTTTCTAAGTTGTCTGCAAAGGAATACAAAAGAGATTTATTATTTGTGTACACACACGCACATATGCACACAATATATATATATCATCATCATCATCATCATCATTGTTTAACGTCTATTTTCCATGCTAGCATGGGTTAGACGAGCTGTCCTGTTGTCAGACAAGTCAGATCAGATGACCATGTCTTGCTCATACAGAACTGATTTTGGCTTGGTTTCTACAGTTAGATGCCCTTCCGAACACCAACCATATTTACAGTGTGTACTGGGTGCTTTTTGTTGTCACCTACACTAGCACTTTACAGTGAGGGCTGGGTGATTTTTGTCGTGACACCTATACGACCATTTTACAGTGTGGGTTAGGTATGATTATGAATAAACATTTGAAAGTCTTTAGCTATGAATTTTAGCTTTCAAATGTTTATTCTGCCAGAAATGACGGCATAGGCTGGTGTGGGGATACTCACAAGCCACCAGCTGTCAGGATGTGGACTGGATCCCGTTAGGGTTAGGGTTAGGGTTAGGGTTAGAGGCTGAAAGATAGGTCTCTGTGGGTGGTGCAAGTTTATGCACGAAACAAAGAGTCCAAATACAGGTCCTTCTTGGATGAAGTCACAGCAACATTAGATGTAGTTAAGACTGCATCATATATCCTGATAGGAGACTTCACTTCAATGCATATGTTGGCACTGACGACCTGAAATGGATTGAGTGACTGGAAGGAATGGTTACCCCGATAGTATGAATGGAAAGGCCTTAGACTTCTGTTGTAGCAATGGACTCTCTATTATGAACACCTCTTCCAGCACAGAAACATTCATATATATACATGGTATAAGGAGCATCAGGGACAGGGATCAATAATTGATTTTGTTATTGTCTCTGATCTCTTCAAATCTGTGCTGGATGTTCATGTTGAGAGAGGGGCTGAGCTGTCAACTGATCACCACCTAGTTATCTGCAACTTGAGACTACCTAAAGCCGAAGAAGCCCACAAAACTGGCAGGTCGAGGGCGACCTACAGGATAAAGTGGAAAGGTTGGTGGATAAGGAAGTCAGGACCAGTTATGCAGATACTATTGCATCCAAATTCAGAGAACTCCCTGAGTAAACTGAGGACATTGAGACAGTGGAAATTGTTCAGCTCAGCAGTTTCTGCTTCAGCTGTTAAATGCTGTGGGCGAAAGAGGCTTGGTGTGGCACCTGGTTCAATAAAGATGTCATCTGAGCAAAGAAGGGGGCCTACAAAGCTTGGCTTGGAAATAATATCTCCTTCTTTCACTTGTATTACTAGCAGTAATGTCATCCAAAGTTAAGAGATGGGAGGACTTTAGGGTTAAGCTGGAATCTGATTTCAGATCAGCAAATAAAGTGTTCTAGCAGACCATCAGCCAACTTGGTAATAAAAGTCCTCCTACATACCTGCTATCAGTAACACATCTGGGTTTCTCCTCTCTTCAGAGAGGTGCATCCTCATGAGGTCAAGAGAGTACTATGCTGATCCCCTAAACCCATTCACAACATCATCTGATGTATATGAGGTACATCTAGGAGCAGTGACAAATCTCTCAGAGGCTGAAGTCACAAGAGCAGTTAAAGAGCTCAAATGTGGCAAGGCTGCTGGGGAAGAGGAAATATAGCCCAAGATGTTAAAATAGACAAGCTATTCTCTGGCTGACTCATGTGTGCCGGGTGGCCTAGATCTCTGGAAAGGCACCTAAGCAATGGCAATCTGGAGTGATAATCCCTATTTTCAAAAATGGATGTAAGAGAGATTGTTCCAATTACAGAGGGATCTCTTTGTTAAGCCTCCCCGGAAAAATCTATGCTAAGTACCTGGCAAAGAGATGCAGGGAGATTGTCGAGTCCAAGCTGGCTGATGAACAGTGTGGTTTTTTGCCCCGTCAAAGCTGACTGTCAATGTGATATATATATATATATATATATAATAAATAAATGGCTTCTACAGGACTAGAACTGTTTCATTTGAAGGAAATCATCAGCTTTCTGTAGAAGCCATTTCTATATTAAAAATTTAAACTTTGCTATGAATTGAGTACCTTACTTACTGTGGTTACCACCGATTGAACCTGGGACACACACACACACATATGTATATCTATGATATATATGAAGTGGCAATGAACAAATGTAATATTGAGTGTATGAGAGCTTCAATATGGGTTATTGTGAGGAGTTGATGTGCAGTTGAGGCTGTGTGGTACAGGTTGTGTAGAACATGAAAAGGTCTTTGGCAAAACGTCATTTCATAAATACATGCCTCTATTTATGTTTTGACAAATAGGTTGACTGATGAGAACAGAAAAAATGAATGCATCTATTGTCTAAAATAAAGTTTTATTTCGTGAAATATTGTGGAAAACCAGAAGGTTAACAATAAGAGAATCATGACAAATTGAAGCAAAAATTATGAACTACAGAATGGTTGTATGCAGATGAATTGTATGAAAATTTGAACAGATAAATTGTGTTAATTGTGATGGTATGTGTAAAGAGTAATGGAAATATAACAGACAGAGAGAGAGAGAGAGATGCTTAATATGTGAGCAAAGAATTTTGAGAGAGAATGCGAATACAAATTGCCAGGTGTTTTTGCCTCACGGGCCAAAAATGACCAGAGAAAGATAGCAATCTGCTAACTAACTAGCGTTGTGGTTGAGTAAGAACCAAGAGAGCTGCAGATGTCTGCTCTTCCTTATATAGGCAAGGGTGACCTCATGCTATGTTTGGTTATTTGGCAGGAATTTTGTGCTAAAATTAGTTGCGTATTAATATGCCAATGTATACAATAAGAAACTAGCCATTGTTTCACAGACAATAACAATATTACTATGTACAAATGTTTCACACATCTCTCTCTATATATAGTCCAAGAGTAAACAATACAAACACAGAGATGCTAAAACACAATATATATATATATATTTATAACAACATCATATATAAATGTGATGTCATCTCAGACAATGCAACAAAATATATATACATACATACATATATATACACACATATATATATATATGTATATGAAGGCACATGGCTTTATGATAAGGGTATTCAGCTCACAGTCATAAGGTCGTGGGTTTGATTCCCGGCAGCGCAAGACATTTTATTTCACATTGCTCCAGTCAGCTCAGCTAGCAAAAGTGACTGTACCTGTAATGCGAAGGGCCAGCCATGTCATATTCTGTATCATGATTAGTCTCCCTGAGAACTACATTAAGGGTACCCATGTCTGTGGAATGCTCAGCAACTTGCACATTAATTTAACAAGCAGGCTTTTCCATTGATCAGATCAACTGGAACACTTGTCATCATAACTGAAGGAGTGCCAGTCAGTTCTATATATATGTATATGTATATATTGTAAATGGTTGTGATGACAACACAACAAAAAGGATCCAGTCCACACTGTAAAGTGGTCATGTAGGTGTCACGACAAAAAGTACCCAGCACTCACTGTAAATGTGGTTGGCATTAGGAAGGGCATCCAGCTGTAGAAACCAAGCCAAAATCAGTTCTGTATGAGCAAGACATGGTCACCTGACTTGGCATTTCTCACAACAGGACAACTCATCTAACCAATGCTAGCATGGAAAAATGGACATTAAACGGTGATGATGATGATATGTATATATATCTCCTCCTCATCATTATTTGATGCCCCTTTTCCCTGCTTGCTAATGTTAGATGGATTATTATATACCAAGTCAGTACTTAATCAGAGCTACTGACTACTCTGATGGCCTGGGGACTGCATGTTCCTGTACTTTGCAGAGTGCATTTTATCATGGCACCAGCATAAGGAAGAATGTCATATTTTTGACACAACCGAAGAGTCTTCTCAACTCTTTTTGATCATCCACTTTGTGGAGTGTACTGGGATTGTTTTATCATGGCCTCTGCACTAGTGAGCTTGTTGGTCATTGACTCAACTGAATGGCCCTCTCTATCCTATAGTCAGGAATAAGATGGGTGGACGTAAGAAAGACGGTATATAACAGCTTTTGTGGCTAATGCCATATATAAACAAATTATGAAGCATAATGTTAATATAATCAGAATTCAAGAGACACAGTGTTTGGTATATCTATCTATCTATCTATCTATCTATCTATCTATCTGTCTATCTCTCTCTATATACACATATATATTATAGGGTAAAATGATAGGAGGCTGGACAGGTATTCCTTTACATTTTTATTACTACAAACACTATACACATTTCAGTGGCCAGGTTACGTATGAACCTAGCGACATCATCAGGTGTATATTGCATAATAGTTAGGAAGAAACAGAGAATGAAAAAAAAAGCAAGAGTGAAAAAATATTTTTTTGTTTTTGACTCGAAGTAATTGAATGCCTTGTTGTTATTTTGGCGGATTCCCTTTGAGTGACTACTCTGTCTTGTTAGTTTGTTTTGTGGGCAGGGGTTGCACTGTTTATTGAGTGAGTCGCTTACTACTAACCCCCATCTGACCACATTGGACACCAGCCTATATATATATATATATATACACAATATAAATGACAATCAAAGAGTGTTTAAAACATTTGATCACTTACGATCGTTTCATCCTAGTACAAGTCTAGGATGTAACGAGTGTAAGTAATAAAATGTGATTCTTTTGTATGGGGTGTCTTGATAACACTTCAATATATATTTGATTTTTCACTTTGATGATTCTATTTACTCAACATTAATTCTTTTGGAAAAAACAATTGTTATTATTATTATGACTGAATTACATAGTCAAAATTTTTTTAAATGCATAATTAAAAATATTTTTTTGGAAATGTATGTTTCAAATTTGAATTGCATGCCTCCTCTTATTAACCTTATTAATTTTCTTTACTGCTTATGATATATGTTTTTCACTGTACTTAACCTTTCTGTAGTGGGTCTTCTGCAAGTCTTCTGTAACAGCATGTTTTTTAATTTTTTTAATTTTTAATGTTTTTATCTGCTCCTAATTTTTATTGCATTTATATGCTCCTATTCTCCCTATGCCTCTTCCACCTCTGTTATCTTATATCTTATATAAACGTTGATACTTATGCTTATCTAGCCTCCCGTATTATGTATCTTCCTAATGTTCTTGTGACAAACTTCTGATATTATATCTGTGTTTTGACCTTTACTATATACTCTGATGAATCCAGCCTTGCGCTTGGATGAAACAATCGTAATGATTAAATGTTTTAAACACTCTTTGATTGTCATTTATATTGTATTTCAGCTCTGTAGTATACTTGGTATTTTACAATGAGGTATTTTCATACTTTTAATTGGGTAATATTTATTATTACCCACATTATATATATATATATATATATATATATATATATATATGATGTGGGTAATAATAAATATTACCAAATTAAAAGTATAAAAATAGCTCATTGTAAAATACCAAGTATTCCAATTTTAATATTTCTAACTAAATTATTGACTATATTTAATAATTTAAATATACTCTTGATTACCCTTGGAGTTATGTTAAATTATCTTTTTCACTTTATATTTGTTTTAATTTTGATATAATACGATAATATAGGTTCTTTCAAATATTATAGTCTAAAAATCTCAAGTTATTTAATTAATTGATTATTTCTAATTAACTTAATATTTGTAAAAAAAACGGTCATGCATCATATACCTTGATTCTCCTTCTCCTTAAGTAATTATATGTTACCATACATATCTCCCTTTCTTTATTTTTACTATCATCTCTCTTTCCTTTTCTCTCTCTCCTCCTGTTAGCTCTCTCACTCTCTCATTCGCTTCTTCTATAATACGGAGGTATACATATTTTATTATTTAAATTTTTAATGGTTATGTAGTTTTATGTTTATATTTATTACTTGCCTTTATATATATTTATTATTATATATTTTTATACACATTTTCCTATGTACCCTCTTTATTATATGTAGTTTTTCATGTTACAACTTATGGTATATAAATATTGAGTTTTGTCATAACTAATCACTTCCAAGACTGGAATTGAACCATCAGCACAGTTGAGGTATGTCAGATATCAATTTATTTTATCTGATGAGGACTTACTGATGAAATAGCTCAGTACCTCTGAAATATGTATAATAAAATATATTTGATCACATGAATGTCTATATTTATTAATATTTTGAAGTAATATATATATATATATATATATATATATATATATTCTCAGACCAGGTGATGTGTTGTTTCCTTGAGCAAGACACTTTATTTCACATTGCTCCAGTTTACTCAGCTGTAGAAATGAGATGATAGGGACTGGGATCCCTATCATTCCACTGCAAAGCGGTCGTGGAGGTGCCACGGCAAAAAAGCACCCAGCCCACACTGTAAATGAGGTTGGTGTTAAGAAGGGCATTCAGCTGTAGAAATCAAGCCAGTATGAGTTCCCGTCCCACCTTGCAAGCAGGGAAAAGCGGATGTAAAATGAAAAAAAAAAAAAAAATAAATAAATATATATATATATATATATATTAGCAGGTGATGTGTTGTTATGGAGTCCATCTCATGGAGCAAGAAACGCTGGTCGTCCCAAGAAGACATACGTCAAGCAACTTGAGGACGATACTGGATACACTGTGGAAGAACTGGCAAACGCTATGAGAGACAGAGATGGATGGAGGAAACGTGTCGTAGAAAGCCGAACAAGCTCGACCTGATGATGATGATATATATATATATATATCATCATCATCATCATCATTTTACGTCCGCTTTTGCCTGCTTGCAAGGGTGGAACGGAAACTGATTCTAGCTTGATTTCTACAGCTGGATGCCCTTCCTAACACCAAACTCATTTACAGTGAGTGCTGGGTGCTTTTTTGCCGTGGCACCTCCACGACCACTTTGCAGTGGAATGATATGAACCCCAGTCCTATCATCTCATTTCTACAGCTGAGTAAACTAGAGCAATGTGAAATAAAGTGTCTTGCTCAAGGAAACAACACATCACCCGGTCTGAGAATTGAACTCACAACCTTTCGATTGCAAGGCCAATGTATATATATATATATATACACACACATACATATATCTAAAAAGAAGTGGTTGGCATTACAAATGTCACCCAGCTGTAGAAACCATGCCAAAGTACAGAATGTATGAGCAATACAGAGTTATCTGACCCCTCTTGTTCCTGTCCAACACATGCCGGCATGGAAAATAAGAGTAAAATGGTGAATGTACTCTCTAAAACAATTTTTGTGCCATTTAGTGGTGTGGATTGTCCAGAAAATGTAGGTTCCTGTAAGGATTCTGCAACAAAAAAGGTTCGGGAACCACTGACCAATATACAGTTAAGACTATTTTACAATGGCAGGATGCTGTAATCTTGTAATCCTATACAACTGTTTATTTGAACATAGCACAAATTCCTTTGCTCTATAAATAATAATAATGATAATAATGAAATTATTGTGTACAGTGCTCAGGTGCACTACAACTCATCAAAGGTGCATGTATAGTACATAGAATAATGTACAAATGTCAGGAAAATGAACAGTGTATGGGTCATGAAATACATGTGTGTGTGTGTATGGAGGGGGGACACATCACGTGTAGTGTTGGGGAATCTCAGGAAGCATGGAGGTTTTAAAGGATGCAGTGTCTTGACAGCTAACACCTGATGCAGATAGTTTGTTCCATGCTTCAGCAACTGTGAGCGTGAAAAAATGTTTCCGAAAGTCATGGGAGCTGTGATGTTTTCTGACTTTGTAGGCATGCCCACATGTGTTAGACACATGGAAATCAAAAAGGTGCTCGGGGTTGTTGTTGGCAAGATGGTTAATGATTTTGTGGGTGTTTACCAAGTCAGTTCTCAGAGATCAGAGCTTCAATGTATCCATGCCCAGGGAAGCAAGGCGTAGATGCCTGATGGAGGATATTCGCTTGGTTGCATGTCTCTGAACAGTTTCCAGGCAGTCATTATTCTGACCATCATAGGGGTTCCAGACTGGTGATGCAAATTCTAAGTGTGGCCGTACCATAGCTATATAGAGCTTCAAATTGATAGCTGGAGAGAGGCTGACAAAGGTCTTGCTGAGTGATGCTAAGACACCCTCGGCCTTCTTGACAATTTTAGAGACGTGCTTTGTCCAATGCAAATCGCTACTGACAGTAATGCCCAGGTCACGTTCACAAGAAGATTTCTTGATATTAGTGTTGTGGAGGGAGTATCTGGACGCTGCGTTTTTACTCCCAAAATGCATGGTGGTACACTTGTCTACAGCCAACTTGAGTTGCCGGTCCGTGATCTATTGTTGCATTGTGTCCAGGTCTGATTGTAGGAAAGATCTATAGTGTTCAGGATCTGTCCTTTTTATCTCAAGGTATAGCTTGATGTCATCTGCATATTTCAGTACTGTGGCATTCTTTAAGTTGGCATCTCTGTCACTAATATATGCCACAAACAAAAGGAGGCCAAGAACAGATCCCTGTGGTACACCAGATGACATCTCATATGATGAGGAATGCTGGCCAAGAACCATGACTACTTTCGACTGAGAATGAAGGACTTCAACCAGTTAAAAAGATCATCCTTCACACCCATTGCAGAGAGTTTTGCCATAAGTCTTTTGTGTGGCTTTAGCAAAGTCAAAGTAAACAACATTCACTCATGAGCCGCCATCAGTGATCCAGGTGATGTCTTCAAGAAACTCAATAAGTTGATCACAGCAGCTGGAGTTAGTGATAAATCCAAATTGCGAGGGCCGGATAAGACTGTGAGAGTTCCAGAAATTCCAAAGTGTTTCTCTGACACAGGATTCCATCAGTTTGGCAATGCAGCTAGTAAGACTGACTGGATGATAGTTGACAGATAATATGCGGTTACCCTTTTTGAAAAGAGGAATGACACTGGCAGTTTTCCACTGTTCTGGAGTAGCACCGTTGTTCAGACAGAATTGAAAGAAGCATGATAGCTGGTGCAGAAGGAAGTACCCACCACGTTTAAGAAGCAGGTACGTAACACCATCAAGACCAGGAGAGGCATGGTTGTGTTTATTTTTAAGGTGATGTCGCAACATTGCAGGTGTAAATTCCATAGTTGTAATAGAATCTGATGTCAGAGGTGGTGGAGATGGTACACTTTGGTCTTCAACAGTGAAAATGCCTGCATAGCATTCAGTAATGAGTTCTGAGCATTCCTTGAGGTTGTCAGTAATCTGGCTTGTGTGGGCATTGCGAAGAGGACCAACAGGAGAGTAAGGTGTCTGCTTTGAGTGTACATACTTCCAGAACACTTACAAATATTCCTTACATATCTAGGATATACAGTACTCCACACCATATAGATATGCCTTCGTTAACTATAGGGGATTTGTTTTGGAGGGTGCGTATGGGCCAATCATGAATAGGATTGAAATGCACAGCTGGGTTGGAAGTGATATCATGACTGGCAGGTGTAAAATCAATCGGCTAGGATTTGCAGATGACATGGTGTTACTTAACTTGACAGACAGACACCTATGCAGGTTTAGCTGGCCTCCTCCAATGTATATCTCGTTGGAGGTGTCTTGGGTGATTTTAATGATAGGGACCCCAGTCCTATCATCTCATTTCTACAGCTGAGTAAACTGGAGCAACGTGAAATAAAGTGTCTTGCTCAAGGAAACAACACATCACCCGGTCTGAGAATTGAACTCACAACCTTTCGATTGCAAGCCCAATGCTTTAACCACTAAGCCATGCGCCTTCACTTAACTTGACAGAAGGTGATTTCCATATTTTTGATGTTAAATTTGGGGAGGGGGTCTGTTATTCTAATTCTTTGTGTATGAGGGGGCCCCCAAGGTCTAAATCCAACCAATTATGGGTGAGCCTTATCACACATTGTGTCACACTGATTCTGCCTGAGAATTTCCGTTTAAAACATTTGTGGCTGTGGAATACTCAACCAATTTTACATGCTACTTCACGAATCGGACATTCAATAAATCGAATAACTGAATAATCGTCGTCAAACCGACGGAGGATACATCGCGTTCTATTAATTCTTCAAGAGTTATCTTCCTTACTTCTTAATACGTATACTGTTTTCTTATACACGCATATGTTGCGGGTGTAAAAGGTTTTTTTAAAATATTTTGGTGTATTTTATTCAAATAATATTTTATTCGCCTTAAAAACATAAAAAATACATAATTGTAAAGGAAGAATTAAGTTTTTTTCTTTGAATATATTTATTAAAAAACTATGTAAACATTGCATCATATTCTATTTAAAGCCATTACCACCATATAAACAGTAGCATAACAAACGATCGCCAGCAGAAATCTGTTACAAAATACCAGAAAAATATTCATTATTATTTATGCAGTTATCCTCTTTCTGTTTTCTTAGGATTCATAAAATATGATATAATAAAAATTTGATTGTATCGAATTGCAAAATAAAACGAAACACATCAGGTTTTTTTTTTAGTGTGAAAAAAAGGTCAATGAAAATTCTCTTTTATAATTTTGATATTTGAAGAAAATCGTATTTTTTACTGTCTTTATGTTTTCTTTTTATATTTGTATGTAAAATAAATTTAAAGAAATTAATTTGTTTTCTTTATGACGTATGTATGAAAATTTATCTTACGAAATATTTTCATTGTGAAATGACATTTCCAATAACTTCCGGTCACGCATGCTCGCGTCTTCAAAAATGGTTTCGTTCTTTGGCCGTCTTGTGTAATGCTTGTCTAGTAATTTGCTTATGAATTATCTATAATTTCTACCACCCCCTTTTTTTTTACATTTAATATCACCATGATGAAACACCTTTTTATCATCTTTCCATGTATATTTTTATACAGCCTAGCTTCAGAGTCTATTAACAGAGACTTTGAGCAAGAACCTTCGATAGCTATTAGGTTAAGTAAGAGACTTGAACGATCTAAGAAGACGATAGACCAACAAGGTGTATTACAAAACAGTGATCAAAGTGAAACACAGCTACCTAGTAAACAGGTAGATGATATGAGAGCAAATATACAAAAAAAATATATTGATAATTCGGGTAGATTATCTGTTTCTGGCTCTGAACCTGCGGATACTCTCTGCTACTATAATATGAACACAAGCGTCATCATCAAAACAAACAGCTCGTTAACAGCCGGAGCTAAATTCATGAAATATGTCCAGGCTAAAAGTAGTATGGCTTGTGCCAAGCAATGTTGTGAGACTATTGGATGTAATGAAGCTATATTTGAGAACAAGGTAAATGTGCATTTTATATACTACACACACACACACACACACATTATATGTATATACTCTTTTACTGGTTTCAGGCATTAAACTGCGGTCATATTGAGCCACCCTTTTTAAGGGATTTTAGTCGATCATATCGAAACTAATAATTTTTTTTTTCAAATCTTCTATCTATCTCTTTTTGTCGAACCACTAAGTTATGGGACATAAACACAAACAAACGCTGACACAGTCACAATATATATGACGGGATTGTGCAGTTTCCGCACAAGACGTTGGTTAACCAGTTGCATAGCAGAAGGCATTTAGCCACAGCCATGCTTATATATATATATATATATATATATATATATATATATGTGTGTGTGTGTATTAAAGAGAATGTAGTAGTCATCAGATTTCATTGGGGGAAATCGAAGGCTATATCAACATGCAACGATTTATATATATATTCTCTCTCTCTCTCTCTCTAGAGAGAGAAGACTTCTACAAGACTAGAACTGTTTCATTCGTATGATATCATCAATGATTGATTTCATACCAATGAAACAGTTCTAGTCCCTTAGGAGTCTTTTCTATATAAAGCTCTGTCGTCACTCATGTTTTGAGTACCTTATTTACTGTGGTTACCCCTACTCTACTCGGGATCAATATGTGTGTATATATATATATATATATATATATTTGATATTTTTTATTAATTGATTTGATTTTTCGATTGGTTGTTATTAGTTGTTTTATTTTTATTGATAACCCTAATTGATTTGTTCACTTATTACCACTACACTACTAAATCTATGAGTATACTCTGTTGCTGGAATTCACTTCAGTTAGCACTGTGTAAGATAGTGTGGCAGTGTGACAATGTCATAAGATGCCTAAAGCATCTTGTAGTGTGATTCCGTAAATTTATATTTATATATATATATATATATATATTTAATATGCTATGTGAGAGTGAAAAATATAATTCTTATATATATATATGTGTATGTATATATATATACACACACACACAATGTTAAGATATCAAAACATATTTAATATGTATGATTACCGTATTTCTCTTAAAATAATGTCTATGATTTTAGTTCAGAACACACACATACGCACACATACACACACACTGCAAGGTTTTTGATATGAAATCGTGTATTGAAATAAATATTATTATATTTGGGGAGGGTCATATTGTTTTAATATTGCCAGAAATAATAATAAAACTCACTGTTTGGTTTGGATTGGATTGGTTTTCGCTACTATATATTAACTATAGGGATATAAAATATACAGAAGCGAAATCCAATCCAAACCAAACAGTGAATGTGTTTTATTACTATTTCTGGCAATATTATAACAATATGACCCTCCCCAAAAAACTATAGCTATCAGTTATTTTGACACAATAGCAATGTGATAATTTACACACCCATTTATAATCGGCGTGTTATGCAGCCTTCACGCAGACATCGTATCTGCTAGAAGTAGCAAACAAATCATAAATAAGTAGAACACATTAAATAAATTGGTCCGAGAGAGTGAGACAGAGAGACGTGATGGTCACGACTATAAATTTTTTGATAATCGGTCAGCTCCATCAAGGCTGACCTGAGATTCAACCTATACATATATATATATGTGTGTGTGTGTAATTAGTGAATCAAAATATATATACATATATTTTTCCTGACATTTGTACATTATTCTATGTACTATACATGCACCTTTGATGAGTTGTAGTGCACCTGAGCACTGTACACAATAATTTCATTATTATTATTATTATTATTATTATTATTATTATATATATTCGCATGTTGTTGACGGACGAGATAAAAGAGTACTCAATATCGAGGTAGACTTTAAATATTTATTCATCATGGCTATATAGCCATGATGAATAAATAAATTATATATATATATATATATATATATATATATATGCATGTATGTGTGTATGTGAGTATGAAGGCGCGTGGCTTATTTGTTAGAGTATTGGGGTTGTGTATTCGATTCCCGGTCCTGGTGATACGTTGTGTCCTAAAGCATCACTAATGTCAAGCTGTATTGCTCATTGTCTTTCCCTTGGACAACATCAGTGGCACAGAGAGGGGAGACTGGCATGCATGGATGACTACTGGTTTTCCACCAGATCACTTTGCCTGGGCTTGTGCAAATTCCATGGCCATTCGTGATCGAAGAGGTTCTTTACCCGTATATATATATATATATATATATATATATATATATATATATATATATATATATATATATGTAGTTATATATATTTTTTTTTATTGAGGAAGTTGAATAATGAGATATTGGTAATCGACTGTTCCGTTAGCAGAATTGGTCCAGCAGCGTTTAACCCATTTGATACCAATCCACCCGAAACCACCCCAAGTTCGATTATACAAAACTGCTTATTTTAAAGTGTGTTATCATACTTTTATGTAAGACCCTTTTTTTATATTCCAAATGCCAGATATCTAATGAGGAATATAGTTATATTTCTGAATACCTCTAGATTTCTTATTACAAAATTATTTGAAAATTATAGACTCTGTTATTAGAAATATGATAATGAAAAGGTTTTATTAGGATCGCATACCAACACTAACACCGTTGAATACCATGAAACCTGTTGAATGGGTTCGAGTTTTGGAGGTTAAAAAGCTTTATACATTATAATCACGATGACAACTTGACCCAACGAATTAGCATTCTTCGTGTTCTTCCAGGCTGCTAGAAATAACAGCCAAATCTCACTTAAAATAAATAAGACATGATATGATGGTCAAGACTGGGACATGTTTGATCATAGGCCTGCTTTACAGCAACATAAATAATAACATAAATACTATACGATATCTATGTATACATTATGTGCATTTTCTCTGAAAAGGCTTAGTGAACAGTCCTCCTTAAACATAAGAGCTATGTTGTAAACTATAATATATATATATATATATAAAACAAAGAAAGTGTGGTAAGGAACCAGGTGGACCAAAACGCACCAGAGTACTCGATACTTAGAGTAGTAGAGTGGAATCTAGCTGTCGACACGGCCGGAGCTCAACCGTCGGAGTCCTGACTATTTTCCTATATATATATATATATATATATATATATATATATATATATATATTGTTATTCTTTGGGAGGGTCATGTTGCCAATAAGAAACACACGCACCAGTTGCTTTCACTTCAATTTATTATATAATAAATTTATAAATTTCTGGTTGGTTGGTTGGTTGGTTCCACAACCAGATAGTTGTTTATATATTGTCAAAGTTCTTTCGTCACACATTCTGTGACCTCTTGGAACCAACCAGAAATTTATAAATTTATAAATTTATTATAATAAATTGAAGTGAAAGCAACTGGTGCGTGTGTTTCTTATTGGCAACATGACCCTCCCAAAGTATAACAATATCGGTTTCAACACACGATTTCAGATAAAGAATCTTGCTAAACAAATTCAGAAACGAAATATATATATATATATATATATATATATATATATATATATATATATATATATATATATATAATCTATATCTGTATGTGTTTGATGGCTAAGAGAAATCAATACTCAATACTGAAGTAGAGTTTTAATATTCATTTATATTAAAGCTAAAAGGTGAGTCTGGAGTTTCGCCTGTTTATCTCAGGGTCATCAGACAATGATGACCCTATGATAAACAGAGAGTAACAAGACTCACTGTTTAGCTTTAATATAAATGAATATATATATATATACATACATACATAGGAAAAGAGTCAGGACCCCGACGGCTGAGCTCCGGCCGTTTCGACAGCTAGTTCAGAACTAGCTGAGAAACGGCGGGAGCTCAGCTGTCGGGGTCCAAACTCTTTTCCTATTATTCATTCTTCTACTACCCATAGTATCTAATATTCTGGTGCGTTATGGTCCACCTGGTTCCTTACCACACTTCCTTCGTTATATATATATGTACAAAATTTAGTACAGCATCAACGAAGCCATGGTTGCAGCCAAGCTAACGAATGCAGTTTCGGTGTACAGCTAAGCACTCGATAGGGTATATAACCCTAGAGTTATAACATACGCAAAATGAAGACAGCGACCGATAGAAGAGCCGCAGTGACTATAGCCACGAAAAAGACTGAACTCAGGAAAAAAATATATATATATCACGGCTGGCCTCTCTCTCTCTCACATAAGTCACAACAGGAACCTATCAGTTTGTATTTCGAGTAGTTGGTAATCGATTTGATATGTACTTAGTCGTCCATTACCCCTCCCCCCTCTCTGTTCTCCTCTCACCTCATATTTTCTGCTACTGCAGTATTTATTGCCCCCCCCCTCTATACAGCCCAATTAGACCTTGCAGTTTCTTCCACCTCCATACACCACTACTAAACCGTGTACTTTCTTCCTCCTTCATAGACCACTACTAAACCGTGTACTTTCTTCCTCCTTCATACACCACTACTAAACCGTGTACTTTCTTCCTCCTTCATACACCACTACTAAACCGTGTACTTTCTTCCTCCTTCATAGACCACTACTAAACCGTGTACTTTCTTCCTCCTTCATAGACCACTACTAAACCGTGTACTTTCTTCCTCCTTCATAGACCACTACTAAACCGTGTACTTTCTTCCACCTTCATACACCACTACTAAACCGTGTACTTTCTTCCTCCTTCATACACCACTACTAAACCGTGTACTTTCTTCCTCCTTCATAGACCACTACTAAACCGTGTACTTTCTTCCTCCTTCATACACCACTACTAAACCGTGTACTTTCTTCCTCCTTCATACACCACTACTAAACCGTGTACTTTCTTCCTCCTTCATACACCACTACTAAACCGTGTACTTTCTTCCTCCTTCATACACCACTACTAAACCGTGTACTTTCTTCCACCTTCATACACCACTACTAAACCGTGTACTTTCTTCCTCCTTCATACACCACTACTAAACCGTGTACTTTCTTCCTCCTTCATACACCACTACTAAACCGTGTACTTTCTTTCTCCTCCATACACCACTACTAAACCGTGTACTTTCTTCCACCTCCATACACCACTACTAAACCGTGCACTGTTCCTTCCCCGCCCGCCCTTGTATTCCCGCTAGTGTAATAGGGAAAATGGAAAAAAGAGATTATTTATGGATCTGTTTAATTCACCACCACGATTTCATATATAGAGAGAGACAGAGGAGTACAGTTTAATTCATCACCATCACTTCATATCGAGAGAGTACGTGTATGTGAAAGAGAGTGTGTATGTTTAATTCACCACCACCATTTCATATATAGAGAGAGAGAGAGTACGTGTATGTGAAAGAGAGTGTGTATGTTTAATTCACCACCACCATTTCATATATAGAGAGAGAGAGAGAATGTGTATGTGAAAGAGAGAACATATCTAACAAGAGAGCGAGAGATTGTTATATATCAACAACGTTATCGCATAAATCTTTAATAACCAGATGTGTATTTTCCTTTTATTATTATCATTATTACTCGTAGCTAACATATAATCCATTGTTTTAGTAACGAATAGACAGAATAAGTATTCAGTTTCTTCACCAAATTGTAACAATATATTTAACGTCCGTTTTCCCAGCTAGCAAATGTATATACAGTCAGATAGATAGATACAGATAGAGAAATAGATAAATACATTTATAGATCGATGGGGATCGATAGACAGCAGCGTTGGCTGAGAACGTTTTATAATATTTGTTCCCCACCCGCTTCATACATTCTTCTTTTTCGCCCACTTATTCCTGAAAGGGTCGTGAGAAGCAACTGTCTCCAACTGATCCGACTGGATCCCCAAGTGAGACCAGCCAAGCTCATGGATGTTATCCAACCATCTTGCTCGGGGTCTACCCTTGTGTCTCCTACACAAAAATAGTTTGTTTACAAAATATATAGAAAACATTACCTTTTACCTCAGCAACCCGTAGGGTCTGCTAATGGATGAATAAATTCCGAAATACATGTACACAATGCTCTTGATGCTGAGTTAATTGTGATATGTTCGTGGCTTAACTATTGATATTGTGTACTGAATGAAGCAAGGCATGTTTAATATTTACATTACTCTATATTTAGTGTTGTATTTTCACGGTGAAGACTTAATCTTATATAATATCGAATGCATGAGATTTTGATGTTATTTATTTTGAGAACAATACCTTAATGTCAGCATGAGGGGCCAGTTACAGCTAGTTTGAACAGAAAGAGGTGAGAGAATTCTGGCCGGATATGGCTGGCAAGTCGGGACAGGGGACTGTCTTACTCATATAGAACTGTTTCTGGAAGGTTTTTACGGCTGGATGCCTTTCCTAATGCCAACCACATTTACAGTGTGTGCTGGGTGCTTTTTGTCGTGACATCTGCAAAACCACATTTACAGTGTGTGCTGGCTGCTTTTTGTTGTGACATCTGCACAACTACTTTACAGTGTGTGCTGGCTGCTTTTTGTCGTGACATCTGCACAACCACTTTACAGTGTGGGCTGGGTGCTCTTTGTCATGGCACCTACACGACCACTTTACAGTGTAGGCTGGATGCTTTGTTGTGATACCAACATAACTTTACAGTAAGGATTGTGTGGACAGAAGTGAGTGGGTGGGTGTTGGGGCATGGGTGGTGTATGGAAGGGTATATAGTGATTAAGAGGTGTCTACAAGATGTATGTTTGAGTCCGTGCGCATGGGAAGGCATGTCTTCTGTATATTCACAACAATCTGTCCACTAATAAAGATACTATAAACATTTTAACAAACCTGTTGTTAGACATTTTCCATTAAATCATTGCAAGATATTAAAAGTTACAATACTTAGACTAAATATATGTTTATTATCCAGTCTAGAAAATAGATACACCATATCCTTATGTGTTGTAAGAAGCAACTAAAAGAGTTAATGTCAGGAAGGCCATCTAGCTGTAAAACATTACCTTAAAAAGTCACATCTAACCCATACCAGCATGGAAAAGATGACAAAAACTTTAGTTTGAATCACATTGTGTTAGAAGTATTACTAATATTTTTGCATACATATAAAAATGAGAAAACTCATTGCTAGAACAGCCGTTAAAACAGCTGAATGCTGTCAAAGACCTCAGAGGATATAGACCAATGCCCAGTGGCCAACAGAGAGTGTTGACCACTGGTCTCTGTCTTTTGAGGCATTTTTGCCCATCGCTGTCTTTGATAGCATTTAGCTGTTTTAATGGTTGTTCTAGTGATGAGTTTTTTCATTTTTATACGTATTCAAATACACTCACTTCGTCTTGATCAGAGATAACGTTTTTTCATTAATATTTTTGTATTTGTCTACATCAGATAGAAGAAAGTCAATTTAGAATTATTTTGTGGTTACTTTCCTGTTTGATATTATTGCAATTACATTTCTGAAAAATGGCTGAACATATGATGATAGATACTTTTACTGGTTTCAGTCATCAGACAGGTGCCATGATGTGGCACCACTTTCAAGGGAATTAGTTAATCATATGGACCCTACTACTTAATTTTTTTCAAGTCTGGCACTTATTTTATTGATATCTTTTTTTGTTGAATTGCTAACTTACAGGATGCACATACACACACACAATGGGCTTCTGAAGTTCTCATCTACCAAATTCACTCACCTGGTCAGCCTGGGACTATATTAGAAGACATTCCAGGTGTCATGCAAGTACTGAAACCAGTAGCAAAATAAAAGGGAAGTCTGTTTCAACCACAGCAGTATCACCATCATGTCCATTCTCCATAGTAGTATAGGTTTGATGGATTGTCATGGTCTGAAGTAATTCTTATTCAGAGTCATTGCACTTCTAGGTGGGTTGGTGAACCATATCTTTTTCATACATTCCAATTTTTGTCATAGCTCCTCACATCAACCACTTTATAGAGTGTATTGGGTGCTTTTTATCATGGCCCCAGTACTAGAGAAGTTGTCATGTCTACAACTGACTAAAGAGTCCTCATTACCATCATTTAAAAGTATACATTGGATTTTTATAGTCATTATACCTTTCATAACAGCATTTATAATAAATACACTCTATATTAATTAATTAATGAAGAATTTTGAGTTATTTACAGTGTAGGGAGCTAGTGCTGGACTATATAGTCTTTCTCAGAACTGTTACCACTGTTATTTACAGTGTAGGAAGCTAGTGCTGGACTATATAGTCTTTCTCAGAACTGTTATCACTGTTATTTACAGTGTAGGAAGCTAGTGCTGGACTATATAGTCTTTCTCAGAAATGTTACCACTGTTATTTACAGTGTAGGAAGCTAGTGCTGGACTATATAGTCTTTCTCAGAACTGTTACCACTGTTATTTACAGTGTAGGAAGCTAGTGCTGGACTATATAGTCTTTCTCAGAAATGTTACCACTGTTATTTACAGTGTAGGAAGCTAGTGCTGGACTATATAGTCTTTCTCAGAAATGTTACCACTGTTATTTACAGTTTAGGAAGCTAGTGCTGGACTATATAGTCTTTCTCAGAACTGTTACCACTGTTATTTACAGTGTAGGAAGCTAGTGCTGGACTATATAGTCTTTCTCAGAAATGTTACCACTGTTATTTACAGTGTAGGAAGCTAGTGCTGGACTATATAGTCTTTCTCAGAACTGTTACCACTGTTATTTACAGTGTAGGAAGCTAGTGCTGGACTATATAGTCTTTCTCAGAACTGTTACCACTGTTATTTACAGTGTAGGAAGCTAGTGCTGGACTATATAGTCTTTCTCAGAACTGTTATCACTGTTATTTACAGTGTAGGAAGCTAGTGCTGGACTATATAGTCTTTCTCAGAACTGTTACCACTGTTATTTACAGTGTAGGAAGCTAGTGCTGGACTATATAGTCTTTCTCAGAAATGTTACCACTGTTATTTACAGTTTAGGAAGCTAGTGCTGGACTATATAGTCTTTCTCAGAACTGTTACCACTGTTATTTACAGTGTAGGAAGCTAGTGCTGGACTATATAGTCTTTCTCAGAAATGTTACCACTGTTATTTACAGTGTAGGAAGTTAGTGCTGGACTATATAGTCTTTCTCAGAAATGTTACCACTGTTATTTACAGTGTAGGAAGCTAGTGCTGAACTATATAGTCTTTCTCAGTACTGTTACCACTGTTATTTACAGTGTAGGAAGCTAGTGCTGGACTATATAGTCTTTCTCAGAAATGTTACCACTGTTATTTACAGTGTAGGAAGCTAGTGCTGAACTATATAGTCTTTCTCAGTACTGTTACCACTGTTATTTACAGTGTAGGAAGCTAGTGCTGGACTATATAGTCTTTCTCAGAAATGTTACCACTGTTATTTACAGTGTAGGAAGCTAGTGCTGAACTATATAGTCTTTCTCAGTACTGTTACCACTGTTATTTACAGTGTAGGAAGCTAGTGCTGGACTATATAGTCTTTCTCAGAAATGTTACCACTGTTATTTACAGTGTAGGAAGCTAGTGCTGGAATATATAGTCTTTCTCAGAAATGTTACCACTGTTATTTACAGTGTAGGAAGCTAGTGCTGGACTATATAGTCTTTCTCAGAAATGTTACCACTGTTATTTACAGTGTAGGAAGTTAGTGCTGGACTATATAGTCTTTCTCAGAAATGTTACCACTGTTATTTACACTGTAGGAAGCTAGTGCTGGACTATATAGTCTTTCTCAGAAATGTTACCACTGTTATTTACAGTGTAGGAAGCTAGTGCTGGACTATATAGTCTTTCTCAGAACTGTTACCACTGTTATTTACAGTGTAGGAAGCTTGTGCTGGACTATATAGTCTTTCTCAGAACTGTTACCACTGTGATTTACAGTGTAGGAAGCTAGTGATGGGATATATAGTCTTTCTCAGTACTGTTACCACTGTTATTTACAGTGTAGGAAGCTAGTGCTGGACTATATAGTCTTTCTCAGAAATGTTACCACTGTTATTTACAGTGTAGGAAGCTAGTGCTGGACTATATAGTCTTTCTCAGAACTGTTACCACTGTTATTTACAGTGTAGGAAGCTAGTGCTGGACTATATAGTCTTTCTCAGAAATGTTACCACTGTTATTTACACTGTAGGAAGCTAGTGCTGGACTATATAGTCTTTCTCAGAAATGTTACCACTGTTATTTACAGTGTAGGAAGCTAGTGCTGGACTATATAGTCTTTCTCAGAACTGTTACCACTGTTATTTACAGTGTAGGAAGCTAGTGCTGGACTATATAGTCTTTCTCAGAACTGTTACCACTGTTATTTACAGTGTAGGAAGCTAGTGCTGGACTATATAGTCTTTCTCAGAACTGTTACCACTGTTATTTACAGTGTAGGAAGCTAGTGATGGGATATATAGTCTTTCTCAGTACTGGTACCACTGTTATTTACAGTGTAGGAAGCTAGTGCTGGACTATATAGTCTTTCTCAGAACTGTTACCACTGTTATTTACAGTGTAGGAAGCTAGTGCTGGACTATATAGTCTTTCTCAGTACTGTTACCACTGTTATTTACAGTGTAGGAAGCTAGTGCTGGACTATATAGTCTTTCTCAGTACTGTTACCACTGTTATTTACAGTGTAGGAAGCTAGTGCTGGACTATATAGTCTTTCTCAGTACTGTTACCACTGTTATTTACAGTGTAGGAAGCTAGTGCTGGACTATATAGTCTTTCTCAGTACTGTTACCACTGTTATTTACAGTGTAGGAAGCTAGTGCTGGACTATATAGTCTTTCTCAGAAATGTTACCACTGTTATTTACAGTGTAGGAAGCTAGTGCTGAACTATATAGTCTTTCTCAGAACTGTTACCACTGTTATTTACAGTGTAGGAAGCTAGTGCTGGGATATATAGTCTTTCTCAGAAATGTTACCACTGTTATTTACAGTGTAGGAAGCTAGTGCTGGACTATATAGTCTTTCTCAGAACTGTTACCACTGTTATTTACAGTGTAGGAAGCTAGTGCTGGACTATATAGTCTTTCTCAGAAATGTTACCACTGTTATTTACAGTGTAGGAAGCTAGTGCTGAACTATATAGTCTTTCTCAGAACTGTTACCACTGTTATTTACAGTGTAGGAAGCTAGTGCTGGACTATATAGTCTTTCTCAGAACTGTTACCACTGTTATTTACAGTGTAGGAAGCTAGTGCTGGACTATATAGTCTTTCTCAGAAATGTTACCACTGTTATTTACAGTGTAGGAAGCTAGTGCTGGACTATATAGTCTTTCTCAGAAATGTTACCACTGTTATTTACAGTGTAGGAAGCTAGTGCTGAACTATATAGTCTTTCTCAGAACTGTTACCACTGTTATTTGCAGTGTAGGAAGCTAGTGCTGGACTATATAGTCTTTCTCAGAACTGTTACCACTGTTATTTACAGTGTAGGAAGCTAGTGCTGGACTATATAGTCTTTCTCAGTACTGTTACCACTGTTATTTACAGTGTAGGAAGCTAGTGCTGGACTATATAGTCTTTCTCAGTACTGTTACCACTGTTATTTACAGTGTAGGAAGCTAGTGCTGGACTATATAGTCTTTCTCAGTACTGTTACCACTGTTATTTACAGTGTAGGAAGCTAGTGCTGGACTATATAGTCTTTCTCAGTACTGTTACCACTGTTATTTACAGTGTAGGAAGCTAGTGCTGGACTATATAGTCTTACTCAGAACTGTTACCACTGTTATTTACAGTGTAGGAAGCTAGTGCTGGACTATATAGTCTTTCTCAGAACTGTTACCACTGTTATTTACAGTGTAGGAAGCTAGTGCTGGACTATATAGTCTTTCTCAGAACTGTTACCACTGTTATTTACAGTGTAGGAAGCTAGTGCTGGACTATATAGTCTTTCTCAGAACTGTTACCACTGTTATTTACAATGTAGGAAGCTAGTGCTGGACTATATAGTCTTTCTCAGAACTGTTACCACTGTTATTTACAGTGTAGGAAGCTAGTGCTGGGCTATATAGTCTTTCTCAGTACTGTTACCACTGTTATTTACAGTGTAGGAAGCTAGTGCTGGACTATATAGTCTTTCTCAGTACTGTTACCACTGTTATTTGCAGTGTAGGAAGCTAGTGATGGGATATATAGTCTTTCTCAGTACTGTTACCACTGTTATTTACAGTGTAGGAAGCTAGTGCTGGACTATATAGTCTTTCTCAGTACTGTTACCACTGTTATTTACAGTGTAGGAAGCTAGTGCTGGACTATATAGTCTTTCTCAGAACTGTTACCACTGTTATTTACAGTGTAGGAAGCTAGTGCTGGGCTATATAGTCTTTCTCAGAAATGTTACCACTGTTATTTACAGTGTAGGAAGCTAGTGATGGGATATATAGTCTTTCTCAGAACTGTTACCACTGTTATTCACAATTATTGAAGAATTTTGAAATTATTAATTATTCCCTTACTAAGATAGTAACTTAATGTAAGGTTCTTATATAAAATTATGTTGGAAGATTTTAATTTAAATTGGAAACTTTTAAAATGGGTGGTTTTATTTCTTAGAACCAGAGCCGGTTTTAGCTGGGTTGTTAGCTAAAGGGATAATTCACATTCTTATGTGCATCCTCATTGTAGTTCTCAGGAAGATTCAGTGATAATGTGTAACATGGTAGTTCATTTGAATTACAGGTACAAATCATTTTTGCTAGCTGAGTGAACTGGAGCTACATTTAGTAAAGTATTTTGCTCAAGGACACAATTTGCCACCAGGAATTGAATTTATGACGTTATGATTGTTAGCTGAACACCGTGACCACTAAGCTACAGGCATTTATTTTTAATTATGCAGTTGCTTGACTTGTTAGAAATAGCAACCAAATCCCCCTTAAATCACACCATGCCACCTTAAAAAAGACATTGGCTAATATAAACCAAGTTGAACAACAGCATCACCAACCAGTCATTCATCATCGTCATTGTTTTTATGTCCGCTTTTCTAGGTTTACATGGATTTGGACAGGAACAAAACTCAACTGGTTAGTAACTCGAGGGATCAGATATCCCTGTATTGCTCATACATTTGGCATGGTTTCTACAGTTGGATGCCTTTTGTAATGCAAACCACATTTTCTTGTATCATCATCATTTTTATGTCCACTTTTCCTTGTTTGCATGGGTTGGATTGGTCCTTTTCAGCATGGTATCTCCCCACATGTTGCAATCCTTTGTCATTGCCTCTTTGAGTCTCAGTGGTTTGAAGTCAGCTCTCACAAAATCTGCCCAGGTTTTTCTTTGTCTACCTCTACTGCGACTTCCTTTCACTGGCATTTCTGGCACTTCTTCACCCAATGATCATTGTCCATGCACATCACATGTCGAAACCAACACAGTCTTCTCTCCTGCACACTACATCGAATTCCTCTTAAATCCAACTTCTCCTTCAACTCATCCAAGCTCTGCCCCCCTCTCACACTTACATTGCGCATCCAACTGAGCATAGTTGCTTCATTTCTCTCCAGGGTCCTCCCCAGTCACAGCTCATGTTTCATTACCATGCAGCATTGCTCATCACACACAGGCATCATACAGTTGTCTTTTTGTACATAGGGAGAAACTTATTCATTTCTATTAATTGTTGCTGTTGTTATAACTCACACGTATGTAGGTTTAGCTGGTTTCATGCAAGGTTGTATTTTATATGATGTATCTTCGGTGTTTTAATGATAGGGGTTCCAGTCCTGTCGTGATTACAGCTCACACTTATGTAGGTCTAGCTGGCCTCACATGCAACTGTATACAAAAAAAACTATTGATTACACTCAGAATATACCATAAACCAACATGCTAGCCTGCTCTCATAACACCTGGGTTTAATTTAATGATAAAGGTCCCCTCCCCACCCGGTTCTATCATGAAAAGACCCTCCATCTTCCCAACCACCACACAGGATGCCAGTTCATTGCCAGGTTTTGACACCAGCTACTGCTGCTGTTATTAATTTTTTCCAAGTGTATTGGAGTAATGTGACACATTTCATCTGGTCCAAGAATCAAACCCACGACTTTTTAACCATCATTCCTACCCTTGATCTTTATTAATCAGTACTTAGTCATTTGTTTAATAACACCTTGAAGGGATTTAGTCAATCATATGGACCCTATGATTTAATTTCAATTGTGGCACTTATTTTATCAAAATCTTTTTTGTTGAATTGTATCAAATAACATCAAAATAAAAGATTATTTCAAGCAGAACCAAACACACATAATTAGTGAACGTATTTCTAATGAAATACACTCTTTCAATTAATGACCAAATATACTTGAATATAATATCATATGTTCAGTTCCTGGTGTCACTAGAGCAAGATACTTTACTTCACATTGCTTTAGTTCACTCAGCTAGCAAAAATGAGTTGTACTTGTAATTCAAATGAACTACCTTGTTACACACTACATCTTGCTGAATCTTCCTGAGAACTACAATAAGGGTACAATGTGTATTAAGGACTACAAAATCCAATGTGACCAAAACATTGATGGTAGAAGGAGGAGGGAGTCGGCTTATATTTGGGGGTCAATATTTTGACAGTTTTCACCAACTTCAAATTCTATGTAAATAAGGTTTGGATTTTTTTGTCCATTTCTTAGCATAAAATAGTGGGGTTGGCTTATATTTGGGTATATATATAAATGAAGAACTCCAAGGTATTTACTAAAATTTTTTATCAATTCATTACTAAGATAGGAATGTAACATATGGTTCTTATATAAAATTATGTTGGAAGATTTTAATTGAAGTAATGTTTTGTTTTAGAAAACGAGAGCCAGTTTTGGCCAGGTTGGTATCAAAATGGTTAACAGCACCAAAATGAAAGATTACCAAGACATTACCCTGTCAAATTCATTACTCATCTGTCATATTTCTAAGGAAAGACACCTGTTTATGTTTTCCAAATAATTTTTGAAAATAATAAAGAACTTGGAGATTTAGTAATATAAAACAAACTTTCTCATTAATTGTCTTGTGTTTGGACCATAACTTGGTTCTTACATTAATTTATGATGGAAGGTTTTTAGATAAATATAAATACATTAATCTTTCCATTACCATGTTTCTAATAAAAGACACTGCCTATGGTTTTCAAATCATTTTGAAAATAATCAAGAATTTGAAGAGATTTAGTAATATAAATGATGCAGGGTTTTTAGAACACTTTAAAATAAACAGCTTTCTTTCATAGAACCAGGAGCAGTTTCAGTCAATTTTGGATCAAAAGGATGATCTGGTGTTTGGAACATAATTTATAGGTTCTTACATAAAATTATGATGGAAGGTTTTTAGATAAACACTAAAACAAGCAGTTTTGTATCGTAGAACAAGAGGCTGTTTGGTATCAAAAGGTTTAATAACACGGAAATTAAATATTATTTTAAGGTGTACTAAACACATTACTCTTAAATAACCTCCATCTCACTACTCATTCAGTATTTCCTTTGCTCTTTTCTGGAACTTTCATGTTATCATTGCCAAAATTACATCAGCATATGCCAGCAGTCCTACTTATGCCAACACAGAAAGAACAGGCATATGATGTTGATGATGATGAGTGTGGTGGTGGTGGTGGTAATGAGGATGGTGGTGATTATGGTGATGATGATGATGATGGTAATATGATAATGATGGTGGCAATGATGATGATGATGTATCTTGCTAACTATGGCCAACTGTTAACCACCATGTAATATTTTATTCACAAGATAAAACTACTGAAGGAAAACATTTGATTTTCTGTCAGGAAAGACCTAGCTTTGATGAGACAGTTTGGATTAGTGCCAGGATAGTAAACCACAGATGCCCTCTTCTTAGTAAGACAGCTACAGAAGTTCTTAACTAAGTACAAGCCACTATCCTTGGCATTTGTGAAGGGACGTGGCTTAGTGGTTAGGGTGTTTGGTTCATGATTGTTAGGTTATGAGTTCGATACCCAGTGGCATTTTGTATTCTTGAGCAAGACACATTATTTCAAGTTACTGCTGTCTACTCATCTGAGGAAAAATATGTGTTGTATTCTTGGGTCTCGAATAATCACCCCACACTCACTCACTAATTTTTCAGATTCCTTCCTGCCCGCTTATTAATCCTTTAGCATTTACATTACTCTATATTTACTATTGTATTTCCACAGTAAAGGCTGTATCTCACATAATATAAAAGCTACAAGATTTTGATGATGTTATATATTTTGAGAATAATACCTTAACATTGGTATTAGTGGCCAGTTACGGTAGATTTGAACAGAAAGAGGTGAGAGAATTTTGGCCGGATACAGCTGGTTTAAATGCTAAAGGGTTAAATTTTGCTAATCTATCTCCAGCAAAATTTTTCTTTATACATTAAAAAAATGTACATGATTAAAAATCTCATATGTTATAAAATAAATAGGATGGGTTGGAGTCTCATTGTGTAAACTAAACCACTAAATTAATGGAGACGACCTAGAAATATTATCGAATTTCTAAGCCCCCAGCTTATTCCAGCCTCCTTCGCTTATTTGGGACTGGAGATAATCGGTTATTCAAAGAGTCGTCCTTGTCACATATAGTGTCATATTGAATGTCCCTCCGAACTATGTTAAGGGTACATGTTTCTGTGGAATATTCAGCCACTTGCATGTTAATTTTCTGAGTAGGTTGTTTCATTAATTGAACAACTAGATCACTTGTCATTGTAATCAAACGAGATCCAATGATAAAGCCTTTGACAGGTTACCACATTCTGAAGTCTTGTGGCTGACAAAAAAACAACAAAACAAAAGAACTAGGTGTATATTAATGGCATGTGAAAACAGGATGCCATCAGAAAGGTAAGAATTAGCAACAAATTCAGTGAGGAATTTAGCATGTAGGTAAGTGTCCATGAGGGCTTGATTCTTCTTGTTTATTATGTTATAGATTTCCAAGCCATAAAATAGGAGTTTAACCTTTTCATTACCATATACCATGCACTATATTCTAATTAATTAATGAAAAATTTGGAGGTATTTACTTAATTTATTATTTTTCATTTAGATCAGTGGTTCTCAACCTTTTTTACTCATGGACCTCTTCATAGCTATTCAACAAAAGAAAAGCTTATTCTATTTTTCACTAATAAAAAGTAAAGGGATTATATTAATAATCAAAGAAATAGTAACTGATTATGCTTTATTTTGAATGAAAACTAATTTAATGCAAATAAATTATTCTACAATTAAATTCTATGGAGCATTTATGCACACTGGTAAATAATTCATAATAAACCATTTTAAGATAAGTGTGGGATTAGAAAAAAAAAATGCAGATTTATTCAATGAGATCCCTGTGGTTGATGCTGCTCAGCAAGTTTCTTTATATCTGGTTCCATCGATGTTAATGATAATCGAAGATCACCTTTTTTCACAATGTCAAGTCTATTGCGAACTTTTGATAACAAGTGAGAAACACAACTAAATCCTGATTCAACCAGGTAAGATGATGGAAAAGCAATAACGTAGAGCTGTGCTTTATCCCAGAGTAATGGGTACTTTGTAGCAATATCATTTGTTTTCCATATATTATACTTCCCATCTTTGTATTTTGCGTGTATTATTTCATCACTTTGTAATTCAATGAGGGGATCCTGCAAAGAAATGTCTATATCGGCAACATTAACTTCGAAAGGAATTGTCACCCAAGTTGGTATATCCATCATGAGTAGGTCACTAAACCGAGTTTGCATATCTTCGTGCATATTTTCTAAATATTCACTATATAATACAAGGTCTTCATCGTGGAAATCGCTGCTAATCGAGGCCAAACAAGGAAACTGTTCAAGAGAATTCGATTTAATATGGTTAACCACTTTTATCACAACAGCAAGGGCATCATGCAGACGTCCACTCAATTTCTTTGCAACTAAGTGTTGACGGTGTATCACACAGTGAATACAAAATACTTCAGGAACAGCTTTTTTCAAATTTGCAATAAAACCTTTGTATCTGCCATGGACTAGGGTGGAGAGTCTGCTGTTCCCCCCACTCCTCCTCCTTCTTTACCCACTTATTCCTCAGGGGGTTGTGTGAGCAGAGTCCTCAAACACTCCTTCCAGCAGGTTCTGTTAGAAGCAACTGACCCAGCTGGATCCCCAAGCAAGACCAGCCAAGCTCATGGATATTATCCAACCATCTTGCTCAGCATCTACCTTTGGGTCTCCTGCCGGTTGGTTTTGCCCATAAAATCTGTCCAGCAATTCTTTCCTGAGACATTTTAACCACATGCCCATAATATCGCAGCTGTGATCTCTCAATTTGGAGAAGTAGCAGCTCTATCTTGAGTAACTCTGATCTCTAAGCTATGCACTCTATTGAGTAGCATTGCTCCAAAGACCCTTCGGAGGAACCCCATTTCGGCTGCTTGTATTTGCAATTATATTCTTTTGGTCATTACCCAAGATTCATGACCATAGGTATGGGATGGAATAAATACCTCCTTACTTTCATATCTTTTTCTTTTTCATATTGCAAATATAATTTAATTGAAATTTGTTGAATCCCTTTCAATATTTATATATATTTTTCTTTCCTCTATACTTTTCAGAAGGATTACAGCTGCTATCTGTTTGACTGTGGCCAGCCAAGCGTTTGTGTGTTTGCCCCGCACAACAGCTATATCTCTATGAGTTTTCACCCAGAAAGCCATAAGATGGATTCTCATACACACCTTGCAATCAAGCATGAGAGTGAACTAGCAGATCTTGACAATCAAGATGGTTCTTCGAAGGACAATTCTGAGGAGGTAAAGAGAACACAGAAGAGTACCATAATCACTACCACTACACCACATATAGTTCAGCCTACTACTTTGAAAAAAAGAACAAAAATAGGTAACCAAACGTTTATTTGTTATTTAAAAAAATTTTTTGACTGCATTTCGTCTTTAGACTGTGGCTATGCTGGGGCACCACCTTGAAAGGATTTAGTGAAACATATCAACTCCACTACTTACTTTTAGATAACCATAGGTTTATTTGTAAATTATATATTTTTAATCTTTCATTCTTTTACTGGTTTTAGTTATGAGACTATGGCCATGCTGGGGCACCACCTTTGAAGAGATTTAGTCAAACATATCAACCCTACTACTTATTTTTTCAAGTTTGGTACTTATATCATTGATTTTTTTTTTGTCAGACCACTAAATTAATTATAAACAAACCGTAAACACAAACACAGACTCAGACACTGACACACACATATGTACATACATGTGTGTGCTTATATATGCATAAGTACACACACACTCATATTTGCATGCACACATACATCATCATCACTGTTTAACGTCTATTTTCCATGCTTGCATGGGTTGTTACATTATGAGGCTAGTCAGGTCAGGTGATGACATCTTGTTCATACAGATCTGCTTTGGGGTTCATTTCTATGGCTAGATGTTTTTACTCATGCCAACCACATTTACAGTGTGTACTGGGAGCTTTTATGGTGAAACCTTCACTACCACTTTATAGGGTGAACTGAGTATTTTTTGTTGTGACACCAGTATGACCATTTTATAGGGTTGGCTGGGTACTTTTTTGTTGTTGCACCAGCATGACCACCTTACATGGTGGACTGGGTGCTTTTATTGGTACACCAGTACTATCACCATACAAAGAGATTGGGTGCTTTTTTTTGTGACACCAGCCATGTGAGAGAGCAGGTGTGGAATGTGTTCGATTTTCTAAGCATGCATACATGGTTTTGACAGGTGAGGTGTATCAGGAGTGTGGAAAGTGTGGTGGGTGGTTGTAGTGTATATATATATATTACATACACCATGCATATAAATATATATAAAAAGATAAGACTAAAAATGACTGCATGGGGCAGGCGTAGACACCGTAAGTCATAGTGAAGGCACCCCATTTAGGAGAGTAGGTACTCCAAATAAAAAACTGATATAGGGTGGAGAGGACTCATGAGTCTAGTAAGACAATCTCTCGAGTGCTGGTGACACGAATAATGCACCCAGTGGTTAGTGATAGGAAGGGCATCTAGCCAGAAAAACCCTGCCAAAAATATGACAAGCACAAACATGATTTTCACTAATTACATATACAGGGCCAGCACTAGTCATGTTAGTGCTGTGCATGGCAGTGGAGTAGATAGAGTTTTGAGAACCCGTCGACCATCATCAAGCAATCACACTGCTTTTTCCATCTCAGGTACATAAAACCCAAGGAAATAACAGCAACTGTCAAGGGACAAATCTCAGGTTTGCCACTCTCAATATTGGCACCCTGAAAGGTAAATCAGGTTAACTTGTGGAACTGTTAGAGAGAAGAAAAGTAGATGTATGCTGTATACAAGAAGTGAGGTGGAGGGGTGGCTCTGCGAGACTAATCACAGGCAAACAACAGAGATATAAACTCTACTGTGTAGGAAATGATGATGGAGTAGGAGGTGTAGGCATTTTACTAGCTGAGAAGTGGGTAGATAAGGTGATAGAGGTAGTTAGAGTAAAAGACAAAATCATCAAGCTTAGAATGGTGACAATTACATCTACCTATGCTCCACAGGCAGGGCTAAGTAAAGTCCAAAAGGACAGGTTCTATAAGGAACTTTTACAGACAACTTCAGGGACTGATGAAAGAGATCACATCAGCCTGGCAGGCGACTTTAATGGACATGTGGCACAGTACCAGGACATATTCTATGGAGTTCATGGTGGCTATGGTTATGGCTCAAGAAGAGGGATTGATGCTCCTGCAATTCTGTGACTCAAATGAGTTAACCATTGCAATCAGACCTGGACAAAATGCAGCAATGGATTATGGATTGACAACTCAAGCTGGCTATGGACAAGTATACTACCACGCATTTTGGGAGAAAAAAACCCAGCGTTCACATACTCCCTTCACAACACCAATTTCAAGAAGTCTTCTTGTAAACATCACCTGGGCATTATTGTCAACAGCAATTTGTGTTGGATAAAGCACATCTTTAAAATTGGCTGAGGGTGTCTTAGCATCAGTCAGTAAGACATTTGTCAGCCACTCTCTAGCTATCTATTTAAAGCTGTATATAGCTATGGTGCGTTCACACTTAGAATTTGCATCACCAGTCTGTAACCCCTATCTTGCTCGGAATATTGATTTCATAGAAATTGTTCAGAAATGTGCAACCAAACGAATACCCGCCATCAGGCATCTGCCATACTCTGAACACCTTGCTTCACTGGGCATGGACACATTAAAGCTCCAACATCTGGCAACTGACTTGATAGACATGCACAAGATTATTAACCATCTTTCCAACAACAACCCTGAGCACCTTTATGAATTCCATGTGTCTAACACCCATGGACATGCTTACAAAATCAGAAAACAGTAGAGTTTCCATGACTTTTGGAAACATTTTTTCATGCTCAGAGTTGCTGAAGCATGGAACAAACTACCTGCATCAGTTGTTAGTTGTTGGCTGTGTTCAGACCTGGAGAGGGTTGGGCTCCACTGGGTTTAAAAGTGCCCTAGACATGCTGTATGACGGTGCCCCTATGACTCCACAAGGAGTTATGGAATCTTTATCCTTTATATTTATCTAAATGAAAATAATCTTCCATCATAATTTTATGTAAGAACCTTTGTTAAGTTATGTTCCAAACACCAGCTTAATAATGAGAAAGTTTGTTATATCGCAATATCTCCCCAAATTCTTAGAGTTGTTGAAGCATAGAACAAACTACCTGCATCAGTTGTTAACTGTCGGGACACTGCATCCTTCAAAACTTCCATGCTTCCCGAAATCCTCAACACTACATCTGATATTCCCCCTCCTTACACACTCACGCATATGTGTGTGTGTCTGTATGTATATGATTCACACACTGTTCACTTTCCTGATATTTGTACATTATTCTATGTACTATGCATGCACCTTTGATAAGTTGTAGTGCACCTGGGCACTGTACACAATCATTTTCATTATGTGCAACACAAATTTCATATCAATTAGGTGAACACACAAGCCAAATTGATTATTTACTCATAAGACGAAATACATGGACTGTAATAAACACTAAAGCCTTCTCTGGGGAAGAATGTTTATATTTACTACAGGCATAGCCATGAGATGACTAATACCATGAGAGTGAAATTTGGTAGATAAAAACTGTGTTTACCCAACAGTGTGTGTTTGTGTGTGTATATACACACACACACACACACATATATATATATATATCATCTTCATCATTTAATATCTCTATGATGGTATGAGTCTTGCAGTCTGAACATTGTAAGGAAAAAACTTCTTCAATCAACTGAGATTATCCTCATAAAAGCGAAAGAAGGGAGGGAACTTGTATAGTCTACCTGGTCTAAGCCTTGTGGAACAATTTAAGACAATGCAGTGGTGATGGACCTGTTTTGATCTTACTAAATCTCTTTATTGAAGCACATTCACTTAGCAAGTTGGCTAATGCTTATATATAAACTAGCATAATGGCATATCTTCGTTTTTATGTCCGCTTTTCCACGCTTGCATGGGTTCGATGCGTCCTTCTCAGCATCTTATCTCTCCAACCGTCGCAATCCTTTGCCATCACCTCTGTGAGTTTCAGTGATTTGAGGTCAGCTCTCACAACCTCTGCCCAGGTCTTTCTTGGTCTACCTCTACTGCGACTTCTTTCCACTGGCATTTCTTTGCACTTCTTCACCAAATGATTATTGTCCATGTGCATCACATGTCTAAACAAAAGCAGTCTTCTCTCCTGCTCACTACCTCGAATTCCTCTTAAACTCAACTTCTTCTTCAACTCGTCCAAGCTCTGCTTCTCTCTCTCTCACACTTACATTGCACATCCAACAGAGCATAGTTGCTTCATTTCTCTTCAGTTGATAATGGGGGTGTATAATAAAAGAAAATTTAATAATTCCTTGATTACAACATTCTATGTGAAGACCTTCAAACCCTGAGTTTTCCTTGACCTTCGCAATATTTAATGTTACCACCACCACAATCCCCGCCCACGTTCGCTATCAACCCTACCCCTACCTCAAATACCACTAGCTATCTATCAGTCACCATCCCACCTTCATTTTCCAATCACTTATAATGAGAGACCCTTTAATAAACGTTCTGGAAAAAGTTTACCTGTAAAAGATCAGGCCAGGTCTTTTTCATGACTTGCTATCTCTTCCTCCTTTCGGCTGAATTTTTCGATCCTTCTCCTCCTTCCACATGTGTGTGTGTGTATCATTATTCCATAACAAATGGGTACATCAGCCAAAATGCCTTGTGATTTCAAGTTTTGTATTGGTGTCTCCCCTTATCCCTGGTCAATTTTACCTTTCACCTCCTACCAAGGTTTATAAAAATCATCATCATGGCTTGCCTTAGCGAATGAAGATTATGAAGGGGGTGGTCAACATTGACTGGAGGCACACTCGTGGTCATTCCGGCCAATACGGGACAGACAGACACAGCCACAGTGGCTGTACCTGAAGGTCTGATCAGGATTTGATGACCTGGTGTTGTGGCTCTTTCTCCTGTGTCTTCTGTCTTTGAGGGTAGATTTGCGGGTATTTTCAAAGGCTGAGACAGCATGGTTGATGTTGAGACACCAGGCATCATGATTCTCAGCTAAGGTGGAGCACCGGTGATGGTCAATGTGATAGGCACCAAGGGATTTTTTCAAACAGTCCTTGTATTGCTTCCTTGGTGCCCCGCCTGTCACGATGGCCAGTGGAGAGTTTGTTGTACAGCATGATCCTGGGCAGGTGATGATCCTTTATCCTGGAGATGTGACCTCCGCCCGTTCATTGGTGACAAAGTCTTTCCAGTGGATGTCGAGGATAGTGCGGAGGCAGTGCTTGTGGAGTCGAAGGTGGTGGTGATAAGTGACCCATGACTGAGCCATATAGGAGAGTGGTAAGGACTATGACTCTATACACTCTGATCTTGGTACCCTTCTTCAGGTGTTTATTGTTATAAAATAAATACTAGACAAAGTACTGTTATCTAAATAGTCAGTGAAAATCCTGAAAGCATGGCCACAGTGCAATTGCTGAAACCAGTAAAAGAACAAGAATTACATTTGTTGTACATTTACAATGGTGTTTCAGAAAACACTGATGGTGAATTATTTTTATTGGATTAGTCTGATGGAATGGGTTATCCTCATAGCCTACTTAAGCTTTTAAGAATTGGTTCTGCAATACTGAACTATTTATATTCATCTAAAAACATTCCATCATAATTTTACGTAAGAACCTTTAAGTTCTAAATCCTACCAAATTCTTGATTATTTTCAAAGTGATTTGAAAACTATAGGCAGCATTTCTTTTTAATTAAAATCTGATAACGAAAATGTTTCATTTTAATTGAAATGGTTTTGTAAACTTTTACTACTTCAGTGTCCCTTGATGATATGTGTACCGCAGTGGATAAATGTGAAGATAGACATTCAGAATGTATTGAAAGGAAATGCAAATGTCAAGAGGGATACATCATTAAATATGGAATTTGCAGTGAGTACTTTGTTTTATTCTTTCTTTCCTTTTCTTCTTCTTCTCCTCCCACTTATTCTTGAGAGGATCGTGGAGGCAATCCTCAAAAACTCCTTCCAAGTGATTCAGCTGGATCCCCAAACAAGACCAGCCAAGCTCACGGATCTTATCCTACCATCTTGCTACAACTCTACTCCTGGGACTCCTGCCTGTTGGTTTTGCCCATAAAATCTGTCTAGTGATTCTTTCCTGAGACATTCTAACCGCATGCCCATGGTATTTGAGCTGTGATATTTCAATTCTAAGATGTAGCAGCTCTACCTGGTAATGTTACTCCAAAGACCCTTTGGAGGAACGTCATTTTGGCTGCTTGTATTCTTCTGACAACAAGCTACTAACGTAGTAATGAAATAATAATTTTAGTAAATCCCTCAAAATTCTTTATTAATTTATTAAAGTAGATTGTTTCATTAGAAATATGGTCATTAACCCTTTAGCATTTCCATTACTCTATATATACTATTATATTTTCATGGAAAAGGTTTTACCTCACATAATTATCTCACATATCGAATCTATGAGATTTTGATATTTATTTTAAGAACAATACTTTAATGTCAGTATGAGCGGCTGGTTACAGCTGGTTTGAACAGAAAGAGGTGAGAGAATTCTGGACAGATATGGCCAGTTTAAATGTTAAAGGGTTAATCAGTTTCAACACAAGAAATGATTTTTTTGAAATTCTCAAAGTTTAATTATATTGTTCCATTTTCCAGGAAGAAAGTGTGACAAAAAACACTTTGAATGTGAAAAAAGAATCTCTGAAAGTATTGGCGTAGATTGCATTAAATTGGAATATGTCTGTGATGGAGTTCCCCAGTGTGGTGATGGTTCCGATGAATTCGGATGTTCTCCTGATGGTAAATATTTCCACTTCTTCATTATTTTGGCTTTTTCATTTTTCCGCCTTAGTCAACTAATGTCAAAGTGCTTCCTTGTATCATCTTAATTTCATTTTGATTTATTCATTTCTTTTCTCTTTCTTTCTTTCCTCTTTATCTAAAAATTATTATCATTATTATTATTATTGTTATGTATTGTAAAGAATTATGGTTTGTTTTCATTTTTTCATCGTTTTTTTTAAAACTTTAATTTACACATGAAACTGGAATGTTGTTGCATGCTTTGATGCATTCAGAAAGTTGAGCAGGACAAGCTGTTATATAACATATCTTCTATTTCTTCTTTCAGTATTAAATGTACATAAATGTTTATTATTATTGTTATTTGGTGCATATAATTGTAGATAAGTATGCAGTACTCTTTACCTTTAACAGTCTATTTAAGTAAAAAAAAAAATTCTTTTTATTTGTCACACTCTTTTTAGAAATTATAATTTCCTTTCCTTTTTAACCTCCAACATATATATATATTAACAAATGGAAACTATATTTATAAAACCATATTTATTTCATTATACATATTTCAAGGGCCACCAAGGCAAACTATGGTGCGCTTTCATCAGATAAAATATAATATAGGTTAGTTTTATAAATAAATATTGACATACCCTGAAAAAATGCAACCATTCTGGTTGGAATCTCCTGGAGATTCCAACCAGAATGGTTGCATTTTTTCAGGGTATGTCAATATTTATTTATAAAACTAACCTATATTATATTTTATCTGATGAAAGCGCACCATAGTTTGCCTTGGTGGCCCTTGAAATATGTATAATGAAATAAATATAGTTTCCATTTGTTAATATATTGTATATTTACTCCAATAATTTGTTGAGTGCTTTATATCAGTTATAAAAATATTTTGCTTGTTGTATCCCAATAAATTAAATATAACCGCTACATATATATATATATATATATATATATATATATATATATATATATAGTAGAATAATCGAGTATCGAAAAATCGGCGCACGAGTTCACGATAAACAAAATTCGAAATGCGTGGCAGAGGGCTCAATAATTCAGATAAATCAGAGCTATAACTATCGTTAAAATACCAACACACATAGATCATGTCTAAAATCAACCATACGACCGAAAAATTACGATCTGGAAGATTCGGGTCACTCAGATAAAATATCAATAAATCAATAAATCAAATGAATGTAAAAAGCTTACCCGGACCCGCTAGAAAGATGGTAAATCTAGCTTCTTGGGTTTCTGTAAATCCTTAAATCGCCCTCTATCAGCCCACATAAAAATATATAAGACTTCTAGAAAGCAGCGGACAGGAATTACTTTCTCAATGAGCTTTTGTCCGAACGATATATATAGATGTATTAATATCTGTAGAAGTGAAAAGAAAAACAGTTCTCAATCGAGAAGAGAGCAGAAATATTTATTTATGTTCATACACAGAACAAAGGCACTACCCAACCATACAAGCGCCTGAAGAAAGGTCATTATTTTTGATGCTGCTTGTTTTCTGGAGGTATGGTCAAATTTGCGCCTTGAAACCTTGAGCAACACCTTTGTTCCATCTATGAACATAAATACATATAGAAATATACATATTTGGGACAAACCCGTCTAACCCATGCTAGCGTGGAAGATGGACATTAAACGATGATGATGATATATACATATGTATATATGTATATACATGTATACATATGTATATATATGCGCGGGGACATCGAAATAATCGAGCTGGATACCCGATCGTGCGATTAAACCACTGGGAGTGAAGGACCTCTAGCCCTTGTTAGAGCATTCTTCTAGGAGAAGGCAACTCGGGAAACTGGGATAACTCTGACATAAAATCTGTGGCTCAGTAGTTACCGATGATGTTGATCTTTTCTTCTTTTCGTGTTATAGCTACTGTTGTTCAGAGAGTGGGATTGGCTCAGTGCACAGTCTTTCCTCACTTTAAAAAAAATCTTCATGCACGATATCATTAATTGATAATTATTAATAATGTTATGTTGTGCAATGGCCATACTCGATATCAAGGGGGCAGCCATCATCATATATATATAAATAAATATACATACACACACACACACACACATATATATATATAAATAAATATATAAATAAATATACGTATATATATATATACATATATATATAAGTTAAAACAATGAAATAAAAAAATCAAGTCATTAGAGATATACTTCGCTGCTTTACGATCATTTCTAGATGGTGATAATACATTGTATCTATACTCAGTTATTGATCTATGTAAGTTTGCAAACTATCAGATAGAGAGAATATTTACTTACATGCATATCACCAGCTGTTTTCAAAAGCAATAATAATTTTATTCAATAATAATTTTACTCAGAATTAGTATCATGCCCATATTTGGAGGTAGTTGAAGAACTAACAAATCAAATTGTTTTTTTCATATGGTGTTTAAGATGAAAAGTAATACACTTTAGTTGAGGTCTTGACTCTTTGGAAGGAATGGTTGAAAGATGTTAGTAGAAATGGCATAAAAATCTATTAGGAAAGAAGGAGATTGTCAAACTGATAGTTGAATGTATCTTGTATAGTGAATTTAAAAGGAATGTCAAAATAAATGGTGATTAGTGTTGTATTGAGTTTTAAGGTGAATATAAATTAATGTTATGGCTAGGAAAGATAGTATATTAAAAGATGAAAATTATAATAAGATAATGTGATATAGTAATGCGATAATATATAACTTAACCAACAGAATATAGTACAGTGTGGTAAATTGCACTCTAAAATATTACTAAGTATGTTTATGCATAAACAATCAAACTCAGATAAGTACATGTTGGCATAGTTAAAACACATAAATTTCATAGTCTACAAAGTGCATATATTCACACCACATATAGAGAGAGGTATATTGATATCTAACCAAAATATACATACGTGCAAATAGATGCAAACCTAAATACACATCCACACGCATGCATATAATCATATATATACATATCCATACATATCTATATCCACACATACACATCTATACCCCCATATATACATATACATATACATACACATATACACATACATATATATCTCTATATATATATATATATACATATACACACACACATACATACATATATATATACATATACATACATATAGACACACACATACATAGATACATACATACATATATATATACACATATACACATATATACATATACATACACACATATATATATACATATACAAAACACATACACACACATACACACACATATATATATATATATACACACTTGTGTGAGCATATGTACACTCCTCTTACATGTGCACATACTCATATATAAACATTCATACACCTATACTCACATATACACACACACACAAACACATATATACACACACATATATATATATATATATATATACACATATACATTCATATACATACATACATACACACATACACATACATACACAAGCATATACACATATACACATACATAAATATATATATATATATATATGTATATATACACACATAAATATATTTCCATATCATACATAGATGTTTATTTTCACTCATGCAATTACGGGTGGTTGTGTATCTTGTTGCCTTTAGTCAGTAACGCATAAATCTCAGGAAGCTAAAACATTAAAAAGCAAAAATAAGCATGAAAGCATATAATTAGGGAAAAGAGGTACTAATAAATGTTATTCTATACGGAATTATAGTGAGTTGCTATTTAGAATATTTAATTAGGTTTATAGTATTATCACCATCTAGAAACAATCGTAAAGCAGTGGAGTATATCCCTAATGACTTTATTTTTTATTTCATTGATTTAACTTATATCATGACTCTGTTTTTCTTTTAATGTTTTATTGTTTTCTGAGATTTATCTTAACCTACAACATTTTCAACATATGGATTACATTGAGTTCTTCATACAGAATAGACACCACAACTTACAGTGGATACCTCTCTACGTATATATATATACACACACACTCACATATATATAAATAAATAAATATACATATATATATACACACACATATATCTATAAATAAATATACATATATATATACACACGCATATATATCTATAAATAAATATACATATATATATATATATATATATATATATATATATATATATATATGTATATATATATGTATACATATATTTAAATAAATAAATATACATATATATACACACACACACACATATAAATAAATATACATATATATGTATATATATATGTATATATATAAATAAGTAAATAAATATATATATATGTATATATATAAATAAATAAATATACATATATATATCATCATCATCATCATCATCAACGTTTAACGTCCGTGTTCCACGCTTGCATGGGTTTGGACGGGGGTAGTCCCACTTGAGGCAAGAGTGATTGTCTTGCTCGCATAGGACTGTCTGGCAGGTTTTCTACAGTTGGATGCCCTTCCTAACACCAACCACATTTACAGTGTGGGTCTGGGAGGTTTTTACCGTGTTGCCTACACGGCCACATTACAGCGTGGACTGTGTGTTTTTTTGTCGTGACACCTACACAATCTCATTTGTTTCGGCCTGGATGGTGTGGCACCAACATAACTTTACATAGAACGGGGTGGTGTGGATGTGGTGGGGGTGGTGGTCGTGGGACGGGGGGGGGGGTATTTTGTTAGAGATGCCTACTGGCTGTAGTAGGTTTTACTATGTATTTAGGTAAGGTGGGTCTTCTCTGTTACTGAGTACCGCCAAAGGTCTCGGTCCAGTGACATTGTCTTGGAGAGGTGTAAGTGTGTGAGGTCGGAGTTTATCAGCTCGTCCCAGGTTTTTCTAGGTCTGCCTATTCCGTGGCTACCGTCTATCTTTATTGCCCTGCACTTTGTTATACAGCTATCGACTTTCATGCGCATCACGTGTCCATACCAACGTAGCCTTCTCTCGAGTAAACAACATCTGATCCCTCTTATCTCTAATTTTTTCCTTAGTTCGTTTATGCTTTGCCGTTCACGTATATTACTGTTACACATCCAGCGGAGCATGCAAGCTTCGTTCCTCTCTAGTCTGCGTATATCCTCTGCACACAATGCCCAGGTCTCACTGCCATGCAACATTGCTGTTCGTATGCAGGCATCGTACAACCTGCCTTTCATTTTTAGGGAGAACCCTTTAGCAGCTAATAGTGGTATAAGCTCTCTGAACTTTTTCCAACCAGTTCTGACTCTAGCTACAGTACTTTCAGAGCACCCTCCCCCACTGCTGATTTTATCGCCCAGGTAACGGAAGCTGTCCACTATTTCTATAGAACCCTCTGCGCAATTGAAAGAGCTAGTATTTTGTGGGCACTTGCTGCTACTTATTGCACCAGAATATGTATATACATATCATCATCATTTAACGTCCATCTTCCACGCTTGCATGGGTTTGGACGGGAGTTTTCCCACTTGAGGCAAGATTGGTTATCTTGCTCGTATAGGACTGTCTGGCGGGTTTTCTACGGCTGGATGCCCTTCCTTACACCAACCACATTTACAGTGTTGACTGGGAGGTTTTTACCGTGTTACCTACACAGCCACATTACAGCGTGGACTGTGTGTTTTTTTTTTCGTGACACCTACACAACCTCATTTATTTTGGCCTGGATGTTGTGGTACCAACATAACTTTACATCGAAAAGGGTGGTGTGGATGGGGTGGGGGTGGTGTTGCGGGGGTGTATTTTTGTTAGAGGTGCCTACTGACTGTAGGTTTCGCTTTGTACTTAGGCAAGGCGGGTCTTCTGTATTACTTATTACTATGTAGTGCCAAAGATCTCGGTCCAGTGACATTGTCTTGGAGAGGTGTAAGTGTGTGAGGTCGGAATTTATCAAGTCGTCCCAGGTTTTTCTGGGTTTGCCTACTCCGTGGCTACCGTCTATTTTTATCGCCCTGCACTTTTTTATACAGCTGTCGTCTTTCATGCCGTGACCACACCAACGTAGTCTTCTCTCGAGTAAACAACATCTGATTCCTCTTATTCCTAATTTCTCCCTTAGTTCATTTATGCTTTGCCGTTCACGTATATTACTATTACACATCCAACGGAGCATGCAAGCTTCGTTCCTCTCCAGTCTGCGTATATCCTCTGCACACAATGCCCAAGTCTCACTGCCATGTAACATTGCTGTTCGTATGCAGGCATCATACAGCCTGCCTTTCATTTTTAGAGAGAACCCTTTAGCGGCCAATAGTGGTATAAGCTCTCTGAACTTTTTCCATCCCGTTCTGACTCTAGCTACTGTACTTTCAGAGCACCCTCCACCACTGCTGATTTTGTCACCCAGGTAACGGAAGGTGTCCACTATTTCTATAGAACCATCTGTGCAATGGAATGCGCTAGTATTCTGTGGGCACTTGCTGCTACTTATTGCACCTGAGCACTGGCCACATATAAAATCTATATTCTTAGTTAGCTTACCTGTGATCCCACTACATCTTTTATGCACCCATACTTTGCATTTGGGACATAAAATGGAGTTTTGTCTACTCCTTTCCTACACACTGAGCATGGCCATTTCCCAGATGGGACCAGTGCCCTATTTTCCTTCCTACAAACTACAACTTTAGTCTTAGACAGGTTAATTTTAAGGCCTTTTGATTCTAGGCCATGCTTCCATGTTTGGAATTTCTTCTCGAGTTCAGCCATTGATTCAGCTATGAGCGTTAGATCATCTGCGTATAGAAGTTCCCATGGGCAGCCGGTCTTGAACTCCTCTGTTATAGCCTGAAGGGCAATAATAAATAGTAGGAGGCTAAGGACGGAGCCCTGATGAACACCAACTTTTATGCTAAACTCTTCACTATATTCGTTGTTAATTCTAACCTTGCTGACTGTTTCTTTATACATGGCTTGTATAGCTCTCACAAGCCATTCATCAACACCTAGTTTTCTAAGGGTCCACCAGATAATCGAGCGGTGTGCTCTGTCAAGGCTTTCTCCAAGTCAACAAAAGCTAAGTATAGGGGTTTACTTTTAGCTAGGTACTTCTGTAGTTGTCGTACAATTAAAAGAGCCTACTTTTACCTGACACAAAACCGAACTGCATTTCGTCTAGATCGATTCGCTCTCTGATTAGTTGCGCTATTACTTTTTCTGTGACCTTCAAGACCTGGTCAATTAATTTAATGCCTCTATAGTTTCCCCTATCTAGGGCATCTCCTTTACCTTTGTAGCAGTTAATGATGATGCTGCTGCGCCAGTCCTTCGGAACGACCCCATTCTGTATGACTTGGTTTACTATCCGGGTGACCATAGTGTGTCCCACCGTTCCAGATGCTTTCAGCATTTCAGCAACTACTTCTGAAGGCCCAGCCGCCTTGCCCGTCTTCATGTCTTTGATCACCTTACTTATTATACTACCTTCAACTTGCACTGCTGGTCCCTCTATTGGATCGATGTGGGGGAGACTGTCTTTCTCCCAATTATTCTCCTCATTTAGTAGCCTTTCGTAGTGACACTTCCAAGCTACCTTCTTATCAGCGTCAGTGATGGCAAGTAGACCATCATCATTAAGGACACACTTCTCCCCGACAATATCACGGTTTTCCTTGACACATTGCCTAGCAATCCTGAACACCTCACGTTTTTGGTCCTCGCGTTGTAGAAGATGCTTGAACTTTCTTTCCTCTGCTTCCCTTCTTGCGAAGTACACTTGTCTCCTAGCTTCCCTCCTGGCCACTTGATAGTCTTCTCTACTTCCCCCATCCCGCCATGCTTTCCAAGATTGCTTTTTGGCCTTGATTGACCCCTCCACCTTACTGTTCCACACCATGTTACTCTCCTCCTGCCTATAGGTTTGCTCCAGCCACAGGTTTCATCTGTTGCCTTCAGCAGGTTAGCTTTCAGGAATTCCCACTGTTCCTCTATATTGTATGACTCTAATTGCTCTTCCTTACTATCAAGAGCATAAAGTAATATGCTTTTAAATTTATTACTGGCTGTGGGGTCCTTTAACTTCCATATTTTTCTCCTGAGTATAGTCCTCTTCTGTTGTCGAGTACGTCTTGTCCTGACTATGAGGTCGCTAATTATGAGTCTATGTTGAGAGGTGCATTCTTCATGGGGGAGGGATTTAGTGTTTACAACAGACACTCTGTCACGTCTTCTTGTAAGGATATAATCTACCTGGCTTGTGTGTTCCCCCGATCTATAGGTGATCAAGTGATTGTCTCGTATTTTGAAGTTAGTGTTACAGATAGTTAGGTTATTTACGTCACAGAATTCCAGGATTCTGGAGCCTTCTTCATTTCTAGTACCAAACCCATAGCCTCCATGGATTCCGTCATAGCCGTCATAATGTTGTCCAACGTGACCATTTAGGTCGCCAGCGATAACTATATAGTCACTGTCGGTTATTTGGGAGGTAGTAAGCATTAACGTCTCATAGAATCTGTCTTTTATAACGCCAGGCAGTCCGGATTGTGGTGCATATGCAAATATTGTCACAGTAGTTCTATATATATATAAATAAATAAATAAATATACATATATATATGTATATATATAAATAAATAAATACATATATATATGTATATATATATAAATAAATAAATAAATATACATATATACCTAGGAGATCAGATTAGCAAGGGAGGAGGGTGTTCCGAGGCCATAGTATCTAGAATAAGGACGGGTTGGAAGAAGTTTAGGGAGCTGCTTCCTCTGTTGACGAAGAAGGGTTTCTCCCTGCGTACGAAAGGCTGGTTGTATGATGCCTGTGTGAGGAGCGCGATGCTGCATGGTAGGGAGACATGGGCAGCAACTGCAGAGGATATGCGATGGCTGGAGAGAAATGAGGCAAGCATGCTCCGTTGGATGTGCAGTGTAAATGTGCGTGAACGACCCAGCAT